>JAECXF010000040.1:0-1200000 GCA_018151655.1 Drosophila bocqueti
TAACCGACAAACCTGCCCTCCGCTCTGTATGAATAGCACGCAGATCTCCTAAGTTAATGAAGTAACGTATCTCGGCATCCACCTCGACAGACGTCTAGCATGGCATATCGAATGCAAGAAACTGCACCTAAAACTGAAAGCCAGCAGCCTCCACTGGATTATAAACTCACGATCGCCCTTGTGTCTGGACTACAAGGTCCTGCTCTACAACTCCACTCTTAAGCCAATCTGGACGTATGGCTCCCAGCTGTGGGGGAACGCGAGCAGAACCAACATAGACATCATACAGCGAGCCCAATCAAAGATCCTGCGAACTATCACTGGGGCACCATGGTATATTCGTAACCAAAACATCCACAGGGACCTCGGCATTCTCGCAGTAAAAGATGAAATAGACAAGCAAAAAGCGTCCTACAATGAAAAACTCTCTGTCCACCCAAATCCTCTAGCAAGGGTCTTGACTCGGGCCTCTAGCCGAACCCGCCTGCAACGTACAGACCTTCCAACCCAGCCATAACTTGTCAGGGCCACTGTCTCAGTCTACATGACTCCTAGTTAGGTTATAGTATAAGATTTGATACACTTATTGTTAGTCTCGTAAATGAGAAGATTCAATAAATAAAAGCAAAGCATAAAAAAAAAAAAAAAAATTCAGTTTTCTAATTGGCCAAGCAATTTTTGTTACTTTGCCATTTGACTAGCAAACGAGAAAATTCTCACCGAGTTAATCGCTATCGCTTCCTTCAAATACCCTGCTGCAGACGCAGGCAGAGCAACTGGTAACTCCACACCAGACCACAAGGCGTTGTTAACTCCTTTAGCTTTGGCTTTCGGAAATGCACACGTCTTTATTCCAGCTCGCCAAGAAAAGAATAGGCCGAGATCGAAAAATGGCCGGCGGAACTTCAAAGTAAACAGTGACACGAGCCACGATTAACAACACTGGCTATCGATAACTCTATCGATATCTATATATCTCTATCCATGTCATATTACCATATGCCGGTAACAATGTTAGATGGCAACAACATTACCAGTTCCTATCCCATTATCGATATTTATTGGCGGTTATTTTAAACTGCCGCGGCAGGCCGTTACAAAGCCCCCCAAAAAAATCAGGCTAGGGTATTTCATACAGGTACCCTAGACTGATAACCCTGAAGCGGCATTACTGACGAATGTCCTTGGCGTGAAAGTTCCCTAAGAGACGGCCTTGCATGTCTTCTAACTCATAGTAAGAACTACCAATCTTCTTTCTCATTCGAGCTTTTACAAACATTGGTCCTAACTTAGTATTATACTCGATGTAAAATCTGAAGGTTTCCGGAGCCTTTCCCAAAGGTGGTCGTAAAACATGATTCGGTGGCTTCGTCGTTTTGCAGGTCTCACATGCATTGACATGAGCTTTTACGTCTGACACTAACCGAGGCCAAAAATAATACCTTCTTAACCGCTCCACCGTTTTATGGATTCCTCCATGACATGCCAAAGGGCTGTTGTGAGCCTGGAAAAGTGCTTCCGGAATCATCTCCGTTGGTAACCATAATTTCCAAGCATACTCGTCATGTACTTGTTCTCCCGTTGGCGTTTGTGACGCGCCGTACGCGCACATAGTAAAAAAGAAACACTTATATTGTAGTAGACCAGAACGGCCTCTAAACCCTTCTCACTATATAGTAGACCAGAACGGCCTCTAAACTCTTCTCACTATATAGTAGACCAGAACGGCCTCTAAACTCTTCTCACTATATAGTAGACCAGAACGGCCTCTAAACCCTTCTCATTAATTAGTAGACCAGAACGGCCTCTAAACCCTTCTCGATATAGTAGACCAGAACGGCCTCTAAACTCTTCTCAAGATATAGTAGACCAGGACGGCCTCTAAACTCTTCTCACTATATAGCAGACCAGACCGGCCTCTAAACCATTCTCACTATATAGCAGACCAGAACGGCCTCTAAACCATTCCCCCCAATTAGCAGACCAGAACGGCCTCTGAACTCCCCACTATCCCTACTAATTAGTAGACCCGACCGGTCTCTACCCAATCTCATCCATAGGGGACCTGACCGACCATCCCAGGCGTGGGAGAAGTTCGTGGGCGAGTACCCAAAGACCTGCGAGCCGCCCTGTCGGACCCTCGACGCTGCCCCGTGACCCAGAGAGCGGGCTCGGACGACTCCGAATCGGACGGTCACCCGTAAGCGCGACCAGGATCGCGACCCCTGACTCATTTGTAACCAACCACGTCGTACAATAAAGACCCATTTGCAACTACTGTGTAATTCTCTCGTCTTCTCCTCTGGGCCGGGTCGGATTCTCTTACAGCAACCCCACCCGAACCAAATAAAAATATCTGCGACGACCCCTGGCCATCCCTGAGCCATCCGGACACTGACGAATCGTCACAGTGGCGCCCGAGCAGGTGTAGGAGTTGCAAGAGATCTGATACCGAAAGAGGAATGTCGAGCTGGGTGTATCTGGCGACGAAAGACGAACTAACGGAATACTCAGCCGAGTTCGGGTTGGAAACTACAGGAAGGAACGACGAATTAAGGCGGTTACTAGCCGCATTCGCAAAAAGAACGGATCATAGCGGAACGGTCAAAGAGAGACTCGCAGAAATAACGCGGAAATACAAGAAAGACAGGAGTCCGACGCGCAGTCCAGTACCAGGGATATTAATAACGGAGGCGAAAGAGCAAAAGGAGGAAATGGATACGGGAAACGACCTAAAGGTGGAAAGGAGAGTCGAGACGGAGATCGTGGACAGAGTACGAAACTGGGGCATCCGATTCCAAGGATCGACGAACCCGTTAGAATTCCTCTGTAGTATGCGCCTATGTAATATTCAGAACATACATACAAACACATAGCAACACTTTGTTACTTTGTTTATGCAACCAATAAGGCCCAAGTCGGACGTAACATGATCGGCCACTTGAAGGCTCCAAAGTATAAATGCATAGTCAGCGTTCTCACGCTGGCCAAACGCTGCTATGTGTACCCACGGCATTCCAACTCCTCCTTTGCCGTCTCTCGACGACAATCTTTATATATCTACATATAAGTTATGTATATAAGCGTCGCAGCGCTCCAGCCTACGCCGGCAGCGCTGCTTCCCCGAATTAAGCTAAGAACCGATCGTATATAAAAGCCAAGAGCATTGACGATCCATGATCGGAGTGGAGCGGGACCTTCCCTGCTCCACTTCCAACTTAATAAAATCACTTTCATTGGAGCGGGACCTTGCCTGCTCCAATTAAATAAAACCAAATAATATAAACAGAAACCTAAAGTGTCTTATGTGTCTTATTATATGGCGACCGTGACAGTGTCTTATTATGACATGTGACAAAAGAGCCGAAAAAAAAAAAAATGTGAAAATGTGAAAAAAATATTGAGCAGCCAAAACTGAGCGAAAGCAAAAAAAAAAATTGGAGCAACATCGAGTGAACAATTAACAAATATTAAAATAATGAAAAACAAGAAACTTATCTAATCCAAAAGTGTGTAATGCTCAAATTGCAAGCAGTTCGCCTTCGTTGGAGCCTCCTCAACCCGGCATCACCGGCCGAGAACATCCGTGTGAGCAGCAGCAGACGAGCGTGGGAGGCAGACCGCCCCCTGCGCCTTCGTTGGAGCCTCCTCAACCAGGCATCACCGGCCGAGAACAACCGTAAGAGCAGCAGCAGACGAGCGTGGGAGGCAGACCGCCCCCTGCGCCTTCGATGGAGCCTCCTCATCACGGCATCGCTGGCCGAGAACATCTGCGAGGCAGATGATAAATAGCCTGTGCGAGGACCAGCACCGGCACCGCCTGAGCCCATAGGCCAGGACATCAGCAGCGGTAATCAACAAGTGCGGGAGGCACTCCGCCACCTGCGCCTACGAGGGAGGATCAGAGGACCAACCGGAGAGAAAAATTTATTTTTTTTTGTTGCCCTGTGTGGCACACCAAAGAATTTTTTGTTGCCCTGCGAGGCACACCAATTAATTTTAAAAAACAAATTGTAACATTGAGCGGAACTTTTTCTGCCCGATGAGATGTGTGGCCCGTAAAGCCTCACAAGACACTAGGTAGGATGCTAAATGTTAACGTTAAAGTTAAAAAAAAAAGTTCTTATTAATTTACATGATTTTTCTTTCTCCTATCAATTTATATTTGATTGGTTTATATATGATTTTGCTTTTCACCATGACTAATCCCAACTAGCTTGCGGCTAGAGCGTGAAGAATACGACTTCACTGTAGAATACCTAAAGGGAAAGATAATTTCGTAGCAGACGCACTTTCGCGTACAAATATAAAAGAACTCAAAGACTTACAAAATAAAGACCTGAAAGTCAACAAAGTAGACAGAAATCCTGCGCAGGGAAACAAAGAATAAAAAAGTAGGATTGCCTAGGCAATAACTACTAAAAGCTTCAAAGCCCAACGTCATAAAAAATGACGGATTATGAAAAGTAGTGACCTTGCATATAAAAAACTATGTTATGTTTCTTTAGACATGATAAGAAAATTATTGCAAGATAAGAAGTTAGCGATTTATAGACTAATGGAGTCCTTGACTTAGGTCAATTTTTCCAAAGGCTTGGAAGGCAAGCCGGTATATACAATCTGCACACTCAAATGGCACCGGGAAATATCTTTGTACATGTTGCAATAGATAATTTCAATATAATGGGCAATAAAATATTAAATTTATTGAGAGTAGCTACTCGACCCGGTGACCCAAAAAAGAAGCTTACTGTCTACACATAAAAATAAAACACATTAAAAGAGGTAATAATGGCATAAACAAAACTTTGGCCGAAGTAAAAAGACACTACTATTGTAACAAAAATAATAACCTAAATGCCTGACGTCGAAAACAACGACGCACCAAAAACAACTATGACCCTAACCGACACACCAACTAAAGCTTTCGACAGAGTAATAGTGGATACAATTGGTCCGCTACCCAAATCTGAGTCTGGCAATGAATATGCAGTCACTTTAATCTGCGACCTAACAAAATATTTAGTTGCCATTCCAATTGCAAATAAAATTGCAAACACTGTCGATAAAGCAATTTTTGAAAAATTCAATTCTAAAGTACGGTCCAATGAAGACGTTCATTTCGGACAAGGAAATAGAAAAAAAAAAACCTGACCTTGACTTATTAACTTTGAATTAAAAGAACGAAAAACACAAAAAAAAACCAAAACATATATAAACCAAATCATATGAAAAAAAAAAAAATTTATATTTGCATTCATTAATCAAAATAACTTCACTAGGTTACGTTATTTTTCAAAAGGAGGGAGATGTAGTATGCGCCTATGTAATATTCAGAACATACATACAAACACATAGCAACACTTTGTTACTTTGTTTATGCAACCAATAAGGCCCAAGTCGGACGTAACATGATCGTCCACTTGAAGGCTCCAAAGTATAAATGCATAGTCAGCGTTCTCACGCTGGCCAAACGCTGCTATGTGTACCCACGGCATTCCAACTCCTCCTTTGCCGTCTCTCGACGACAATCTTTATATATCTACATATAAGTTATGTATATAAGCGTCGAAACGCTGCAGCCTACGCCGGCAGCGCTGCTACCCGAATTAAGCTAAGAACCGATCGTATATAAAAGCCAAGAGCATTGACGATCCATGATCGGAGTGGAGCAGGACCTTCCCTGCTCCACTTCCAACTTAATAAAATCACTTTCATTGGAGCGGGACCTTGCCTGCTCCAATTAAATAAAACCAAATAATATAAACAGAAACCTAAAGTGTCTTATGTGTCTTATTATATGGCGACCGTGACAGTGTCTTATTATGACATGTGACAAAAGAGCCGAAAAAAAAGGTGAAAATGTGAAAAAAGAGCCTAAAAAAAATGTGAAAATGTGAAAAAAATATTGAGCAGCCAAAACTGAGCGAAAGCAAAAAAAAAAAAAAAAAAAATTGGAGCAACATCGAGTGAAAAATTAACAAATATTAAAATAATGAAAAACAAGAAACTTATCGAATCCAAAAGTGTGTAATGCTCAAATTGCAAGCAGTTCGCCTTCGTTGGAGCCTCCTCAACCCGGCATCACCGGCCGAGAACATCCGTGTGAGCAGCAGCAGACGAGCGTGGGAGGCAGACCGCCCCCTGCGCCTTCGTTGGAGCCTCCTCAACCCGGCATCACCGGCCGAGAACAACCGTAAGAGCAGCAGCAGACGAGCGTGGGAGGCAGACCGCCCCCTGCGCCTTCGATGGAGCCTCCTCATCACGGCATCGCTGGCCGAGAACATCTGCGAGGCAGATGATAAATAGCCTGTGCGAGGACCAGCACCGGCACCGCCTGAGCCCATAGGCCAGGACATCAGCAGCGGTAATCAACAAGTGCGGGAGGCACTCCGCCACCTGCGCCTACGAGGGAGGATCAGAGGACCAACCGGAGAGAAAAATGTATTTTTTTTTGTTGCCCTGTGTGGCACACCAAAGAATTTTTTTGTTGCCCTGCGAGGCACACCAATTAATTTTAAAAAACAAATTGTAACATTAGCGGAACTTTTTCTGCCCGATGAGATGTGTGGCCCGTAAAGCCTCACAAGACACTAGGTAGGATGCTAAATGTTAACGTTAAAGTTAAAAAAAAAAAGTTCTTATTAATTTACATGATTTTTCTTTCTCCTATCAATTTATATTTGATTGGTTTATATATGATTTTGCTTTTCACCATGACTAATCCCAACTAGCATGCGGCTAGAGCGTGAAGAATACGACTTCACTGTAGAATACCTAAAGGGAAAAGATAATTTCGTAGCAGACGCACTTTCGCGTACAAATATAAAAGAACTCAAAGACTTACAAAATAAAGACCTGAAAGTCAACAAAGTAGACAGAAATCCTGCGCAGGGAAACAAAGAATAAAAAAGTAGGATTGCCTAGGCAATAACTACTAAAAGCTTCAAAGCCCAACGTCATAAAAAATGACGGATTATGAAAAGTAGTGACCTTGCATATAAAAAACTATGTTATGTTTCTTTAGACATGATAAGAAAATTATTGCA
This sequence comes from Drosophila bocqueti, assembly GCA_018151655.1. Lineage (NCBI taxonomy): Eukaryota > Metazoa > Arthropoda > Insecta > Diptera > Drosophilidae > Drosophila > Drosophila bocqueti. Next base: position 7,050 of record JAECXF010000040.1, read on the forward strand.
AGATAAGAAGATAGCGATTTATAGACTAATGGAGTCCTTGACTTAGGTCAATTTTTCCAAAGGCTTGGAAGGCAAGCCGGTATATACAATCTGCACACTCAAATGGCACCGCGGGGAAATATCTTTGTACATGTTGCAATAGATAATTTCAATATAATGGGCAATAAAATATTAAATTTATTGAGAGTAGCTACTCGACCCGGTGACCCAAAAAAGAAGCTTTCTGTCTACACATAAAAATAAAACACATTAAAAGAGGTAATAATGGCATAAACAAAACTTTGGCCGAAGTAAAAAGACACTACTATTGTAACAAAAATAATAACCTAAATGCCTGACGTCGAAAACAACGACGCACCAAAAACAACTATGACCCTAACCGACACACCAACTAAAGCTTTCGACAGAGTAATAGTGGATACAATTGGTCCGCTACCCAAATCTGAGTCTGGCAATGAATATGCAGTCACTTTAATCTGCGACCTAACAAAATATTTAGTTGCCATTCCAATTGCAAATAAAATTGCAAACACTGTCGATAAAGCAATTTTTGAAAAATTCAATTCTAAAGTACGGTCCAATGAAGACGTTCATTTCGGACAAGGAAATAGAAAAAAAAACCTGACCTTGACTTATTAACTTTGAATTAAAAGAACGAAAAACACAAAAAAAAACCAAAACATATATAAACCAAATCATATGAAAAAAAAAAATTTATATTTGCATTCATTAATCAAAATAACTTCACTAGGTTACGTTATTTTTCAAAAGGAGGGAGATGTAGTATGCGCCTATGTAATATTCAGAACATACATACAAACACATAGCAACACTTTGTTACTTTGTTTATGCAACCAATAAGGCCCAAGTCGGACGTAACATGATCGTCCACTTGAAGGCTCCAAAGTATAAATGCATAGTCAGCGTTCTCACGCTGGCCAAACGCTGCTATGTGTACCCACGGCATTCCAACTCCTCCTTTGCCGTCTCTCGACGACAATCTTTATATATCTACATATAAGTTATGTATATAAGCGTCGCAGCGCTCCAGCCTACGCCGGCAGCGCTGCTTCCCCGAATTAAGCTAAGAACCGATCGTATATAAAAGCCAAGAGCATTGACGATCCATGATCGGAGTGGAGCGGGACCTTCCCTGCTCCACTTCCAACTTAATAAAATCACTTTCATTGGAGCGGGACCTTGCCTGCTCCAATTAAATAAAACCAAATAATATAAACAGAAACCTAAAGTGTCTTATGTGTCTTATTATACCTCAGTAAGATGGAGCAGTGGGCAGCTGGGTACGGTATTCAAAAAGACCAGCTCGTCCAGACGATGCCTTTTGTACTGGAAGGAGCCGCAAGCGATTGGTGGAATAACACACCAACCCGGATCAACAACTGGACGGAGCTGACGACGGAACTCCTGGAATACTTTTTGCCTCCGAGATACGAGGAACAGGTGGAAACGCAGATCGCGCAACTACGGCAACGAGAGACGGAGCCGGTGCGAGAATATGCAATGAGCTTACGGAAGCTGATGCGGTTCACCAAGCTATCAGAGGAGGAAAAGCTCGACCGTGTCTACCGGAATTGCAGGAGCAAGATAAAATTGTACACGCGGAGAACAGGATTCGAGACGCTAACACAATTCCTCAAGTTGGCAGAAAGAGTAGAGGAGATAGAAGCCTCCGAAAACCGGACAAGGGTCGAACAGCCAAGTCAACAGCAGCTGCGACCGGACGTCTGCATGCGGTGTGGTGGAACAGGTCACGCGGCACGGGCCTGTAGCAACCCACCAAGCCTATTCTGCTGGGTCTGCGGAAGGGACGGCGTGAGAACAACGGAATGCTGCAGACCGAGATCGGGAAACGCCGGAGGCCTGAGCAGATAAAGCTGCCAACTCAGGCGGCGACCCAAGAGCCAGCGGCGGGGGACCAGTTGAGTTGCGACGGGTTCCAGATAGTAGCCAGGATAGCAGTGGGAAGAAAAACAGCGAAGGGTGTGATCGACACTGGAGCATCGCGGAGTGCCATAAGCCTGGCCAAGTATAGAGACCTCCGGAACCAGGGCAAATGGAATGGAGCCCGATCGGAGATAACGCTGGCCAACGGTGCAAAACAGAGGACCGTAGGAACGTTCGCAGCGGAAATACGATTCGGGGGAAGTCGTTTCCACATATCATTTGTGATACTGACAGACGTATCAGGAGGGATACTGTTAGGGATGGATTTCCTAGCCGGGGCCAACAGCACATTAAGATGTGGCGATTTGGAGCTGGAGATCACAACGGCGGATGGCAAGGACAACAATGAAGACTCCGGGAGTGGATCGACAGACGAGGAGACGGAAGAGCCGACGGAAGAAACGATACAAACGTTTCTAGACACACATAGGCAAGTATTCGAGGGAATGAAGGGCGTGAGTAACATTACGACACATAGGATATACTTGAAAGACGAAAAACCGATCAAGCAGATTTATTACCCAAGGAACCCGAAACAACAGGCGGTCATCAACGATCAGGTGGATGAACTGATAGCGTTGGGGCTGATAGAACCGTCACGAAGTCCGTATAGTGCTCCGGTGGTGCTAGTTAAGAAAAAGAACAACGAATGGAGGATGTGTATTGATTATAGGTTGTTGAACGACAAGACGGAAAAAGACGCCTATCCGGTGCCCAGAATGAACTACATCCTGGACCAGCTAAGGGAGGCGAAGTTCATAAGCACGATCGACCTGAAGTCAGGATATTGGCAGATCCCGATGGAGGAGGACAGTCGCCAGTACACGGCATTCACGGTACCGGGACGAGGTCTTTTCCAATGGAAGGTGATGCCGTTTGGGCTAACTACAGCACCAGCAACATTTCAGAGGGCGCTAGACACGATCATCGGACCCGAAATGGAACCTTTCGCGTTCGCATACCTGGACGATATCGTCGTTATCGGGCGAGATAAGAAGGAACACTTGGAAAAGCTGCAGGAAGTCTTCAGAAGATTACAACAGGCCAACCTGAGGATCAACCCGGATAAATGCCACTTCTTCCAAAAAGAGCTCAAATACCTTGGACACGTGGTGAGCGACCGGGGAATCAGAACAGACCCAGAGAAGGTATCGGCAATTCAAGACATACCGACGCCAACTACGACGAAGGAAGTACATAGTTTTCTGGGAATGGCGTCGTGGTACAGACGGTTCATACCGAACTTCACAGAGAAGGCCGCGGCGCTCCAGAATTTGACTAGGAAAGGACAGAAGTTCGAATGGAATCCGGAACACCAAGCATCCTTCACCAGTCTGAAGAAGAGCCTGACAAGCGCACCCGTGCTGGCGTGTCCAGATTTTACACAACAGTTTAAACTTCAAACGGATGCCAGCGACCTAGGGATAGGAGCGGTGTTAACACAGGACGGGGCGGACGGAGAGCACGTGATCTCGTATGCGAGTAGGAAACTGAGTCCGGTGGAAAGGAACTACAGTGCGACGGAAAAAGAGTGTTTGGCCATATACTGGGGTATAAACAAGTACAAGATGTACTTGGAAGGCTACCGGTTTATAGTAGTAACCGACCACATGGCTCTAAAGTGGTTGAACTCTATACAAAGCCCGTCGGGAAGAGTGGCACGATGGGCACTCGGACTGCAACCTTTCCAATTTGAGGTGCAGTATCGAAAAGGAAAGTTAAACGCGGTGACCGACGCGTTGTCTAGAGCACCCAACGCCCAGTTAAAACTGATAGGCACGGAAAAGTGGTGGGACAATAAGTACCGGGAGGTAGAGAGTGCAAAGGACAACGAGGAGTTCCGGATAGAAGACGGAAGGCTATACAAATTGAGCGAGAGCCGAAGGGATCAACAGCCGTGGAAGTTATGTGTGAAGGACGATGAAGTGCAGCAAGTGTTGACGGAGAGCCACAGTACGGCGGAGACGGGTCACCTCGGAATATTTAAAACACTGAAGCGGGTAAGAGCCAGATACTTCTGGCCACGGATGGCGCGAGATGTAAAAAAATTCGTCAAGAGATGCGAGTGTTGCCAGAAGTATAAGGTATCGCAACAAAAGGCCGCCGGGAAGATGCTAACAAGGATTGCAGAAGCACCTTTCGAAACCCTGTGCGTAGACTTCGTGGGACCTCTGCCGCGAACCAAACACGGGAACACGACGTTAGTGGTCATCATGGACAAATTCTCCAAGTGGGTCGAATTAACAGCAATCCGACAAGCAACAGCGGAGGCATTTCTACGAGTGTTCCGAGAGCGGGTTATATCGAGGATTGGGGCACCAAAGATCTTAATCTCGGACAACGGAGTGCAGTTCACGGGCCGTAGGACTAAAAAGGCAATGGAACAGTGGGGCGTGCAGCAGCAATTCACAGCACCGTACACGCCACAAGAGAATCCCACAGAGCGAACCAACAGGACGGTAAAAACAATGATTGCGCAGTTGGCGGGAGAAGATCAGACCCGGTGGGACGAACAGGTCCCGGAGTTAATGCTAGCATACAACAGCAGCACGTCGGAATCAACAAGATACAGTCCGGCGCAGCTCGTGTTTGGCAGAGAACTCAGACTACCAAATACATTGTTCGATACCGTAACGCGGGGTTCGGGATTAAAAACGGAAACCGTGGAAGCAAGATGGAAAAGGCTGGGAAACATACGCAAAGAGGCAACGGGACACATGGAAGACGCGGCAGAACACCAGAAACACCGTTATGATTTACGGAAAAGGGAGTGGAAACCGGCCATCGGGGTTTTGATCTGGTGCAAGACGCACTTCTTATCGAAGGCAGCAGATAAATTCAATGCGAAGTTAGCGCCGAAATATGACGGCCCCTGGAAGGTGACTAAATTTATATCACCGGAATCCTCCACTTGAACGACCCAAAAACCCGGAAATCAAAAAGAGCTTATATCGGGGACATAAAAACATATAGCGGGGATTCAACATAAAACCATACACAATCCGACACTAACCAACACACATTAGTAACACTAGGATCTCAATAACCACACGATAAACTAATCGATAACAATTACGTATTATACAACATTAGAAACGAAATCATACGCAACACTGAACAGCTGGCACAATAAGAAAAGTAACAAAAACGTAATTTTATTGCAGGCACGAGATGCATCGGCTACCGGACAGCGTACGAAGATTCCGGGAGAGCCACCAGAAGCTGGCGGCCAACAGCAGCAGGGCCGTACTGGTGGAGGCAGCGGCGATGCCCGGCACGGCCAGAAAAAGAACAGCGCCGGCCAAAATGGGAAAAGCGGCCACAGAAGGAGACACGCGGGCACCACCAGCCAAGGTGACGATAGCGAAGACGGCGGGCGGCAAGAAGAGGGTCGCACACGGCACGCAGGATCAAAGATACGAGGCGAGCCCAAGACCTCTACAGCCCGCGGGCGTCCGATTAGCCAGGCTCCAGGCGGCGCAGCGAGCAGAGGCACAGGCTCCAGCACCAGCGCCACAGCGAACAGAGGAACAGGCTCCAGCGACGGCTCCACAGCAAGCGGAGGCACAGGCGCCGACACCCGCTTCACGGCAAGCAGAGGCACTGGCTCTACCGCCAGCTCCAGAGACACGGGCTCCGCCACCGAACCCACCGACACCACGTCAGCGCCCGGAGGAGGCATCCAGAGCAAAGCCGGCCAGGCACACGCAAGTATCGTGGGCCGAGCAGGTCGCGGAAGTCGAGCAGCGGCAGCCACCACCCCACCAGCACACACAACGGATGGGAGGGCACCCGCAAACTCAGCAGACACCACGCCAACGCCCGGATGAGGCACCCAGAGCAAGGCCGCCGATGCACACACAAGGATCATGGGCCGAGCAAGTCGCGGTAGCCGAGCGACGGCAGCCACTACCCCACCGACACACGCAACGGATGGAAGGGCACCCGCAAGAGCCAGCAACTGGGGCAACGCCACGCGACCATGCAGCCCAACGCCAACACTTGGGGAGGCAACAGCGCAATGGGAACCCAAGGAGCAGCTCAACATACAACCAAGGGACCTCACCCGATCGCGACATCCTAGAGTTACACGCAGATGACCACAAGGGCTGGGGGTGGCATGTCCCGGAGAGTGCGCGATTGTCTGCAGGAGCCGTAAGCGAGATCCGGAAGAGGATGGCACGTAAAAAGTTCGGGAAGCAGCTGTCGTGCTGTCGTGAAAGGACATGGAGCGTAACCATCTCGCGCTCGAATGTAGTAAAGGTGAAGGAGCACACCTTTTCCTAAAGGAGGGGGGGGTGTGACGCGCCGTACGCGCACATAGTAAATAAGAAACACTCATATGTAAACTAAGAGAAACAAAACATGAAGTCAAACATTAAAGAGAAACACTCATATAGAAACTAAGAAAAATAAAACATGAAGTCAAACATTAAAAAGAAACACTCATATAGAAACTAAAAGAAACAAAACATGAAGTCAAACATTAAAAATAAATAAAGAAGAACTGAAAGAAATGAAGTAGAAATAAATGAAGAAAAGCCACACCCAACCGCATTCAAATTCAAACCGATGCGCGCCCGCGCCACTGATCGCACGCGACTGGGCACACCGACCGCGATCGGCAGGGCACACTAATGCGGCCAAATGCGGGCGGCGATGCGGGCACACTTGCCCCACCGAACCGCTATATAAAGCGCACCCCAGCACTACGGAGCTCATTCAGTTTCGGCCGGCAAACGGCAAAGGTCTCCTGACTAACTATCAGCAGCCAAGGACCAGCGGACAAGGACGAGCAAGGAGCATCGGTATGGACAACACCGGACCTCAGCGGAGAAGAGTAAGCGGCGTGGTAATTTACTCATCCTAGTAGCCTTTGCATAGTACGTCTCATTCTACGGCTCGGTCTACCGATCCGCAGGTATCAATATATAGTAGACCAGAACGGCCTCTAAACCCTTCTCACTATATAGTAGACCAGAACGGCCTCTAAACTCTTCTCACTATATAGTAGACCAGAACGGCCTCTAAACTCTTCTCACTATATAGTAGACCAGAACGGCCTCTAAACCCTTCTCATTAATTAGTAGACCAGAACGGCCTCTAAACCCTTCTCGATATATAGTAGACCAGAACGGCCTCTAAACTCTTCTCACTATATAGTAGACCAGGACGGCCTCTAAACCCTTCTCATTAATTAGTAGACCAGAACGGCCTCTAAACCCTTCTCGATATATAGTAGACCAGAACGGCCTCTAAACTCTTCTCACTATATAGTAGACCAGAACGGCCTCTAAACCCTTCTCGATATAGTAGACCAGAACGGCCTCTAAACCCTTCTCGATATATAGTAGACCAGAACGGCCTCTAAACTCTTCTCACTATATAGTAGACCAGAACGGCCTCTAAACCCTTCTCATTAATTAGTAGACCCGAACGGCCTCTAAACCCTTTTCGATATAGTAGACCAGAACGGCCTCTAAACTCTTCTCAAGATATAGTAGACCAGAACGGCCTCTAAACTCTTCTCACTATATAGCAGACCAGGCCGGCCTCTAAACCATTCTCACTATATAGCAGACCAGAACGGCCTCTAAACCATTCCCCCCAATTAGCAGACCAGAACGGCCTCTGAACTCCCCACTATCCCTACTAATTAGTAGACCCGACCGGTCTCTACCCAATCTCATCCATAGGGGACCTGACCGACCATCCCAGGCGTGGGAGAAGTTCGTGGGCGAGTACCCAAAGACCTGCGAGCCGCCCTGTCGGACCCTCGACGCTGCCCCGTGACCCAGAGAGCGGGCTCGGACGACTCCGAATCGGACGGTCACCCGTAAGCGCGACCAGGATCGCGACCCCTGACTCATTTGTAACCAACCACGTCGTACAATAAAGACCCATTTGCAACTACTGTGTAATTCTCTCGTCTTCTCCTCTGGGCCGGGTCGGATTCTCTTACAGCAACCCCACCCGAACCAAATAAAAATATCTGCGACGACCCCTGGCCATCCCTGAGCCATCCGGACACTGACGAATCGTCACACGTTCTCCTTGGCGTCCTTTGCCCTTTTCGTAGCGCTCTCCACTTCCTGTAAGCGACTGCGCTTCGATTGGGGCGGCTGGAACGCTTCCGATTGCTCCCTCTCGTACTGCTCAAAGTCCTCGATCACGGCCTGGAATCGGGCTTTGTCTTTGATATCGCGCTATCTTTGCCAAAATGAAACGGGCTTTACTGGCCTGCGCTTGGCGTGGCTTGCCTTGGTGGTTTTAGTGGTCGGTTGTGGCGTTTGGGGAGTGCTCGCCTTGGCAGTCCCCACCGAACTCGACGGAGTTAATGTCTCGTCATCTGAGCGCAATAACTCGTCTTCGTCGATTTCGGATACGTTGTTTTGGTGTTTTACCTCCCCCATGAGGTGCGAAGCGGATTGTTTTTTGAAGTCCATGATCATGATCGCCCGCGTTGCTCGGCGATGCGAGCGCGGCGGGCCCGAGGGGTTTGGGGCTTTGAAGAGGGTCCACCGTGACTTCGCCCCTAAGCCACGGCAAGGCTAGTTCCGACCCAGGGTTGCCCGGCCCTGGGAAGGCTCCGTTCGAACACAGCTGGATTAACCCCTCAGCTGCGAACCGAAAGTCAGAGGGCACGGGTCGCTTTACACGCCTGACTTGAGGGGAGGCCGTTTAAAGGTCTCGGTAGGAACGTGGAGTCATAGGAATTGTAGGTGGAGGATTCACGGGAGACTGCCGCTCGTATTAGCCGTACCATGGTACGTTTCCAGGAGTTACCACGCGGCGGACCCTCTCCGAGGAGAGGGTGGTGTCTATCAAATTGATATTCACCTACGAGTCGACTTGATGCACCAGAAGAGCCAAGGAATATACATCAGCAAATACTCTGCTGATCTTGCCTTGGTCTGATGCACCCTTACCACCCCTCCGTTAATATACATAATACACATATATAGGTCACAATAACACAGGCCGACAAAATTTTGACCCTCAATCCGAATCCGAGGTCGAAATTTCTGAAGTGGCTGTGGTTTCTGAGATATCCTAACCTAAAAGTGCAAAAACAGCGTTTTTTGCCTATATTTGAAGTTATGTAGCATCGAATTTGTTTTTTTACTGAAAATACTAAAAAAAAAATTTTAAAGTATAACCCTTGCCCTTTCAAATGCCGTTGAGTTTCATTATATATCTCTTTTTTTCGCTGACATATCGTACTTTGAAATTTTCATGTTAATGAATTTACCTAAAAAAACATTTTACATTAAAGTTTAACAAAATAAGTATAAACGTTCGATGTCATTACTATAGTGATTATCAAAAGAAAACATTACTAATTTGTTGTGAGGAATATGACTTGGGGATATCAATCCCAAATTAGGAAAGTTATATGTTTGATCGAAGCTACAATTTTAATGAGGAGACAGTGCGAGAAGAAGCATTAATTCAGTCACAAAGGGACATTGACACTGATAACATGAATGATTTTGTGCAAGTTTTACATATGGATATTCAATAAAAGAAAACAAAAAAATGTCATTTACTAAAAGAATTATTCATTTTATACAAATTTATCTACATATTCTGAGTCCTGAGGATACAAATAAACTTCTAAATCTATATATATAAAAGGCTTTGTCCTCACTGACTCACTTTTTAAAAAATTTGAAATTTTCATGTTAATGGGTTTTACCTAAAAAAAACATTATGGATAGGCCCTATGGAGCAAACATTTTTCTTTGCACATAAAACAGCTTAAATCTATTACTCGCGGGTTTTTGGGGTCGATGATCATGAATCCGGACTCAAATTTTCAAAATTCCTGATGGCGGATCCAATATGGCGGACCAAATTCGTAAAAAGTTACTGGATCAAGCTGAAACTGGGTATATGGGGGTCTTCGGGGTCGCTGTTTTCCAAACTGAAATAAAATTCTGAAATTTGATGATAGATTTTTATTTTTTGTAAGTAAAAAATTCAATATGGCGACCATAAAACGACCATAAACGAAATCGCTGATTTTGTCGGCCTGTGTAATTAATTAATTTAATTTGAAGTTATAGTGGTTTTTAAATAGGTGAAAAAATGGGGGCGTTAAAAAATATTTATTCTCAAAGTGGGTAGTAGACAAAATAAGTATGGGAACCACTGTTGTAGTCAGATGTACTGCCCATGTCTCGACCAATTGAACTATGTCCTCATAGTTCCTTGTAGATACATATTCCCTGATGCAACTAAAAGGTGTTTTTTTAGGAGGTTTATGTTTTTAAATTGAATAAGAAAATGCACAGGTTGCGGTAGAGAGCAGATTTTTTTTATTTGAAATATAATTCGATGGCATTAGTGATGGAATATAACTTTGGGCAATTGGCCACCATGTGGGTTTTTCACAAACTGCATTCTGGAAGTCAAATTTTCCACTTTTTCAAGCATCTGGGGGGCCGTATGTCGGCAATAGCTCGTTCAATGTTGGCTTCTTGGGCCGGAATCGAGGTGGGCTTGTTTGCATAGACCAACGATTTCAAATACCCTCACAAAAAATAATCTAATGGTGTAATATTGCACGATATTGGAGGCTATAGCACATGAGCACCATAAAACGGGCGCAGCAAACGGTGCACTTTCACAAACGACTTCTGATTTTCGAAAAAAAATTCAACGATTTGGTATCGCTGGTCACCTTTTAAACTAATTATCATGAATTGCCAAACCAAACAGAACATTAAGCACTCGACAGATGTCAGTTGGCATCAAAGATGGCCGAACTGAACCCTATTGAAAAAAAAACTTCCTAAAAAAACACCATATAGAAGTTGAGTAGTGTCTGCCGCTGAGTTCTCTCCATAAGCTTCTTGAATATTTTCTTCTCCATAGTTTGCCACCACTAAGACTTCATACAGCAGAGTCGGACGCACCACCAATATATAGACCCAGTGCAATAGGGCGGGTGGGAGGCCCCATGTGCTGCTAAGCATCTTCTTGGATGCATATAGCGCTATGGTGGCCTTTTTTACCCTCTCTAATACATTGGGGCTTCCATGCCAGCTTGCTGTCTAATACAATTCCGAGGTACTTGACTTGTGTTTTCGGGGTTAGCCTGGTTGAGTTAATTTTTGGGGGGACCCATAGCGGCACCTTGTATCTCTTGGTGAAGAGAATGAGGTCCGTCTTGTCCGCGTTGATACTGAGTCCTACCTTCTTTGCCCGTTCACATATCTCCCTGAGTGTTGATTCCATAATCGAGCTGAGGGTCGATGGACTGACTCCCGTGATAATTATGCTTATGTCGTCAGCATAAACTTTTATCTTTGGGGCCTTTCTTTCGAATCTCTTGATCAGGTCGTCTACCACCAGATTCCACAGGAGAGGCGACGGAACCCGCCTTGCGGCGTGCCTCTGTGCGCTCCTTTCACCGTGGAGGCGGTGCCTCAATTGGATTGTAGCCGGCTACAGCTTAGAAGATTTCTTATCCACAAACTGATGGCGGGGGGCGTGTTGGCCGCTTCTAGGCGGTCCATTATAGCGTCTGTGGTCACGTTGTTAAATGCTCCGGATATATCTACAAACACTCCTAAGCATATTCTTTGTTATGCATGGCATATTCGTGGACGTCCCTTATCGAACTACTTTCACTGCCCACCGCCGGCCCTATTTGCTTGAGCGCGAAGTATTCCTCGATCTCCTCCACATATTTGCTCCACCGTTCTGGGCTGCTAGACAGACGTCTTTCCAACTACAGGAACCGATTAAGCGCCATTTGATGAGATCTTCCCAGGACCATAGCTGGATCTCGATAGCTTCTAAAGGGCAACCGCACTACGTAGCGGCCATCCGATCGACGCACGAGGATCCATCCGAAGTGCGTATTCTGAGCTATGGGCTCGCCTGGCAACCCGATCTTGGTGTCGGTCAACATAATTTGCGCCAACATGTCCACTCCCAAAATGAGATCACTCGCTTCGACCGCGCGTAATGGGGATCCGCGAATGAGAGCATGATCCCAATGTTGTGGCGTGAAGCTCAGACTTGGCAGGCAGGAAGTAACAGAATTGAGAACCTATGGGGAATCAACCCCTAAAGATTTGCTCAAGCAATTGATCCAAAACTTTGCCCTGCTCACTATATCCTTTCTCCTGTAACAGTCCAAGGCCAGAAAGGTTGTGCAACGACGCACGATATGGTCGCCGCCGTAGTGGTAACAGGGGCTATCCGGGCGTCTTGAGCGCTCCTATGCATTATACACTCGCACTCGTTTGCTCGGGTCGGCAGATCCTGGGACATAACTGGAGTCGTACGACGAACTTCGGTTTTCAATCGCATCCATTCTGACCAGCCGATCATTCAAAAATGATTCTAAATCCTAATATGTAGAAACGGTGGCACCGCTTCCTTGATGGTGCTCCCAAGCGTTTTGAGTCTCCTTGGACAACCTCGATGCTATGTAATGCGCCAACCAGTGCTGCGATTCCCCGTCCAAGGCTTGAACGCTGCGGAATGCAGCCAGGCAAACATTCACCGTGCTTAACATCGACCGTATGGATTCCGTATTTTCCTTTTACAGCCTGGGCAACGCGTAGATAGCGTTCATGTGGTGCGAATAAACGAGACGACGATTATTGTACCTTTTAACCATCAGTCCCCAAGCCAAGGCGTAATTTGCCTCCGTAAGCTGCATTTGCCGGATGTCATTATCGCGCTCTCCTGGCAACGACTCTTTGAGAGAATGCAGCTCACCACCCCAAAAAATCATGTAATGAGAAATTCGTTAAATTCTTGTCCCGCACACAACTTTCCAATTACCCCGTTTGTGCACCAGATTCTACTCACACAAAGCCGCCAAAACCACCGAAAGAGCGTCGCAAAGTCCCGCGAAATGCAGCTGCGGCGCCTATGTATCGCCGTTTTCCTTTCCCGTCTTCGGCAAGCCGGGAATAAGCCCAGAAGAAGAGCCGCCAAATTCCCAAAACAGCCGTTGCTGCGTTTATATATCGCAGTTTTATTTTCAGGCAATTTGCCGAGTTGAATTGCAAACTTAACGCGGCCGCGATCTAAAGCAATCTGTTTACACACAAAACTTTTCGAACTAAAATTTTTACACTTGCAGGTTCCCCTCATGGGCCACCATGTCTAGTTGTGTCCCCTTGTATATTGTAACAAAGAGGTCATTGTAAGAATGGTTCCCCGGCAAGAGTAAATAACACAGCTGGATAGATTTTAATCGTTATATTTATTCCGGGATTTACTTTAAACTAAGGTTATGTACAGGAACACGCCTGCGTATATATGTAACAAATAGATTGCTAGACCGGCGGCGAGCGTTCGGCGTCGTGTGAACATTCGTACTGACTGATGTGCAGGAGATCCTCCAGCCATGGAGGTGGGCGGCGTCGGAGAGGTACTTGTCCGCTGAAGCATCCCCATGCCTTCGGCGTTTATGATATATCCTTCCCGGATAGTCGGCGCTGTTGTGTATTAAGCAAGTGAGGAAATGGGTAACATGGTACCTTTCGAGGGAAATCAAAATTGGAATCAGAGCCCATACTGGCTAACGCGATTACTTTCTTATGGCACTGCTTCGTGGAGCATTGGATCCAATCACAATAGCGGAAGTCAGGAAAAAATTTACCCCTTTGAGATGAAAAGACCTTTTGTTGGTCAGTCGTGGATAGTGCAGTCTTTTGGGCTGACTTGCATCTCTATATTCCAACGCTTGAGTTACTAGAGAATATTTATTTTTATTTCGAAAGTGAAGTTAAGGCAACAAGGTGCTTGAAGTTTTTAATTAGTTTATTAAAAATAATAAGACCGAACTTTGGTGGCAAGAATAATTAAGGTTTAATCGGCGAACGACGAAAGCGAGAAAAATACGTGTGCTCGGGTTAAATTCAATTTTCGACATAATCTATTTAACAAATGTATATGTTCTTAGGCCTAGCTTAACAGAGGTTGGCGAAGGCGGGGCGAATTCGCAAAGAGCGAGAGAGAGCTTTATTATGCTCCCGCCTTCGCCCTAAACTAACTTACACTAGACTTCAAGTTTTTTCCTTCTTCATATGCCAACAATCAACAACAAACAATAAACAATGACCGACAATATGAAATCAGCCAACACCGGCCCCGTTGAACGCCTCCACGGCTTCAAAAAATCGGCAGCGGCGCCAGCTTGTGGATCGCCCTCCGGAAGATCGCTCCGTCGCTCCTCCTAAGGTCGACGACCCTGACCTTGCCGTCCTCTCCTGCGTGCGTTGCGACTATCCTTCCCAGGAGCCACTGTTGAGGCAGCAGGTTGTCGTCTGCCACGACGACGAGTTGGCCCTCCTCGACGTTGGCCTTCTCCTCGTGCCACTTGCCCCGAACTTGAAGGCCCAGGACATATTCCCGGGACCATCGCCGCCAGAACGTTTGCCTGGCTGACGAGACAAGCCGCCATCGACGCAAGCAACTGAGACCCGCCTGGTCCGGGGTCCGGAGTGCTGGTGCTGCGATTACGATTTACTTTACGTTACGATTTACTTTACGTTACGATTTAACACACTATTTAGGAATCTCTGACTTTATATTATATATGTGTTGTGAGGTAGTTATCTGGGCTGGGATAGAGACTCAGTCTCGCCAGGATCTCTCTACAGAAAATTTATAAAGATATGGGACAATGATGAGGCGGTGGGCTGACGCGGGGTGGAGTTTGTCAGCCACCGAGTTACACTAAAAAAATATGTTGATAGGGTGTGACAGAGGGAAGGACCGAATTAGCCTTCATGCATGTTTGGGGCGGAAGGACCGAGAGGGGAAAGAAGAAATAGTAGCGAATTTGCTCCGGCCGGCTGTGCCTGGCCCGTCCGAATTATATTCAGGTTTACTTGCAAATTTCCCAAAGTATAAACTTCGCCAAAATTTAATTAATAAATAATAAATATAATTTAAATTTATTATTTTTTTCCAGTGCGCCTATACTACTATTTTTCTTATTATTTTCCCATCGTTTAGTTTCACCATCGGTTTTCCGCTATTTATTCCAAACCATCGGTTTTCCGCTATTTATTCCAAATATATTCTGCTCGTTTTATTTATATCCAAAACAATTTAATTTAATTTTCATTTCATATTTGAAGTTTTTAATTAGTTTATTAAAAATAATAAAACCGAACTTTGGGGGCAAGAATAATTTAGTTTAATCGGCGACGACGACAGCGAGATGAAATATGCGTGTGCTCGGGTTGAATTTCAATTTTCGACATAACTTCTATTTTTTCATATGTACTTAGGCCTAGCTTAACAGAGGTTGGCGAAGGCGGGGCGAATTCGCAAAGAGCGAGAGAGAGCTTTATTATGCTCCCGCCTTCGCCCTAAACTAACTTACACTAGACTTCAAGTTTTCCTTCTCTATCTATGGCAACAATACAAAACAACAATAAACAATAAGCGATCATCTGGAATCAGCCAACAACAAATCGGCAGCGGCGCCAGCTTGTGGATCGCCCTCCGGAAGATCGCTCCATCGCTCCTCCTAAGGTCGACGACCCTGACCTTGCCGTCCTCTCCTGCGTGCGTTGCGACTATCCTTCCCAGGAGCCACTGTTGAGGCAGCAGGTTGTCGTCTGCCACGACGACGAGTTGGCCCTCCTCGATGTTGGCCTTCTCCTCGTGCCACTTGCCCCGAACTTGAAGGCCCAGGACATATTCCCGGGACCATCGCCGCCAGAACGTTTGCCTGGCTGACGAGACAAGCCGCCATCGCCGCAAGCAACTGAGACCCGCCTGGTCCGGGGTCCGGAGTGCTGGTGCTGCGATTACGATTTACTTTACGTTACGATTTACTTTACGTTACGATTTAACACACTATTTAGGAATCTCTGACTTTATATTATATATGTGTTGTGAGGTAGTTATCTGGGCTGGGATAGAGACTCAGTCTCGCCAGGATCTCTCTACAGAAAATTTATAAAGATATGGGACAATGATGAGGCGGTGGGCTGACGCGGGGGTGGAGTTTGTCAGCCACCGAGTTACACTAAAAAAATATGTTGATAGGGTGTGACAGAGGGAAGGACCGAATTAGCCTTCATGCATGTTTGGGGCGGAAGGACCGAGAGGGGAAAGAAGAAATAGTAGCGAATTTGCTCCGGCCGGCTGTGCCTGGCCCGTCCGAATTATATTCAGGTTTACTTGCAAATTTCCCAAAGTACAAACTTCGCCAAAATTTAATTAATAAATAATAAATATAATTTAAATTTATTATTTTTTTCCAGTGCGCCTATACTACTATTTTTCTTATTATTTTCCCATCGTTTAGTTTCACCATCGGTTTTCCGCTATTTATTCCAAATATATTCTGCTCGTTTTATTTATATCCAAAACAATTTAATTTAATTTTCATTTCTTATAATATACTATTTGAAGTTTTTAATTAGTTTATTAAAAATAATAAAACCGAACTTTGGGGGCAAGAATAATTTAGTTTAATCGGCGACGACGACAGCGAGATGAAATATGCGTGTGCTCGGGTTGAATTTCAATTTTCGACATAACTTCTATTTTTTCATATGTACTTAGGCCTAGCTTAACAGAGGTTGGCGAAGGCGGGGCGAATTCGCAAAGAGCGAGAGAGAGCTTTATTATGCTCCCGCCTTCGCCCTAAACTAACTTACACTAGACTTCAAGTTTTTCCTTCTCTATCTATGGCAACAATACAAAACAACAATAAACAATAAGCGATCATCTGGAGTCAGCCAACAACAAATCGGCAGCGGCGCCAGCTTGTGGATCGCCCTCCGGAAGATCGCTCCATCGCTCCTCCTAAGGTCGACGACCCTGACCTTGCCGTCCTCTCCTGCGTGCGTTGCGACTATCCTTCCCAGGAGCCACTGTTGAGGCAGCAGGTTGTCCTCTGCCACGACGACGAGTTGGCCCTCCTCGACGTTGGCCTTCTCCTCGTGCCACTTGCCCCGAACTTGAAGGCCCAGGACATATTCCCGGGACCATCGCCGCCAGAACATTTGCCTGGCTGACGAGACAAGCCGCCATCGCCGCAAGCAACTGAAACCCGCCTGGTCCGGGGTCCGGAGTGCTGGTGCTGCGATGAGCGGCCCGCCTGTCAGCAGGTGCCCGGGTGTTAGCGCCTCTCCGTCGCTTGGGTCCTGGCTGAGCGCTCCGAGGGGCCGCGAGTTCATTGCGGCCTCGATCCCGACGAGGACTGTTGCCAGCTCTTCGGCGTTGAGGAGTGCGCTGCCCACCGCTCGTAGGAGTAGGTGCTTTGCAGTTTTCACACCTGCCTCCCATAGTCCGCCCATGTGCGGAGCCCGAGGGGGTGTGAACGCAAATTCGCATCCGCTTTTTGATGCGAACTCGCGAATTGCGTCCGCCTGCTCCTCGATCCGATCGCGAAGAGCCAGGAAGTGGCGAGTCGCTCCGACGAAGTTCGTCGCGTTGTCGCAATGCACCGTCTGCGGACATCCTCGTCGACCAATAAATCTTTGAAAAGCCAATAAAAAATAATCAGTACTTAGATCGGATACAACCTCTAAGTGAACCGCCTTGGACGCAAAACAAACAAATAAGACAATGTAGGCCTTATACGGGGGCCTTCCTCGAATTTTTAATGTCGTATAGACAGGGCCACAAAAATCAACGCCACATATCGCAAACGGGCGGAGAGCACGGAGTCTATCTGCGGGTAGATTTCCCATAATTTGTGTCATCAGTCGAGGCTTGCATTTAAAGCAGCGCACACATGATCGAACTGTCTGACTGCAGAGTTCCTGAGCGTTTACGGTCCAAATACGCTGTCGTAGGATGCTCACAAGTGCTCGAGGGCCGACATGAAAATTTGAATGGTGCAAATGCCGGACGTAGCTGCGCACAAATTGCGAGCGTTTCGTCAACAGCAAGGAAAACTTGGCATCATATGATATAGGAGCGTTAGCTAGTCACCCCCAACTCGCAACAACGAAAAGCTGCACCAAGTGCCCGTATCCTCATGGATGAATGGGTTCAATCGCTGAAGACTTGGGCCGACCTTGGAGCCTTTACGAACTTTTCCAATTTTTACTTGATACTCGTGCTTTTGTACTATTTCGACAATCTTATGAAACGCTTCATTATATTCAGTCGGTGACAGAGTTTCTTCGAAAACTATACTCTTGTCTTTGCATTTTCTTATAAAGCGGAACATATAAGCGAACACTCTAAGCAGTTTGAGGTGTGACGAGAATCCCTCGATGACATCCAGCAAATCGGAAGTTTGCACCGCAGCGGTCAGTCCGACCACAATCTTCCTCGCTTCCTGACGCAAGACTTCCTCATCCGGCTCGAAATGAGCATTTTTGGGCCAGTTTTCTTCTTCGTCCTTCAGAAATGGTGGGCCAGTGAACCAGATCGACTGCCCTATCTCGCCGACGTCACAACCTCTCGAAACGATATCTGCTGGGTTCTGCTTTGTGGGAACATGCCGCCATGTAGCCTCTCCTGACCATTCTTGAATCTCCGCTACCTTGTTCGAAACGAATGTCGACAACGAAGATGGATGCGATCGAATCCAGTGAAGAGTAACTTCAGAGTCCGACCAGTATACAATTCGTTCGATAGGGACTTTTAATAAGTGTTTGATTCTATGGCAGAGATCTGCGAGAAGGTGAGCGGCACATAACTCAAGCCTTGGGAGCGTTTTGGTCTTGAGCGGCGCTACTTTTGACTTTGAAGTCAACAACGATAATTTAAAACCTTCGGCTGTTTTGCTACGAATATAGACGCAAGCTCCATAAGCTCTCATGGAGGCGTCGGCAAAGGCATGTAGCTGTACCGGTGACAATGGGTCGGTATGCACGAACCGAGGAATCGATATCTCATCCAATTGAGACAGAGTGCTTTTTAGCATATCCCAAGCTGTTTCCAAATGCATCGGAATTGACTCATCCCAATCTAACTTATTAAGCCAGAGTTCCTGCAATAGGATCTTTCCTTTAATCACAATGGGACTTAACAAGCCGAGGGGGTCAAACAGCTTCGATGTCACCGATAGTATGTTCCGTTTTGTCGCTCGGAGACCCATGACAGAAGTGTCAATCTTGAACTTGAAGGCATCTTCGCTAGGCAACCACGATATTCCTAACGCCTTAGTTGACTCTGAATCCGAGATAGGTATCGACTTAACTGTGCTCTCAGATGCAGTGACCTCAGGTGAGTTTGAAAACCACTTTGTCAATTCAAAACCTGCTGTTTGAAGAATCTGAGACACTTCAGACTTAATTGTCTTTAGCTCCTCTACGCATGCAGCACCAGTTAATATGTCATCGACGTAAAAATCGGATCCAATTACGTCGGCAGCTCTAGGGAATGAAAATTTAGCAGATTCACTCAACCTCTTTAAACACCGAATAGCCAGAAATGGGGCTGGTCCAGTACCATATGTGACGGTGTTGAGCTGGTATAATCTCAAGGATTCAGAGGGGTCTCTCCTCCACACTATGAGTTGAAACTTCCTATCCGCTTCATTAACCATTACTTGGCGATACATCTTTTTTACATCGGCAGTCAGGGCATACCTGTGCAGCCGGAAGCGGAGTAGAGTGGAGTACAACTCTTCTTGAATTGTCGGCCCCACCATCAGGATGTCGTTTAAGGCCACCTGAGACGATGTTTTGCAAGACACATCGAACACGACGCGCAACTTTGTTGACGTACTCTGGGGCCTTAACACGCATTGATGGGGAATGACATAATGTGAAGTGGAAGGGATTTTGTTGTCTGTCGGCGACATATGACCTAGGGCGAGATATTCTTCCATGAATTCCAAGTACATGGTCTTCATGTTAAGATCTCGAGACAACCTTCGCTCAAGCGACAAAAACCGCCGCTTTGCAACCTCGAAGGAGTTGCCTAATCCGTTTGGATCAGATTTAAACGGCAGCCTAACTTCAAACCGACCTGATGGCAATACCTGAGTAGTCTTCCTATAATGGTCTTCACATAACTTGTGCTCAGGCGACAGAATTTTCTTTGGATTTGGCATTTCCTCCAGCGACCAAAATTTCTGTAGTGTGCTGTCAATCGATACTAAATGTTCTTCACTACAACTGAAACTATTCACAACTTGTTTCGGGACTGCAGACTTGTATCTGCCCGAAACAACCCAACCAAGAAGGGTCTTTTGTAGAGTTGGATAGTCAGGACCTTGTCTAATTTGACCAATAGCTAGCAATTCGAAAAATGATTCTGCTCCTATCAACATATCAATTTTTTTTGACTTGTAGAAATATGGGTCTGCTAATGGTAGGTTCTTCGGGATCTTCCAATCACTGACGTTCACCGACTGATCAGGATGGTAACCGGAGATCGATTTTAAGATCCAGAAATCGAACGCGAACTCACTACCGTTTATTCGCGACTTCACCACTGTGTGTACCTTTTTCTTGACTTGAGAATTGGACTCGCCAATACCAAGTAAGTTGATACACGACTCCTCTCTACGAATCTGTAAGCGGTTCGCCAGTTCTTCTGTTATAAAATTCGCTTGAGACCCTGAGTCCAGCAGAGCTCGGGCTAAAACGTATTCTCCGTTTTTCGTACGGACGCTTACGATTGACGTAGCCAAAATCACCCTGTCCAAGGACGTAGCATGCATAACATGTGACGTGGAAGGCTGATCCTGGTTAAAAGGAGGAGACATAGTCTCTGGCGGGGGTGGCAACGCTAAACTGTTCTCAGGCACTGTATATCTATGAAGTAGAATATGGTGTGAGCGGTTACAAGCTCGACACTTTTTGCCTTTGCATTTCGAAACAGTATGGCCTTTTCGCAGACAATTAATACATAAGGAGGCAGACTTAACAAACTCGAACCTTTGCGTTACAGAGAGACGCCCAAACGGGCTACAATTCTGTAGCAAATGATCTACTGCATTGCAATAGCTACAAGTTTGCTGAGGCTTGCTGTTGGAGGAGGAACACGAAAATGAGCTACGATTATGTGGCCTGCTCGACACAATTTTGTCTTGCTTCGGCTTTGTCGATTCTTCAGCTGATAAATGCTGATATCGGCGATTTAACATTTTTTCAAAATCGGCCCAAAGCGGCAAAGTCTCATAATCGATCTGCTCCTCCCATTTTTGTTTGGTCACTGGGTCGACTCTATTCAATACCAAATATATCAACATTGCATTCGATATTTTTGTATCATCTCCTATCGATAACAGAGAACCATAAATCGACGAAACAGTATCGATAAGGTTTCTCAAGGAGGAAGCGGACTGATGCGATATTTTTGGAAGACCAAACAATGTTGATATATTATTCATAAAGATGAGGCATTCGTTATCGTAAACCTTTTTTAAACTGGCTAGTGCCTTTTCGTAATTGCTCTCGGTGACTTGGTAAGCTTTAATTGTTCCTAAAGCTTCACCAGAGAGACATGAAATTAAATGGTTAAATTTTTCGATAACTGGAATGCTGGCGTCTTTATGAACCAAAGTTTCGAAAAGGCTGATGAAATTTTTGAACTCCGAATAATCTCCACTGAATTTTGGCAATGCCAAATTCGGAAGTCGCGCACGAGTTGGAGCTACAGCAGCTGGTCCCGGAGCTTCGCTAACGCTTGCTACCTTCAAGGCAGACAACAGGGACATTATTTTTGCTTTGGTTACTATACAAAGTTCTTCCAACTCGTCGCCAAATTCATCGCCACAATCTATTTCTTCTATCTGTTCTTGTAATTGACTTGCCTTATCAATTGAAGCATTTAAGTTTTCTAGTCGACATTTCAATTCTTCCTCTAATATCGGAATCGATCCCGTTTCTAATCGCTCATTTAATCGGCGAATTGTTCTGACCCGACTTTGGAGCTTGCTTTTCAGGTCTTCCAGGACCGATTTATTTTTGGTTTCTTGGCTCATTTTAAATTAAATATTTAAATTAATTAAATTAAATTAATTAAATATTATTTCCAAATTAAATAAATTAAATTAATAAATGGCCGAAACAAATTATCTCAAATCAGACCGACAATATAATTTAATAACCCTCGAATCAATAATTAGAAATTCATTAAACCAAAAAACTAATTTATTCTTAATTTAATAAATTATTAATTTATTGTTCGAAATGTATATTAAATATTTTTTCTGATGAGAACAACGAAAACAAATTATTTTAAAATTGAAATTCAAGTCACGCAGTATCAAATAATAGTGGGTGCGAAATGACGCCGAAAAGGGTATACCCGCAAAATACAGGGTAGCGCGTCACTTGGCGGTCCGCTAATCTCAACGCGCCAACGAAAAGGGCCAAACAACAACAACGCAGGTAGCGGCGCAAAAGCGAAGCGAAAACGAAAAGTTCACCGCTGCAGCTGCTAGTATATAAGGCTGTCTGTGTATTAGTGCGCAAGCTTGGATTAACTTCCCAACTATTAATGCGAGTTTCAACGAGAGGGGGGAGGGGGCGACAGTGATTGCAATAATACAGTACAAATAATAAATAAATGTTGCGTCCAAAAGCGGTTCAATATATGTATGTGTATGTATTTTATCAACAAATAAATTGGATAATTTGCATGCAATCTAGCTCTACTATATTGATACGTACATATGTGCCAAGAACTGAAAGCGAGGTGCAATATTCCAGCACAAGACAATAAACATTAAATTTGTCTATAACTCTAGCTTTCAATTTTTTGCACAAATACCTCTGATTTCCGAATGCTAAATTTAGCGGCCACTTTCCTTAACGTTCCCTCGGTGGTGGCGGCAATTCTGGAAGCAGAGTATTTAGCGACCGACACGAAATATGTTAAATATTGTAGTACTGATTCTGCTGGGGGTTGGTGCGGCTGAGAACTGGATTGTTCTGATTCCAATTGAAAACGCAGAGACGAGGTTTGTGGCTTCTTCAGAAAGATAATCTTTATTCAGCGTAGATGAATGTATATAATAAAAGAAAGGGTGCTCCAAAATCGTCTTCGTTGGTTTGGTAGAAAAAAAGTAAGTAACTAAAAGTGTGGCCAGCGGTCCCTAATGGAAGAAATACCCCCTTTTTCAAAAGGGAGTGGGTGGATCCCCTTCTCCATTTAGGGACGCGTGGAACTGGCACACGGGAGCTGGTGTAAACATCCCGCCCGCCTTGCAATGCCACAGATTGCAAAAGACTCCGCGATGCATCAGTGGGTGTATGTTCCGGAGAGCATCCATCCTAGCACCGTGCTCTGTGCCACGATGCGCCCGTTCTGGCTGTGCATGACACCAGGCTGGATTAGCGTGGGATACACATCCGCACCCAGCACGACGGAGGTACCAGCCGGCCTGTGAAAACTGGGGTCCGACAGGATGAGGTTGGTGAACACTGCTTTGGCGGCGTCAGGCAGCTCTCGGGCAGGAGTCCGCATTCACAGCTGCTCCTCGACGTGGAACACCACCTCAATCCGTGGCGTCTCTGTATGAATCGGGATGAGAGTGGCTCTGCACACCCTCTCATCACCGACTCCCAGGATAGGGAGGCTTTAGGTAGAGCACGCATCGACCATGGCCCGCACATCGAAGCGCTTGTTCCCGATGTCGAACCGCAGATTGACGGTGGGCAGGATAGCCGTCGCAGTGTGGGAGAGCACTGCCGAGAGGCGGGGTTGCTCGATGTTGGCCTTCGGCTCTGGCGTCTCGATGGGCCTGTCCGCGCTAGCAGACCGCTCTCGCTTTTCCCGCCGATGGAGGTGCAGCAAGGTGTGATGAGCGTCCCCACATACTCGGCAGCGACACTCACTCCGGCACGAGCCTCCGGAATGCTGGTGCGCCAAGCAGTTCGGGCAGTATTTATTGATGAGGACCGCACGGAGCCGCCGTTCTGCATCTAGCCGGAGAAACCGCGAACACGTCCGAAGCGGGTGAATCCCCTGACAGACTCGGCATCGGAACGATCGAGTTCCTCGAGAACATCTGTCGATGAGCTGGCGACGTTGGTTGCGATGGGATGGCATGGCTGGCGCAAAGAGATGAGAGAAGCAGAGAAAAAAAGAACGACTGGAGGATAGAACAAAAAATAATAATTAGTGGATACGCTTTACTCTCACAGTTGTGGACATTGAACGCATAGACTTTGGACATGTTTGTCTACGGGAAGAAAAACTAGTTTGGAAATAGGCCGTTTGAGGATACCACGGGCCGTGCGGACGTCTACGACGCGAACTTTGTCATCAGAGCCAGGATAAACCCTTTGAACACGCCCTAACCTCCATCCATACGATGGAACGTGGTCTTCCTTGATAATTACCATGTCGCCTTCGGACATATTCCTGGTTGCAATTTGCCACTTGGTCCTCTTATGGAACTCTTTCAGGTATTCAGCTTTCCATCTCGATGCGAAAAGCTGGCCAAGGGCTTTGAGTCGCTGCCATCGGTTCAGGATAGAACTGGCTTCGCCGACGCTGGGAGGTTCGGCGGGGACGAGTAGCGGTCCGCCTATCAGAAAATGTCCCGGCGTGAGAGCGAGGATATCCGACGGATCTTCTGACATCGCGGAAATTGGTCTGGAGTTGAGGCATGCCTCTATCCGACACAGTAGAGTGGATAACTCTTCAAGAGTATACTTAAAGTTACCTGTCGTCTTGTAGAAGTGAGTCTTGAAACTCTTGACTCCTGCTTCCCACAGGCCTCCCATATGGGGGGCGCCTGGAGGGTTGAAATGCCAGGATAGGCTCTGGTGACTAAATGACGAGGTAACCTTTTCCTTAACCGCAGCGATGAAATCTTCTGTGAGGGCCTTCTCCGCGCCCACAAAGGTCTTTCCGTTGTCCGAGTAAAGATGGAGAGGGCACCCTCTTCTGGCCGCGAACCTTGAGAAGGCTCCGAGGAATTTCTCCGTGGTCAAGTCCGAAGTGGCTTCCAAATGGATGGCCTTCGTACTGAAGCACACGAAGACGCAGACATAGCCTTTCGTGATTCGGCAGGCACGACCCGAATAGCTCTTGACATCAAATGGTCCCGCGAAGTCGAGTCCTGTGTGTGTAAAGGGTCGCGAATAGGTCGCTCTGGACTGAGGTAGTTTACCCATTAGCTGAGACTGCACCTTCTTCCGGTGAATGACACACACCTTGCAGGTCGTGGTCACACGTTTGATCAGGTTCCGCAGCTTCGGAATCCAGTATCTCGTCCGGATGAGACGAACCATCAGCTGATTTCCCCCGTGTATGGAGATACGGTGAGTAAATGTGACCAGAAGCTCAGCTAGTTTGGAATGGTACGCCAAAAGGATAGGATGACGTTCGTCGTAGGATAACGAGTCAGATGCAGTCAAACGACCGCATGACCTCATGATGCCGTCAGCATCCAGGAACGGATTAAGGTTGAGGATACAACTGGACGAGGGAAGCTGTCCTTTGGATTGCAGGATGTTGTATTCCTCTGGATAGTCGGCCCGTTGAGTTTGCCTAATAAGCACGAGTTGTATATGGGCGAGCTCTTTACTGCTCAAGTCTGTAGA
This sequence comes from Drosophila bocqueti, assembly GCA_018151655.1. Lineage (NCBI taxonomy): Eukaryota > Metazoa > Arthropoda > Insecta > Diptera > Drosophilidae > Drosophila > Drosophila bocqueti. The sequence continues at coordinate 32,480 of JAECXF010000040.1, forward strand.
AGAAGGCGTTGGAATGCGTCTGCAGCGGTTGACGAACCGCTGCACAAAAGCCATGACTCGCAGCATGCGATTGAAATTTGAAAAACGCTCTAGGAGATCCCATGCTGGACACGCTAAATGGCACCGGACGGATCGTCTTTCGAGTTCAAGGTCCGATACCGTTTCGTGCGACGTGGGCCAGGAGACTTGCGGCTGAATCAGCCACGACGGGCCATGCCACCAGAGGTCACTACTTGCCAGCTCTTCAGCCGTGACACCACGACTGGCTAGATCTGCTGGATTGTGCTCGGAACGCACATGTGACCATTGGCTGGCATCTGTATTTAGAGCAATCTTAGTCACTCGATTCGCTACGAAGGTGGTCCATTGACATGGTGGCTTGTTCAACCATGCCAACACAATGGTGGAATCAGTCCAGAAAAACGTCTCTATTCGACCGAACGGGATGTGAGGAAGAATTGCGGCCCATAGGTCAGCAAGAAGAACTGCACCACACAACTCTAAGCGCGGGAGTGAAACGGTTTTGACAGGGGCGACCTTAGTCTTTGACGTGAGCAGACTCGACGAAATGCCTCCGTCGTATTGGATGCGAACATAAATCGCTGCCCCATAGGCCTTCTGAAATGCATCACAGAAGCCGTGGATCTACACTTGTGCTCCCGGTCGGAATTGTACCCAACGCGGGACGCGAACCTTGTGGAGGGAACTATGGCTGCGAAGGAAATCATGCCAGCGTTGCCGTAGCTCTGCAGGGAGAAACTCGTCCCATCCAATGCCGGCTAACCATATATCCTGCATTAGGATCTTGGCCTGAACTACAAATGGGGACAACTATCCAGCGGGATCAAAAAGTTTTGCGATTTGCGATAGGACGTCGCGTTTGGAATAATTCGCATTAACAACAAGCTCAGACAAAATAGAACTCATCTGCCTTGGCGTTCCCGTATTCCCGTATTCCCAGCGTTTTAGTGGTGCTCACCTCTTCGATGTCGAGGAAGTCACCTGAGAGCAGGTGGTCTGAGGAAAGTGCCTTAGTTCGCTCATTTGCTGTCCACTTGCGGAGAGGAAATCCTGCGGAGCTCAGAGCTGTCCTCAACTTCTGAATGGCTAAAGTAGCCTCGACCTTCGTATGCGCTCCTGCAAGCACATCGTCCACGTAAATATGATCCGAAATTATTCGAGACGCCCGATATAGGGCGTGGACATCCTTGGACAGCTGATCTTTGATCACTGAGTCATAGGTATCTTTGAGAATAGGATCACTTTTTTTTGAGAATAGGATTATTTCTTAGGAATTGTGCGAGAGTGAATGATCTGGAATGCCCCAAGTTGATGTGCTCAGCATCCTTGAAGGGTAGGGATACTACATATTTCCCGTCCCGAGACCTGATAGTCGTTCGCGCGAAATTTTCTTCGCACAAGTTATCCGATTCCTTTACCACTTTACATGGAAGATCCTCCACCTCCCAAAATTTTGTGAGAAGTGTCTCCATGGTAGGTTCCGATTCTATGGATATCTTTGTCGTGAAGGACGAAACCCTACTAGTGGCTGTAGAAACTGGGCCGGTTAAAATCCACCCGAAAATGGTCTCTTGCCCTAGCAGTGACCCACATAAGTTTGGCTTCAAGCCTGAGAGGAGGACAGACGGAAGAATATCCGCCCCTATTAGAAGGTCGATCTGGGAGGGCTGGAAAAACAGTGGATCAGCCAACGGAATATTGGGAAGTCTTCCGAGAATGCTGCGATCGATCGAACTCGTCGGCAGATTCCCGGCCAGATTGGGCAACACCAACGCAGTCGTGTCTATCTTGAGCATCGGCTTCGCCGCCGTGCCCATCTGGAAATGACACATCCTTTGTGAGACACCTGTGCTGGTTTGGTTCAGCCCCGTGATTCTAGTTCTCACGGCCTGACAAGGAAGCTTGATTCGAGTTGCAAGCTTCTCGGAGATGAAGGTGCCCTCGGAGCCTGAGTCTATCAAAGCCCGTGCGGGAAAGTTTTTCCCTGGTGACAGACTTGGACAATGGCCGTTCCTAAAAGGATGCCCTGCCGATTGGAGGCGAAATGAACGGAAGTGTTCGCGATGGGCTGATCTGGATTATGAGCCTGCGCTGCGCTGGTGGAAGTAGCAGGACTTTCCTTATGAAGCAGCGTGTTGTGGCGGCCCTTGCACGTAAAACAATTGTGTCTACTTGTGCACTCCCGAAGATTGTGTCCTTTGGCGAAGCAATTAAGGCATAATCGCTTCTGCTTGATGTATGATACTCTTTGTGGTTGAGTCATCTGGAGGAAACGAGGACACTGCCGAACTGGATGTGACTCTCTGGAGCAGAGATCACAGGACCGTACACGTGGGGCGACTTGCGTTTCAAAGGAGTTTACCCTTTTAGGCTGTGGGTTCCTGGGCTCCCTAGTATGTTGTGAGTTGGAAGTATGAAGTCGAACCTCTTCAATCGCTTCTAGCGTGCGATATCTCGCTTCGAGAAACGAATTCATCTCGTCCCAGGTAGGAATTTCGGACTTATTGTTCAACGACTGCTCCCATAATGAGAGAGAGACTGTTGGCAACTTGGAAGAGCAGAAGAAAATCAGGATGCAATCCCAATTTTCTGTGGAGACATTGGAGTGTTCCATGGCAATCAAACACCCTTGAATTGTGCTCTGAAGATCCTTCAAGGCCGTTCCTGACTCGGTGCCTATTTTCGGGAGATTGAAAAGAACCTTCAACTGGCTGTTTACTAAGAGTCGCTTGTTTTCAAAACGCTCTTGAAGTGCAGACCATGCGGATTGGAACCCAGAATTTGTAAGGGGGGACTTGCTAACAATGGCGTGAGCTTCGCCGCTAGTTTTGGCGTTTAAGTGGAATAATTTTTCCACTGGAGTCAGCCTGGAATTATCGATGTAGATCGCTGTGAATAGGTCCCGGAAGGTGGGCCACCGCAGATAATCTCCAGTGAAGATTTCTGTGTCACATGGCGGAAGCCTGCAACCCTTCGAGAACGTCTCAACGGACGGATTTGAACTCCCCTGAGAACTGGGGGCGGACAGACGGGCCATCTGTTCGTTTAATTGGGAAGCACACCTCTCATAAACCAAGTAGCAATTCTCATATTTGCTCTGAAGCTGCCGAACGCTTTCGCCACTTCCTTCGTGAAGGGCTAGTCGGGAGACTGCTTCGTATTCCCGCTCAACCTTGTCCCAGAGGGACTGGGTTTGGTCTAGGCGGATCTTTAGTGTAAAAGCATTGGGCTCGGCAGAGGACGAGGATGCCGCACAAATCTGGCTTTCAAATTTGCTAAGCCGGTCGCTGGTGGCTATAAAATCAAGCACCGCAGCGTCTAAGGGGGTTCTAGTTTTTGACCTCAAATTCCCAGCGGGTCCGGCCCCTGCGTCCCTTGGGCTAGGGTCCCGCTTCTGGCCTGCTTCAGACATCATAATAGTTGTTTGAGAAAAAGCGCAAAATTAACACCAAAAAAGAAATAGAGGACAACCGTGTAAACTGGTGACTTGATTCTTCCGAATAAATTGGCTGGAAAATGATGCGTGTAATTATTTTATTATTTTTTGTTTATATACAAGGTTCAAGGATTTGCTGTAGGAATGGAATAGTTGACGTGTTAATCTCCGTACTCAAGCCAGTAAACCGATCCAAATCTAGTTAACTAACGTCGAGATGCAAGTAACGAAACGGTCGTTTGATCTGACGCAAGTTTACTTTGCGGAAACCGTAAAACAAATATGCAGACCTGAGTACCGTCCGAAAAAAAATCCAGAATGTAGAAGTACCGTCCACCAGAAATGCGGAATGGAGAAAAGCGGAATGGTACTGATGTGAACTGACGGAAAACCGAAACAATACGGTGATTTGAGTACCGTCCGAAAAAATCCAGAATGTAGAAGTACCGTCCACCAGAAATGCGGAATGGAGAAAAGCGGAATGGTACTGATGTGAACTGACGGAAAACCGAAACAATACGGTGATTTGAGTACCGTCCGAAAAAATTCAGAATGTAGTAGTACCATCCACCAGAAATGCGGAATGTAGGAAATGCGGGATGGTACTGATGTGAACTGACGGAAAACCGAAACAATACGGTGATTTGAGTACCGTCCGAAAAAAATCCAGAATGTAGAAGTACCGTCCACCAGAAATGTGAAATGCAGAAATGCGAAATGTAGAAATGTAACGCAGTGTGAAGACACTGTTACTGTGGCCGAAGTAAATGTAGGAATATGTAAATGTGTATGTGTGTATGTTTATGTATGTTTATATGTTTATATGGACAATTGGGAAATATTAATTGCACAAAATTAATATTTGTTTATGCAAAAAAAAATAAATGAATGTAGAAAATGTGTAATGTATGTATGTATGTAGGGTTTTGCAAAAAATACCGATCACTTGCAAAGAATAGAAGAATGTAGAAAAAACGATGACACTTGGAATTTTGGAACCAAATGTGTAATGTATGTATGTAGGGTTATGCAAAAAATGCCGATCACTTGCAAAGAATAGAAGAATGTAGAAAAACGATGACACTTGGAATTTTGGAACCAAATGTAGAATTAGAACTATCACACATATGTACATACATGCAGGGAACGATGTAAAATCTTCTGCCGGCCAAATGGAAAATTGAAATTGAATGGAAGCGATATGGCGGTCGGCAAAAGGCTTACAATTGGACAAAAAAATGGCGTGCAGTACTTAGCTGACTATCCCTCGAAGAATCCGGCTGCCGAAGGACCAAAAAATGTAGTACTGATTCTGCTGGGGGTTGGTGCGGCTGAGAACTGGATTGTTCTGATTCCAATTGAAAACGCAGAGACGAGGTTTGTGGCTTCTTCAGAAAGATAATCTTTATTCAGCGTAGATGAATGTATATAATAAAAGAAAGGGTGCTCCAAAATCGTCTTCGTTGGTTTGGTAGAAAAAAAGTAAGTAACTAAAAGTGTGGCCAGCGGTCCCTAATGGAAGAAATACCCCCTTTTTCAAAAGGGAGTGGGTGGATCCCCTTCTCCATTTAGGGACGCGTGGAACTGGCACACGGGAGCTGGTGTAAACAAATATGTATATTTGTATTTAAACACAATATGGCGTCGCGGGCAACAATATATTTATTATTGGCACACAAAGCACTCAAAAAAACAAAGAACAATTTTTTGTATTGCACTTTTATGGTTAGGTTTAATATATATGTATTGTATATATATATGTGTCACTGTCACTTTTATTAGATGTTGCCTTTTGTTTAAACTAATTCTAGTCCACCCGGGGGCGCCATGAAGTTTTTAATTAGTTAATTAAAAATAATAAGACCGAACTTTGGTGGCAAGAATAATTAAGGTTTAATCGGCGAACGACGAAAGCGAGAAAAATACGTGTGCTCGGGTTAAATTCAATTTTCGACATAATCTATTTAACATATGTATATGTTCTTAGGCCTAGCTTAACAGAGGTTGGCGAAGGCGGGGCGAATTCGCAAAGAGCGAGAGAGAGCTTTATTATGCTCCCGCCTTCGCCCTAAACTAACTTACACTAGACTTCAAGTTTTTTCCTTCTTCATATGCCAACAATCAACAACAAACAATAAACAATGACCGACAATATGAAATCAGCCAACAGTGCTAGTTCAGAAAAAGGCCAGAAAACTTTCCTGGGATTGGTGCTTTCTGTAATTCCTCCGACTGAGATTCTTTTCCCTCGCGGCCCTGATAAACGGGGCCCAAGAAGCAAGCTGAAGTTATGTCTTCTTGGTTTCCAACCGTTTAGAGATCTTTTTTTTGAAAAAAAGTTGAAATTTTAAGAAAGGTATAGAAAAGATTTTCGAATCTGTCTATTGATGAGTCTTATCGAGTCTCTACTGTACTCGAAAGGCCACACTAGTTTGGGCGCCACTTACTACTTAATTAATAAATAATTATTACTGTAACGTGTAACGACGGGTGCTGTGCTAAGACTCCTAGAATCGGTACTTGCGGGGCACGCTATAGGATCCGGCCTTGCTCGTCGGCTTAGGGGGTGTTGTTCTTGCCTGCACCGATTCAAGCACTGCTACCCTTTATTATTAAATAGTTCGAAAATTGAGCGTGCTGCGACAAAAGAATGAGCAATACAAAACAGACGATTCGCGAAAACAGTTTAAGAAATAGGAAAGATGACGAGAAATTCAGAGATGCGAACCCACGGCTGTTATCCGGGTCGCGTAATGCCCTCCCATCCTGCGATCACGCGCCTTAGAGCTAGGCTCTGGTGACCCCTTTGAATTTTCCTACGCACACGAATACATCAGCTGAGTTCAGTTCACTTTAAATTTAAGCATCCATGATTTATTCAGATTGCACAGATTCTATTGTGACAAGCTCACCAATAATACTTAGAATAAGAAAAGAATGGAACATTGTCATCCAGTAGTTAATAGGATTAAGAAACTAGAGTTTAGACAATCGGGCCAAAGTTGTCTTCACGGTTTATCAACTTATTGAGAATGAGCACTCGCCGCATTATAATTTACTAAAATTCCCTTTTTTTGTTAACGTCGTCGTATTCAAAAATTACACTGTATTAATTCAATACTTATAAGAATTTCGACTCTAAAAAATTTCATTAGTTTACACTTAAATTCTTAATGGCCACTCGCCACAATATAATTTACTAAAATTCCTTATATTAAGGTGGTCGAATTTAGTCGTATTCAAAATTTAGATTCTTTGTGACGTTCAGCCTTGCCTCGGATAGTCAGTGCTGGCCAGGGTCATCCAGGAAATTTATTTGGTTCAGGATAGTGGTGCTAGAAAAGGAATCCCCGACCCGAGTCCCAGTGAGAACGCGCAGAGTTTAACCTTAACTAGGCTTATAGATATACGAAGTTTATTGGTTTCTTGACAGAGTAATGCAACTGGCTACGAAGATGGGTGGTGTGGCCGATTGTCCACGGCGGTTGCCGACGAGCGTCCGTGTCCTGGGGAAGCTCCGCGTGTCCGGTGTCCGTGTAGGGGGGGTCCCTCGCTTCTGGCTGGGATAAATGTTGATACAGCAGGACGAAGCCGTCAGCAGGATACGTAATGTTGTTATAGCAGGACGAAACCGTCAGCAGGATACGTAGTGTGGATATAGCAGGACGAAACCGTCAGCAGGATACGTAATATGGTTAGAGTAGGGCGAAGTCGTCAGCAGGATATAGGTATAGCAGGACGAAACCGTCAGCAGGATACGTAGTGTGGATAAAGCAGGACGAAACCGTCAGAAAGGATACGTAATAGGGTCAGAGTAGGACGAAGCCGTCAGCAGGATATAGATATAGCAGGACGAAACCGTCAGCAGGATACGTAGTGTTGATAAAGTAGGACGAAACCGTCAGCAAGGATACGTAGTGTTGATAAAGTAGGACGAAACCGTAAGCAGGATACGTAGTGTTGATAAAGTAGGACGAACCCGTCAGCAAAGATACGTAGTGTTGATAAAGTAGGACGACACCGTCAGCAAAGATACGTAGTATTGATAAAGCAGGACGAAACCGTCAGCAGGATACGTAGTGTTGATAAAGTAGGACGAAACCGTCAGCAGAATACTTAGTGTTGTTAGAGTTCTTACTCCTGGTTACCGCTGGCTCCTAATCCTGGATTGGTGGCCTGGTTGCTGCTCGCTGGTGACTTCCGTCTTGGTCGACGCCGACCACTGAATGATTAATCTGAGGCCAGCCGCCCGCTTTATATAGCGCTTGGCTGGGTTAAGTGTGCCCGTTTGGGCTTTCGATTTGCCCGACTTAGTGTGGCCGGAGCTTGGGTTTAGAGTGCCCCTTTGCTTGTTTGGGCGCGAGCGCGCGCTTCGTTTGAATTTGAATATTCTTTACTTGTGCGCGGCACGCGTCACATCTTTTAATTCACTACTTTAAACAAAAATCTTTCAACTCTAATCAGAGTAGCTTTATGGTTCATCGTTACGTTAGTCGAGGCAAGTTATCTTTAAGAGACGTCGGAAAATTCTTACTTTGGTTTCAACAACTCACTGTTCAATTTCTTATCCAACGACGAAGATCGATCTTCCGATGGTATAATCTGAAAGAAATGAGAGATAACGCGAGCCATTTGCTCAGCACGAGGAGGTATCCTAAAGGAATTTCGCTAACAACTCTCTTATTAGCCATGTAGTTGGAGCTCTTGCCTTGACCTACGCAATTAAAGATTTTACGTTGAAAGAACTTAAGTGATAGTAACTATAATGTACTTAATCAAATTTTAGGCAGATATATATACATAGGAATTCAAATAAGGACAGGCTTCATGTCCATTTGTTGTTGTCCTGGCGACCGATTTATCAGGTCCCACTAAATAGACACAGCTCTGCTGGCCGACACGGAAAACCCTTCTCTGCTTGTCTTAAAGACGCACGGGCATTTAAATTATTAAATTATCGGAGGTATACGGCTCGATGAAAATACTGTCTTTCTCTGGATAAAGCATCCAACGGCTGAATGAAGTTCCTGGTCTTCAAGAGACTAGCGGACGAAAATGAGGCTAACAGGAATCTCCTGGTCAAATTACATAGCCGCACACGCGGCTCTATGGCGGAGGCATTGGGTGATCCCTAATGGCTGGTAGCGAGAAGGCCTCACGAGGTTAAAACCGGCTCTGGAGCTGCGGTTCCTATTCACACAATCACTAATCTGCTACGGGTCACAGAGGCACATCCTCAATAGAAACTCCTCAGGGCACGTTGGTGATCCCTCGTGGAGGCTACTCCGAGTGAAGAACAAACTGGTCACAAATTAATAGTCCATGGTGATCCTCCTGAAACTCCTTACAGTCTTCTGGTCTTCCTGCAGGCGTAGGAGCACCCCTCAGGGACTCTATCGCCGAGCGCCCGATGCAGAGCGTCTCGACAAGATTTCTCCCCAAAACAAAAAAACGCGGCCACAACCACGCTCCAGTGGTACAATGCTGAGAATACTGGCAGAAATGCCTCACTTTAGCAACCTGCAAACAGTTTCAACATTAACGTCACTTTAGAAACTTGCCAAGTAATTTTGTTACGTTTGGCTTTGACTATAATCCTTACGCAGTCGATCCGACAGCACTGCTGCCTTAAACAGCCACACTCGGGCGACGATGATGGCGGGGAAGCCTCCCAAAACAACCTGAGAATAATTTCCATTAATTTCAGTTTCCTAATTGGCCAAGCAATTTTTGTTACTTTGCCATTTGACTAGCAAACGAGAAAATTCTCACCGAGTTAATCGCTATCGCTTCCTTCAAATACCCTGCTGCAGACGCAGGCAGAGCAACTGGTGACTCCACACCAGACCACAAGGCGTTGTTAACTCCTTTAGCTTTGGCTTTCGGAAATGCACACGTCTTTATTCCAGCTCGCCAAGAAAAGAATAGGCCGAGATCGGAAAATGGCCGGCGGAACTTCGTGGCAAAGTAAACAGTGACAGGAGCCACGATTAACAACACTGGCTATCGATAACTCTATCGATATCTATATATCTCTATCCATGTCATATTACCATATGCCGGTAACAATGTTAGATGGCAACAACATTACCAGTTCCTATCCCATTATCGATATTTATTGGCGGTTATTTTAAAATGCCGCGGCAGGCCGTTACAAAGCCCCCACAAAAATCAGGCTAGGGTATTTCATACAGGTACCCTAGACTGATAACCCTGAAGCGGCATTACTGACGAATGTCCTTGGCGTGAAAGTTCCCTAAGAGACGGCCTTGCATGTCTTCTAACTCATAGTAAGAACTACCAATCTTCTTTCTCATTCGAGCTTTTACAAACATTGGTCCTAACTTAGTATTATACTCGATGTAAAATCTCAAGGTTTCCGGAGCCTTTCCCAAAGGTGGTCGTAAAACATGATTCGGTGGCTTCGTCGTTTTGCAGCTCTCACATGCATTGACATGAGCTTTTACGTCTGACACTAACCGAGGCCAAAAATAAAACCTTCTTAACCGCTCCACCGTTTTAAAGATTCCTCCATGACATGCCAAAGGGCTGTTGTGAGCCTGGAAAAGTGCTTCCGGAATCATCTCCGTTGGTAACCATAATTTCCAAGCATACTCGTCATGTACTTGTTCTCCCGTTAAGTGTTCGGCTTTTCGATACACGTATCCGTCTTCGACTTTTAAATCAGGAAAATTTTTCCCATTGGCAGAGATATTCTCCGCTAGATCTTTGTAACAGCAATTCTCTTTGTAAATCCAATGCCGCCACTTCGTCTTCATTCACACGAGATAACGTGTCTGGCACGACTTTAAGCCGACCTTGACGATGTTTAATTTCGATTTTATGCTTCCCTAATGCTATCGACCATCTCGCTAACCGAGAATTAAGATCGTGATTCGACATGACACGACTCGTCACCTTCCGCTGACACTTGCACCAGGACAGCTCCCACTCCTGTCTTGCTCGCATCACAATGGATAGCGAACGGCTTTGTGAAGTCTAGACTACACAAGACGGGAGATTCGCAGAGACATAGTTTTAACGACTCGAAGGGCTTCAACGCCTCTGGAGATAAAGAGAACTTCCGTTTTGTGGTCATGAGTTCCGTCAACGGCGCAGCTAGTGAAGCGAAATTTGGTACGAATTTTCGATACCACCCGCAAAATCCCACGAAATTACGTAAAGCACGAAGAGTCTTGGGTACTGGAAAGTCTGTAATGGCTTTCACCCTATCGGGATCAGTTCTGATTCCACCATCACCGATGATATGGCTTAAATATTTCACTCATTTCATGCAGAAGTGACTCTTGCCAACGTTTATAGTCAATCCCACACGCTTGAGGTGAACGGCGATTTCTCTCAGCACTTCCAAGTGCCTAAGGAAGTTAGCCGAGACCACTAAGAGATCGTCTAGGTATGTGAATACTCCGTTCCTAAGGTGAGCAGGGACTACCTTGTCCATTAACCGTGACATGGTACTCGTAGCATTACACAGACCAAAAAGGCATAACCGTTGTGAGGAAGCGATCTATTCTAAGGCTGGGATATCCTCAGCGGATCAGAGTTCCCCCATTATTTATAGTGAGACAGGCAGGGGAAACGGGGATGGCGCTGGTGAAAGCGCGTATTTAGTTTTAGGAGGAAAATCTGGGAAAGGGAAGGTCCTTGTAGGACTGCGTTTTATTTGGGGCAGACCAGATGAGCGGTCCGAGCGGCCGGCCGGAGCCGGGAACCGCGTCGGAGCCATTGGGGGCGTGGTCAGGCACCCGGCCCTATTTACCATGGTGCCGGGCCGCTGGCCGCGCCAAGGGGAGATGCCCAGGTCAGGATAGCCGAGCGCGTAACCGTCGTCCCGGCCTCCTGATCCCGGAGCGGAGCCCTGGAACTGGGATCGGCCCCGTTTACCGTGGTGCGATCCTGAGCAGAGCTGCGAACCCTTCGACGTAACAGCGCATCTTGCGTATGGCCCATACTATGGCGAGGCACTCCTTCTCCGTTACAGAGTAATTTCGCTCAGCCGTGTTTAGCCGGCGGCTAGCGTAAGCGATTACTCGTTCCTGCCCGTCGATGGTCTGGGTGAGTACTGCTCCGATTCCATACTCACTCGCGTCGGTCTGGAGTACAAATTTCTCCGCGAAGTCCGGGCATGCGAGGACCGGTGCCTGCGTCAGGAGATCCTTTAATCCTTAAAAGGCTTGTTCTTGTTTCTCTGTCCACTCCCATTTTCGATCCTTTTTGAGCAGCGAAGTCATCGGCTCGACTACATCGGCAAAGTTGGGTACGAATCGGCGGTACCAGGACGCTATGCCAAGGCATTGGCGCAGCTCCCTTAGGTTAGTCGGGGCTGTCAGCTCTCGAATTGCCGAAACTTTGTCGGGATCGGTCTGGATTCCGGCTTCACTAATCACGTGGCCCAGATACTTGATACTTCGCTGGAAGAACTGGCATTTCTCTCGGTTTTGTCAGAGGTTTGCTTGCCTGAGGCGTCTGAATACCTCGCGTAGGTTTCTCACGTGCTCTTGGAGGGTGGATCCAATGATGATGATATCATCCAAGTAGGCGAAGGCATGCGGCTCCATGTCGGGGCCGATGACGGTGTCTAAAACGCGTTGAGATATTGCTGGGGCCGAATGCAGGCCAAACGGCATCACTTTCCAGTGAAATAATCCGCGGCCGGGCACTGTAAATGCCGTGCATTCGCGGCTGCTGGCGGCGACTGGGATCTGCCAGTACCCATTTTTCAAGCCCAATGTGGAGACGTAGCGGGCGTTGCGTAGCCGACGGATAGGCGTCGGTTATTGAATTTTCATTCAACTGTCGGTAGTCGACGCACATTCTGGCTTCTCCGTTTTTCTTTGCTGCGATGACTATCGGCGCACTGTGGGGGCTCTTGGATGGTTCTATGCGTCCGTCGCGGAGCAGCTCGTTGACCTGGCGGTCAATGACGGCTCTCATCGCGGGATTCCTCGGATGGTACCGCTGCTTGATCGGGCGGTGATGCGCAATGCATCACGATGGCGTGCTCGGCGATATGCGAGACGCCGGCGAGTGTGTCGAACTTGGCCAGTTCTCGTTCGAAGAAGGTCTTTATCCAGGGCTCTGGGTAGGCTTCCCGTTCTGGTTCGCCCTCGTCCGTGTATTCTGCGGTGGCGATTCCACAGTACGGCGTGTTTTTGGTCTTCGTGGGTGCCGGGTCCTGGAATCGGACTCTCCGGGGCCCTCGTCGAAAGGATTTCGCTGAATCGCTGACTCGACAGGGGCGGACAGCACTTCAGCTCAACTCGGGGCCATGTCTGCTTCTCTGGTGGCGGGCTTGCGGTGTCTCTGCCTGGGGTGTATCCGTATGGCAGCTTCGGTTGGAGTCTCGAGGTGCGCCAGAGTGGCGGCGTCTGCTTGATGCGCCGGGGTGGCGGCTTCTGAGCGTGGCTCGTGATGCGCCGGGGTGGCGGCTTTCGCTGGTTTCTCGTGATGCACCGAGGTGGCGGCTTCTACTGGTTTCTTGTGATGCGCCGGGGTGGCGGCTTTCGCTGGTTTCTCGTGATGCACCGAGGTGGCGGCTTCTGTTGGTTTGGTCCGGACGGGTGGTTGAAGCTTCAGGGCTTGATCCCCGCACTGGAGCGTGGTTCCGCTGTAGCATAGGAAGTCCATGCAGAGTAGGAGGTCGTCCAGCACATCCGCCATGACCAGGACGGAGACGCTGACTCGGGCTTCTCCCAACTGTAATGCTTGTGTAAGTTCCTTATCGGTTTCGTCTGCCAGTGTCACCTGCGTCCGTACGGCGCGGTGATTCTTCCCGTTGTCTAGCTCTTGCGCAAGGCGTTCGCTTATAAAGCTATGCGAGGCCCCCGTATCCCGCAGTCCCAGCAGAATAGAAGCCTGGGGTTCTGGCATCCCGAGGAATAGTGACCGTCCTGGCCGCAGTTCCGACAGGCGGTGCTGGCGTCGAATCCTCTGCGGGGTGCAGGGTCCTGGCCAGTGCTTCCTTGGCGAATAACTTCGGCGAATAACTTCTGGTGAACATTTGATATTCGGGCAGCATGTTCTCGTACACCCGATCCAGCTCCTGTTCAGCTGTAAATCCGGCGCGGCGCATCTGGAGCCGAAGGTCTACCAGATATTCTTTGAATGGCTCGTTCGCCTTCTGGAAGTGCGTACGTATCTCATCCTCCAGGCGTTGGTAGTACCGGGGAGGCAAGAAGAAATCCAGAAATTCCCGAAAGGTCTCTCTTCCCAAGTGCGTCCCTGTAGTCCGCTGGTTCGGAACCAGCTTTCTGCTCGGCCCGTCAAAAGGATGGCGATTGCTTGCGCAAGATACCTCTTGTCGACCTGGTAGGTATCCGCCCGTTCCTTCATGTGCTCCACGAAGCTGAGTGGATCCGTGCTGCCGTTGAAGGATAGTCCCCACTTGGTTACCTTGTCGAGTAGGGTGGGGGAAGAGATAATTCTCCTTTAGGGGGGGGGGGTGGGGGGGCCGGGGGGGGGCCGGGGGGCTTAAAACCCTCCTCCTCCCCAGGAAAAGGGGGGGGGAATAAACAGCGTGTGGGGGGGGGGGGGGGGGTCCCCGGGGGGCCCGGGGGGGGGGGGGCGGGGGGGTGGGTCCCCCGGGGGGGGGGTCCCCCTTTTTTTTTCCCCCCTCCTCCAGGGTTGGGGGGGCGGCGGCCGGCTCCTCCGGCCCCCCGCGAAGGGGGACAAACCCCCTCTCCCCCCCCACCTCTCCCTTTCCTTCTTATCAAACCCCTTCCCGCGCGGGCCCCCCCCCCCCCTCCTCCCCCCAGTAGATCTCCAATAAAATCCCCTCTTGGGATGGGGTTTTTCCCGGGGGGCGGGGGGTCCTAAATAGGCGGAAGGAAGGACCGAAGGGGGGGGAAAAAAGAAAAGGGTAGTAATAAGAAACACTTCAGTTTTCGGTTTATGTGGTTTGAATTGGTTTTTATTTGATTGGAGCAGGTAAGGTCCCGCTCCAATGAAAGTGTTTTCTTAATTGTTAATTTAATTATTTCATATGTTCCTTAAATACATTTCGCCTAAGGCTAAACCGCGTAGCTGCGGCTACGCCAGCAGCGGAGCGGCTCACTTATGTATATCATATATCTATATATGCTGATCGGGAGAGAGAGTTATGCACTTATGTATTTGGCACTTGGTAAGCGTGGGAACGCTGACCGTGCAAATATATATTGGCCCCTTAAAGTGGATGATCATGTTACATCCGTCTGGGCCTTATTGATTGCATAAACGCAGTAACAACGTGCTGCTATGCGTTTGTATGTTTTAAGTACTATTGTACTTAAATGTTCTTAATGTTACATAGGCGCATACTACATCTCCCTCCTTTTGAAAAATAACGTAATTCTATGAAGTTATTTTATACGATTTTCTTAAGCGATTTATGTATTTATTTTTATTTATATTTATATCTATATATTTATTTATTTATTTATTTTTTTTTTTTTTTTTTTTTTTTTTTTTTTTTTTTTTTTTTATAATTTTTTTTGTGTGTAAAATTACTTTCTTCACTATTTTTTTTTGTATTAATATTATTATACTTTTCATATTGGTTTTAACCTATCCTTATGAACTTTTTGTTCCTTATTTTTCTTATTTTTTATTATTATATTATTCCTTTCTTCTATTCTAATGACCTCAAATGGTCCTATATAGACTGGTTCTAACTTATGTGCTGTTTCATTTTTCAATAAAACTTTATCGCCTACGTCTATTTTAAAATCTGATACCCTATTGTCATATGCTAATTTTTGTCTTATTTTATTATTTTCTAACATTATACGGGCCCTCTTATACGCGTTTTCTAATCTAAATTTAACTTCTTTAGCGTAGTCATCTATATTATATATAGGTTCTATTCTATCTATTTTATTAAAATGTATTGGCAAGTTACTTGGCTTACCAAATACTAGTTCATATGGGCAGTAATTATGGGTTACTGATGGTGTAGTATTAAAACAATACACAAAATATTGTAACCATATGTCCCAATCAGTTTTGTCAACTGATATATATGAACGAATGTACTCGTTGAAGGTTCTATGACTTCTTTCAACGGTACCCAAAGTCTGGTGATGATATGCAGTAGACGTTATGTTGTCTATTTTCATATAACTGCATAAATCATTTATAATTGAATTTTTGTATTCTGTTCCCATGTCCGTAATGAACGTCTTCATTGGACCGTACTTCAGAATAAAATTTTCAAAAATTGCTTTTGCGACGGTGTTTGCACTTTTATTTGCAATTGGAATGGCAACTAAATATTTAGTTAGGTCACATATTAAGGTGACTGCATATTCATTGCCATTTTCTGACTTAGGTAGTGGACCAATAGTGTCTACTATCACTCTGTCGAACGCTTTAGTTGGTGTGTCAGTTAGGGTCATAGTTGTTTTTGTGTGCGTCGTTGTTTTCGACGTCAGGCATTTTTGACATCTACGTATGTACTCCTTGACATCACGTGTCATGTTTTTCCAATAGTAGTGTCTTTTTATTTTGGCCAATGTTTTTGAAATGCCTGTATGACCACCTTGTATGGGATCGTCATGGTTTGTAAACAGAATCGCTTCTTGATCTTTTGTATTTTTTATTAGGGTCACCGGCTTGAGTAGCGCTACTCGTAATGTTTTTAGTTTTTTATTGCCCATTTTGATAAAAGATTCTATTGAAGTTAATTCAAAGATCTTTTCGCTCGGTGCCACTTTGAGTCGGCTGATCTTAAGTATACCGGCTTGCGTTTCAAGCCTTTGGAAGAACTGACCTAAGTCTAGAATTCCATTGGTGTACAGATCGCTAACATCAATTCTTGCAACAACTTTATTTCCATGCTTTAATGAGCATTTGGATTCGGTTATTCGCAAGGTCACTACTTTACGTACTTCGTCATTTGTTATGACTTCATATACGTTGGGCTTAGAAGCGTTGACAATAGATTGCTTTGGCAATTCTAATTGTTCATGTCCTGCGCAGGATTTATTCTGTTTACTTTGATTTCGCGTAGTGACTTTTAATATGGTTGCATTCATGTGTTTTAGTTCGTCGATGGTTATTCTTGATAACGCATCCGCTACATGATTGTCCTTGCCCTTTAGGTACTCTACAGTGAAGTCATATTCTTCTAATTCTAGCCTCATTCGGGTTAGTTTAGAGCTGGGATTTACCATCGAAAACAGATACGTGAGTGGTCTGTGATCTGTTTTGACAGTGAAGTGCTTGCCATAAATATATGGTCTGAAATGCACTATTGCCCAATGAATAGCTGCTAACTCTTGTTCCGTTGTACTCTTGTTACTTTCTCCTTTTGTAAAGGCTCTTGAAGCGTATGCAACTGGAAGTTGGAGTTCATTGTGCTTTTGAGTTAACACCGCTCCACACGCTTGTTTGCTTGCATCTGTGATTATGCAAAATTCTTTACTAAAATCTGGATATTGTAACAGAGTTGGTTGCATAAGGTGATGTTTTAGGTGCTCGAATGCAGTTTGGCATTCGATTGACCATTCAAAAGGAACATTCTTTTTACATAATCTTGTTATGTGCCGTGAATAGTCGGCGAAATTCTTTATAAAACGTCGGTAATAATTGCAAAATGCAATGAATCTTCTAGCGCTGTCCGCATCATGTGGGACTGGATAATTTTTGATGACGTCATATTTCTTGTCATCTGGCAAGATTCCTTTATCTGTGCATTTGTGACCTAGGAAAGTCACTTCACGCATGAAAAATGAGCATTTTTCTGGATGTAATTTCAAGTTATTTTTTCTGCACAGTTCAAACACGTTGGTCAAGTTTTTGATCATGTGTCGTTCTGAGCATCCAATAACTATTAAGTCATCCATATAAAGGAAGGCTTGGGAAGGTTCAAGTCCTGAGAATGCTATAGTCATCATCCTCTGAAATGAATTTGGCGCTATTTTTAAGCCGAAAGGTAATCGCGTAAAGCGATATGAGCCATTGCTCGTTGAAAACGACGTTATATCTCTTGAATTTTCATCAAGTTCAATTTGATGAAATCCTGACATTAAATCAAGACACGAAAAATATTTTGCTCGGCCAAGTTGATCTAGAATATCTTCGATTCTTGGCAGAGGAAACTTATCAGCCAAAAGTTTTTTATTAATTTGACGATAGTCGATTACTAATCGCCATTTTTTATCTATTGAGCCCGGAAGGGCTTTTTTCGGAACTAACAAGAGTGGACTATTATATTCTGATACGGATGGTTCGACTATACGATCCGTAATCAGTTTCCCTACTTGCTTCTGGATCTCTTCCAGATGGCTATGTGGACTTCTATAGTTTTTAATATAAACCGGTTCTGTATCTTTCAGTCTCAATTTTTGTTTATAAAAGTTGTTGGTTGTGATCGCCTCTGTTTCAAGACCGAACACATCACTATACATGGTGCATATTTCCACCAGTTCTGTTTTGAACTGGGGTGGAAAATTCTTAGTTAGTTGAGCTAGGACAGTTTTTTCCCTATTGCTTGGAGGAGTTTGAACTATTTCATAGTTCGAAAGTGATTCGTATTGCAAGTTGTTGATGTTAACTAACTGGTCGGTACTGGTTGTATTTAGTAAACGGACAAATGCATTTGATGCTGTGGCAATTGTGTTTGCAACATAAATGCCATTTTGAATTTCCTGATTTGGGATCAATATGCTATCCTCATTCGAGGTTAGCTCTATTTTTCGGACGACTTGCGTTCTTGCTGGTAAATATATTGAATTATTACCAGAGTTAAACTGTATGGGAACATTGATTGGAAAATGTAAGTTAGATGGTCTCAATGTAAACCAATCTTCTAACTCTTGAAAATCTAAAACGCAATTAAATCGTTTTATAAAATCTAAACCTATAATCCCATCGCTTGGTAGTGGTAAATTAAAATCTACCAAGTGAAAATTGTGCGGGATTATATAATTTTCTGTCTGTAGCTCTACGGAGGCTTGGCCTTTCGAGTATATTACTCCTTTGCCTATGCCTTGGATACTAATTATTTTATCCCTGTTGATGTCATGAAAGACATCGGAATCAGTTTTTAATAGGGATATATCTGCACCAGTGTCAATTAAAAATGTTAGTTTTTTACTGGTTGCTACATTTGTTAGTGTTATAAATATATTGAGACTGAGGTTTACTTTATGAACCTTGGCATATATTAGGTTTTTGCACCTAAAGGTCACTGCTGGTTTTCCGGGTTGCTTTGAACAACTCGGACTTGTCCATTATTGGCATTATTGTTGGAGTTGCTCCTTTGGCCTCCTCGATAATTACCTCTGTTATTGTAGCGCCGGTTATTGTTATTATAACCTCCGCGGATTTGGCCGTCTCGGCTATATCCACCTCGGTGTTGTCCACCTCGGTTTCGATAACCTCCGCGGTTCGCTACATTATTGTAATAGAGTACGGCATTTGAATGCCCAGTTGCGTCAGTGCAACTGTTTACGAATTTCGAGATTGCATCGTTCATGTTGTTGAACGTGCCTGCCTGCATGATAAGTTTTACCTTATCTATTGAGCAATTTTTAGTCATTGCCTTTACAGCGTGTGTTACACTGTATTTGGCTGCCAGTTCTTGGGGTAGCCCATCACTAATATAGGCTCCTTCTAAAGCTTTAGTTAATAGCTCCACCTCTTGGGTGTAAACGTTCGCTGTTTTGCTTTTTTGTTGTAGGTTCATCAATTTTGCTGATAACACCTCAACTGATTCACCTTTAACAGCGGACTGAAGCTTGTTTATGACCTCAATTATTGTTGTCTCACTGTTAATTAGGTTTCTGGCTGACCCTTTTAGTTTTGTCTTAATTATCGACACAGCCAGTTGCTCATGTTCACCTTTTATGGTGTCGACTATATTGAGAGCATCCAAAAAACTTCTCAAGTTTTCCGCTTTACCATCAAAAACTGGTATAAGCTTAGATGCTGTGTTTATAAAATCAATATTGGTCTGAGCCATTGTTAAATTTGTACTTGGCTGGATGCCTTCTGGTTGTTCGGGCACGTTACGTGTTGATAGCAACACAGATGGATCAAATGACGAAGGTTGTGTGGACACGTTAATAGTCTCTTCCGACTCTTTAACTTCCCTTGACAACAACACAGATGGGTCAAGTGATGCAGGTTGTACGGACACGTTAATAGTCTCTTCTGACTCCTTAATGTCCGGTGACAGCAACACTGATGGATCAAATGATGCCGGTGTACTTAATATAGATGGGCAAAATAAAAATAATTTATGCCTATCTGATACACAAATCAATTGTTCCCGCAAGCGTTTTAAGATGTCTGAAGCTTGCACCCAGTTTAGGCCGCTGAGCCTGTTTTTATTAGCTGAGATTAATTCACGTATTTTATTGTATTTTTCAATAAGAATCTCAACGTGTTTTATCTTGGTCTGATTTGATATTACAGCGCTTTTATTTAAGCACTTAAATGATTTATCAAATTCTACTCGTACCTCTTTGATTTCTGAGGAGAGTCTGGACCATTCCATTTGTTAGTAAGGGGAAAAAATTCATAAGGTGTTGGGAGTCTCCTTTTGTAGAAATGGGAGTAGTTAAAATTTTTTGAAATAGTGAAAAATGAATTTTATGTCTTTGTGTTTTTTTTTTTTTTTTTTTTTTTTTTTTTTATTTATTTATATATATATATATATATTTTTTTTTTTTAAGCCTTGTCGAGTCCATCGGCTCGGCTCATATACCTTTTCCTTAAAGTTCTCTTATACATGAGATATACTTTAAGTAATAGGTTTATCAAAAGTATTACTGCAATTAAAATTAAAAGGTTTAACTGAGACTCTAGATGCGGGGTGGTGTCAACCACAAGAGTATTGACAACGTTGGCAGCGTTGTCTTTTACTTCGGGCTTGGATTCTTTTCCGCCCATTTTAAAAATTTGGAATTCGGACGATTAACGTCTATACGAACAAATAGTCTCAGTTACCTTACGCCCATTGGCGGAGAGAAATTTAACACATTGTGTGAGTTAATGTGGTTGGCTTACAGATTTAATTAACATTTTAAAAAAAAAAATTAAAAATCCAACCACATTTGTTAGTAAAAGCCTAACAGAGATTAGTATTTTTCAAGCAGCGGTTTCCCGCATCGGCTTGAATTTAGAAGTTAAAAACTAAGGCAAATTGGGGCATTGGCAAAATTTTGCAGCCCGTTTGCGTTATTTCGCACATTGCGAAACTTGGAAACTTGTCTTCTTGGATGCGCTCTTTGTAGCGTTTTTCGGCTGGTCCGATCGTCCGATGCTGCTGTTTGCTCTTCCTTCCTTACGTCAGCTTGGCGTCGCCGGGCAGGCACACTGACGTTCCCTCGAAGGTGCAGGCGGCGGGTTGCCTCCCGCACTCGGTTTCTGCCACTTCTGACCTGGGCCTAGGAGGCTCCATCGAAGGCGCAGGGGGCGGTCTGCCTCCCACGCTCGTCTGCTGCTGTTCTTACGGTTGTTCTCCCTTGCCGCCGGTGCTGGTCATGGTCGAGTTGGTATTGGCTTTCTTCGCTGGTGGCTGTGGCTGCATTTGCATTTGCATTTGATTTTGAGGCTGAATTTGCGGCTGAGTTTGAGACTGAGACTGTTGTTGTTGTTGTTGCTGCTGACCCGGCAAGGGTGTTGTGTCTCAGATCGACGAGTTGAACTGATTGTAGAGCCTGGAATCTGGTCAGGCGGCGACTTTCTCCATAACGGAGGTCTCGATCTTTTGCTTCGCCACATCAGTCATTTTAATTCAATATTGTTTTTACTTCCAGAGAATGACGAAGATCTGGGGTTTTCAACTCACTATTCGCAATAGATCATCACGTAGTTATAAACGAATTGGTAGATTGGAAGATCCATATAGGATTTTTATGGTTGCTGAATTATTTTTTTTTCCGTCACACACTTATGTCACTGTCCTGTCACGGTCGCCATATAATAAGAAACACTTCAGTTTTCGTTTTATTGGTTTGAATTGGTTTTTATTTGATTGGAGCAGGTAAGGTCCCGCTCCAATGAAAGTGTTTTCTTAATTGTTAATTTAATTATTTCATATGTTCCTTAAATACATTTCGCCTAAGGCTAAACCGCGTAGCTGCGGCTACGCCAGCAGCGGAGCGGCTCACTTATGTATATCATATATCTATATATGCTGATCGGGAGAGAGAGTTATGCACTTATGTATTTGGCACTTGGTAAGCGTGGGAACGCTGACCGTGCAAATATATATTGGCCCCTTAAAGTGGATGATCATGTTACATCCGTCTGGGCCTTATTGATTGCATAAACGCAGTAACAACGTGCTGCTATGCGTTTGTATGTTTTAAGTACTATTGTACTTAAATGTTCTTAATGTTACATAGGCGCATACAGGTGGAGCGGGGCGATGTTGATCCTTGAAGGATCCTTGCTGTGCTGGAGGGTCCTGTGAGTATCCTTGGGGACAGGGGGGGACCCGGTTCCGTGGCCTTTTTGGTCCTGCTGCTGTTCGAAGCTCGGCTTGTTGACTGAATAGTCCTGTGAATCCTTGCTAAACGACTGAATAGTTATAGCTCCGCGAAGCGACTGAATTGTTCTAGCTCTGTTGATCGACTCCTTTAACTATGCTTGTCGGTGTCGACTTATATACTCGCGGTACTGCCGGCCTCGGGCGTCCCGACGCCAAGAGGACCAGCGGTGCGACAGAGATAGGAAACTGGCTAGCTGTCGGCGTCTGCGTCGACGTGGTTCTCTCTCCTCTTCCCCTTGGCTTTCCTCGTGTGGGTTTTTGGTGTCTGACTGTACTTGCTTTCCTTTGTTTCGTGTCGTGTGCGACGACAAAAATGCTCGAAAATTCCCTAGCTTCCTTGTTTCTTTTGCTTGCCTATATTTCGTGTCGAGTGCGACGACGGATTTTCTCTGCTTGCCTTTTTTCGTGTCGGATGCGCCGACGGTTTTCTTTTCTTGCCTTTGTTTCGTGTGGTGTGCGACGACAAAATTCTCTCCTTGCCGTTGTTTCGTGTCGTGAGCGACGACGGATTTTTTTTCTTGTTCCTCTGCTTGCCTTTGATTCGTGTCGTGTGCGACGACAAAATTCTCTGTTGCTATGCGGGCCTCCTCTGCCTCTTTCCTTCTCATGTCCCCGTTATTTTCTCGTCTGTCATGTCCCCGTAAAATTTTTCCGCGCTGACCGCGTGCTCTATTTTATTTTTTTTTTCAAATTTCGTCCCTAACCTCAAATTTTTCGACCTAATATTTTCTGGTGGTTCTTTACGCCACGATGGATGAAATATCCTTTCGTTATCCTGCCTAATCCCTGTTTGGGCGCCATGTGAGGAAGCGATCTATTCTAAGGCTGGGATATCCTCAGCGGATCAGAGTTCCCCCATTATTTATAGTGAGACAGGCAGGGGAAACGGGGATGGCGCTGGTGAAAGCGCGTATTTAGTTTTAGGAGGAAAATCTGGGAAAGGGGCGGTCCGTGTAGGACTGCGTTTTATTTGGGGCAGACGGATGAGCGGTCTGAGCGGCCGGCCGGAGCCGGGAACCGCGTCGGAGCCATTGGGGGCGTGGTCAGGTACCCGGCCCTGTTTACCATGGTGCCGGGCCGCTGGCCGCGCCAAGGGGTGATGCCCAGGTCAGGATAGCCGAGCGCGTAACCGTCGTCCCGGCCTCCTGATCCCGGAGCGGAGCCTCGGAACTGGGATCGGCCCCGTTTACCGTGGTGCCGATGCCGGGGTCCGGAGCCGAGGCTGGGAGGGAATCCCGGGATCTTAGTGCCGACCCTGTTTACCATGGTGCCGGCGCTTCGACCCCGAGCGAAGCCGCGGAACCGGGAAACCGGCCCCGTTTACCGTGGTACCGATTGCCCTGATCCGGAGCCCAAGGTTGAGGGTGATCTCGGGATCTGAGAGCCGGCCCTGTTTACCATGGTGCCGGCTTCCAAGTCTCGGCCTCCGCCGCTATGGGAAAGGTTGCTGAACTTGATATCCGGCCCTGTTTACCATGGTGCCGGGTCCAAGTCCGCCCAGGATTGGGTTCTTGGGGAGAAGAGGAGGAGGAGGAGGAGCTGTAAGGGGCAATGTTAAAATGCCATCGGGATTTTATGATCTTGTTTTTATTGTCAGTCTAATTTCCCTACTCTCGTTTTCCTACCTCCTGCCTACACCGCCGGCTCCCATGCCGCGGGAGGCCGCTTGGCTGGCTCATCCTCCTTAGCCATGGGCGGTGGACTCCATGTCCATGTGGCCCAGAGTTGAAAATGCCGTCGGTACTTTGTTCCGCGTGTTCCTGCGGGATTAGCGTCGCACGTCTGTACTCGTTGAGGGCCGCCGAAGTAAGAGAGCGATCGTTGGCGGCGATGCAGCTCGGGCCCTTCCTCTGCCAACGTTCTGGCGCAGAAGCTTCGGCCTTTGCCGCGGCGTATGTTCTTACCGTCTCTCTTCGGCATGCGCGCTTCCCAATCGGGTCTCTCTCTTCTTGAGCTTTCGGGTTGCTCGTTCTCTGTCCTCTGTCTGCGTGGTGGTGGGCTCTTCGGCCATGCTGCTGTCGGGCTCTCTCTCTCCGAGAGGCGATGTTGCTGGTGTGCTCGCAATGTTGCTGGCCGTTGTTAGCGTGTGTTGCGGGCGTGTGCTCGCAATGCTGCTGCCCGTTGCTAGCGCGTGTTGCGGGCTGGCGCATGTTGCTGGCGTATGTGGCCAGTTATGAGGCGTCGTCGTGGTGGTGCCAGTGATGCCCGACTTGCTATGTCGATGTTGTTGGCGGGTGTCTGGTTTTCCCTATTTCCTAGCTATGTTACAGATTTCCTTCGTGGGTCTTTCCATGTCTCTAAAATCTAACTTATGACTAACTTAACTATTTATACAATATTTACAAATGGGGGATAGGCACTCCTCACACCGTGAATTGATAAAGCGGCCTGCCAGGCACTGTAAACGCCGTTTTATCGCGAGATTGAACGTCCAACGGCACCTGCCAATAAGCGTCTTTTAGATCGATGCTGGTTATATATTCCGCCTTTGGCAGTCGGCTTAATATGCCGCTAATCTGGGGCAGAGGGTAAGCGTCCTTTTCGGTAAAGCTATTGACTTTCCGACAATCTAGACAGATCCTTACCTTCCCAGGCTTAGCCACGAGAACTATGGGAGATGACCATGCACTCTCTGATTCTTCAATGACTCCCAACTGTAACATTCTATCTAATAATAATAATTTACTAGAGGTTAGTGGACTGCGACCACTAGGGTCTATTGTGCCCTCGTCCTAGTGAATGAGCTCCTCGAACAGTTCAATCGATCGCAAGAATGCAATGATGTCGCCTGGTCGAAGGGCCCTCATTTCCTTTGTGGTGAGTGTAAGGCCCCCAAAGTGGGCCAACCTCATCTGACTGATAGCCGGGCACTCCTCAAGTAGGTGCTCCGGAGTCTCTTCTCCAGACAAAGACTGTCCTCCCCTATTTTGAGATTATGCAGATGCATGCGCAGTCTGCAGTCCCCGGTCAGGAAACCCGTGACTATTCGGAGAGATCCTTTGCTCAACTCCAAACAGTCCTTGGTCCTCTTACTGTTGTAGCTACCTAGCAGACGTTTAGTCTGCCTTGCCCCTTTCGACGACCGCCAGAAGTCATCGCAGGCAGTCATGAGATCCGCACGACTGCTCTGGCTGATGACTCCTGGCCCTAGTCCACAGAAGGGCTCCGGACCATAGAAGGGGGTGCTCGCCCCCTTTCTAGCCATTATGTCGGCCACTTCATTGCCGGGGATCCCCGCATGCCCTGGTACCCAGTATATGGTTACTTTATTGTTCACACATAACTCATTGAGTGTTCCTATACATTGCCATACTAGTCTGGAAACAATCTTATGTGCACTGAGTGCTCTGATTGCTGCCTGACTATCTGAGAAAATGGCTATGTCTCTCCGATTGTAACCCCGCTCAATATTGAACGAAGCACATCTCTAAATCGCGTGTACCTCCGCTTGAAAGATACTGGCGAATTTCCCTAGAGGTTCGTGATAATTGAGTCGCGGTCCACAGACACCCGCACCCGCACCATCCTCTGTTAGTAAGCCGTCAGTGTACCACCTAATAGCATGTGGTTTCACATCATAGGTGGTAGTCATGCTGGTCCACTCCGACTTGTTGCTAAGCTCTGTTTTAAAGAGCTTATCAAAGCTAAACTTGGCTAATTGAACATCCTGCGGATATTCCAGTAACAGGTCAGTTGCAGTCGCGGCCGAGTCAGCTGGTCCTGCCCCTGTTATCCTCATGGTAGATCTGCGCGCACTCTGCTTGATATGCAAGTGCAGTGGTGGAAGCCCGAGCAGCACATCCAGAGCAGTGGACGGGCAAGTGCGCATAGCGCCCGAGATGCACGTGCAGGCAAGTCTCTGGAGTTTTCCCAGTTGCCTTTTTGTGAAATCAAGGTCAACGCGATTCGCCCAAACCGCAGCCCCGTAGCTGACTATGGGCCTCACCATAGCAACATACATCCACAGTAGGATCTTTGGAGACATTCCCCAATTTTTACCTGCAAGAGATCTACAGCTCATTAAGGCCATAGTGGCCTTGCGAACGGCATGTTCCACATGTTGTCTCCAAATTAGTCTCTTGTCTAGGATGACTCCCAGATATTTGACTTCAGTAGAGATCGGAATCTCTGCGCCCCCAATGGCTATGGGCCGATTCGATTTCAACTTGTAGCGATTGGTGAAGGCGACCACTGTGGTTTTCGCTGGATTGATATTCAGCCCCACGTCTCTGCACCAGTCTAAGCTAAGTCTTAGGCCCAGTGTGATCCTGTCGCACAATGTGCTCTCAAAATTTCCTTTACATACTAGAGTGATATCATCACCATAGCCTTGACATTCAAACCCATTTGCTGTAAGTTTAACCACCACCAAGTTTAACTAGCAGCACCTCCAGAGTAGTGGTGATAGGACACCCCCCTGCGGACAGCCTCTGGTGGTTTGAGCTCTAACAGTCACACTGTTGACAGTGACTTCTGCTATTCTGCTATCAAGGAGTTTGCCCAGCCAGGTCGTGAGACCCGTCTCAACTCCCCTTCTACAGAGTGCTCTTACCACAACGTCATGAGCTGTGTTATCAAAAGCACCCTCTATGTCCAAAAAGGCACAAAGAGCTACTCCTTTGGCTTTTACAGAGCTCTGTTACTGTCCACCAGGCTCAAGAGAGCCCCAACCTTCGGGATAAAGATCACCCTAGCCGTTCTCCATGCTCTAGGAATGTAACCCATTGCTAGGCTCCCCCGGAAAATACTTCTGAGGAACAGCATTAGCTGTTCGACACCCTTCTGAAGATGGATGGGTATGATTCCATCCACCCCGGAGCCTTGTAGGGGCTGAGTGTACTCAACGCCCACCTAATCTTTTGTTCAGTTACGATCGCTGCAGCCAGGCTCCAGTTGGGTCTCCCCGTTGGGGGACCCTTTCGTAACTGTTGTCTATATCGGAAATGGTTCTACACATGGGGAAATGAGTTGGCAGGAGGAGTTCTCCTTCTTTCTCCTCCTCCTCGTGGACACCCCCCCCCCCCCCTCTACTAAACTAAGTTAAGAAATTACCCTTCTTTTTTTTGCCTCCCCTAACCCCCCAACGGCCGGGTGGTTTGGTGTTAAGGAGAATTAAAAAAATAAGAACACTTTATCCATTTCGTTTTTTTTTTTTTTTTTTTTTTTTTTTTTGTTTTTTGAGGTCTAATTTCCGGTTTGCTTTTTAAATTTTTTAAATATTTTACGACTTTGTCCCAAATTGGTTTTACTTCTTTATTTCACCCTCACGGTTTGTCCCTAGTGTTCTTTAGTTTTTTCGGGACACCTTGCATGAAATGGATTTAGTTTTTTTTTTCTTTTTTTTTTTAAGTTTTGGTCAAATTTTTATAAAAATGAAAAAAATTAAATGGGGGGGGAAATTCCCCTTAAGGAAACTAAAGGCACTGCGACCGAGCGATCTTTTGTGCCTATGTTGCTCCCTAATGAGACAAGAGTTGCTCAGCCTCCCTTATGAAGGCTAGCAGGTCTCTGGTCGAGGCTTGCCTGATCTGCGAAGCTGTCAAGAGCTCGCTATGCAGGTGCCTCCTTCTGGACCAAATAATGGCTGGACACTCACAAAGAATGTGTTTGGTCGTCTCGTCGTCTTCTTTACAGAGCCTGCACTCCGTATCCGAGGACAGACGCATCTTGTGAAGATGGTAGTTTAAGACATGGTGGCCGGTGAGGTAGGCTACCAATAGTCTTAGGTCCATCCTGGAACATCCATCAGTGTTCCTGCCCAAAAAGTGGATGTATCAGCTCTTTAGCTTGACGACATCCTGAGCTGGATATTCAATGCCTGGACTTAGCTCCTTTGACCCATCTCCCAACCATATCGTTGGCTGCGGCCCAAGCCCTAAGCCACAGAAAGGCTCCGGACCGTGTAAAGGAGTCGCTGCGCCGGCTCTTGCCAGCTCATCACCGTTTTCGTTGCCGGGAATTCCGGCATGACCGGGAACCCAGCACAAAGTTACCCTGTTCCCAGTGGAGAGTTGCTGGAGGCTGGTCCAGCAGTCCGCGACGAGTTTGGAGCTTATCCTCCAAGAGGATAGCGCTTTAATCGCCGCTTGGCTATCCGAATAGATATTTATTGTAGCTCCTCTCATTCTTTTGGCAAGGATGAGTTTGGAGCAGGCCTCAATGGCATGAATCTCTGATTGAAAAACACTGGGCCATTTACCTAGTGGAATCGAGACTCTGGTGTTAGGTCCAAAGATCCCAGCACCCGCCCCTTGCTCAGTTTTGGACCCATCAGTGAACCATTGCAGGCTGCCGGGGTCACAGCAAGGGTTACCATTATCCCACGCCCTACGGTCTGGGATGAGAGTCCTAAATTTCGCCCCGAAGTAGAGTTTCGTGGTCATGAGATCTGTTTGGCTGCAGATCTCTAAGCCAGAAACATGTTTTAAAATCCTAACATGACCAGCATCATCTGTCAGTAACCCAGATGTGAGCTTGATTCTAAGAAGGCTTCTAGCGGCTCCTTCTTGTATGTGAATGTGTAGCGGAGTTAATCCAATGATTTTCTCTATCGCCACAGTTGGGCATGTGCGTAGAGCTCCCGATAGAGATGCACACACTAGCCGCTGCAACTTGCTACATTTCTGAATGGCCGATACCTGCAGTACCTTGGGCCACCACACCAGAGCAGCATAGGTCAAAACAGGCCTGACCATCATGCAGTAAAGCCACATGATGGATTTGGAGTCAAGGCCCCACGTCTTACCATATAGTCTACGACATGCCCATAAAGCATTAGTGGCCTTGGTAATCGTCTTGTTGTGGTGCGAGTTCCAGTTAAGTCGCTTATCTAGAACAACTCCCAGATATTTGACCTCACTGGAGAGCTCTACGGGGGTCCCCCCAATGGCATGGAGGCCAATGTCATTGGTGCACCGTTTGGTAAACGGTACGACAACCGCCTTGTGCGGATTGATGTTGAGGCCCACGTTTGTGCACCAGTCGAGAACCAAATTGAGTGCCCTTTGCATCAATTCGGAGACAGTGTTGCCGAACTTCCCTGTGACTACAATGGCCAGGTCGTCGGCATACCCAATGGCATCGATTCCCTGGTTGTGTAGTATTTCTAGAAGTTCGTCCACCACAAGTGACCATAATAGGGGAGACAGCACTCCGCCTTGTGGACACCCTCTAGCCGCGTTAATGCGGACCGTTGTCGCATCTAGCGTGGAAGATATTTCCCGTTGTCGTAGCATGGCTTCTATCCAGGCTACGGTTGCCGCATCAATATTCCTACGAGATAGAGCTCGGAGATTGACTGATAGCCAGTGTTGTCAAAAGCACCTTCCATGTCCAGGAAGGAGCACAGAGCAATTTCTTTGGATTTGAAGGATTTCTCGATCTTGCTGACTAAGTGGTGAAGAGCGACCTCTGTCGATCCGCCTTTGATGTAGACGAATTGGGTTTTGTGTAACGGCTTGGTGGTCTGGAGAGTGCACCTTACGTGCAAGTCCACAAGCCGCTCCGCAGTCTTGAGAAAGAAAGACGAAAGGCTTATCGGTCTGTATGACTTGGGTTGGTCAAGAGCCCGGTTGCCTTGTTTAGGAATAAAAATCACGTTGACTCTCCTCCAAGATTGTGGTATATATCCCCATGCAAAGCTGGCTCTAAGCAGACCGACAAGTGGGGAGATAATTATCTCAATGCTATGTTGTAGCAAGGCTGGAAAAATCTGATCACCCCCGGGGCTTTGAAGGGGCTAAAAGATTTGACTGCCCACCTGACCTTGTCAGGATCGAAGATAATACCGGACAGACTGTTGTCGCGCCTATTCGGTGGAGTGGATAACCCATTTGGTACGCCATGCGTGTATATCCGAGACCCTGGGAAATGCACCTGAAGCAAAAGCTCTAGCGTTTCCTTGCGGTCCTGGGGGAAAGAACCATCTGTTCTCCTTTGAAGCCCCACCCCATTTGTTGAGCCCTTAGCAAAGACCTTTTGCAGTCTAGGTGCTTCCGGTAGTGCCTGCACACTTTCGCAGTAGTTGCGCCAGTTTTCCCGCTTAGCTCTTCTAATATTTTTGTTATACTCCGTGAGAGCACTCCTATAAGTGTCCCAGTAGTTCCGATTCGCCTTGGCTCTATTGAAGAGCCTGCGAACTTCCTGTCTCTGATTCGCAAGCCTATCACTCCACCAGGGGACCTCGCGGTTTGACCGGTGACGGGTTAGGACTGAGCTGTCCTGGAAGGAAGTGGTTAGCACATCATGAAGCTGGTCAGCAGCCATTTCTATGACACTCACAGACGCAAAGTTGGTGATGAGTTGGTCAGCTTTCATAGCCACAGAGGCTGTGAACATGATCCAGTTGGTTTTCTTCCGATTGTATAGCGAAGTATTGAGTTCCGTTTGACCAGGTAAATCAAACCGGATGTGCTGGTGGTCTGATAGCGTGGCTTCGTCGGTAACCCTCCAGTTCGCTATGCAATCTAATAGAAAATTACTAGCCAAGGTGAGGTCTAAGACCTCCTCTCGGATAGCGTTTATGAAAGTGGGTTTGCACCCTCTATTGACTATATCTAATTGGTAAGTAAGGGTGGTAAGGGTGCATCAGACCAAGGCAAGATCAGCAAAGTTTTTGCCGATGTATATTCCTTGGCTTTCTGGTGCATCAAGTCGACTCGTAGGTGAATATCAATTCGATAGACACCACCCTCTCCTCGGAGAGGGTCCTCCGCGTGGTACCTCCTGGAAACGTACCAAGGTACGGCTAATACGAGCGGCAGTATCCCGTGAATCCTCTATCCACATTCCTATGACTCCACTTCCCTACCGAGACCTGGGCAAGTCTTTAAACGGCCTCCCCTCAAGTCAGGCGTGTAACGCGACCCGTGCTCTCTGACTTTCGGTTCGCAGCTGAGGGGTTAATCCAGCTGTGTTCGAACGGAGCCTTCCCAGGGCCGGGCAACCCTGGGTCGGAACTAGCCTTGCCGTGGCTTAGGGGCGAAGCCACGGTCGACCTTCTTCAAAGCCCCAAACCCCTCGGGCCCGCCGCGCTCGCCTCGTCGAGCAACGCGGGCGTTAATGATCATGGCCAACATACAACAATCCGCTTCGGACCTCATGGGGGAGGTAAAACCCCAAAAAACCATCTCCGAAATCGACGAAGATGAGTTACTGCGCTCGGATGATGAGACTTTAACTCCGTCGAGTTCGGTGGGGACTGCTAAGTCGAGCACTCCCCAAACGTCACGACCAACCACCACAAACACCAAGGCGAGCCACGCCAAGGTGAACGGGGGTAACGACCAGCCAAAGTCGTTTTCCCACCAACAAAGGAAAGCGCAGGCCAGCAAGGCCCGCTTCATTCTGGCAAAGATAGCCAAGAACGAGGCAGAGGGCAAAGCGGACCAGCGCGATTTGAAAGACAAGGCTCGATTCAAGGCAGTGGTCGATGATTTCGAGCGATACGAAAAGGAGCACCCGGAGGCGTTCATACAGCCCCAATCGAAGCGCAATCGCTCACAGGAAGTGAGTGAGAGCGCTCCGAAAAGGGCAAAGGACGCCAAGGGAGCCCCTAGAGCGACGTCCTTCGTCAAGCCGGCGAAGAAGTTTAGCGAGGTGGCTAGAGACAGCCTGGCCATGGCACTGGTGGACGAGCTCAACGACGATGGGCGCCTGCTGTCGGAGAAATGGGATGAGGTTGAGACCAGACTGTCTGAGATGGTATCAGACAAGATACTAGCTGAGCCAGCTGGTCCGACACCATCCTTTGACTCCTCGGACATGGTTCGAGGGCACCGGGTGATCAGGTGCGACGATGAGTCTTCGAAGGACTTTCTGGCGGAGTGCGTCGCTAAGATTAGCGGCGCCTGGAAGGGGCTTAGCCTAAAGCTCGTCCCCGCCACGGATATCCCGAGAAGGCCCAGAGCTCGCATCTGGTTGCCAAAGGGGCTCACGAACCATGATAGGGTGCTCAAGACTCTGAGGGCTCTAAACCAAGATGTCGACATGGCAGACTGGGCCATCCTGAAGGCAGAGCGGGAGATGAGGACAAGCCAGCCTTTCTTGTTCCTCATCAACAAGCAGTGCCTGCCGCAGCTAGAGAAAACGGAGTTCAAAGTGCGTTACGGCATAAGGAAGGCAAAGATAAAGGTCTTCCTAGCCGAGCCAGACGACAACCTGGAAGACGACGTCGACGACACCAAGCAGATGCTCGATGACTTGGTGATCGACGATGAAAGCCCCAACATCACACCGCAATAATGCCGAAGGTCGTGCAGATAAACCTGAAGCGTAGCTCGCACGCTTCGGCAAATCTTGCAGTCCTCCTCCGAGAGGAGGACATCGACATCGGCCTCTTACAAGAGCCATGGACCAGGGACGGCCAAATCTCTGGCGTGGCTATAAAAGGATATACAACACTATACACAAACTCGACAGGTAGGCCGAGGGCGGGTATAATCATTAAAAACAACCTTAACGCTCTTCTACATCCCAATCTTAGCAACTCAGACCTAGCAGTGGCCAGGCTTGAAGCAGCGGATGGGACAGCCATGCTGATAGCATCCGGATACATGGCCCACGATGAACCGGCACCCCCTGAAGCGTTTGTCAGGGTGATGCAATGGGCCGAGGACTCCAAGACGACACTCATCCTCGGGTGTGACGCCAATGCCAGGCACACACTGTGGGGAAGCAAGGAAACAAACGAAAGGGGTGAGTCTCTTTTTGAACATATTATATGTCGTGATGTCACTATCTGCAATAAAGGGGAAACACCCACCTTTATTTTTCCGAGTACGGAAGAATTCCAAGGATGGGAGGAGGTCCTAGATATAACGCTCCAAATAGAGCACAGTAACCACAGGGTAGAAAAATGGAGGGTTTCGACAAAAAACTCTTTTTCAGACCATAGATACATATTCTTTGAGATTTCGATGCCGACCTGCGAGACGGCACCGAAGCGCAATCCCCGCAACACAGACTGGAACAAATATGAAAAGATTGTACAGTCAAAGGTGAAGAACAGGAAGGTCAAAGTAAGACCCACCCCGGAAGGAATAGACAAGGAAGTCGAGGACTTCACGAATATTCTCAACAACGCGTACGAAGAGTCGTGCAGAGTAACGTACTCCAAGAAGACATATCCGCAATGGTGGAACAGAGAGCTGAGCGAGCTTAGAAAAAAGGCTAGGAAAGCCTTTAATACAAGTTACGGAACCAAAGACTGGCAGCCGTATAAGGAAATACACAAAGAATACAAAAAAGCGATATGCGCAGCCAAGAAAGACTCTTGGAGCATGTACTGCGAATCGCTAGAAGGAATCAAAGACACGGCTAGGTTGAGCAAAATACTAGCCAAGGGGCATACAAGCCCCACTCTTATAAACAGATCTGACGGCACAGGAAGTTCGTCAGCAGAAGAGACACTGGAGATCCTGCTGGACACACATTTCCCAGGTAACCAGAAAGAAGAAACTCGATCAGAGGAAAGCCAATTGGCGGAACATCAGCAAAGAGTCGACGAGATCGTCACCATGGAAAGAATCCAATGGGCGGTGGACTCTTTCGATAAGTACAAAAGTCCGGGACCGGACGGAATCATACCAGCAATGTTGCAGACAACAAAAGCATGCATTGGCAGATGGCTGCAAGCAATCTTCCAAGCATGCATCAAAACAGCACACATACCACTTCCGTGGAAGGAAGCAAGAGTAGTCTTTATACCAAAACCAGGAAGAAGAGGACACATCCAAGCCAAGGATTACAGGCCGATCAGCCTGACCTCATTCCTCATGAAAACAATGGAACGGATACTAGATATCCATATCAGAGAAAGAACGGAGAAAAACCTTTCCGAAGCACAGCATGCATACAGGAAAGGCAAGTCCACTGAAACAGCACTACACGAAGTAGTGGGATACATAGAAAAGGCACTGGTCTACAAAAACTACACATTGGCCACCTTCCTAGACATAGAAGGCGCCTTCAATAACGTAAACGCAGATTCCATCCTGAGCTCCCTCAACAGGATTGGAGTTGAAGTAGGCATCAGAAAATGGATCGGCGCAATGCTAACGAGCAGAAGGATAACAGCCGAACTGAGTGGCACTCATCACACGAGATACGTGAAGAGGGGCACACCTCAGGGAGGAGTTCTGTCTCCACTGCTGTGGCTGATTAACATGGACGACATATTGAGAGAACTCAATAGCGAAGGAGTAAAAGTGGTAGCATACGCAGACGACGTAGTTCTACTCGCTTCAGGACCATTCCCAGACGTCATCAGCGAACTAATGACAAGGGCGCTGAAAAAACTCAACCAATGGGCAAAAGCCTGTGGGTTGGGCATAAACCCAAGCAAAACGGAACTTATGCTCTTTACGAAGAGAACAAAGATTCCCAGATTCAGTAAGCCGAAGATAGACGGTACAGAGCTAGAGCTGTCACAACAAGCCAAGTATCTAGGAGTGATACTGGATACAAAGCTATCATGGAAACAAAACATCAACGAAAGAGTAAAGAAAGCGAGCATAGCATTCTACTCCTGCAGGAAGATGTTCGGGAAAAAAATGGGGCATCAACCCCAAGACAATAATATGGCTCTACACAGCGGTTGTAAGACCCATACTCACATACGGAGCACTAGTATGGTGGCCAGCACTAACTAGGGCATACAACATCCAGAAACTTACAAGGATACAAAGGTCGGCATGCGCAGGTGCAACGGGAGCACTCAGATCGTGCCCCGCAGCAGCGCTGAATGCCATTCTAAACATATTACCGATAGAACATTTCATAAGGAACACAGCAGCCCAAAGCGCGGTACGACTGAAGGCAAGCCAGAGCTGGATGAACTACCACACCGGGCACTGTAAGATCCTGAACGAAATAAACGATCGGTTAACAGTAAATACCGACTACATGACAACCGAGATGCGGTTCGGAAATGCATATACTACGAAATACCCAACAAGAGACGAGTGGAGAAGAGGGAGTGTAACCGAGCCAGATGAGGTATCACTCTACACCGATGGCTCAAAAATGAGCGGCGGGGTAGGGGCCGGAATCTTTGCTGAAACCTGGGGGATAGAAGAGTCCTTCCATCTCCCAGGGTCAGCAACAGTGTTCCAGGCGGAGGTCCTTGGGATTTTGAAAGCAGCTGAACTTTCATTGGGCCGAGACCTCCAGAATACCAAGATAAGGATATACTCAGATAGCCAAGCGGCCATCAAATCTCTCGCAACAGCAAGGACTTCATCCACACTAGTCGCCAAATGTAAGGAGGCACTAAACAGACTCGCAGAACACAACAGGGTGCAGATAGCCTGGGTACCCGGGCACGCCGACATGCCCGGCAACGAAAAAGCTGACGAACTGGCCAGAAAAGGGTCAGTAGAAATTGCAGTAACAACAGATATTCGAGTATCTCTGAACACTGTTCAGGCCGAGATCCACGACCACTTCAAAGCACTAGCCAGCAAAGAATGGTCGATGAAGGCAGAACACAGGAGATCGAAACTGTGCTGGCCTGAATACAATAGGAGACGGACTGCAGAGCTGATCTCCAAGAGTAAAACGGACATCAGAAGGGTAACGGCAGTCATCACGGGCCACTGGCCAATAGGCACGCATGCCAGTAAGATGGGCCTACCCTATAACCCACACTGCAGAAGTTGCAAGGAACCAAACGAGCAGGAGACACCGGAGCATCTACTGTGTCACTGCCCGGCTTTCAACCAGCTTAGAGCGCGTCACTTCGGAGCCCACCAACTCGGGTCACTAGGGGAAGTGGGGAGGCAGCCAGTGAGTGCCATCCTAGCTTACCTGAATGACACGGGCTGGTACTGATGGGAGGCGCAGACTACAACCAACACGAGGGTGTGGACCAAAACGGAGCATAGCTCTAATTGGAGGTTACAAGCAGTAACCTCACCACTGACACCTACCTACCATATCTAATTGACTACACAATATATATTCAAGAAGGCACTCACCCCTTTTGTTGACATCACTGCTACCCCATATGGTGTGATGCGCGTTGGCGTCGCAGCCGATAACCAAGTGTTTCCCGGCTGTACGGCAGAAGCTGACGAGCTGCTGGACCTCCATCGGCGGAGCTTCGTCAGTGTCTCCGGGAAAGTAGGCGGCCGCCACCACTACTTCTCGGACGCCTTCCGCTGTAGCCACCTCTATGGCTGTTGCAACCAGATCCCTGCGGATAAAGTTAGTTAGTGGGAAGTGCTTTACGTTTCCATCCAGGGGGATAGCTGCGCGTGGAGCACCTCCACTGCGGTCATATAACAACTTACTTGAACCGCAGTTAAGTCCTCGGATTTGGCCACCGATCAACCATGGCTCTTGGATTAGGGCCAGGTCGATCCTCTTCTCTGCGAAAGTCCTGCACAGGGTGGCCGACGCCCCTTTGGCGTGGTGCAGGTTAGCCTGGAGAACCCTCGTGGTTCTCATTGCTCGTCCTTCGAGCGTTGGACGAGGCTGCCGCATTTGCCTCGTCGAGAGTTATTCCCTCTCAGTCCCTTCGGCGGTCTTGATGCCGCGACCGGCATCGGGATCTTGGCCGCCGGTGCCCTTGCCTTGGGTGGCTGGATCTTGCCATCGCCCTTAGCGGGAGCGCTACGCTTTGTAGCACCGCTTGGGGCTCCCTTGGCTGGTGGCTGGACAGGGGTGGCCTTCCTAGCAAGCCCAGCAGCGACGCTAGTTGAAGGGCCATCCTCGGGGAGAGGTTCCGCACGTTGGGCGGGGGCGGCCTTCCTAGCGAGCCCAGCAGCGGCGCTAGTGGAAGGGCCATCGTCGGGGAGAGGATCTCCACGTTGTGCGACGCTGCTTCCTTCTTCAGACGCGGAGGTCTTCAGAATGAGCCTGGTCCTGCCAAAGCAGTACCAGACTCTGCCGCCGCACTTAGCAAGCGACCGCAGCGACCGCAGCGACGCCTGGTCGACCATCATGGCGAGGTGCAGCATCTCACCTTGTGTGTTCCGCTGCACAACTCTCCATTGGGTGGTATCGAGGCCATTCTGCCTACCAACATAGGCAAGAACTTCCTCGTTGGACAACTCTAAGCTGTTGGCGAAGTAGCCTCGCACAAGGCTGGCCCGGGGGAACTGGCCCTCCTCCAACAGCTCCACGTCAAGCGCACTGTTAGCCTTGATAAGGCTAAAGTTGCGCCTGACCCACTCGGTAAGACGGCGCGGTCGGCTCTGAATGAGCAATTTTCGGCTTCTTTGACAAGCCGGACTCCGGGGTCGTGTCAAAAGATCTCTCCCGCTTGGCCTTGGCCGCGACGGGAGGAGGAGCTTTTGCCGCCTGGAGAGCCTCTGCTCTCGGGAGCCCTTTTGCGATGGCTGCCTTAAAAAGCTTCTTTTCGCGGCTTGTCAATTTTACAAAGGCGACCTCGGAAACCAGTCTCATCCGCTGGAGCCGAGTGCCCGCATCCTCCAGATCCAACCCCAAGGAGGTTGGGCAGGATGCGTCGTCGGACGATGGCGGAGTGACTTCCTTGGAGATTGAGGCCGATACCTCAGGTTCCCCTAGGGTCACCACGTCCTCCGTCGACGAGAAGGAGGCAGAAGCCACCCGTCCTGAGACGGATGTTGGCGCTTCCGGATCCCCAATCGTGGCGGGACCGACATCCGCGCATATGGGGGTGGGCGCCGGCAGCACATCAGCTGCACTGCCCTGAATGGCCATGACCGTGGAGGTTGAGGCCAGGGGTGATGCGGTCAGAGTCACATCAAGCTCATTTTGTAAATTTGTGTCATCCATAAATGATTCCCACGAGTGAACGGGAAGGGAGGTCACCCGCGGCATAGCCCGTCTACCGCGGGAAGTCCACTATTGAAACTGGAGGTGGATAGGTATCCAGAGTCCGCATACTAGCGACCGAGCGCCCCCTCGGCCATGAATCCCTCGGCATATGCTGTTTCACCTTGGATTGGGGAATTTTATAAAGAGTTATCTTCTCTTAGCCCGACTACCATTGGTCAGCACCCTTGGTAGAGACATGACCAACACAAGGGTCTGCTTCCAGCCGCCCTCGCCTGGAGAGTATAGTCGCACTTCCGGCAGTGTGTGCAGATACGGCGCGTACTACCAGAGTAGTTACACGTGATTCCCCTTGCACACCTGTCGGCTGACGGCCATCAGGGAGGTAAATCTCAAGCAACTTCCCCTAAACAAGTACCAATATGCGTATCAAGCTGGTAAATCGACTGAGACCGCCATACATTGCCTTACAACAACCATTGAAAAGGCCATTGGCGCTTAAGAAAATAGCACTAGGTGCCTTCTTAGACATCTCAGGAGCTGTCGACAACACGTCATATGAGGCTATACGTGCCTCTCTTGTACGTAAGAATGTCTCCACACCCATTACTAGGTGGATTCTGGAAATGCTTAAATCCAGAATCATAACTGTAGACCTTGGAGGAACTATGACCTCAATCACAGCAACAAGGGGGTGCCCTCAAGGGGGAGTACTCTCTCCTCTTTTGTGGACTCTGGTCATCGACGAGCTACTTTATGAGCTCAACAATTTGGGGTTTCCCACTCAAGGCTACGCTGATGATCTAGTCATCTATATAGTGGGCTGGCATGAGCAAACCATCTCGGACCGCATGCAGCAAGCCCTAAATATAGCAAAAGGATGGTGTCTGGACAAAGGATTGTCCATAAACCCGTCAAAAACTGTCTTAGTCCCATTTACCAGGAAAAGGTCTCTTTCCCTAACAAGACCATCCCTAAATGGGTCTATCATTGACTTTTCGGTTGAGAACAACTACTTAGGAGTCACACTTGACTCCAAACTCAACTGGAATGCACACCTGGAAAAGACCATAAACAAAGCAACTCGAGCACACTTTGCGTGTAACAAGCTCTACGGTAGAACATGGGGCCTAAGTCCCAAAATGATCTACTTGTCTTTTAACACTGTGGTAAAACCGATCTTAACCTATGCATCTCTTGCTTGGTGGACGAAATCTACCCAGAGAACAGCTGCGGCTTCACTTACCAAATTACAACGACTGGTCTGGAATCATAACTGGCATACCCCCTATACCAATTACACTGAAAAAGGAGGCCTGCCTGGGGGCACTTGGCCTTCAAAACATAAGCAATACAAAAAGTGGTGATCTTACCGGGCATCTTAGGGTCCTTAAACCTCTAATAAATGAGCCCATTCTGCGCGTAACTGACGAGCAGAAACCAAAACTTGTTCTCCACAGAAACTTCTCTGTAGTCTTATATACTAGGAATAAATGGAAAACAAAATCAATATCTCTACCCAGTGGATCACAAACATGGTACACTGATGGGTCAAAAATGGAAAACGGTGACACCGGGGCTGGTATTTTCGGACCAAGGTTCAACAAATCCATAGCCATGGGAAAGTCGCCAACCAGTATTCAAGCAGAGATACACGCCATAGAAATCTGTGCACGTGAATGCCTTCGCAGGAAAATGCAAGGCGCACGGATTTACATCTTCTCGGACAGTCAGGCAGCGCTCATAGCGCTGAGTTCCTTCACGATCTCGTCCGGACTAGTAGAAACGTGTTTCCA
Organism: Drosophila bocqueti; assembly: GCA_018151655.1. NCBI lineage: Eukaryota > Metazoa > Arthropoda > Insecta > Diptera > Drosophilidae > Drosophila > Drosophila bocqueti. The sequence continues at coordinate 71,997 of JAECXF010000040.1, forward strand.
ACAGCTGAATGCCCTTGCCTCCAAAAACACCCTAACGGTGGGCTGGGTACCAGGGCATGAAGGCCATATAGGAAACGAGGTGGCAGACTCCCTAGCTAAACGCGGGGCGATGACACCTTTTATCGGCCCTGAGCCGTTCTGTGGACTATCGAAAGGACACAAAAGAGAACTACTCAGGAAATGGGAGGAAGCGGAGATAAATCGTCACTGGACCGACAGTGCAGGGCTGAGACAAGCCAAACAATTTCCCATCCCCCAGATGACGCGATCAAAACGCATCATCAACCTACCAAAGAGCGAAATTCGTACTCTAACAGGTTACCTAACGGGTCACTGCAACCTTAGGTATCACTTTAAGAAATTAAAACTTTCAGAAATCGACACATGCAGATTCTGCGAGACGGAGCAAGAAACATCAGAACACATTCTATGTGAGTGCCCCTCGCTAATCAGACGTCGACTTCAACATGAACTTATTCCCCCCTACAGGATTTGGGAACAAATAGACCCTACCAAAGTGCTCTTTTTTATTAGAAGCCTAGGTATAGGGGCTTTACCCTAATCCTACAGGCCGGCACAAAAGACCTAACATCTGGTCGTAGTGCAACAAGGCCTTTGTAATAATAATAATAATAAGGGAGGCATCACCGAGAGCTTGTATCTTGGTGCGAAAGGACATTAACTTTCGGTGTCTAAATTTGTGTTCTAAATTTCTCAACAGAGATCTAGTAGCGGTGATGATCATTAAGGACCACGGGAGTATTGTGGTGGCGTCGGCATACTTCCGAGGAGACATGTCGGATGCCCCCCCCACCAGAAGTTCAGGATCTGGCGCAACATTGCAGCAGCAAAAGGCTACCCCTACTACTAGGGTGTGATGCCAATGCGCACAGTGTTGCATTGGGCAGCACGGACAACAACAGTAAACGTGAGTGTTTACTAGATTATCTTGAATCTAGGGATCTTACAGTTTTCAATGTGGGGGCTAAACCCACGTTTATTACCAAAACCAGGGCTGAAGTACTGGACATCACTTTCGGGATAGAGTGGGGCTCCCGGTTGATTCGCAACTGGAAGGTCTGTTTAACACAGCTAAAAAGAACAGCGCCACTTGGGAATTATACACCAAAAAGCTGACAGAATATAACAAAGAAATCCGGTACAGTAAGCGTGCTCACTTTCGGAAATTTTGTTACACCATAGAGCAAGCCGCATCTGCGGCCAGAGTGTTTAAGGCAATCTCGAAAGGCAAAGGACTTACTGAACTTTGTCTGAATAGGGCAGATGGGTCATTCACCGAGTACGAGGAGGAGAAAACGGAACTTCTCCTGCAAACTAACTTCAGTCTGTGAAGAACCATCTCCAATGTAGATTGCAGTCCCGAAAGGATCCCCAACGGGAGACCAAACTGAAGCCTGGCTGGAGCGATCGTAACTGAACAGAAGATTAGGTGGGCGTTGAGTACACTCAGCCCCTACAAAGCTTCGGGATTGGATGGAATCATACCAATCCATTTTCAGAAGGGTGTCGAACAACTTATGTTGTTCCTCATAAGTATATTCCGGGGAAGCCTAGCAATGGGTTACATTCCTAGGGCATGGAGAACGGCTAGGGTGATCTTTATCCCGAAGGTTGGGAAGAAGGGGTCTTTCATCCCAAATCCTTCAGGCCGATCAGCCTAACCTCCTGCTGAAAACCCTTGAGAAGATTGTGGACAACCACATTAGAAACGAGCACTTGGTGCGAAGTCCCTCTGCGTGAGCATCAGCATGCTTATAGAGAAGGAAAGTCTACTGAATCCGCTCTCTTGAGCCTGGTTGACAGCCTACAGCGCTCTGTAAAGGCCAAAAGGGTAGCTCTTTGTGCCTTTATGGACATAGAGGGTGCTTTTTACAACACAGCTCATGATGTTGTGGTAAGAGCACTGTGTAGAAGGGGAGTTGAGACGGGTCTCACGACCTGGTTAGGCAAACTCCTTGATAGCAGAATAGCGAAAGTCACTGTAAACAGAGTGACAATTAGAGCTCAAACCATCAGAGGCTGTCCTCAGGGTGGTGTCTTATCACCACTGCTCTGGAGCCTCGTGGTGGATGAGCTGCTAGTTAAACTCACAGCAAATGGGCTTGAATGTCAAGGCTATGCCGATGACATCACTCTAATCTGTAGAGGCAATTTTAAGAGCACAGTGTGCGACAGGATCACACTGGGCCTAAGACTAAGCTTAGACTGGTGCAGAGACGTGGGGCTGAATATCAATCCAGCGAAAACCACAGTTGTCGCCTTTACCAATCGCTATAAGCTGAAATACATTCGGCAAATAGCCATTGGGGGCACAGAAATTCCGATCTCCACTGAAGTCAAATATCTTGGAGTCATTCTAGATAAACGATTACTGTGGAGACAACATGTGGAACATGCTTGTCGTAAAGCCACTTTGGCCCTAATGATCTGTAGGTCTCTTGCTGGGAAAAATTGGGAAGTTTCTCCAAAGATTCTACTGTGGATGTACGTAGCTATGGTGAGGCCCATAGTCAGCTACGGGGCTGCGGTTTGGGCGAATCGCGCTGACCTTGATGTCACTAGAAGGCAACTGGAGACTTGCCTGCACGTGCATCTCGGGAGCTATGCGGACTTGCCCATCCAATGCTCTCGATGTGCTGCTCGGGCTTCCACCACTGCACTTGCATATCAAGCACTGTGCGCGCAGATCTACTATGAGGATAACAGCGGCAAGACCAGCTGACTCGTCTGAGACTGCAACTGTTATTAGAATATCCGCAGGATGTTCAATTGGACAAGTTTAGCTTTGATAAGCTCTTCAAAACGGAGCTTAGCAACAAGTCGGAGTGGACCAATATGTCTACCACCTACGATGTGAACCCACATGCTATTAGATGGTACACTGACGGCTCACTAACAGAGGATGGTGCGGGTGCGGGTGTCTGCGGACCCCGACTGAAATATCACGAACATCTAGGGAAATTCGCCAGTATCTTTCAAGCGAAAGTACACGCGATAGAGAGATGTGCCTCGTTCAATATTGAGCGGGGTTATAATCGGAGAGACATAGCCATTTGCTCAGATAGTCAGGCAGAAATTAGAGCACTCAGTGCACATAAGATTGTTTCCAGACTAGTATGGCAATGTGTAGGAACACTCAATGAGTTGGGGACAAACAAGAATGTAACCATATACTGGGTACCAGGGCATGCGGGAGCCCTTCTGTGGACTAGGGCCAGGAGTCATCGGCCAGAGCAGTCGTGTGGATCTCATGACTGCCTGCGATGACTTCTGGCGGTCGTCGAAGGGGGCAAGGCACGTTTACACGTCTGCTAAGTAGCTACAATAGCAAGAAGACCAAGGACTGTTTGGAGCTGACCAAAGGATCTCTCCGTATAGTAACGGGTTTCCTGACCGGGCCCTGCAGACTGCGCAAGCATCTGCACAATCTCAAGATGGGGAGGACAGTAGTTGGAGACTTTATCTGAAAGGAGACCAGACTCCGGAACACCTACATGAAGAGTGCCCAGCTATTGCCGTTCCTCTTGACAGTTGAAACTTCGTACGGTCCCATATATTCTCCAGCCAACTTCTTTCCTTTCTTGTCCGGCGTATAGCGACTAGGTCTCCTACTTTATATGCGACTTCCGGTTTCCGCGTTAGGTTAAAATTTGTTATAAGATTTCTGTGCGCGTTGAATCTCGATCTTTGCATCCTTTCTCAGCTGCTGCCGTTGCAAATGGTCAAATGGTGACTTTTTAGTTGATGCATGTACGTGTGAATTAACCGCTCTCTGCACCTCTGGCACTGCCTTAAACCGCTCGGCTGGTTCATCCTCCGAAATTTTTCAAATAATCGACAAAATTGTGCGATTCACCCTTTTTAATTTGACCATTTCATATCGTCTATTCTCTTCATAGTGAACGGTCTTGTTTTTGTTTTGCGCTCCGAATATTGTGTTGTTTTGCCTTGTATTATTTTTTTTTTTTTTAATCATTACTAAACTTCTTACTTTACTTCAGTCTTTTGCTTACGCGTGTGCATGAGCTCTTTTTGTGTTTAATTTGTATTAATAACACTTTTAGTTTTTGTGCTAAGACAGTTTTCTGTATTCCCTTTTGTGTCTATCCCTCTTATCTCCGCTTAAGTTCCGTTGGTGTTTAGCTGCAGCTATGCGGTTCTAAGATCTCTCGCCCTCGCTATATCTTTATCGCTCTTACTCTCGCGCTCTCCCGCTTTGGCGGTTCTCTTCTTTGCACAGTGGTCAAAGGTTTGTGGAAATGTCTTTTAAAATTGTCTGTGGAATTAAAAACTGCCAAAAACCGTTTAGGCAGAACAACCAAGAATTTATTGCTGGCTTTGTGCTAAGTGTGTCGAATTTTGTACATTATTGTTGCCAGTCCTGTCGAGAGGTTGAGAAGGAAATTAAATCCTTCATGCGGCAGACCAGAAACGGATTTAGTGAGCTCACGGTCAATTTTCGCAATGCGAATGATCTGTTCACAGCGTTAGACGCTCAGTTTAATAGTCTGAAGCTATTAAGGGGTTATATATACTTGCGCGCGAGGAAAAAAGGCTTTTTTACGATTTTGTTTGTGAAATAACAACACAACTTTTCGTAAAACACTCAATGTATATTTATTTATACACTTTGTGAGATTCTTCATGAATTTTTTCAAAATAAAATATTTATATTTGTAGTTACTGTAGGCCATAATGCAAACACACAATTTTCCCAATATCGTCCGCGGTGACCACGATAACGAAGGATCTACTCATCTGAAATACACAAACAGAAAAAATCTTTGTAGTTTACACCTATACGCTGTGCGTGAACAAAGGATTTTGCAAAACAAAATTTTTTACGAAAATTATGATTGTTTTACTAAAAAATATGAGTTTTTAGCGTATAAATTTTTGGTTTTTACATCAGAAAAAAAAATTCAAAATCCTTCGTTCACGCACTGGCTAATATTGTTGTTAATAAGCCTGCAAAATTTCAGACTGAACGAGTTAACGCTTCTTTAGTAATCGTGGTCACCGCAACCACACTTTTTCAAAAAAACAGTTTCGAGATAATCGCGTGTAAAGAATGATTCGCCGTTGACTCGTATTGCAGATAGCGCGCTATAAATAGCTGCCAATCCGGTTCTAATGCTCAGAATTTTATGATTTTTTGGGAAAACATTCTCCAAGATATGTACTTTCAGAAAATGCAATAAAAAAAATTTAGATTTTTTTGACCAACGCAAGTGTATATAACCCCTTAAACGAGTCGCCAAAGCGCAAAAAATCTGTTGCTGGTCGTCAGCAACTGTGCGAATCCCAGCAACCTACCATCGGGATCACCCCTTCGGCACAGCCACCGACCCCGGTACCAAGCCCAATGGTCTTGAGATCGGGAGCGGTATTAGATTCGGTAGCCGAATGTACAGGGGTGGAAATGGCAACAGGTCCGCCAGCAATTTCCGTTGTGTCCGCTGCGGTGTCCCAAACTCGGACTCCGCAGACTGCCCAGGGCGAAAAAACATCCGGACTACCGGCTGTCGGTAACTTATGGTTACCAAAGACCCTAACAGCTGTTCCACCGTCGAAAACAATATTTGTTTCGCGGCTTGCCCCTGACCTCGCATCGGAAGATGTTCTTACCTATATTCAAGGCAAAACCCAAGCCGAAAATGTAAAAGTTTAATTTTTCGTATGCCAGAGAAATCTCGTCTTTCAAGATTAGAGTCTACCCGAACTTCTTTGACACAATTTGCTCTGGTGACTTCTGGCCTGAGCACTTTGTAATTAAGGAATTCGAGGCTAAAACGAAGAAAAAGCGGCTAGTGGGAGTACGACTCCCTATACCGCCATAAACCGCAAAAACCACCTCAACACCTTCAGTTCCAAAAAAAAAAAAAAAAATACTAGAGGCTTACGCAGCAAGCTCTCGAAATTGTATTCTGACAGCTTTTCCTTTGCATCCCGAAAATTGTGTTTACAAAGACCTGGTTAAAGCCAGAGATTCTTAGCTCTGAGATTTTCCCGGGTAATTACACAATTTACAGGGTAGAGTTTTAATTGACGTTGACTCTTCCCTCATCTCCGAAATTGTTGCCCTTGACGACGTCACCGATATTGAATTTATTTGTGTAAAACTTTTCTTTCCAGATGTGCATCAAGTTAGCAGGGCAACTTTGGAAAATCAAAATTTTGTTTATGCCATAATTTGCCGTTTAATTTTTTATCTTTTTTTTTATGTCCTGCTAAGTTAATATCAAGTTAGCAGGGTAACTTACAGAAAAAGAGCCGCTTAGGCGAGCACGGGAGAACGACGGAAAACGATCCCGAACTCCGGAGCGCGAGAGCGTAAGCTCACAAGAGGGCGAGAGCGGACGAGAGCGAAAGCTCTGTCCGCAGAGGCGGCACAGTGGCCCCTCGCATAAACATTCCGCCCCCCCTTGCAAGCACCCGGGTTGCAACATAGGTCTTGTTACGGCTGGTGGCAGGCTCCGGACACGACCCATCCGAAGACCGTGCTCTGGGCCACTGGTAGTCCTTCCTGGATCTTCATGAAGCCGGATTGCATCACACGCGGATACATATCCGCGCCTAGGACCACGGAGATGGTCGCGGGTAGGTAAAACCGCTCATCAGCCAGGGTAACGTCCCGGAAGTGTGCCCGCACCGTCTCGCTCAGCTCCCGGACTGGAGTGCGAATGCGCACATGGGGTTCGACTTTGAATACGACCTCGAACCGGACACTCCTGTCTTGTCTGGAGCCCACGGTGGCCGCACACACCTGCTCATCCCCAACTCGAGTCGTTGGCAGTCGGAAAGCGGTCGTCAGCGACGCGTCGATGCAGCTCGTGGGTGTGCACGGGTCGATGAGTACCGCCGTATCGAAGACCTGCGTCCCGGTATGGATCCGTACCAGCGCAGTCGGTAGCAGGTTCACGCTGTGCCGCTGCAACAGCGACGACAATGAAGGAGCGGTGGCCTCGCTCTGCGGGCTCGTCGGACGGGTGGCGGAAACATGCCCATGCGCGGCGGACGGCTGCTGATGAGCCCTCGAAGCACGCTGTGGTGTGATGGTCGAGGACCGAGGAGCGGCGGACGAATGCGGACGAGCGGCTACCGAACGCCGCGGAGCGGCGGAGGAGCTCCGAGGGATCGCTGGGGCACGCCGTGGAGTGGCGGATGAGGGCCGACGAATGGCTGGAGGATGCCGTGGAGTGGCGGATGAGGGCCGACGCACGGCTGGGGAACGCCGTGGAGTAACAGACGACCGGCGACGAGCAGCCGAAGAGTTCCGTGGGGAGTGATTCGGCGATCGGCGAGCCTCCTGACGCGGCTGGCGCGCAGTCACCGGTTGCTCGAAAAGGTGCAGCAACGTGTGATGATCCTGGCCGCACGTTTTGCAACAGTCCCCTCGCCGGCACGCTCCGTCGGAATGCTCGTGCGCCAAGCAACTGGGGCAGTACCGGTTGGCGAGGACTGCCCGTAGCCGCTTCTCGGCACTCAAGCGCAGAAATCGGCGGCACTTCCGTAACGGATGAATCCCAGTGCAGACTCGGCATCGGTAGGAGTTGGTACCTCGAGTACATCTGCTTTCCAATGCGATGGCGCTGCGTGGACGTGGAGACATCGTGCTCGATATGTCTAGCGGAATAGGAGAAAAAACGTGGCAATCAGTACGGGTAAAATATTACGAATTGGACAACTACAAAACAGCACGGTGACGTGGAACATTGGACTGGACGGACGACCGGTTATTGCGCGCAAGCCGGTGCTTCCATCGGCAGAAGCACGACCTTGGCGATGGGACGCTTGATGAGCCCTCGCGCAGTGCGGATATCGACCACCCGGACATGGCCATCGGATCCTGGAAACACTGCGTCAACTCGGCCTAATCGCCACTCATTGGACGGAAGGTTGTCCTCCTTGACAACCACCATATCTCCGACCTTGAGATCTCGTGTGGGGGCTCGCCACTTATTTCGCTTATGGAGTTCCTTCAGGTACTCTTCCTTCCATCGCAGACGAAATTGCTGATGGAGAGCCTTCAGATGTTGCCAGCGGTTTATAATGGTCGTGGTGTCCCCCTTGATCTCAGGTTCCACTATCGCCAGGAGAGGGCCTCCCACCAAGAAGTGCCCAGGAGTAAGGGCTAATAAGTCAGCGGGGTCTTCGGACATTGGCGCGAGCGGACGCGAATTCAAGCACGCTTCGATCCTAGCCAGGAGCGTAGACAGCTCTTCGAAAGTGTACTTCCGCGTGGCAGTAGACTTGTAGAACAAGGTCTTGAAACTTTTGACACCCGCCTCCCACAAGCCTCCCATGTGGGGGGCTCCCGGAGGGATGAAATCCCAAAGCAGCTGCTGGTGACTATAGGCACTCGTCACAGCCCCCTTGAGAGCCTGGAGGAAATCGCGGGAGAGTAGGCTAGCCGCACCCACGAAGGTCTTTCCATTGTCCGACTGCACTTGACGGGGGCATCCCCTTCGGGACACGAAACGGGCGAAAGCGGCGAGAAATTTTTCAGTCGTGAGGTCGGAGGTCGGCTCTAAATGGATGGCCTTGGTGGAGAAGCACACGAATACCAACACATACCCTTTTGTAATGAGGCAGGCTCGTCCCGTGTAGTTCTTGATGTCAAAGGGTCCGGCATAGTCCATGCCGGTGTGTGTGAAGGGACGCGAGAAAGACGCCCGTTCCTTGGGTAGCTCTCCCATGAGTTGCGTTTGCAACTTCTTTTTGTGGATGACGCATACCTTGCACGAATAGATCACGGACTTGACCAAATTCCTCACCTTCGGAATCCAGAATTTGGAACGGATCAGACGGATCATCAACTGATTGCCGCCGTGCAGCGTTATGCGATGAGTAAAATGGACGAGGAGACGAGACAGATGGCAGTTGTATGGAAGGATTACCGGATGCCGTTCGTCATATTGGAGGTGTTCGGAGGCTGTAACCCGGCCGGAAGCTCTTATGAGCCCTTGAGAATCCAGAAACGGGTTCAAGTTTTGAATCGGACTGCCTGCTGGCAGTAGACGCTTTTGGCTTAAACAGCCAATCTCCTGGATGAAATGCTGGCGTTGCGTGACGGAAATTAGGAGACGTTCGGCCGACGCAATCTCAGAAGAAGTCAAGTGGTCTTCAAACGAAGTCTTGGCCTCTCGCGAGCGCTGGATGAAGCGCCGAACATAAGCGAGGACTCGCAACGCCTTGTCGAAGCTGGAAAAACGCTCAAGAATATCTTCCGGCGGGGCCTTCACAACGTGGACCTTAACCGCTCGCTTCTCGAGTTCAGTCTCGGGGGAGTCATTGCCTTGACTGGGCCACTCAGAACGCGGCCCTTGCAGCCATGCAGGACCATGCCACCACAACTGACTGTCCGCGAGGTCTTGCAGCCCTACTCCCCGGCTAGCGAGATCTGCCGGATTATGCTCGGACCGGACATGTGCCCATTTCTCCACTTCCGTGCATTGAGTGATCTTCGTCACCCTATTTGCCACGAAAGTTGTCCAGTGGCATGCCGGCTTATGCAACCAGGCGAGAACAATGGTCGAGTCCGTCCAACAATGGAGAGCGGACGCAGGCCCGGGCATCTTCGGAAGAATGGCGTTGGCCATCTCGGATAACAGGACGGCTCCGCACAACTCCAGCCTCGGGAGTGAAACCGTCTTGACTGGGGCCACCCGCGTTTTTGCCGTTAGCAAGTTCACCGCTACCGTGGACCCCACCTCAACTCGAACGTAAATGGCGGCGCCATAAGCCTTTTGAGAGGCGTCGCAGAAGCCGTGATGCTCCACCTTTAAGTGTGGTCGGAACGCGACCCAGCGGGGAATGCGGATCTGATCGAGCGCTGAGTAACTTTTCAGGAAGTCAACCCATCTTTCGCAGAAGTCTTGAGGGAGGACATCGTCCCAGCCCAGATCCTGGAGCCAAATGTCCTGCATAAACATTTTCGCCCGGACAACGAAGGGGGCTAGCCAGCCGGCTGGATCGAACAACTTGGCAATTTGGGAAAGGACCTGACGCTTCGAGAACGATGATGAACTCATCAGACGTAGCCTTCCAACGTACGCCGAGAGTCTTGGCCGTGCTTTCTGCGTCGATTTCAAGGAAATCAGCCCGAAGGAGATGGTCAGGCTGGATGTTTGCCAAAATCGCCTTGCTATTGGACGTCCATTTCCTAAGTGGGAACCCTGCCGAACCCAGGGCCCCCTCGAGCTCTTGGATAGCTGCCTGCGCCTCCGACTTTGAGTCTGACCCAGCGAGCACGTCGTCGACGTACATGAAATGTCGGATGATTTGACTAGCCTGCGGATACCTTAACTCTTCGTCCTTGGCGAGCTGTTGCAGGACGCGTATTGCCAGGAATGGGGCACAATTGATCCCGAAGGTCACCGTCTTTAACTCGTAGTCGCGGATTTCCCCGTCGGGGTTGCGAAACAGTATGCGTTGGAGCGGGGTGTGCCGGGGGTCTACCCAAATTTGCCGATACATCTTCTCGATGTCGGCGTTGAAAACGAACCTGAAGTATCGCCACTTCAGGATCTGAATAGTAAGGTCGGACTGTAAGACTGGGCCCGCGAATAGAATGTCATTCAGACTGGTCCCGTTTGCGGAAGGGCTAGAGGCATTAAAAACTACCCGCACTTTAGTAGTCGTGCTTTCGGGCTTGAGAACGGCGTGATGCGGAAGGTAATATGTGGCGGAGCTGCTCGTCGTAGGAACCTCGGTCATGTGTCCCAAGTCGAGGTACTCTTGGATCACAGCGTCATACCGGGCTTTGAGGAGAGGATCTCTTTTCAGGCGCTGCTCGTTCCGGAGGAACTGAGCTAGAGCGAAGGATCGTGAAGCTGCTAGCTCGGAACCCTCGTGCTCGGGGTCGCGCAAGGGGAGCGTCACAACATATTTGCCACGATAATCCCTTTTGGTGGTTTTCACGAAATTCTGTTCGCAAAAAGAATCAGCCTCGGAGACGATCTGAGTGGGAACTTCCTCCACCTCCCAGAATTTAGTGAGGAGCTGATCCAGGGAGTCTTCGAGGCGACATGTAACTCGCGTGGAGAAGGCAGCCACGCTGCGGGGGCCTGTCGAGTGGATTGGGCCTGTCAACACCCACCCGAAAATTGTTTCCTGGCCGAGAAGCGAACCGCAAATGTTCGTTTTGGAGTTGCCGAGGAGGATCGAAGGAAGAATATCTGCTCCTATTAAGACATCGATCTGGGAGCTCTCGAAGAATTTGGGGTCCGCAAGGGGGACGTCAGGGAGGTCCTTAAGAAGATCCCGTGGGATCGGATACGACGGCAGATTACCGGCCAGCTGCGGAAGAACATAAGCTGTAGTGTCTACTTGGATTCCAGGTCTGGAAGGCGACTGAATGGAGAAATTGCACAGTTTAGTCGACTGGGCGGCAACGGTCTGGTTCAGGCCGGACACTTGGGCCTGGATAGTCTTGAAAGGAAGTCTGACTAGGTTGAACAGCCGTTCCGTAATGAAGGTCGCTTCCGACCCAGAATCAATCAACGCTCGCGCTTGGAAATTGCATCCCCGATGGCACACGTTAATAAGGGCCGTGCCCAATAGGACGGCTCTTGAACCAGTGGCGAAGCATACTTGCACATCGGCGGAGTCGTCTGAGGCACCAGTGCCTCCTGGAGTAGGCGCGGGCCGAGACCTGGCTGTCGTCGACGGACCCGGAGCGGTCGCGAAAGGATTACCGCGGTGCAGGAGGGTGTGATGCCGGCTGTGGCATGTGAAACAGCTGTGGGCACTGGTGCAGTCCCGTTGCTGGTGCCCCCGGGCAAAACAGTTAAGGCAAAGTTGCCTTCTCCTTATGTAGTCGGAGCGACCATCCACGTCCATTTCGAGGAACCGTGGACATATGCGAATGGGATGGTTCTCCCTAGAACAGAGATCACACCCCCTGGGCGCTGGAGCCACCCTGGCCTCATACGAGTTGAGCCTGCGCGGTGGAGCGCTCGTAGTTGACGGTCTTGGCGGAACTTGCCCCGAAACGCTAGGTCTGATGTCGTCGATTGCCTCCAGAGTCCGATAGCGCTCTGTCAGGAATGCGTCCATCTCACCCCAGGTTGGAATTTCGGCCTTGTTGTGGACTGATTGCTCCCACAGAGAAAGCGTGATCTTGGGCAGCTTCAACGACACCATATATATCAGGAGACAATCCCAAGCCTCGACATTGATGGAAGACATGCGTAAGGCAGTGAGGCAACTCTGAATGGTGCCTTGTAGCTCTTTTAGAGCGGCTCCGGACTCTTGGGGAACAGTCTGGATATTGAAGAGGATCTTCAACTGACTGTTGACCAAAGACCGCCGATTTTCGAAACGATCGGTCAGGCCTTGCCACGCTGAGACGAAACCTTCATTGGTTAGCGGGGCCTTACAGACAATGGCGTGCGCGTCGCCACTTGTCTTCGACAACAGGTGGAACAGCTTTTCCACCGGTGTGAGCCCCGAGTTGCGGATATAAATGGCGGTGAACAAGTCTCTGAATGTGGGCCACCGAAGGTAATCACCAGCGAAAACTTCGGTGTCCACTGGCGGTACCCGGCACCCCGTAGAAGCGGGCAGTTGGCTGGGTGCGGGAGCCTGAGCGGGCTGGACGGCGGCCTTTTCTACCACTTCCTGAAGATGGGCAACACACCTCGAAAAAACGGTGTAACAGTAGCTGTATTTAGATCTCAGCACTGTTGAAGTGGCAGGGTCATCAGCGGACACGGATAGAAGGTCTAAGCAGCTCCTGTAGTCCTTTTTTACATCTTCCCATAAGCCCCGGACTTCGTCCAGATGGACTCGGCACATATAGGGGGAGAAACTGTCAGTGCCAGGGGCGCCCGGAGTATGGATGTCAGCTTCGAACTGGCTAACTCCGTCCGTCGTGGCCGTGAACTTCTTCAGGGCGACTTCTAACGCACTCTGTGTCATCTTTGCGACTGACCGAGTAATCCTTGGCTCGGGATCGTGGACAGTGTCGACTGACTCGTCGCTTTTTGCCTTTGGAATGGCAGTGGCAGCCTTTGGCTTTAATTGGGACGACCGCGGAGATGCGGATTGCGACCTGTCTAAGCGGATGGATGGGATCAGACGGGGCTTTTTGTCGCCTCCCGTGGGCATTCTCAGAATCCTCAGCTGATCAGAAGAATAAGAATTTGATACGAATCAAGGTTGCATACGGCCGCTCACGATGGTTGAAATATTGCAGTATTTTTTACAGCGGACAAAAAAGAAAAACAATCCAGAAATCCCTTGCCAGGGAATAATTTGAAGCCCAAAAAATCAACGGAGTCAGGCAAAAGTGGCGCGGGCTCGAGGAGGCACAGACTGCTGCTGCGGGCGGATATTGCACTATGCGGATCAGCAGAAAAAAAAAATAGCCAAAATTGGCCGGAAAATTGCGGTCGGGAACGAAAAAAATGGAAATATAAATATTTCGGTAGAAATATATGTACTGCTTGGCTCAGACGTGGATCTCAAATATTTTTGCCGTTGACACAGGAGAAAAAATTAGGCTCGCGACAGGGTCGATCGGTTGCCGTAATCCCAAAATCAATTAATTAATAATTTCCTTAATAATTAGTAACCGGAAAAAATATTTACTCTTCTTTATTTACTGCGAAGCCGGAAAGGTGGACTTAAAAAAACCTTGGCTTTGGCCGGAAAGGTGGACTTAAAAAACCTTGGTTTGACAAAGCTTCACTGCTTGCCGTCGGCAACGCAGTGCGTGTGCAAAAGACGGAACACCAAAAAAACCCAGCAACAGCAACAACTCGGCTGCGGCGGAAAACCCAAAGATTTGGACAAAAGCAATCGCGGTCCCGCCCGTGTGGATTTGCAATAGTTGTTTCTTTTCCTTTTTAATAATTAATAATTAATTATTCTTGAACGTAATATCGAGAATAATAATATCGAGAAGCCGGAAAGGCGGACTTAACACACCCTTGGCTTGGTTCGGCAACGGCCTCCCTGCTTGCCGCCGGCAAAGCAGTGCGTGTGCAAAGAGACGGAACAACAACGGAAAAAACAGCAACAGCAATAACTCGGCTGCTGCGGAATGTCCAAAAAAATTAAAAAAGCAATCGCGGTCCCGCCCGTGTGGATTTGCAATAATAATTATTAATAATTGTTGGATGTCTCTTCTTTTTAATTTGTATTTAAATTCGTATTTGATTTAATTTAAAATTTCCTGGAATAGGTGCAGAAAATATTCACGAAAAATATTCAAGGGCATGCATGCATATGTATGTAAGGGCACAGTAGAGCATCGATGAAGTGGACTGTATTAATTGACTGTCTTGAAAAGGACAGTAAAATTATGTGGCGAAAAAAAGACACGCACCGGAATGAACACAGAAAGAATATCGAAACAACGGCAGACTGTTCGGCGAACAGGGAAAATTACCGCACAGTGCACACTCGTTGGCCGATATTGTTAGTCTTTCTTTTTTCACCACACAATTTCACTTTTCACTTGCAGAGTTTTAATCGCGCCGACATATAATAATATGTGTACATATATATGTGCCAGCATGTACGGGATGAATGCGCACACATATATATGTACATATGCCGCGACCGTTTGCACTTTGATGTACGGACCAAAAACGGCGCGGAATATGGCGGCGCGAAAAAGAAACGAAGCGGAGACAAATGGAACGAATATTGACGAGGAGGAATGAAATTCTCAACTGCCGTTATGTCAGGAAAATTCGCGGAGGTGGAATTGACACGGAAAAAATAATCTTGCAGCAGTGCGACCGAAATGGAATGTTCGGAGCTCTGCTGAAGACCGGCAGTGAGAAAAATGACGAAAATTCGTACTTATCTTGGGGAACCAAAGGCCGGGAACTGCTGGCAGAAGAAGAATCCTTATCCGGCTCTGTAGGACCAATGTTTGTAGGGGGGCCGATCGAGGTTTCCAATAATAAGCAGCGATCACGGAAAGGATGAAAAGAACACAAATTCCCACGGCGCAAAGCGAAACAATTCCGAGTAGAAAAAGACAGCGAAGGCACCAGAAGATCGAAATTAAAGAGGCGGGGGCGTCGTGGTAATTCAGTGTGTATTTCTCGCATTCATACATGGAACTAAAACTAGCTTACAGAAAAAGAGCCGCTTAGGCGAGCACGGGAGAACGACGGAAAACGATCCCGAGCTCCGGAGCGCGAGAGCGTAAGCTCACAAGAGGGCGAGAGCGGACGAGAGCGAAAGCTCTGTCCGCAGAGGCGGCACAGTGGCCCCTCGCATAAACAAACGGCAAATTTTGATTTTCCAAAGTTTGTGAGGATCTGTCAGTGCTCGGGTGGCTTAGGGATGGCCAGGATTCGTCTCAGGAATTTATATTTGGTTCAGGTGTGGTTGCTGGAAGAGCCGGTCCCAGAGTAGAACGCTAGCTAATTCGGTACAAATTATCTTTATGTTTATTGACTTAATAGGTACAGATTACTGATAGTTTCATTTCTCGTCGCCGGGTAACGTCGTGATCTAGTGACGAATGCGACCGTTCCATCGGCTCGTTCTGAGGTCCTAAGAACTGGGAAGGGTGTTTAGAGGCCGTTCTGGTCTACTAAATAGGAGAAGATTTTAAGGCCGGTTTGGTCTACTAATTAGTGAGAAGAGTTTAGAGGCCGGTCTGGTCTACTAATTGGTGAGGAGAGTTTAGATGCCGTTCTGGTCTACTAATTGGTGAGAAGAGTTTAGAGGCCGGTCTGGTCTACTAATTAGTGAGAAGAGTTTAGAGGCCGGTCTGGTCTGCTATATATGAAAAGAGTTTAGAGGCCGGTCTGGTCTACTAATTGGTGAGAAGGGTTTAGAGGCCGGTCTGGTTTACTATATATGAGAAAAGTTTAAAGGCCGGTCTGGTCTACTAATTAGTGAGAAGCGTTTAGAGGCCAATCAGGTCTACTATATAAGACGTAATACGCAAAGGCTACTGTGATTAGTTAGTTACCACGCCGTTTACCCGTCTCCTATGGCTCTGCTGCACTCCTAACCGCTGATCCTTGACTTCTAGTCCTTTCCGCTGGTCCTGGTTAGGTGAACCTTTGCCGATCGCCGGCCGAAACTGGATGAGCTCTGGAGGGCAGTGGTGCGCCTTATATAGCGGTTTGGCGGAGGCTAGTGTGCCCGCATATCGAAGCGAATTTGGTCGCATTAGTGTGGCCGATCTATTTCGGGCCAATGTGACCCGTCGCGCACGTTCATTGGCGCGCGCGCGCATTTAATTCAAATCAAATTCCATTCTTATGTCTTCAATCGTTCCTATTACTTATTTATCCCTAATATATTATATATGTGCGCGTCTGCGCGTCACATACAGTGGTGCTCATAGACTTAAGCCACAAGACTTCAACCAATTTTTTGTCTCACAGTAGCTCTATATATCAGTGTTCAAATAGAAGAATAACCAAGTTATAAAAATATTTATTCAACGAAAAATTTTAATAATTCGAAAATTTCCTGCTCACATACTTAAGCCACCTTGAGCTAAAATCGTCAAACTTGTGTTTTTTACGGGAAAGTTGTCCTAGTTATTTTCTAAACTAAAATATTGAGTACTAAATGCGTTTCTCTAAACAATTTGACCGCTCTGGAGGGCTGTGGTGCGCCTTATATAGCGGTTTGGCGGAGGCTAGTGTGCCCTCATATCCAAGCGAATTTGGTCGCATTAGTGTGGCCGATCTATTTCGCGCCAATGTGACCCGTCGCGCACGTTCATTGGCGCGCGCGCGCATTTAATTCAAATCAAATTCCATTCTTATGTCTTCAATCGTTCCCATTACTTATTTATGCCTAATATATTAAATATGTGCGCGTCTGCGCGTCACATACAGTGGTGCTCATAGACTTAAGCCACAAGACTTCAACCAATTTTTTGTCTCACAGTAGCTCTATATATCAGTTTTCAAATAGAAGAATAACCAAGTTATAAAAATATTTATTCAACGAAAAATTTTAATAATTTGAAAATTTCCTGCTCACATACTTAAGCCACCTTGAGCTAAAATCGTCAAACTTGTGTTTTTTACGGGAAAGTTGTCCTAGTTATTTTCTAAACTAAAATATTGAGTACTAAATGCGTTTCTCTAAACAATTTGACCGCTCTGGAGGGCTGTGGTGCGCCTTATATAGCGGTTTGGCGGAGGCTAGTGTGCCCGCATATCCAAGCGAATTTGGCCGATCTATTTCGGGCCAGTGTGACCCGTCGCGCACGATCATTGGCGCTCGCGCGCATTTAATTCAAATCAAATTCCATTCTTATGTCTTCAATCGTTCCTATTACTTATTTATGCATAATATATTATATATGCGCGAGTCTGCGCGTCACAAGTTGCCCTGCTAACTTGATGCACATCCTTTCCAGGTAGTTTTATTTACATAACTTGTTCCTATGTTTCACCATCGGCTGAGAAGCCTATTTATTGAAAACACCTTTCGACAATTCGGGCCGTTTCCAACAGGCTTTCAGATCGAGACCAACTCGTAACTCTAGGGGACTTCAAAATACCTGGAGCTTGTTGGTTATCTGATGGTGTGTCAAATGTCCTTCAGACTGTGGCACAGCATGACCTTATTTTTATTTTTTATTTTTTTTTAATCGGAACACTCAATGCCTAGACAAAGGGTCCCACCAAGACAAAATCAAAGAAAATTAAAATGTTCAATTGATGGCCTGCTTTACATATCTTTGTCTCAAGTTAACCATGTCCTAAATTCCTTATACCGCTTATTGGATCTTTGTTTTGTCTCTGATCCTCTAGGTGTTGACTTAGTTAGAGTTCCTAAATTGACGCTACCTGAAGATCCTTACTATCCAACTTTCGAAGTGACTATCGATACGGGGATGGTTGTAAACAATTAATCTGATTGTTTAGCCAATAAGGTTCGCTGTTTTCGTAAAGCTAACTTTCATACGCTAAATAATCTAATATCTGAATTTGATTGATCAAATCTTTACATGTGTACTGACATGGCAGCCGCCGTGGACATTTTTTACAGTGCCATGAACTCGTTGTTTTTATCCTGTGTTCCGTTAACCATCCGTCTGTCTTTAGTAAACCACCTTGGTTTAATAAGGAGCTGACACGCCTAAATAATGTTAAGAATAGGCTTTATAATAAATATAAACTCATTCGTTCTAAAGCTCCTTTCAAACTATCTCAATGCTCAGTCGAAATTTACCGTGCTTAACGCTCGGTCTTATAAAAATTATTTGAATCGTTGTAGGGTTTAGTTCACACAGGACCCGAAACACTTTTATAATTTTGTTAACACCAAGCGTAAATCAAACCTATACCCTTCCTGGATTTCATTTAAAAATTCTTCAGCAAACTCGGATCAGGCAATCGCCGATCTTTTTGCTGAGTTTTTTAAAACCACTTATTCTTCCTCAAGCCAGATAAACCAGACGTATTCTTTCCCTATGTCCAGATCGAACCTAATTTTCAGTCCTATCTTAGACGAAAGCTCTTTTCGGCTGGATCTTGAACGTGTAAAGCCAGTAGTATATGCACCGGGTCCCGATGGAATACCGGGCTGTATACTCAGGTTTTCAAACTATTTACCATATCCTTACAAACATCAGAATTTCCCCTTATTTGTGAGGAATCATTTATTATTCCTCTCCATAAAAAAGGTAGCAAGTCGGTTGCTGGTAACTACAAAGGAATCTCTAAGTTGTGGGCAATTCCAAAACTCTTCGAAAATATAATTATTCCTCACCTGCAGCACTTGTGAAGATCCGTAATTTCTCCATGTCAGCATGTATTTATGAAACGAAGATCGACCACAACAAATCTTTTGGAACTTACCTCATTTGTGATAAAAGGTTTCCAACGTAAATTTCAGACCGATGTGATTTACACGGACTTTAGTAAAGCATTTGACTCGATTAATCATTTTCTTCTTGTAAGGAAGCTCGATTTAAGGGGTTACACCACTGTAGACTTTTTAAAAAATAGAAAATTTTTTTTTATTGCTAATGGTCATTTAGGGTGTTAAGAATGATATACTAAAAGTGAAGTCCGGGAAAAATTTGTACATGCCTGAATTTCAAGTTCTGCCGCAGGGCCTCTCACGATTTTACACACGATTTTACAGCCACTAAAAATTTAAAACGCGTTTGTCTCTGTTCGGAGTGGGATGGGTTTAACCTGCACACTCGATAAATAAAACACGGAAGATAACATTTTCGGGGTGTTACGCGACGTGCGTCTTTATTTGTGGAATCGGAATTTTGTACTGACAAAGAAGAAGGCTTAAAACTAGCTTGGGGAGAGCGGACTAGGAGCTCGATGCACGAAAGTGCAGTGGAAGAGGGAGAGAGAGAGCGAGTGTACGGGATCACACTGCCTCCGGAAAATAAGCGCCCTTTTGGCGTGAACAGTCTCAAAATCACTTTTTTTGAGCTGGCCAGAAACATAACTCGAACAAATCTTTACCGATCGATTCCAAATTTTTACAGTACGTTTGAAATTGTTGTCCGCAGGGAACTACGTAGGGGTTTTTTGAAAAAGTGAATAGTTTTTTTTTTTTAATAAAAATGTGATGAATTTCATGGTCAAATTGTGAATTTTTTTTTTAACTGTCGTCATTTTACGAAAAATTAATTTTAAAAAAAACCCTACGTAGTTCCCTGGGGACATCAATATGGATTCAGAAAATGTTTGGTTTTTTGTTCTAGATCAAAAATTTTAGAAGATACGTTTCCGGCCGTGGACCCATTTGAGAAAAAACATGCCACCGCAGAACTGCTGCGGAGTCACCATTTTTATACCATGTACCGTAGGTACAAAGGTATATAAATTTTGTGCACATGTATGTAACAGGCAGAAGGAAGCATTTCCGACCCCATAAAGTAGGGTAAGGTGGGGCAAACCCGACAGTGTGGGTAAACCCGACCTCCCTCTGTTATAGAGAATCGGAAGCACTACGCAAACTAATATTAGTGTTATCGTGTAGAGCATCGAAAATAACCAATATGGTGGTATGAAAGTATTTCATCAGTCAGCAATGAGTTGCTAAAACGACGGCAAGTTTGTTTTTACAATTTCAAGTTTCATTTTTGTGCCCAGTTGACTACAGGATATTTCATATTGCTAAAGTGATCACATAAGAAAGGTGAGTGGATTTAGATTCTTTGATTAAGGTCCTACAAAGTTGTGACGTTCAGTCAAGCCTCGGGTAGGTCAGGGCTGGCCAGGATCATCCGGGACATTTATTTGATTCAGGAAAAAGGTGCTAGAAAGGGAAATTCCGACCCGAAATACGATGGTCCATGGAAAGTAACCGGGTTCGTGTCTCCGGTAATACTAACAGTTCGAAATCAAACGACACGGAAAACAAAACGAATATATATCGGAGACACAAAACCACACGTAAGCGAGGACTCAAACCAAAACGAGCTCGATCAATCGACTATCGGACAAAGGCATATCGATATATCGACAACAACGGAAAATGAGGGATTAAACATAGCAGAGACAACGGGCACACTAAGGAGGGAAAACAAGATCAAAGACAACCACACAAAAAGGCGGAAGAGGCCTATATAAGAAGAGCCAAAATCAGTCCGGGTCACAGAAGGCGAGCGGCAGCAGCAATGAACAAGTTCAAAGTAAGCGCCGAGCAAGTTAGGAGGAGTTATGCCAAGGCAAAGGCAGGGCAACCCCGATCAAAATTGATCGAGCCCCAGGCACAGGGGACAACCCGAAAACGGACGGCACCACCGAAAATGGTACCGCCAAACCGCCCGGGGACTCAGGAGGGGACAACGGGGGCAACCACTTCCCAGCCGACGGAGCCCGTCCAGGGAAGCCGAAGCAACCCAAGCGCCCAGCCAAACGCCGAGGGACCGGCATCAAGCCGCGAAGCGAGGATCCAACCGCCGGAGACCATGCGGAAGATCCAAGCTGGAGGGTCTCAACCGCCATGCCAGAGGGGAGCAGGCTACCCCGCCCCGGTCCGACAGCCGACGGAATTCGTCCAACAGGGCCGAGACGGGGAGGCCGGAACCCCACCAGGGAATACTGGCAGGACTAACCCAAGGGAGGTGAGCGACGACGGAAGGGCCCGACCGGTGACGGAGACCGTCCAACGGGGCCGGACCAGAGTCGCGCATCTCCACGATGACACGAGACACCAGCAAAGCAGCGGAGAGAGGCAAGCAATTAGACCGACGACGACCCACGCACAACCAACAGGACAAGAAAACGGAAACCGACCGATGAGGACAGCACCAGCGCCAGTCAACTTTAGAACAGCCGGAATAACCAACTCAGCGGCAAGGACACCAACACCGCGAGACAGCTCTCCGGACCAGGACATTCTGGAACTAAATTCCGATAACGCAGGAAAAGTTTCAGGATGGACCATGCCAGAAGGAGCCCGAATTTCCGAGGAAACAATGGAAAAAATAAGGGCAACACTGGCAGAGAAAAAGAAGCGGACGCAGAAACGCTGGCTGGAGAGGGACGGCGGAAACTGGTGGCGGATTACCTCTAATAGAGGCAATTTTGTGACCATAAAGCGTCACTTCCCTAAGGAGGGGGGAGTGTGACGCGGGGCGCACAAAAGAATAAATAAATAAACTGTATATAAATAATAATAATAAACAAACTAAATAAATAAATAATAGAAAACTGTACATAAATAATAATAACAACTAAACTAAATAAATAATAATACAAACTGTATATAAAATAATAATAAGAATAAGCGAAATAAATAATAACCAACTCGGACCGTAAATAAATAATAAGTAAAATAAGTAACTAAATAATAACTGTAAATAGCTAACCCACACCCATAAACAACCACCCAACGATAAAGACATTCAAATTCAAACACGGTGCGCGCGCCCGCCCCAACGAACAAAACCACTGGCCACACTAAGTCAGGCAAATTCCCAGGCAGCTGCCACACTATTCGGGCAAATCCACGGCCCGTGCGGGCACACTGAAACCCGCCAAGCGCTATATAAAGCCGGCCGCTAGCCTCAGAGCTATCAGTCGGTGGTCGGAGTCGACCAAGGTGGAAGTCACCTAGCGCGCAGCAGCAAGCAACAACCAAGGAACTGGAACGGCGGTAACAAAGGAGTAAGACTTAACTAACCTAGGTATTGGTTGACGGCTTCGTCCTCTGCCTCCATACTAAGTCTATATCTTTGCTATACTAAGTCTTGTGTAGACGGCTCCGTCCTATTGTCTTATACCTCGCTGACGGCTTCGTCCTGCAGACGGCTTCGTCCTATTTCTCGCCTATATCGCTGACGGCTTCGTCCTGCAGACGGCTTCGTCCTATTTCTCGCCTATATCGCTGACGGCTTCGTCCCGCAGACGGCTTCGTCCTAGTTCTCATATAACGCTGACGGCTTCGTCCCGCAGACGGCTTCGTCCTATTTCTCATACCTCGCTGACGGCTTCGTCCCGCAGACGGCTTCGTCCTATTTCTCATACCTCGCTGACGGCTTCGTCCCGCAGACGGCTTCGTCCTATTTCTCCTACATCGCTGACGGCTTCGTCCTGCAGACGGCTTCGTCCTACTTCTCGTATATCGCTGACGGCTTCGTCCTACTTCTCGTATAGCGTTGACGGCTTCGTCCTAATTTACGCATATCTCGCTGACGGCTTCGTCCTGCAGACGGCTTCGTCCTATTTCCCACACACCGTTGACGGCATCGTCCTAATTCTCGCAAAACCGCTGACGGCTTCGTCCTGCTGACGGCTCCGGCCCATTAACACTACGTATCCTTATTGACGGTCTCGTCTCAATTGATCCACGTCTTCCCGAAGGCCAGGGACGCATCACGGAATCCCCGATCATCCCACCCGAACGGCAGGAAGCCACCTACACGGACCCCGGGCACGCGACCCCTCCCGCAGGACACGGACGCTCGCTGGTCGGAACCCCGGCTCCGGAAATATTTACTCTGTCACTAATATCAATAAACCATATATATATCTATTTTGTAAGCCTAATTCAGGTTCAAACCAGCGTTATTACTGGGGCTCGGGTCGGAATTTCCCTTTCTAGCACCACTTTCCTGAATCAAATAAATGTCCTGGATGATCCTGGCCAGCCCTGACCTACCCGAGGCTTGACTGAACGTCACAAAGTGCTTATTAGTTTGGTTCAATTTTTTACATCTTTTTTTTTTTTTTAATTGCATTGTTATGAAAAAAGACGTGGTGGGGCAAACCCGACCTCTAAATAGTGGGGTAAACCCGACCGCTTTTTTTAATGTGGTTTTTGCTATGAAATTGTTCATTTATCAAATAAAAAGAATTATTATATATTCTTTTTGGAATAGGCGTGAAAATAGACCATTCGCGGTCGTTTTTTCGCTTCCAAAGTCGACGATTCTGAGTCAATGACGTACAGCAAGCTATTTGAGCAGTGAATCGAGTGACTTAGATTAATAATTTTGCCATTTCCATTTTTTTCTATTATTATTCAATACCGTTACATAACATAATATTCATTGATGAATCATTGTAAAACCATTATATTTAGGTTATATCTGTACTACATCAAGCAAAAATATAGGCGGTCGGGTTTACCCCATCATTTTTGACAATAGCAAAAATGAACTTTTTCGTAAAATGCTTGTATCTCCAAATTTTTCGAAGGTACATATGAATAAAAGCTATACATAGTCTAACCTTTAATTTAGTATATATAACAACTTAATCCAATGTAAAATAAACATTTTATAGCCAAAACCTTTTACTAGGTCGGGTTTGCCCCACCTTACCCTATATATATTCTTGATCAGCATAAACAGCCAAGTGGATTTAGCCATGTCTGTCTGTCCGTCTGTTTGAACGCCTAGATCTCAGCAACTATAAGAGCTAGAGCCACCAAATTCGGTATGTAGGTCGGAATGTTTTGCACGCAGATCAAGTTAGTTTCAGATTAAAAAATTTCCCTTCCACTTCCCCGAAAATCAATAAAAACGTTTTGCAGCCACAAATATTACCATAGATCTTTCTTTTTGTGCATAAGCATGCATATGTAGAATATGTGTCAATACCGAAAATCTGGTAAAGATCGGGCGAAAAACACAGAAGTTATTTACTTATCAGTGTGTTATCTATTTGGCAGCTAGCAACCTCCTGTTGCTAAAAAACAACAACATAACTGATGAGCGCAAGAAACTAACTCCCGTGCGCAAAAATGAGAGAGGGGTTATCTCTTTCTCTGTCTTGCACACGCAAGTGCATGAGATGGTGGTGGTTTTGCAAAGAGCGAGTTTGTTTACATTTCTCTAATAGGCAAAAGTCGCGATCAGCTGACATTTGTTTATCGTTGTCAAAGACATGACAAAGGAGAAGCGTAAAAAGCTGAGAGCAACCAAATGGTTAGAAAGGTACAGAGAGTGGGTTCTCAGTCTTATAAATGTATGTATGTATGTACATATGCAAATACAAACATTCATATATACTTGCGAAGTATTATGTATGTTCATATGTATGTTTATTTAAATTTTTTAATGAAACGTTTTATTTATGTATTTAATATACTATGTACCATAGATAGAAATGTAGGCATGTATGTATTATAATGCATTGGCCTCCACGTGGTGTTCCCTGGTTACCGATTTTATTTATAATCGGGAGCTAATTCGAGCGGCGATATATTTTGGTACAGGGTATATAACAGACGTTCACGAACGACTGTAGCTTTCTTACTTGTTAATCTCCTTAATTGGCTTCAGAGTTATTTGAGTCGCAGGACTCAAAAGGTTCTCTTTAAAAATGCTCTTTCCAACTCCCTCAATGTCACTTCTGGCGTCCCACAAGGCAGCCATCTTGGCCCGCTGCTATTTACCTTATTCATCAATGACCTTCCTCTAGTGCTACCCAACTCTAGGGTACATATGTACGCAGACGATGTCAAACTGTGCGTGCAGTATAACGACAGCTCATGCCAGTCAGACGTAAGTCCGATCTTGACAACTTCCAGGCATGGTGTAGTGTTAACTTATTAAATCTTAACAGCTCAAAATGCAAACTGATGACATTTTGACGTGTCACTCCCCAGTATGCAACATATACGCTTAATGAATGTGCATTGGAAAAAATAACTCTTGTTGACGATCTAGGTGTCCGTCTAGATCCTAAGCTTTCGTTTTCAGAACATATTTATTGCATGGTTAACAAGGCCAAAGGCATGCTTGGATTTATTAAAAGGTGGTCGAAAGAATTCGATTCCCCTTACGTAACTAAGACTCTTTTTACTTCTTTAGTTCGTCATATTTTGGAATGGTTATTGCGTTTGGAGTCCTCAATTTGGAATTCATATTACACGCATTGAATCTGTTCAAAAAAATGTTCTGTTTTTTGCCCTACGTGGCTTTCCCTGGGATGCCGACCTAAGATTACCGTCCTACTCTAGTAGACTTATATTAATTAACCTACCTTCCCTAGCTAACCGTAGAACGATGCTTGGTGTCGTCTTTCTACACAAGCTAACACAAGCTGACGTAGAGAGCCCCTACCTGCTAGGACAGCTTAACTTTCACGTTCCTCGACTAACATCTAGAACCTTTATCCCCTTAGCAATAAATCACTGTAAGTGGGAGTTTGAGGCACATGAACCTTATAGGGTCTTATGTGCCGATTACAACCGACCTTTTGACTTTATAGAGGGACCTGAGGGCCTCCCTCGCCCTAAAACTGTATTGCTAGTAGAATTAGCTCGTAATGTTGCATGAACCTAAACCTAAGTTTCCTCGTACTTTCCTATATTTTCCTTCTCACGCGTATCTAGAACGCGATCGTGCCGTACGTCACAGGGCTGCGCTCCTCGGTCGGTTGGGCGGGAGGTGGGCGTGGGACTCGCTCCACGTGAAACTCCTGTTGTGGTCCAAACGTGCTCGATTCCGTTTTCCTTCATATGTTCTGCAAACAAGTTGGCCGTGAAAGCGAATCCTCTGTCCGAAACTATCCTCACAGGGTTGCCAACAATTTCTGACCAAATCTTAAACTTCTTCAGCGTTTCCTCAAAGCTTGTAGTTTTCGTTGGGAACAGTCATATAAACTTTGTAACTGAATCCACCATCGCAAGTATGTACTTGTACTGTTTTCCAATGGCATCCATGTGGCCCAGAGGATCAACGTGCAGTGTGTGAAGGGGTTGATCATCTTTAGCAATACAGCTTAAGAATCCTGATTTCTTGCCAAGTTTCTTGTTGAAAATGATGCATCTCACACAGTTGTTCACCACCTGATGAACCTTCTGTTCTAAGTGAGAAATCCAATACAATTGTTGAACAGCGTGAACAGTTTTCTGTAGTGAAAATGACCTGCACTATGCGCTTCAACAATTACTTCTTTTTCCATCGCTTTCGGGACCACAAGGAGGTCATTGTCGTTCACCTCCTTGAAGACAAATCCAGCTTTCATTTTGTAGCCCTCATATGGACAACTCTCCAGAATTTCCATAATTGTAAGCTGTGATCTCAGAGGACACGAGCATTACACGATCGGGATAGCGACCCGCGTGCCCTTTGCCGAAAAAATCGGCCTCGGGACTCAAATTCGTGTTTCGTGCGATCTTCGTTCGGGCCCGGGCCTAAGAAAAAAGCTCGGCCCGCGCCCACCTCTATTGTTTACCTGCAGATTCCTGTCGTTGAGCTCGTGCTGCTTCCTCTGGTTCGACGTCCACTTTCCATAGTTCGGCATAAATAGCTTCTCGACCACACGGTCGAACACCTCATACTGCTCTTGTAGTTCTTTGTAAGACTTGAAACTGTAGAGAGAGTATCTGAAATCACTCCTCATGTTCAGACCGTCCACAATATAGCGGATAACCGAACGTGCGTCAATGTTCCCAAGCGCACAGTGGGCCAGCTGATTTTTCTAGCGGAACAAAAGTCGATTTTTAATATATTTAAATTCAAAATTTTTTTGCTTGTTTTTAACTGTAAATACTCGGCTGAGCTTATAAAAGCTTGTATATGAGCTTTAACATTTTTTCTTGATCAGCTCTGATCTTTCAAACTGGAAATATGTTTCACCGCGTGGCCTGCAAAAATTCGCTGCTATTAATTGGCTCTTGTTGGTAAACCCAAAACTACAACGAATTAAAACTAACTGACCCAACAACTTTTGTTTTCTTTAAGAAAAGGTATGTACTGAATAAAAAATATATGTATGTGTCCCGTATTTTCATATGTAGAAAATAAAATGTGTTAGAAATATGTAGTTTTATAAGGTACGATTTTAAGCCAAATACAACAATCTCTGAAGTATAACTAACGTGATTCACTCGGATTCAATCTAAAATTTGTATTTATGTAACGTGTGAGTCTTTGTGGTGCCAACAAAATCAAAATGAAAGCCAACTACGGCCAACTCTTAAGTCTGTTACACTTTTTAGGTGAAATGTCGGTCCCAAGGCGCATGCTGTATTCCGCTTGGATTAGCGAAAATATCGCCGCAAAAAAGTTGATGTATTAAAAGAATATATTTTTGGTGAAGTTCTTAAGAACCACAACCTCTTGTAACGACCCTCTTTCGGGCTGCGTGGCTTCGCTCGCCGGGGTCGTGAGTTACACAAAATTTGTGCGTGCCGTTTCCTTAAATCCCACAAATACCCAGTAAGAAGAGAGATGAAAGTTCGGTTTTGATGTTTATTTATTTGGTACGTTCGGTCTTTTCCTGGAATAAAAGCGACTTCGCGGCTGGCGCGGTCGACTCGTGGATACCCTATAGTGTGGGTTGTGCGACTTCGCGTCTGGCGCGGTCGGCTTGTGGATACCCTGTAGTGTAGGGTGTGCGACTTCGCGACTGGCGCGGTCGGCGTGTGGATACCCTGTAATGTAGGGTGTGCGACTTCGCGACTGGCGCGGTCGGCTTGTGGATACCCTGTAATGTAGGGTGTGCGACTTCGCGACTGGCGCGGTCGGCTTGCGGATACCCTGTAATGTAGGGTGTGCGACTTCGCGACTGGCGCGGTCGGCTTGCGGATACCCTGTAATGTAGGGTGTGTTGGGCGAGGCGCGTTCCCAAGTGGGTTGGCCGCGGTGCGGGACGCGACGGTCGAGTCCGGGTGACGGTCGGCCGTACTGACGGTCCTATGCCTATGCTCGCACCGTTACTCCTATCCTCCTGATCAAGGTCTGCTAGCAAGAGCTAAACCTTGGCCCATGTTCGTCCTATTACGCTCGGGTCGGTTCCGGAACCGTACTCCGTTACCCTGTTCTCGTCAAGATCCGCTAGCAAGAGCTGAACCTTGGCCCCTTCCTGATCTATGGCATGGGCTCGGTTGCAAGAACCTCACCCCGCTACCCTGGTCCACCTCAAGATCCGCTAGCAAGAGCTGAATCTTGGCCCCACGTCTAAGCCAATGTGCATGAGTTCGGCTACAAGAACCTCACTCCGCTCCCCGTCCACATCAAGATCCGCTATCAAGAGCTGAACCTTGGCCCGTATCTACTTCTGTAACTACGTGAGTTCGGCTTCAAGAACCTTACTCCACCATTACCATTACTACTTGTTCAAACTACTATGAGACTTACCCAGGTGTTGTCAGCTCGGCTGCTCGCCAGAAGTGACTTGCCCTGAGTTGTGTCTCGCCTTTTATAGGCCGCGATCAGCTGTGTTCCCCGATCGATATCCGATTCTTATCGATAGGCACCAGGGTTGCCATATCGTTGGGTACGGCCGATAACTATCAGCTGTTCAGGGCTGGTGGCCTTATCGGTGTCGGGGTTGCCAGATGTTGCCCTTGTTGTGGTTGGCGTTGCCAGATGGCGGACTATCGCCCTTTTTATTTATTATTAATACTCTCAAATAATAATTCAATACTATTTTCAATGATAATAATTCCTAATACTAATGGTAATTAATAATAATAATAATTCATAATAATCTCGGTAATAATTCATAATAATAACACTTAATAATAATTAATAATAATAATAACAATTCATAATAATTAATAATAATAATAAGGAATGCGGCGGGGCGTCGCACTCTCTAAAACAGAAATTGAGGAAATTAAAAGGAAAATTACGAATTTTTGAACTATTAATTTTTTTTTATTTTTTTTTTAAATTTTACTTAAAAATTTTTTTGTTTAAATACGTTAAAAATTGGTTAAATATCCTATATTTAAATTTTCATCAAAATATTTCATCTTTTACTCGAGTTATTAATTAAGTTCCGCTAGAAAGGCCGCTGGGCCCACTGTGAAGCGAAGCAATTTTTTTCATCTGCAGTAGGTATTCGTGAAATGATTCCTGATTGCGTTTCTTGGGATCGCGGAGCTGCTCGTGAAAATCCGCGCTGCACACATATTGTCGGCTGAACTCCATCAGCATACCCATCTCTGAGTATTGGTGTACGTACGTAGAATCCAAAAACAACTTCGCGGTTTTCGTCAGTTTGGAACGAGCCTGAACATACATCTGTTTTATGTTCAAACCGTAGGCTGCAGCTTTCATCTCAAAATTTTCAAACCAATTCTTTAGCGGCATGGACTTTCCGTAAAACTCCGGAATGATCTTCGCAAAGCTTTCTGCCGTAATCGAGCAACCGTTGTTTCGCTCCTCCGCTCCAATCTTATTCTGAACGTTGCTTCTTGTTGCATTCCCACATTGCTCTCCGCTGATTGCGGCAAGTTCTTGCACGCTTTTCATTTCTTTCGAATATTCATTTCCACTTATTTCGCAATCGCTTTCCACCGGCGCACTTATTTTATTATTTTTATCTGCTGCTACGGCTGTTTTCCTTTTGAAATTGGAATCCGCGACGGCTCCTGCTTTATTGCCTTCTCGCTCACACTCATACCAGTTGATATCCGGCTCTGTCGAACACTGCTTCTTCCACTCTTGAGACTTTTCGGGACGGCGCACACTTGCATTTAAGATACTTTTGCTTTACAAAAATCATAACTCTTGAAACAGTTAAGATATTTTCATAATTTTTTTTTTTTATATGAAAGGTAATTTTGGTAAATTTCGATAATACTATATGCTGTGATAAATAATAAAAATAAATTTTAAAGAAAAAAACAAAAAAAAATTTTCTTCATAATTCAAATCTTTTTTTTTACCTATTTTCAATCATTTATGCACTTTTTGTTCAAAATAATCATTCAATTTTACATCGATTTATATTTTTGAAGAATAATTAATCATTCTTTTCAAATCATTAAGTGTCTTTTCAAAGTCAGGAATTGAAAAACAAGCCGCCAATACAGGAAAAAATGTATGCTTGCCATACAATTTCGTACTGCGCAGCGACTGTGCTTGTAGCAGAATTTGCATGAAGCTGCGCGATTTGAACGGTGGGTTGAAAGTATCTTTTGCTTTGGAAATTCGGGGTGGCAATTTGGGGCAGCCGATCTTTTTTGAATATGATAAAGAACATATTCCCATTCCATCAAAGTTGAAAATTAGGTAAAAAATTAGTACTTCGGTAAAACAGGTATGCCAGCCAGTGATGCCAATTTGGCCTTTTTCCGGATAGATCTGTCCTGGATTTAACTGCTGAGCCTCAGGCTCAGTATCCAGCAAATAAAGTTGTCACGCAGCGCAAAAATGTTTATTCTTTTGAAGTGTGACCGCTCTTTCTACTTGTAGATCGGCATTTTTTTAGACAACTGGCAAAATTTGAAACAATACACGCATTCATCTTTTTATGATTTGTTTTAGATTAATAATTGTCCCAAAGCTATTGACATGGTTTTCGGCGGCTGCGCCTGCCTTGGACTGCTCATAGTACATGTCTAAGGAGCTCGGATGATTGTATATGGGCTCTTTTAGGCATAGGTGGGTGTTCCGTTTAGGGAGAAACATGATGGAACCAGTGCCCATACCCATGGAGGAGAAGCTATCCTGTGCCAATTGCATAACGAGATGCAACAGTGGCCAATTTTCCCTTCGACAGTCCTGCATCCTTATTTTTAATTTTACTGTTTCGTCCATTTTTTTTTCACTTTTGCATCTCGTTATGCAACTGGCATAGGACATGGGTATGGCCACTGGTGCAATCATGTTTCTGAACAGAACACGGATCCCGCAATTGATTAAAAGAGCCCATATACAATCATCCAAGTTCCTTAGACATGTACTATGAGCAGTCCAAGGCAGGCGCCGGAATGCATGTCAATAGCTTTGGGACAATTAATAATATAAAACAAATCATAAAAAGATTAATGTGTGTGATGTTTCAAATTTTTTTCAAAAAATGCCGAGCAACGAGTAGAAAGAGCGGTCACACTTCAAAAGAATAAACATTTGCCTTGCCTTGGACTGCCCATAGTATATGTCTAAGGAGCTCGGATGGGCTCTTTTAGGCATAGGTGGGTGTTCCGTTCAGGGAGAAACATGATGGAACCAGTGCCCATACCCATGGAGGAGAAGCTATCCTGTGCCAGTTGCAGAACGAGATGCAAAAGTGGCCCATTTTTCCTTTCGATAGTCCTGCATCCTTATATTTAATTTTACGTTCTCGTCCCAGGTCTTTTAATGCAAATTCATATAATTTCCCGATTCCCAAAATATTGTAATTACCTTTATCAAGTCAATCAGGACTGTATTCGCTTTTTTAATTCGACTTTTACACGTATTTTTGTTCATTCTGGGATCCAAAGTTTGAAATATGTGAAAGGGCAGAGCGAGAGGCAAACATTGGAGACAGAGCGTTTTATTAAAATATTTATTCTTTTTCGCTACGCGTTATGGAAATACTAAACCAACATTTTCCTAAATCTTGCACCGTTCTAGTATTTTCGAACCTGTACTGGATACACCCCTTTGAAACAGACCTCGGTGACAAGCTGTTTCAAACTATTTGCCTCTCGCTCTCTCTCACTGCTTTGCAACAGTTTTCTTCTCTCTGGATACCGTGCTTTAACTGGATACTAAGCTTTACTTGTCTGCCAAAGAATGCCAAAAGAAAATTATGAAAAAAATTCTGCGAGTGCTGGCTGCAGCAGCCAGATTTTAAAAACTGGCTGTGCAAGGACAAATCGGACAGTACCAAAGGCTACTGCAAATTGTGCAAATTAAGAGTTTGCTTTATTTTAGTTTTACAATAATTATTTATTTATTCGACTCGCTGTCTAGCGTGGCCGATTGATTATATAATCTCAACGTGGGTTCCGTTGGTTGAGTTGACTTTGAGTAGGCTTGCGCGGTGATGACCGGCGCGTATGATCTCCATATATCGACTAACTAAGTACAGAAAGACTTCTTATCTCATAGCTCTATCGACTAACAATAACAAGTTACAGTAATATTCTTATCGCTAAGCTCGCCCTATAAATAGCTAAGACAATTGAGCTGGGGCTTACGACTATATTTCGGTTGTATAAATTTCTGCTGGGTGATTGTGTTAACTTGCATATGCAGTTTTAATTCTAATACATATACCTCGAGAACTACGCAGGAAAACGAAATATGTTTTAAACCTGTAAAGCAGAGAGAAGTTTGTAGCCAGGAATCGATTGTAGCCAACACTGTGCGATTGAGCCGGTTACCCATTTAACTGAACTTAGCAAAACCCATTTTGGCCCAAATCTTTAAAGTTGCACATAATACAAACTGTCAGATAAATATTTATTCATGATCGGCTCTATGACAACTTACGAA
Source organism: Drosophila bocqueti (assembly GCA_018151655.1). Taxonomy (NCBI): domain Eukaryota; kingdom Metazoa; phylum Arthropoda; class Insecta; order Diptera; family Drosophilidae; genus Drosophila; species Drosophila bocqueti. The sequence continues at coordinate 104,617 of JAECXF010000040.1, forward strand.
GAAAACCAGATTGCTGAATTTGAAGTTGTTGATGCGACATTAAAGCAACTTTAGACTGAAAAAAACTGAACAAAAAAAATGTTGTCCTTTTTTTTAAATTTTCAGCCTTTTTTCCCGTTTTTTTTCAAATCTGTCCTGTTGTGAAAAAATATTGGCATCACTGATGCCAGTACGTGCAAAAAAATATTATAATTTTATTCTTTCTATGTCTTCCCGAGATTTGATGACCCTTTCGATAGAGACCATAACCATGCCGGTCGGTTACATATTTTAGCTAAAAATCGAAAAAACTAAACTAAAAACTATATGCTTTTTTTGCAACCCAAAAAAAATTCAACTTTGAACACGTGTAACTTCTAATATACTGAACCAATTTGAATAATTTTTCGGATTCAACCATTTTGAACTATTACCTGTCGAATGCAATACCATCCGTTGTCATCATAAATTTGTATCTTTCCGGCAACTATGCGGCGTTGAGACTTCTTAGGACGCCATTTGTAATTTTAAGTTTAGGACGAGCCCCAAATGAAAGATGAGATATACTAAACTTAGCTTTATTTATTATATTAAGAAATGAGTATAATAGTTAACGATGATTACAAGCTTAATTTTACAGTTTGCATTTTTTTTTAACACGGCTTTAATTTTCCTTCACTCTGTCGACTTCATCTGCTGACTTCTACTATAAACATTTAGTTTTCCGTCTCTATATAATTACAAATTCTTGGTTTAATAATTATCGGTGAATAAGCCCGGAGCAACACAAGTCGCTCTGAACGTTCTTTATTAAGCCATGCTCCGGTAATCGAATTTTTACGATTTCGATTTGAAATCGTAAAATCGGTGCTCCGGTTTTCGAAATCGTAAAATTTTTACCGAATTGGAAAACCGAATTGAAAAGTAAATGCCTTTTTTATATCAAATCATATCTAATTTACTAAGGGAAAAAATAGATTACTCAGTGGTCTATTGACGTTTATTCCACACCACCACAAGATCATTCTGGCACGTAGTTATTTTATAAAAAATTTATTTCTGACCCCACCTCAAATTTGACAAACCAAATTTTGCCGTCGGCAACAAGCAATATCGATTTGGCCAAATGTAGAAAAGTACTTGGTCGAAAGTTATCGCCAGGGTTGCCATACTTTTGGTGGAATGAAACAGCCATGTAAAATTACTTATACAATTTAAATGAATTCATTAATAAATTTAAATCAAGGCCATAAATGTTTTTTATAAATATTGCTATTTATTTTAATTACTTTTATGGGGAGAATACAGTAAAAAAGTTATTGAAAACATCGGAATTAAAACTGTGAAAAATGTGGCAGCCCTTTTGTGTGGGAATCAGCTTAAACAGCTGTTTACTGTTGATTTCAAACAGCTGTTTACCGACGATAGCAAAAATTTTACGAAAACCGGAGCACCTAAAATGGAAATCGTAAGATTTTGGCCAAATCGAAATCGGGAAAAAATTACGATTACCGGAGCATGCCTGATTAATTGAATATTAATTCGGTTAAATTTTTTGTTTTTACCAAATAAGTCGTAGCTGCGCCGACTGCGAAGCCGGCAGCTGAGCGGTCAGTACTTATGTAGCTATATATGCATATAAGTAAGCGACGGCAAAGGGTCGCTGAGGTAGGGAGGAGGTATTCAGGCATGCTCCGGTAATCGTAATTTTTTCCCGATTTCGATTTGGCCAAAATCTTACGATTTCGATTTTAGGTGCTCCGGCTTTCGTAAAATTTTTGCTATCGTCGGTAAACAGCTGTTTGATGTCAACAGTAAACAGCTGTTTAAGCTTTTTTCTACACAAACGTGTTGCCACATTTTTCACAGTTTTAATTCCGATGTTTTCAATAACATTTTTACTGTATTCTCACCATAAAAGTAATTTAACTAAATAGCATTATTAATAAACAACACTTGTGGCCCTCCTTTAAATTTATTAATGAATTCATTTAAATTTTATAAGGATTTTTACCAGCCTGTTTTACCACAGTATGGCAACCTGCCCGTTTTACCACAGTATGTTGACCTTCGCGATACCTTTCGGCGAGTTAATTATCGGCATCTGGCCAAATCGTAATTGCTTGTTGCCGACGGCAAAATTTGGTTTGTCAAATTTGAGGTGGGGTCAGAAATAAATTTTTTATTAAATAACTACGTGCCAGAATGATCTTGTGGTGGTGTGAAATAAACATCAATAGACCACTGAGTAAACTATTTTTCCCTTAGTTAATTAGATATGATTTGATATAAAAAAAGGCATTTACTTTTCATTTCGGCCAGACAAAGGTGCCCGTTTTCCAATTCGGTAAAAATTTTACGATTTCGAGAACCGGAGCACCGATTTTACGATTTCAAATCGAAATCGTAAAAATTTATTGAATTCGATTACCGGAGCATGGTCGATTATGTTCACGTAGTGACCGAGTGGTCGCGCATGTAAGGAATGCAGACTCAGCACTTAGGAGGCCAGTGGTTCCTCTTGTATGGAGACGCGGCCATAAATACTTCCAGTGCAGTTAGAAACCTGAAATTTGGACTCAGGGATCCAATAGTGCTTCAGAAAGTATGGTGTAAAAATTTTTAGGATTGGAGCACCCCTTCCCCACCAAAATGCAAAAAACCCTTTTTCAAGCCCCGATAAGTAGGCAATAATTTTTTTACGCAAATAAAACCAGTTCAAAATTCAAAATGTCGGTGTTTGTTATAATCCGTGACATTTTCCGGCTGTGATAAAGTCTACATTTTTTAATTTCTTTGTTATTGGATTCCGCAGCTTCCTCGGAAAGCTCTCCAATTTAAATAATTGCATGCTCTATAATTGCAGATCCATGAATTAATACCTTATGAACTGTAGCCGGCAAATAGTACCATGGATATTTTTTTATCAGTTGCTTGGCAGTTTCTAAAGCGTATTCATTAAATTTATTGGCATTAATTTTGTAGCCCGATGCAATAGCTTGAAGTATAGTGGCACAACGATGGATCAAGTTTTCATCTATTCCTGTAATATCAGATGCCAATTTTGGATTAGAAAAGAATTTTCTAGCGACATTTCCGTCGTTTGATGATCCTCTACCCCCATCTCTGGGCTTGTCAACTATTAATCCCATTTTTTCACGAAATTCCTTTTGCATTTTTTGCTTTCTTTCCATTATTTGCAATTTTTTTTCCGGATCTCTAACCTGCCACATCATGACGGTGGACTTGTAAGAAATATGTAAAAAGTATTCAAAGAACCGTATTTTTGCATGAAGGGGAGAAAGACCAAACTCGAAATGTTCTTTGTTTACAACTTTGTTTAAACATTTGTCCAAATCGTTCATTTCTTTTGGATTTGCACCACATATGTAACATTTGGCAGAGGATGACTCAGTTAAGGCATTACATACCTTTCCATCCACCATAGTCAGTTGTAAACTATGTTCAACGTTTATCTTTCTATTATGAACAAAAATCTCTGACAGCTTTAGATGGTTTATTTTCTCTTTAAAATATTTCTCCTCATTTATAGAAAGTTCACTTGTCTCTTTTTGGAACTGGAAACGAATTGGCCTGCAGCATCTAAATCATTATTGGAAAATTTTTGTTTGTATTCACTATGACCTGTACTTCCATCAAATCCCCATTTTCCAATTAACAACAAATTTTCAATAGAATCATCATTGACTGTTTCCACAACATTAGCTTGTAGCTCTAAAATACTCGACGCTGTATTATCTAACAGACTTTGTAATTCAACGTGAGATTCGTCTACAGATATGTTTTCAGGGTATCTCTTTTTCTTTGAATTTAATATACGTTTATAACATGGAAAAAAATCAAAGGATATTTTGCTGTTCACAAAGTTTCTGATTAGCAAATATTGGTTTTTAGACATAGCGGTCTCCATTAATAGTGAAATTACCTCATCGGGATCTGCTGGCAATACATTTTTCATTTCACATTCATTGCGTAACGAAGAAATAGCAGACTCATCTAATTCGGCCAGATGAGCTATACGCCGTCGCTTTGTTCTCGCCGAGGCTTCCTCAAAATCAAGTTTTTGACTTCCACGATGTGGACTTTGTACTCTTTGCTGACATTTTTTAGAGATACTTTTTACTGTAATTGATTCATTTTGATTTAGCCAATCAGACTTATATTTAAGTACTGACGATTTTTTTTCGATCATAGCGGTTCCAATAAACCGAAATTTGTTTACAAATGTTGTCAATACATTGCATATGTTCGGTCAATTCAACTATGTAGCCGTTAGTCTTAATTTCATCTCGTACAGCAGTGATAATTTCTTGTATTTTTTCTGTATATGTACCCTTTTTTGTGCGCCATAAATTAAAAATGTGATGGCGTTCAAACACACACTGATACAAATCGCCGCCTGAAGCCAAATCGAATTTACACAGAAAAAATGAAAAAATAATTAATTAAATGAGAATTGAAAATTTTACACATACACGAAAGACAAAATCACACAGACAGCACAATACAAAGGCAAAACAGAGACTTCGTTGGCAAATTTGACCTTGAAAAAATAAGAGATTGGGTTAGTATATTACCGATAACAAGCACATCCGCAACTTTCCGCAAAATTCTCAAACAGTTTTATTACCTCAAGAAACTCCTTTATACAATGACATAAACATTTATTTCGGAGTTTCGACGGGACACAACTAAAACTTTACATAAACATAAAAAAGACGTTCACAAAATACACAAAAAAGGTTAAATCAAATATAATAACAAAAAAAATGTTAAAGCAGTGAAATTAACTTAACATAAAGAATTTATAAAAGTAAATACCTTCAAATTTAAATTGCATTTTAAATTATGTCAATCAGACAAGTATTACTGACGTTCTACCTTTTTGAAGTTCGCTTTGTTATTAAGAAGAATGCAAATTCGCCCAACTACGCTTCGCAAATGAGCTTGTGCTCCCGACTTCAATTCTATTTTTAGAAAGTACCGTTAGCTTTCTAGAAAAAAACGGTTTTGTCTTGAATTGACTGGACATTTTAGAGATGATTTGTTTACCTTTTGCGCAAATCTATTCTGATTCACTTTTTGGAATTTTGGCCTCTGGGGGAACCACTGTGCATCGCAAGGGTCTTATAAAATAAGTGCATTAATATATTTGTATTTATGCATAACACTGAGTACAGTGTGCATTCGCTATGTGAGCATACTACACTACTCTCCGAATGTGGCTCCGTTCTCTCCTGTTGCTCTGCTCTCGCTTTTTCTACTGCTCTCTTCTGTCGCTCTGCTGTTCCTCTGCTTTAATTTTGTTGCTTTTCTCTTGTCACCTCGATGCTGCTCCGCTATCGCTTCTCCTGCTGATCTCTGCTTCATTTCTGATGGCTTACTACTTTTTCTGCTTCTCTTCTTTAATCTGCTCGAGTACTGCTTTCCTTGAGAAGTACCAATACACCGTCTTACATGTATGTATAAAATAAATAGTTAGATCGGCGGCGGGCGTTCAGCGTCGTGTGCAAATTCAGACTAATTTTGTCCTCTCCTCCGTTCTCCGTCTCCCCGTCGTATGCACTGCTCAGAAACGAGCGATCAGCTGATCACCGCTCTCCCGTCATTGGGACAAGCAGCAAACTGAACATGCCGCCCGCCAAGGCTAGACGTAGCATTAAACATCTCGCTTGTCCGGTCCATCCTGACAGGTGGGGTTAGAAAATAGTATGGAGTAAATAAGACAAGTGTGCGCAAGAACAATTCATTATGATTGAGGTGAGTAATTGAGAGCGCTTAGGAAGCGGACACAGTTTTGATACTTACCGTTTTAAATGACCCTGTTTGGTTTTAAGCGTTACTACGCGGACTAACGCATCCGTCCCTGTGTGCAACTTGACGACATGTCCTAGCAACCATGTGATGGCGGAAATTAGTCATCCTTGATGATGACAAGGTCGTTGAGCTGAAAACCTTCAGCCTCCTACCACCACTTGGCCGTCTGCTGTAGATGAGCTAGCCAGTCTTGACTCCACGCCTTCCAGAAATTCTGTATCATTGTCTGATGAGTGAGAAACTGCTCCACGAAGGACTTTGACTGTGGTCGATATTCCGGAGGCGCCAGCATGGAGTCCCAAATCAAAAAATGTGCCGGCGTGAGCACCTCTAGGTCTGCATCAGACGTGAGAGGCCAAGCCGGCCGTGAGTTTAAGGCATGCTTCTACGCTTATGAGCTCCGTTGACAACTCCTCATATGTGAGACGTGTAGTGTACGTAGTTCAAAAGGTTTTTAACTTACCGGCCTTTTAATAGTGGGTGGTAATTACTACTAAAGAGGATCTTGTACTTCCTTCGCTAGGGATGCGCACTCTTGCTAGGCTCGGTTCTAGCTTGCCGTAGGTCGGGGTTCTTTTAGCTCAGGATAGTACGAAACGCTACCACATTTAATAAGTGCGTCTTATTTACAATAAATCAAAGATGAACTATTAATTAATTAAATGAATAAATTTATATTGGTGTTAAGGATGCACGTGTGCAGATAAACTAACGATTCCGATGTTATTGGGAGTTTTGGATGTTAATAATTTCCTAAGTCTTTACCCGCCCTACATGACAATGCTACTTAAAATATTAGCATTGTCTTTGGCCAAGCCTAAAATAACTCTACCACATATCTAAGAATGTGTTCGACATAAGTACTCGACAAACCATTACAACTATTTATTCACAATTCACTTCCTTCAATTCATATTCAAGTATAATTCAATTTATCTAAATTTAAGTTCAGTAATTTTATTTGAATTTAATTCACATAATAACTGCTGTTGGTCAGATTTTAAAAGATCCTAATATAAACTCCTACTCGAATGCCAAACTCTAGTCGATCTGCGAGTATTTAACTCATTAATAAATCACAAATATAAACAAAAATCAATCATCAAAACCAAACGATAAAATCACAAAACTGCAGCGCTGCAGGTGTGCAGAGATAAGGCCTAGCAGGCCACTGGCAGCGATGCATGCACTTGCGATAAGAGGACGTCGCTAAGTCGGGCCTCAGCTGGCCAGATTAAGTGATCCTCACTATAAAAAAAAAATGCCTGATCCGTCCAGTCCAAAACTTCCGCACCCCGTTTGGATGACCTCAAGCCAATTAAGTTAACCAGTTCGCATCCGGCATGCGACAGGTTGCGTAACTTGTTGGCTGGAGGTTATGTCGCACCTTGGACGCTGCCTGGAGCAAAACTGGGTCCAAAAGGCGAGCTAATACGGTGGTCGACGGAGTCGGTTGAGTCGGCGGTAGGGCCAGAAAATATGCCTTATCGAGGCCTAGGCCTCCTTCAGAATTGGGACTCACTATATGGCACTTGTTTTTCTTTTCCACTTCCATAAAATCACACACGAAAATTTGTTGGAATATCCCTCTCTTGTTTTTATTTCAATTAAATTTGTATAATTTAATTTTATCTCCACGTAAATTTGGAGGATTAAATGAGCAGCGCCGAAAATATAAGTGTTCGCTAAGAGATTTTTTCAGAAAATGCATTGAGCTCTGGGAAACTGCATGCTGGTAGCCACTGCTATGAACCTTTCTTCTCATAACTGCACAATCGTACGATCGTGTCCTGTCCCTATTGGTCTAAGACATTTCTCTCACTGTTTTAGCTACAGCAAAACTGCTATAATTTTAGTGCGAGGGTAGGTTGAAGAGTTTTTGCAGTGTAAAGCCTTAGGTGGTCACTACAGACGTCGATCTGAAATGACCCTCTTAAGGTGATATTTCACCGACTTCACATTAGCCCGCCAAAATTGGGCGACTGAGGGGGATTGAAGTGCCATGTGGTCCGCTGTGAAGCAAGCTCGGGGGCTATGAGCTTCTCGTAATCATCCTGGAGCTTGCCGTAGAACGCCTTCATCAAATTGTCCGCGCCCACAAAGTTAGTTCCGTTGTCACTGTAAAGATGCAGAACCATTCCTCGCCGACCGGTGAATTTGTCCAGAGCTAGCAGAAAATGCTCCGTTGTGAGGACTGTGACCGCCTTTAAATGCACCGCCTTTGTTGCAAGACAAATGAAAACGGCGATGTATCCTTTATAAAAACTCGCCCCTCGCAAACGTGCTGCCTTCAGTTTTATAGCGCCTGTGTAGTCATCTCCAGCCACCAGGAACGGTTAGCTAAGGGGGTTCACTCGATGTAGCGGCAAATCTCCCATGAGCTGTGTTGAAGCGATTGGCCTGGTCCGAAAGCACCTCACACATTTCCGTACCACTGTTTCAACGGCTCGTCTTCCTGTCAATATCCAGAACCGCTGGAGAGTGTGACAAGCCAGAATGGTGCAATCGCCCCCTTACTCGCAAATTGTCTTCTACCAAGTTCGTTGATAAGCTCAAGGGCTTACTTTGGGAAGCAGTCTTTTATCATTCATTACCGCGGTCAGCTCGGACGAGAAAGACTCCCTTGGAACGATGCGCACGATAGCGAATAGAGCACAGTCCAGCTCCTGAAAGCTTAGAAGACTAGTGCACCTCTCTCCTTTCCCGATAGCATTGGTTTTGAACCGAATTATATATGCTATGACTCGTACCACTTGGCTAAAACTAGAAAATGGTCCAGAAGCGATGACATTGGGACTGCGTGGTGGACGCGAACTTTGTCCGCCTTTGCCCCTAGCGCGGTATCATTCATGTCAACCTGTCCAATCTCCGTCGAAGGCCAGTCACTTTAACTGCGTGTAAGCCACTCCGGGCCTCGCCACCACAAGTCGAAGTCCTTCAGCTCACTCGGAGGCATCCCTCTTGTCGCTGGATTCTCGCTAGTTCCGATATGTCTCCACTGAGATGGTGAGGAGTGATCTAGAAAGAAGGCGACCCTGTTAGCGACAAAAGTCTTCCATCTGTTGACGTCTCCGTGCAGCCAATGCAGAAGAATTGTAGCATTCGTCCAATAAAAAGTTTGAATGACCGCCAGTACTGCACAACTCAGCTCCGTTCGAGGTATGGTCAAGGGTTTAGTAGGAGTAACCTTTGATTTTGCGATCAACAGCGAGGTGTAGCACGTTCCACCCTCATGCTCGAGCCTTAGATAGTCGTAGCTGCATACGATGTGGAAGCCCCGTCACAGAACGCGTGAGCTGAAATTATGATTCCAGGAGAATAATGAATCCACCGCTGTATACTTACTGTCTCGAAATGCTAGCCACCGTTCCGCAAGAGCATTAGGAACCTCATCGTCCCAACCCAGGGCCGTCAGAGTGCCGTCGGCATGAGTATTCTTGGCCATAGTTACCTCCTTAAAAATTAACTTTCCTGAGATGATGACTGGCGCGATGAGACCCAGCGGGTCGAACAGCCTCGCTATGCTCGACAAGATCGTCCTTGTGGTGAAACTAGCTGGTACGTCAAAATTTACCTAAAAATTAAAGCAGTCCTTGTTTGGGAGCCAGAATGTCGTCCACATATATCTCGCTTATCAACACTTCTTCTGCCTTACGAAAAGAACGCCGTTCATCCTTCTCTAATTGTTGAATGACCCTGATGGCCGTGAAGGGTGCAGAAGCCGTTCCGAATGTTAGCGTTGACAAAGCATAAACATTGATGGATTCATCCGCCGCCAGCCATAATATTCGATGTTATTGGGCGTCTTCCGGATGCATAACGATACAGTTTCTGTATATCCGCCGTGAAAGCGAAACGATATTTCTGCCAATTAAGTATGACTGCCGACATGTCGTTTTGAAGGGTCGGTTCAGTCCACAGAATGTCGTTTATGGGGGTCGTTTCATCAGTCGCGTGTATAAAAGGCGGTTATTCAGTAATTTTTTTGTACATGAAAACAAAAGGATACACAAATAAATTTGGAGTATATTTGAACTTATATTTAATGAACAAGAAAATAATTTTTTAATGACAAAATAAATTTAAATGGCAGATTTCTTCACTATTCTGCGCAGCACCTCGCCGCGGACAAGTCCAATCGGCGTAAAGGATTCAGTCCGTAATTTTTACTCGAAAAAAAAACAATTAAATTATTTCCTTACTCAGAAGGCTTTTCTGCATCGAATGAATAAGCATGGTGATTAAAAGTTGAAATTTGAAAATTTAGTGTAACTTTCTAAAAAAGTACTCGATTTTTAGATGCGCAATTTAACTATATATACAAAATGGTGTATTACTTGTATACATAGCTCTTATAGTTTATTTTTAATCGTGTACGCCAGTTTGAAAACATGGTTTTGAGGAAATGGGCTTTAATGTTTGAAGCTTGGCCCGCGATTGTCGTTGCGAACATCTTTTCGGAGCTGTAACTTCTAAACTAGTTGGAATTGGACTCTGAAGCGTTGAAAGCATATTCTCAGATAATTATTTTAACGATTGAAGCAACAAAAAAATCGATTTTTTGAAACTGACTGATGGAACGACCCTCTAACGATCGTCCGTTGCTAGTCCTTGAGAAGGCATCGAAGACGATTCGCTGTTTGGTCGACTGAGAGAGAATCCTTCTTAAAGACAGCGCACAGTGGCAGTTTAGATACATTTGGGTTGCAAAAATTATAACTCTTGAACGAGTTGAAATATTTTCATAATTTTTTTTAAATGAAAGGTAATTTTAGTACCTTTCGATTAAGTGGTCATACTATATGGTGTGATAAATAGTAGATTTTACCCTCCAAAATTGATGTTTTTTGAGCCAGTTTTCTGAATTGTTTTCCAATTTCGAAAAATATTTTTCGTTTGTTTTCTCTGAAAATGCTAATAATGGTGCATATTTACTGTTTTAAAAACAAGAAAAGAATACATTTTAAAGATTAAAAAAAATTTTTACGCTGAGTTGAAAGTATCTTTTGCTTTGGAAATTCGGGGTGGGACGTCGGGGGACCCGATCTTTTTTGATTGTGATAAAGAACATATTCAAGAACAACACCTTATATGCCAAACACAAAATACACCAAAATAAAATTTTTTACATTCCATCAAAATTGAAAATAGGTGTAAAATTAGTACTTCGGTAAAACAGGTATGCCAGCACGTGCAATAAACATTATAATCTTATTCTATCTTGATCTACCGAGATTTGATGATCCTTTCGATAGAGTCCATAACCATGCCGGTTGGTTACATATATTACCTAAAAATCGACCTCAAAGTCAGAATTTTTCTAAAAAACGACAAGCTTTTTTAGCAACCCAAAAAAGGTTCAACTTTGAACACGTGTAACTTCTAAAATACTAAACCGATTTGAATAATTTTTTGGATTCAACCCTTTTGAACCTGTCGAATGCAATAACAAATTTTACGATCCGTTGTCATCGAAAAGTTGATTTTTTCAACGTATCTGTATCTTTCCGTCCATTGTGCAGCGTGATACGGGAGCACACAGCATGCTACTTGCCTATCCGTAGAAGTATTCCTTATTGAACCGCTTTCACTGCCCATCGCCGGCGATATTTGTTTAAGCGTGAAGTATTCCTCGATTTTATCCACATATTTCCTCCACCGTTCTGGACTGCTAGACAGGCGTCTTTCCAACTGCAGGAACCGATTAAGTGCCATTTGATGGGATCTTCCAAGGCCCATGGCTTAATCTCGAAAGGTTTTAAAGGGCAACCGGACTACGTAGGATTTGCACCAAAAGTCCTCGTCTGTCCTAGACTCGACTTTACAAAAACGCTTCAGCAATGCCTCAGTGTCCAAAAGCACTCGATGACAGCGTAACTGGGTTGATTCCCTCACTCCTTCAGCACTTCCATCCGAAGTGCGTATTCTGAGCTGAGGGCTCGCCGGGCAATCCGATCCTGTTGTCGGACAGCGTGATTTGCGCCAACATGTCCACTCCTAAAATGGGGTCGGCTCGCTTCGACCGTGCATACTGGGTCCTCGAATATGAACCCAATGCTGTGGCGTGAAGCTACGACTTGGCAGGCAGGAAGTAACTGAATTGAGAACATATGGTCAAGGGTACGTTAAACGAAACCAAGCAACAAAATTTTTTTTCTTTGAATTTACCGCTATTGCTATGATATTCTGTTAGAATATATTCCATAGCATCGGAAAACACTAATGTCACACAAACAAATGTTTCTTTGATTGGACATTTCGCAACTCATTCACTTGTTTTTACTGTGTGTCGAAATAATGCTACAGATTTCGAAATTCACTGTGTACTTGCAACGACGACCACCCCCGGAACCCACCCCAAAAATATATGCTCGGGTGGCTGACCGCTTCAGATTCAGGGACTGAACGACGTGTTCCAATACTATGGTTGCCTCAGATCCTTAATCGTTGAGAGCATTTATGACTGCTTGTAGGCCGTTGACCGGATTTCGTACGGCGATACGCGCAGTGGCGAGAAGCACATTCTTTGAACGGACATTCGACGAAGTTGCGGAATGGCATCTGTAAGATGCGTGCAGATTTGGGTCCTCCGTTGCCTGCAGGCTTTCCTGAAGGCCGAATCAGATGCGGCTGTGCGCGACTCGACGATTTGTTATGAGCCAATACTTGAAAATGCAACAGCGTATGATGGCGCTGCCCCCAAACTTGTCAGCTCTTATTGCTGGTGCAGCGCGATAGCGCATGGGATTTGCTCCAGCAATTGATACATCATTTTGCCCTGCACACTATATCCTTCCTCCTGTAACAGTCGAAGTCCAGAAAGGTTACGCAACGACGCAGGATATAGTCGCCGCCGCAGTGGTAACAGGCGCTGTTTTGGAGGGGGGTGGCTTCCTTCAGCGAGAAAAATAAGTCCGGGAAAAGAAGTTCGATGGTGGTGGCGTCTCGACGCAGTCGAAATTAAGACGATGAAAAGAAGAAGGCACGGGGGCGTCGATTCACACTTCACTTTATTCTTTGACTTCAGTTTGATGACTAAATGCCTAGCTTACATACTAAAACCCGAACTCCCGCCTGCATAACATAAGGAGAGCGGGAGAACCAACGGTCGGACGCGAGCAGTCCCGAAGTTCGCCTAGCGACGGAGAGCGATCATTGCAGCGACAGAGCAGCGAGGAAAGCTTTGAGAGCAGCGGGGATACAGTGGCCCTTGGCCTGAACATTCCGCCCCCCTTGCAATCACTCCGGTTGCAAAATATTCCTGCCTTCCTATAGTTGATGACAGGCGCCGGAGAGGACCCATCCGAATACGGTCTTCTGGGCCACCGGTCGTCCGACCTGGAACTTCCTGAATCCCGACTGCATTATTTGAGGGTATACATCCGCACCCAGGACTACGGAGATCGTAGCGGGGAGATAGAAACGCTCGTCCGCTAAGGTGATGTCTTGGAAGCAGGTCCGCACGGCTTCATCGAGCTCTCGAATCGGAGTGCGGATGCGCACGTACGGCTCAACTTTGAAGAGGACATCGAGGCGGATGCTGGGATCGATCATGGAAAGCACGGCGGCTGAGCAGATCTGCTCGCCCCCTACGTCGGTCGTCGGTAGCCGGAAGCTCGCGGCCAGTGTGCAAGGGTCGATGAGCGCAGCGGTGTTGAAAATTCGCGTCCCCGTATCAATCCGCACCAGCGCGGTCGGAAGGACGTTGACGCTGTGCCGCTGAAGCAGGCCAGCCAGCGATGGTGCCGTCGGTGTTCCTGCCGCGCTGTGCCAAGTGGCCGTAGCGTCCCGAAGGGCACTGGGAAAGTGCGATGGAGCGGCAGCCGAGCGCGTCGGGGCGGCGGAAGGGTGCCTAGCAGCGGCAGTCGAGAACCTAGGTGCGGCGGACAAATGCCTAGGAGCGGCAGACGAGTGCCTAGGAGCGGCGGACGAGTGCCTAGGAGCGGCGGTCGAGTGCCTAGGAGCGGCGGAAGAACGTCGAGGAGCGGCGGCTGAGTGCCTAGGAGCGGCGACTGGACTAGGAGAGCGAGACTCTGGCCGCTCATGCATTTGCAGAAGCGTGTGGTGGTCCTGTCTGCATACCTTGCAGCGATCCCCCCGTCGACATGCTCCGTCCGAGTGCTCGTGCGCCAAACAATTAGCGCAATAGCGGTTTGCGAGTACCGCGCGAAGCCTCTTCTCCACACTCAGCCGGAGGAAACGATGGCACTTCCGTAGCGGATGAACTCCGTGGCAGACTCGGCATCGGTAGGAATTCATACCTCGCGTACGTCTGCTCTCCAATACGATAGCGCTGCGCGGACGTGGAGACATCGTGACTGATCTGACAGAAAAAAGAATATATTAGAAGGAGATAGACTTGCGACTTAGAACTAGGTGCCGATAAGAACTACGGATCAGGGGGAAGAGAGGCTATTGCGGGAGGCCGGAGGACCCCCCTGGAAGCAGTACGACCTTCGCGACGGGACGTTTGACTAAACCCCGGGCAGTACGGATGTTCACTACTCGAACATGACCATCGGGTCCGGGACACACGGAATCGATCCTGCCGAGCCGCCACTCATTGGATGGCAGATTTTCGTCCTTGATGACTACCATATCCCCCACGCCGAGGTTGGCTATGGGGGTTTGCCACTTATTCCGTTTGTGGAGTTCCTTGAGGTATTCTTCCTTCCATCGTAGCTGAAATTGTTGGTGAAGAGCCTTAAGGTGCTGTCAGCGATTAATGATGGACGTGGTGGCCCCCTTTATCTCAGGTTCAACGGTGGCCAGGAGTGGCCCACCAACAAGGAAATGACCCGGCGTGAGTGCCAGCAGATCTGTGGGGTCTTCGGACATCGGAGCGATTGGTCTCGAATTCGGACAGGCCTCGATCTTGGCCAGAAGCGTAGCAAGTTCTTCGAATGTGTATTTACGCGTGGCCGTGGATTTGTAAAACAGCGTTTTGAAGCTTTTGACTCCGGCTTCCCACAATCCTCCCATATGGGGAGCTCCCGGAGGAATGAACTGCCACAGGAGCTGCTGATGACTATACGCACTCGTCACTGACTCCTTTAGTGCCTGAAGAAACTCGCGGGACAGCACAGCGGCTGCGCCTACAAAGGTTTTTCCGTTATCCGACTGGACTTGTCGAGGGCACCCCCTTCGGGACACGAAGCGTGCGAAAGCAGCGAGAAATTTCTCTGTTGTAAGGTCCGAAGTTGGCTCCAAATGGATCGCCTTCGTGGAGAAACACACAAACACCAACACATACCCCTTGGTCAAGAGGCAGGCTCGTCCGGTGTAGTTCTTAATGTCGAAGGGGCCGGCATAGTCCATGCCCGTATAAGTAAATGGACGCGAAAAGGATGTTCGCTCTTTAGGTAGCTCTCCCATGAGCTGGGTTTGTATCTTCTTTTTATGGATTACGCAGACCTTGCATGAGAAAATAACGGACTTAACCAAGTTCTTAATCTATGGTATCCAGAACTTTGAGCGGATCAGACGAACCATCAGTTGGTTACCTCCGTGCAGAGTTATGCGGTGTGTAAAACGAACGAGGAGACGAGAGAAATGACAGTTGTATGGAAGAATGATCGGATGCCGTTCATCATATTGGAGAGCCTCGGAGGCCGTCACCCGACCACACGCTCTTATGAGGCCGTGTGGATCCAGAAAAGGGTTCATATTTCGAAGGGAACTAGATGGAGGAACTGGCTGCTTTTGGATCAAACAGGCGGACTCGAGCGCGAAGCATCTGCGTTGTGTCATGGAAATGAGGAGCCGTTCAGCTGCGGCGATCTCTGTATTAGATAGCTGCCCCTCACACGGCGCTGCTCTTTTCCGCGAGCGTTGAATGAAGCGATACGCGTACGCCAGGACTCGTAATGCCTTGTCAAGTTCGGAGAACCGCTCGAGGATGTCTTCTGAGGATGCTCTGGCGACATTGACCTTGACTGCTCGCACTTCGAGTTCTGTTATGGGCGGCTCACAACCCTGAGTGGGCCACTCACAACGAGGCATTCGCAACCAGGCCGAACCGTGCCACCACAGTTGGCTGTCTGCGAGGTCTTGGAGCGTTACCCCTCTGCTAGCGAGGTCAGCAGGGTTATGTTCCGATCGGACATGTGCCCATCTCTCCGCTTCGCTGGCTTGAGTGATCTTGGTCACCCGGTTCGCCACGAACGTAGTCCAGTGACACGCTGGCTTGCTCAGCCATGCTAGGACTATTGTCGAATCTGTCCAACAGTGTAAGCCTGAAGTGGGCGCTGGCATCTTAGGAAGAATCGCCGTGGCCATCTCGGACAGCAGCAAGGCTCCGCATAATTCAAGCCTCGGTAGCGACACCGTTTTGACTGGTGCCACTCTCGTTTTTGCTGTGAGCAGGTTTACCATGATTGTGGAACCCACCTCCACTCGGACATAAATGGCGGCGCCATACGCTTTCTGCGAAGCGTCACAAAACCCATGGTGCTCGACCTTCAGTTCTGGTCGGAAAGCGACCCAACGAGGGATTCGAATTTGATCGAGCGCGGAATAGCTTTGTAGGAAATCAGTCCATTTGTGAGACAATTCTTGAGGAAGAGCGTCGTCCCACCCTAGGTCCTGGAGCCAAATGTCTTGCATAAACATTTTTGATCGGACGATAAACGGGGCGAGCCAGCTTGCTGGATCGAATAGTTTCGCAATTTGGGATAGGACCAGGCGCTTTGTGAGTACTGATTCGGAAGTAAGATCAGGCGGAACAAAGAAGAATTCGTCCGAAGTCGCCTTCCACCGCACACCTAGTGTCTTTGCAGTGCTCTCTGCGTCGATCTCGAGGAAGTCAGTGCTAAGGAGATGGTCACTACGGATATTGGACAGAATAGCCTTGCTGTTGGATGTCCATTTCCTTAGAGGGAACCCCGCTGAGCTTAAGGCCCTGTCCAATTCTTGAATCGCTAGCTGAGCCTCTCCCTTGGAGTCTGCTCCGGCTAAAACGTCATCCACGTACATATAGTCTCGAATAATGCTACTAGCCCGCGGATACCTAATCTCTTCGTCGTCTGCGAGTTGTTTCAGGACTCGGATTGCCAGGAAAGGAGCGCAATTGACTCCGAAGGTGACTGTTTTGAGCTCGTAATCTCGGATTTCTCCCTCGGAATTTCGAAACAAGATACGTTGGAAAGGAGTATGGCTAGGATCAACCCAAATCTGCCGATACATCTTTTCAATGTCGGCGTTAAAAACGTACCGGAAATAGCGCCACTTAAGAATCTGAATTGTCTGATCGGACTGTAGGACGGGGCCCGCATGAAGAATGTCATTCAGGCTGGTTCCGTTGGCGGACGGGCTGGACGCATTGAAAACGACTCGAACTTTGGTAGTCGTGCTCTCGGGCTTGAGCACCGCGTGATGCGGAAGGTAGTAATTGGAGGAGTGATTCGTGAATGGGACCTCGGTCTTGTGACCTAGATCCAGGTACTCTTGGATGACGGCCTCATACCGTGCCTTGAGTGAAGGATCCTTCTTCAAGCGTAGTTCGTTTCGCAGGAACTGAGACAACGCGAAAGATCTGGAATGTGCCAATCCGGCCCCAACGTGATCAGGGTTGCGGAAGGGTAGCGTCACCACGTATTTCCCACTGTTGTCTCTTTTTGTAGATCGGATAAAATTTTGTTCACAAACCGACTCAGCCTCGGTCATTAAGTTTGCCGGAACTTCCTCCACCTCCCAGAATTTGGTAAGGAGTTTGTCCAATGAGGCCTCAACCGAACAGGATACTTGCGTTGAGAACGCGGAGATGCTGCGAGGAGCTGCTGCCGACACGGGCCCAGTAAGAACCCAGCCAAAGATAGTCTCCTGTCCGAGAAGCGAGCCGCAAATGTTAGGCTTAGACCTACCTAGAAGGACCGAAGGAAGGATGTCGGCTCCAATTAAAACATCAATTTGAGAGCTTTCGAAGAACTTAGGATCCGCTAAGGGAAGGTCAGGAAGATCCTTAAGCAGATCTCGCGAAACCGGATACGAGGGCAGATTCCCGGCCAACTGGGGAAGGACGTAAGCCGTAGTCTCAAGCTGCAGCCCGGGTCTCGAAGGGGCTAGAATCGAAAAGTGACAGAGCTTCTTGGATTGAGCGGCAACTGTCTGATTTAGGCCAGAAACCTGGGCTTGGATATTCCTGAATGGAAGTTTAACGAGGTTGAAAAGACGCTCAGTTATGAAGGTCGCCTCGGACCCCGAATCGATCAACGACCGCGCTTGAAAGTTGGAGCCTAAATGACATATATTGATGATGGCCGTGCCTAGTAGGACGGCTCTTGAGCCGGACGCGAAGCACACTTGCACATCTGACGGATCGTCGGAGGCTGCAGCACCGGCACCCGGAGCAGGAGCAGCACGGGGCCTTGACGGTGCCGCGTGGCTGGGATCTCTCGCAAAGGGATTACCGCGATGTAAAAGCAAATGATGCCGGCTATGACACTTAAAACAGCTATGAAGGCTCGTGCAATCCCGCTGCTAATGGCCTCGGGCAAAACAATTGAGGCAAAGCTGCTTTCGTTTTATGTAGTCTGACCTTGCAGTCACGTCCATCTCTAGAAACCGTGGACATAGACGCACAGGATGATTTTCCCTGGAGCACAGGTCACACCCTTTTGGTACTGGAACCACCCTGGCTTCGTACGCGTTCAGCCTGCGTGCAGGCCCGTTGGCGTTTGACGGCTTTGGCGGAACATCATCAATGGCTTCCAATGCACGATGGCGCTCCGTTAGAAAGGCATCCAGCTCTTTCCAGGTCGGAATCTCGGCCTTGTTATTAAGCGAATGCTCCCACATGGAACGTGTGAGCTTGGGCAGCTTGGCAGAGATCATAAATACGAGGATGGAATCCCACGCCTCTATCTTTATATCGGACATCTCTAAAGCTGTTAGGCAACTTTGGAGAGTGCTTTGCATTTCTTTAAGGGCGCTTCCTGACTCTTGAGTGAGAAGAAGAATTTTCACTGGCTATTCACCAACAGCCTCCTATTCTCAAAGCGCTCCGTTAGGCTTCGCCACGCTGAGATAAACCCTTCATTGGTTAAAGGCGCCTTGGACACAATGGAGTGCGCATCGCCGCTAGTCTTGGAGAGTAGATGAAACAATCTCTCCACAGGCGTGAGGCGCGAATTTTGGATATAAATCGCCGTAAACAAATCCCTAAACGTGGGCCAGCGAAGGTAGTCGCCTGTGAAGACCTCAGTATCGACGGGTGGTAGCCGACAATCAGTAGACGGCGGTGCGGACTCATTGACGGAAACCTGAGTGGATTGGGACTCAGCCTGCTTTATTATGTCCTGAAGTTGGACAACACTCCTTGAATACACGGAGTAGCAGTACCTGTACTTGGATTCTAGTTCAGTTGCGGCGGTCGTACTGTCAGCGGACTCAGAAATAAGGTCGGAGCAGCTTTCGTAGCTTTTCTCCACCTTTTCCCAAAAAACACGGATTTGGTCCAAATGGAGTTTGCACATGGACGGGGACAGATTTGTAGCTTCTGAGGCGCCTGGAGTGTGGATGTGCGCCTCAAAGTGGCTCACACGATCCGTGGTGGCAATAAATTTCCTCAAGGCTATATCGACGGCGGATTGAGCCATTTTTGTAGTCGACCGAGTGACCCTTGACGAAGGACCTGCGCTGATATCTAAGGACTTTTCGCTACTCGCCCTGTGTTGGCCAACTGTGGACGTTGATTTCGGCTGAGAGGACCGGGGAGATGCGGACTTGGATCTGTCTAGACGAATTAATGGAATCGGATGAGGTTTCTTATCCTCTCCTATTGGCATCGGAAAAAATGAATATTAAAAGAGGCGGTGCCACTGGACCTCGTGAAACCACGATTCAAAAACCAATTGACCGTTACAGAATATGTATGAAGAAATTATTGTTCCAAATTTAACGTTGACTTGGATACGCGACACCGAGTGGAACAAAGGGAAACGGGTTGAACGCCGGGAAGAAATTAGCGAACTCCTGGGAAATACTGACCAACCCCGTGAGAGTATGGTGACTATGCGGTATCCGTTGCGTATGAAGAAGAAAATACCCAAACGAACTGGAAGCAAGCGACAAGGCGAAGATTTGTAGCAGGTGAAAGACAGACCGGAATGTGTTTTGGTACGTATTAAATAAGATAATAAATTGTATGCAGATTTGTGTATATAATGCGCAGCTTGTTTTGGACTGGATTTAATTTTATCAAATTATTGTTTTGGACTGGATTTAATTTTATCAAATTATTATTCAATTTATTTACTTCGCTTACTAATATTATTACGTTGATTAATTTCAATGTGGACGGAATATTGTAAAAGATTGAATTAATAATAAATTTTATTTTATTGTTATCGACCTTTTAATTTTTTGTTCAAAAAGAATGACTATTGGGACACTGTGCTGGCAAATGCTCTCCTATGAGTGTGCCGATATATGTACGTACATACATATGCATGTACGGCAGCCGCTGGACCAAACGGAAAAAAATAAGACACAGGCGAACAGGTGGAATTAGTTTACTGGATTTTATTTATTTAATTCAAATCGGAATATTATTAATTTGTTGATTACTTTTAATGTCGACGGAATATTGTAAATGATGGAATTAGTAATACGGAATTTTATTTGGCTGATGTTGACCTTTTAATTTTGGTCTCCAAAAAATGACTACTGCGACACGGTGCAGGCAAATGCAACGGTCTTATGTATGTGAATGTATGTGTGTGTAACGGCAGCAGCTGGACAAGACGGAAAAAATATAACACACAGGCGGACACAGGTGGAATGGACTGTAGTGGACTGTCGGCAATGTGTTCTCTTGTGTTTTCTTTATTGATATTGCCCGTCCGGCAATGCCCACGGCCCACTGTATGCTTCGGATGGTATGTGTGTGTATGTATGGCTAGGCGAAAAAAAACCCAAGCCGGCGAACCCAAGAGCACAGCAACAACAACAATTGCACTGCCGCTGCTGATGCCGATGCTAAGCGAGATGATGGATATAGGTACATTATGTACATGTATAAATGCACAGACAACTATGAACAGCGTTGTTGGTTTGGTTTCAGAATTTTAATATGTATTTTATTTTGCAGTTGCGGAATAAATATTGAACAATGGCGAAAGAGGAAAATTTGCAGTGGACTGTATTTATGTATGTAATATATATCGATGTAGATAAATGTAGAAAAAATGTATAATTCCCACGGAGACGAACAAATACATATGTACGGAGGAATGCACTTTTTATTTTATTTTGCAGTTGCGGAATATGTACATAAATATTTGCTCTTCGAAAAGGTAGCAGACGGGATGTGCGAATTTATATGGGAGTTAGGAAAATTTGCAGTGGGCTGGATTTAATGCAATTATATGTCGGAAAAAAATGTATTAATTCCCGCGGAGTCGGAGAAAATATGTATGTAAGTATTGTAGGAATGGACTTATGTATGTATGTACACAGGCCGTTTATGATGTTGATGTACATACGCCAAAAAAAGAGGAGACGGCGTTGGAAAATGGACAAAAGTAAAATTCCCAAGTTGCCGTAATGTCGGAGACTCGGACTCGGAGTTGACAGGGAAATCTTGCAGCAGTCTGAGCGAAATTGGATATTCGAACAGCTGCTGAAGACCGGCACTTTGGGCTGAAGGGATGGAGTCTCGTACTTATCTTATTTTTTCCTGACGAAGAAATCACCGGAGCTGCTGGTGTGTGGCTGATCCGGCTCTGATGGACCAATGTTTTGGAGGGGGGCGGCTTCCTTCAGCGAGAAAAATAAGTCCGGGAAAAGAAGTTCGATGGTGGTGGCGTCTCGACGCAGTCGAAATTAAGACGATGAAAAGAAGAAGGCACGGGGGCGTCGATTCACACTTCACTTTATTCTTTGACTTCAGTTTGATGACTAAATGCTAGCTTACATACTAAAACCCGAACTCCCGCCTGCATAACATAAGGAGAGCGGGAGAACCAACGGTCGGGCGCGAGCAGTCCCGAAGTTCGCCTAGCGACGGAGAGCGATCATTGCAGCGGCAGAGCAGCGAGGAAAGCTCTGAGAGCAGCGGGGGTACAGTGGCCCTTGGCCTGAACAGGCGCTATCCGGGCGTCTTGAGCGCTCCTGTGCATTATGCACTCGCACTCGTTTTCTCGGGTCGGTAGATCCTGGGCCATGATTGGAGTTGTACGACGAACTTCGGTTTTCAATCGCATCCACTAGGACCAGTCGATCATTCAAAAATTATTTTAAATCCTTATAAGTAGGAACGGTGGCACCGCTTCCTTGATGGTGCTCCCAAGCGTTGTGAGTCTTCTTGGGCAACTTCGATGCTACGTAATGCGCCAACCAGTGCTGCGTTTCCCCGTCTAAGGATTGAACGCGACGGAATGCAGCCAGGCAAACATAGACCGTGCTTAACATCGACCGTATTGATTCTGTATTTTCCTTTTGCAGCCTGGACAACGCGTAGATAGCGTTCATGTGGTGCGAATAAACGAGACGAGGAATTTTGTACCTTTTAATCATCAATCCCCAAGCCACGGCGTAATTTTCCTCTGTGAGCTGCTTTTGACGGATGTCATTATCGCGCCATCGGCAATGACTCTTTGAGCAAGTGCAACCGTTACACATTACTCAGATTATTGTTGTTGTGTATGAGGCTTGTAAAAGCGTCATAGTAGCCTGACCAGTCCACACATTCACCAGAAAATTTGGCCACTGACATCTGTGGCACGTTCAGCCGCACTTCCGGGTCGGCGCCCCAGGCCGCTGGTTCGATCCAGAGAACCTTTCTAGATTCACGATCACGGAATCCGTGTCCCCAAACGCGTTCCGCAGCTGTTCCACTTGCTCTAGACGCTTCTTTAAATAAATCCTCATTTTCCTCTATTGCGAATCCTTCTTAAAATTCTGCAACGTCGATTTTTTTGGTAGCGATTTGCCTGCAAATTTACTAATTGCTCCAAAGTCGGAGCCTCCGAATCCGATTTCATGATGACGAGTGTAACAAAACCAACCTTAGAGCAACTCACCACCAATTAATCATGTAATGAGAACTAACAAGAAGTTGACAAAAACACGTCGCAAAGTCCCGCGACATGCAGCTGCGGTGACTATGTATATATCGACGTCTTCCCTTTAGGGTTTCGCCAAGCCGGAAATAGGCGAAGAAAAAGAACCGCCAAATTCCAACACCGCCGTTTCTGCGCCTATGTGTCGCAGTTTTCTTTTCAAGCAATTCGTCTAGTCGATTTGCAAACTTAACGCGGCAGCGATCCAACAAATTCGCCGCTCTCCCGCACATTGGGAAAAGCAGCAAACTGAACACCTATCGTTCCTATGGCAGCTATATGATATAGTCGGCCGATACGGCGCAGAAAAGAACAGACGGACGGACGGGCAGACGGACATGACCAGATCGACTAGGCTGTCGATTCTGATCAAGAATATATATACTTTATAGGGTCGGAAATGTCTTCTTCATTGCGTTGCAAACCCTGCAAGGGTATAAAAATGTTCTGACTTTCCGCTTCCTTGGGTACTGACATAAGGTAAATGTTGCGAGCGAAAAATGTTGCGAGCAAAAAATGTTTCAAACAAACTAAGTGAATTGATATATATATATTCCTATGGCAGCTATGATATAGTGGTCCGATTTGAATAAAATTAAAACCTAAATTCTGGAATAATACAAAATAGCCATGTCTCAAATTTCATGAAATATGTTGAAAATTGGCTAGATCGACTCGGCTCTTGATGCTGATCATATATATTATATATAATATATATAGTTTCAAACAGTCCTTGGTCCTCTTGCTATTGTAGCTACTTAGCAGACGTTTACTCTGCCTTGCCCCTTTCGACGACCGCCAGAAGTCATCGCAGGCAGTCACGAGACTGTGCCACTCCACACGACTGCTCTGGCTGATGACTCCTGGACCTAGTTCACAGACGGGCTCCGGACCATAGAAAGGGGGAAAGTCCCTTTCTAGCCATTATGTCGGCCACTTCATTGCCGGGGATCCCCGCATGCCCTGGTACCCAGTATATGGTTACCTTATTGTTTGCACCCAACTCGTTGAGTGTTCCTATACATTGCCATACTAGTCTGGAAACAATCTTATGTGCACTGATTGCTGCCTGACTATCTGAGAAAATGACTATGTCTCTCCGATTGTAACCCCGCTCAATATTGAACGAGGCACATCTCTCTATCGCGTGTACCTCCGCTGGAAAGATACTGTCGAATTTCCCTAGAGGTTCGTGATATTTGAGTCGGGGTCCACAGACATCCGCACCCGCACCATCCTCTGTTAGTAAGCCGTCAGTGTACCACCTAATAGCATGTGGTTTCACATCATAGGTGGTAGACATGCTGGTCCACTCCGACTTGTTGCTAAGCTCTGTTTTGAAGAGCTTATCGAAGCTAAACTTGGCCAATTGAACATCCTGCGGATATTCTAATAACAGGTAAGTTGCAGTCGCGGCCGAGTCAGCTGGTCTTGCCCCTGTTATCCTCATGGTAGATCTGCGCGCACTGTGCTTGATATGCAAGTGCAGTGGTGGAAGCCCGAGCAGCACATCCAGAGCAGTGGACGGGCAAGTGCGCATAGCGCCCGAGATGCACGTGCAGCAAGGTTTCTGGAGTTTGCCCAGTTGCCTTCTCGTGACATCAAGGTCAGCGCAATTCGCCCAAACTGCAGCCCCGTAGCTGACTATGGTCTCACCATAGCTTTGTATACTTTGGATCTTTGCAGATACTCCCCAATTTTTCTCTGCAAGAGATTTACAGCTCATTAAGGCCATAGTGGCCTTGCGAGCGGCATATTCCACATGTTGTCTCCACATTAGTCACTTGTCTAGAATGACTCCCAGATATTTGACTTCAGTGGAGATCGGAATCTCTGTGCCGCCAATGGCTATGGCCGAATGGATTTCAGCTTGTAGCGATTGCTGAAGGCGACAACAGTGGTTTTCGCTGGATTGATATTCAGCCCCACGTCTCTGCACTAGTCTTAGGCCCAGTGTGATCCTGTCGCACAATGTGCTCTCAAAATTACCTTAACAGATTAGAGATGTCATCGGCATAGTATCGTATCTCAGAGCTTTTTACTAGCTCCTGGCAGGATCTCCATACAGAAGAAAACACTATCCTTGGTTTCAATTTAATAGATTTTGCTTTTATTATTGAAGCAGGGAAGGTCCCGCTCCAATGAATGTAGATTTGTTAATATCTTAAATTATTCATACAAAAGGTTTCTTAGCCTAATTCAGGTAGCAGCGCTGCCGGCGTATCAGCTGCCGATCAGCCATCGGCCTGAAGGATTTGGGATGAAAGGGGTCTTTTTTCCCAACCTTCGGGATAAAGATCACCCTAGCCGTTCTCCATGCCCTAGGAATGTAACCCATTGCTAGGCTCCCCCAGAAAATACTTATAAGGAACAGCATTAGCTGTTCGACAGCCTTCTGAAGATGGATGGGTATGATTCCATCCACCCCCGGAGCCTTGTAGGGGCTGAGTGTACTCAACGGCCACCTAATATTTTGTTCAGTTACGATCGCTGCAGCCAGGCTCCAGCTGGGTCTCCCGTTGGGGATCCAATCGTAGCTGTTGTATACATCGGAGATGGTTCTGCACAGAGGGAAGTGAGTTTGCAGGAGAAGTTCCGCTTACTCCTCCTTGTCCTTGGTGAATGACCCATCTGCCCTCTTCAGAGAAAGTTCAGTAAGTACTTTGCCTTCGAGATTGCCTTAAACACTCTGGCCGCAGTTGCGGCTTGCTCTATGGTGGAACAAAATTTCCGAAAGTGAGCTCGCTTACTGTACCGGATTTCCTTGTTATATTCTGTCAGCTTTTTGGTGTATAATTTCCAAGTGGCGCTGTTCTTTATAGCGTTACACTAAATGTTTATAGTGTTAAACAGCTTCCTGACTTCTGCACGAAGTAGCCCTAGTTTCCTATTCCACCAGGTATTGTCCCTGCTGTACTCTATGGATTTCTCGGGACAGCTTGCATGATATGCATCCAAGTTTGTCTCACCTACTTCTTTTGAGAGTTGCTCAAGATCTTCCGGAGAGGATACTCTCCTCTCTGGTTCAGCCTGCTTAGATTTAATCCCAGACAGGACTGATAGGCTGGACAGTCAGTCCGTCGTGGAATCCTGATAACCCTGCTGAAGCTGAGGTTGCTATGAATGTCGAACAGGATGATCCTGTGATCCGACATTGACGGTTCTGAGGAGACCTTCCAGTTGCGAATCAACCGGGAGCCTCCCTCATTGAGAAAGTGATGTCCAGTACTTCAGCCCTTGTTTTGGTAAGGAAAGTAGGTTCAGCCCCCACATTGAAAACTGTAAGATCCCTAGATTCAAGATAATCTAGTAAACACTCACCTCTACTGTTGTTGTCCGTGCTGCCCCATGCAACACTGTGTGCATTGGTATCACACCCTAGCAGTAGAGGTAGCCTTTTGTTGCTGCAATGGTGCACCAGATCCTGAACCTCTGGTGGGGGACATACGACACGTCTCCTGGGAAGTATGCCGACGCCACCACAATACTCCCGTGCTCACTAGTGATCATCACCGCTACTAGATCTCTGTCGAGAAATTAAGAGAGACAAAGAAAGTTAATGTCCTTCCGCACCAAGATACAAGCTCTCGGTGATGCCTCCCTTACGTCTGCAATAGTTATCAGCCTCACTTTACTTGGGCCGCAGATCCTGCTTCTGACGACCCAAGGCTCCTGGATGAGCACCAGCCCCAGGTCAGACATGGAGACCAACCTGCCGATGACAGCCGAGGCTGCCCTGGCGTGATGCAGGTTGATCTGTGCCACGCTAGTGACAACCATCCTTAGAGCTTTTCTTCACCCTCCGAGAGCGTCAGATAGGCCTCTGATTGCATGTCGGTGGGTGTCCGCTCATCATCGGATGGCTCCTCAATGCTGGTTTGCTCCTCCTCGCCGCCCATGTGCAGGCGCGCCAAGTCCAGCCCCTGTAGCGAAACCGAGTCCAACTCGGCCTCCACTTCTGCTAAGTCCATAGCCTCAGCTGCTTCGCCCGAGGGGCAAAAGGGTGCCTCCTTGGCTGCAGCCGTTGACGTGCCAGGCACATCGTCCGGTGTTCGCCTTTGCGGGCACCTCCACCTCCACAGGTTCCTGCTTCTTGTGCAGGCGGCATTTAAGCTGGCCGAACCTGTAGCTCATCAGTATTTCACGCTTCTTGAGGAGTGTAAGCGCCTCCTTATCCAAGCCGAGCATCAGCACCTTACCGCCCTTGGACTCCAGGTGCCGGAGGTGCGGGTGTCTCGGTGAGAAGGCCCTTGTTCTGCTCATTGAGCAGCCCAAGGGACTTCTCCCTCGTCTCACCAGCCGTACGGGGAAGGTAGACCGTGACGATGTTCGTCGCCTGCAAGTCATCCTGCAGGCAGGTGCGGAGCTGCACACCCACCTTGGTGGGAGATTGTGCGCGCGCTGAAGGGTGAAGTTGTGTTTCCCGGGTGCTCCTTCGGGAAGGCGTAAAAAGTGCCAAACCTAGGACGGTAGTGGTTCGTGAGTGTGTGTGAAGGTTCACTGAACGCCAGGCCGTACATACCTGTGCGGTTCGGAAACCTCGGACTACGGTTCCGCCCCCCGGAGAATCCAGAGCTTCCAGACGTTGGCCACCTTGGCGGCGACAGGGGTGAGTGGGGGGCACCTCTCTTAAAGGGGCTCGTTCCTACTTTCTCTTCTCTAATTTACTCTTTCCAAGGTGGCAACCCGCTCGAAGTGGCATATCATGCCAGCTGATCGTCAGGTCACCTCGGCCAGTGCTCGGAAAAGGAGTAATCTCGTAAGATTTCATCTTTCCTAACACTGAAGCTTACACATGTATGCTATAGTAGGCGCTTGACCGACAGGGGGCGCTGGTGAACGTAATTGAGTAGGCTGACCAAAGCACTATGGGGAAAATGCCCACTTTATCTGGCATTTATTATTGTAAGTTAACCAAAAGAGATATTTCAATGCGGTTTTTTAATTATGTTATGCTATAGACCATTAAAAGCTATTTTAGAAAAATGGGAGTGTCAACGCCCCTTTTGCCCAAAAAATCTAACAAATTATATTTTTCGTTTTTTTTTAATATAAAAACTTTCAAAATTCAGTCACCTAAAAGTGTTTACGTTGCAGATAGGAGTTTCGCCACGCCCTCTCCTGTCCCAAAATGATGAAAAAACAGTTTTTTATTAATTTTTAAATATCCACATTTCTCTTACAAATGTTATCTCGGATAGCACAAAACTGCTCCTTGGTCAATCCTTGATCCAAAATGAATGCCAATGCTTTATCTTTGGACGCACCTATTGGCTGATCAATGGGCTTTGTGAATCCTTCCCTGATCTCTGCATGAACTAGCAAGAAAACATTATCACTTTGGAGTTTGCATAGTTCCGCAGCCTGCAGCCTTTGAGCCCCTTACCCTTTCGATTCAAATGGAAGAAGTGGCCGTCCAACTGGTCTATTACTTTTTGTTTAAAGGCAAAGTACCATATCCATTATAAATGTTATCTTTCAAAGTTTTTACTATTACATTTAAGCCAATTATAATGCAAATTGTTGCAAAATTTGTGGTTTTTTAATTTTAAAATATTTTCATCCACATTATTGCACGCATGCAGTTCAAAATATCTTTGAATTGCCTTCTCTCGTTCGTGCCGGCTCCTCTCGCTGTTCCACACAGCAAACAAATCGACGTTGGAAAAAGTGAGGTTACCTAATAAAAATGCAAATTGCGCTAAAAGGGGGAAAATGAGGACAATAACGCAAATACCTATTAACTTCGAATTGACAACTCTACAAGAAACACTTGCACAAACACCTAAATAATGCTAAACTATTTAGATAATCCATTCCAAACTTGAAATTTGTTTATAAAAATCTAGTTTTTGAAGCGATTATAAAACGACAAAATATTAGTATATATAATTAGCTAGAGGTTAGTGCACTGCGACCACTAGGGTCTATTGTGCCCTCGTCCTAGTGTATGAGCTATAGCTCCTCGAACAGTCCAATCGATCGCAAGAATGCGATGATGTCGCCTGGTCGAAGAGCCCTCATTTCCTTTGTGGTGAGTGTAAGGCCCCCAAAGTGGGCCAACCTCAACCGACTGATAGCCGGACACTCCTCAAGTAGGTGCTCCGGAGTCTCTTCTCCTTCCAGACAAAGTCTGCAAAGACTGTCCTCCCCTATTTTGAGATTGTGCAGATGCTTGCGCAGTCTGCAGTGCCCGGTCAGGAAGCCCGTGACTATACGGAGAGATCCTTTGCTCAACTCCAAACAGTCCTTGGTCCTCTTACTGTTGTAGCTACCTAGCAGACGTTTACTCTGCCTTGCCCCTTTCGAAGACCGCCAAAATTCATCGCAGGCAGTCATGAGATCCACACGACTGCTCTGGCTGATGACTCCTGGTCCTAGACCACAGAAGGGCTCCGGACCATAGAAGGCGAACTCGCCTCCTTTCTAGCCATTGTATTTGCCACTTCATTGCCGGGGATCCCCGCATGCCCTGGTACCCAGTATATGGTTACTTTATTGTTCACACCCAACTCATTGAGTGTTCCTACACATTGCCATACTAGTCTGGAAACAATCTTATGTGCACTGAGTGCTCTAATTTCTGCCTGACTATCTGAGCAAATGGCTATGTCTCTCCGATTGTAACCCCGCTCAATATTGAACGAGGCACATCTCTCTATCGCGTGAACTTTCGCTTGAAAGATACTGGCGAATTTCCCTAGAGGTTCGTGATATTTCAGTCGGGGTCCGCAGACACCCGCACCCGCACCATCCTCTGTTAGTGAGCCGTCAGTGTACCATCTAATAGCATGTGGGTTCACATCGTAGGTGGTAGACATATTGGTCCACTACGACTTGTTGCTAAGCTCCGTTTTGAAGAGCTTATCAAAGCTGAACTTGTCCAATGGAACATCCTGCGGATATTCTAATAACAGGTCAGTTACAGTCTCACACGAGTCAGCTGGTCTTGCCGCTGTTATCCTCATAGTAGATCTGCGCGCACTGTGCTTGATATGCAAGTGCAGTGGTGGAAGCCCGAGCAGAACATCCAGAGCAGTGGATGGGCAAGTGCGCATAGCTCCCGCGATGCACGTGTAGGCAAGTCTCTGGAGTTTACCCAGTTGCCTTTTCGTGACATCAAAGTCAGTGCGAACAAATTATGGTGGTTTGAGCTCTATCTGTCACACTGTTGACTCTGACTTCTGCTTTTCTGCTATCAAGGAGTTTGCCCAGCCAGGTCGTGAGACCCGTTTCAACTCCCCTTTTACAGAGTGCTCTTACCACAACGTCATGAGCTGTGTTATCAAAAGCACCCTCTATGTCCATAAAAGCACAAAGTGCTACCCCTTTGGCTTTTACAGAGCGCTGCATACTGTCCACCAGGCTCAAGAGAGCCGATTCAGTAGACTTACCTTCTATATAGGCATGCTGATTCGCATGCAGAGGCCTTCGCACCAAGTGCGAGTTTCTAATGTGGTTGTCCACAATCTTCTCAAGGAAGGAGAATCTTTTCAGCAGGAAGGAGGTTAGGCTGATCGGCCTGAAGGATTTGGGATGAAAAGGGTCTTTCTTCCCAACCTTCGGGATAAAGATCACCCTAGCCATTCTCCATGCCCTAGGAATGTACCCCATTGCTAGCTCCCCCCGAAAATACTTATGAGGAACAGCATTAGCTGTTCGACACCCTTCTGAAGGTGGATGGGTATGATTCCATCCACCCCCGGAGCCTTGTAGGGGCTGAGTGTACTCAACGCCCACCTAATCTTTTGTTCAGCTGCAGCCAGGCTCCAGTTGGGTCTCCCGTTGGGGACCCTTTCGTAACTGTTGTCTATATCGGAAATGGTTCTACACATGGGGAAATGAGTTTGCAGGAGAAGTTCTGCTTTCTCCTCCTCGTCCTCGGTGAAAGACCCATCCGTCCTCTTCAGACAAAGTTCAGAAAGTACTTTGCCTTTTGAGATTGCCTTAAACACTCTAACCGCAGGTGCGGCTTGCTCTATGGTGGAACAGAATTTTCGAAAGTGAGCACGCTTACTAAACCGGATTTCTTTGTTATATTCTGTCAGCTTTTTGGTGTAAAGTTCCCAACTGGCGGTGTTCTTTTTAGCTGTGTTGAACAGCTTCCTGACTTCTGTACGAAGTAGTCCTAGTTTCCTATTCCACCAGGGATTGTCCCTACTGGACTCTATGGATTTTTCGGGACAGCTTGCATGATATGCATCCAAGATTGTGTCTTCTACTTCTCTTGAGAGGCAGATCCTGCCTCTGACGACCCAAGGCTCCTGGATGAGCACCAGCCCCAGGTCCGACCTGGAGACCAACCTGCCGATGACAGCCGAGGCTGCCTTCGCGTGATGCAGGTTGATCTGTGCCACGCTGGTGGCCACCATCCTTAGAGCTCTTCTTCTTGGGTGTCCGCTCATCATCGGATGGCTCCTTGTCGCTGGTTTGCACCTCCTCGCCGCCCATGTGCAGGCGCGTCAGGCCCAGCCCCTGTAGCGAAACCGAGTCCAACTCGGCCTCCACTTCTGCTAAGTCCATAGCCTCAGCTGCTTCGCCCGAGGGGCAAAAGGGTGCCTCCTTGGCTGCAGCCGTTGACGTGCCAGGCACATCGTCGGTGTTCGCCTTTGCGGGCACCTCCACCTCCACAGGTTCCTGCTTCTTGTGCAGGCGGCATTTAAGCTGGCCGAACCTGTAGCTCACCAGTATTTCACGCTTCTTGAGGAGTGTAAGCGCCTCCTTATCCAAGCCGAGCATCAGCACCTTGCCGCCCTTGGACTCCAGGTGCCGGATGACCCGCCAGGTCTCGGTGAGAAGGCCCTTGTTCTGCTCATTGAGCAGCCCAAGGGACTTCTCCCTCGTCTCACCAGCCGTACGGGGAAGGTAGACCGTGACGATGTTCGTCGCCTGCAAGTCATCCTGCAGGCAGGTGCGGAGCTGCACACCCACCTTGGTGGGAGATTGTGCGCGCGCTGAAGGGTGAAGTTGTGTTTCCCGGGTGCTCCTCCGGGAAGGCGTAAAAAGTGCCAAACCTAGGACGGTAGTGGTTCGTGAGTGTGTGTGAAGGTTCACTGAACGCCAGGCCGTACATACCTGTGCGGTTCGGAAACCTCGGACTACGGTTCCGCCCCCCGGAGAATCCAGAGCTTCCAGACGTTGGCCACCTTGGCGGCGACAGGGGTGAGTGGGGGGCACCTCTCTTAAAGGGGCTCGTTCCTACTTTCTCTTCTCTAATTTACTCTTTCCAAGGTGGCAACCCGCTCGAAGTGGCATATCCTGCCAGCTGATCGTCAGGTCACCTCGGCCAGTGCTCGGAAAAGGAGTAATCTCGTAAGATTTCATCTTTCCTAACACTGAAGCTTACACATGTATGCTATAGTGGGCGCTTGACCGACAGGGGGCGCTGGTGAACGTAATTGAGTAGGCTGACCAAAGCACTATGGGGAAAATGCCCACTTTATCTGGCATTTATTATTGTAAGTTAACCAAAAGAGATATTTCAATGCGGTTTTTTTATTATGTTATGCTATAGACCACGCCCCTTTTGCCCAAAAAATCGAACAAATTAAATTTTTCGTTTTTTTTAATATAAAAACTTTCAAAATTCAGTCACCTAAAAGTATTTACGTTACAGATAGGAGTTTCGCCACGCCCTCTCCTGTCCCAAAATGATGAAAAACCAGTTTTTTATTTATTTTTAAATATCCACATTTCTCTTACAAATGTTATCTCGGATAGCACAAAACTGCTCCTTGGTCATTCCTTGATCCAAAATGAATGCCAATGCTTTATCTTTGGACGCACCTATTGGCTGATCAATGGGCTTTGTGAATCCTTCCCTGATCTCTGCATGAACTAGCAAGAAAACATTATCACTTTGGAGTTTGCATAGTTCCGCAGCGTGCAGCCTTTGAGCCCCTTACTCTTTCGATTCAAATGGAAGAAGTGGCCGTCCAACTGGCCTATTACTTTTTGTTTAAAGGCAAAGTACCATATCCATTATAAATGTTTTCTTTCAAAGTTTTTATAAGTACTATTACATTTAAGCCAATTATAATGCAAATTGTTGCAAAATTTGTGGTTTTTTAAATTTAAAATATTTTCATCCACATTATTGCACGCATGCAGTTCAAAATAACTTTGAATTCCCTTCTCTCGTTCGTGCCGGCTCCTCTCGCTGTTCCACACAGCAAACAAATCGACGTTGGAAAAAGTGAGGTTACCTAATAAAAATGCAAATTGCGCTAAAAGGGGGAAAATGAGGACAATAACGCAAATACCTATTAACTCCGAATTGACAACTCTACAAGAAACACTTGCACAAACACCTAAATAATGCTAAACTATTTAGATAATCCATTCGAAAGTTGAAATCTATATATATAAAAATGCTCTGTTGGTGTATCCGAACCCTATGCATTCGAAAAGTTCTGAACTGTTAGAGCCCAAATTTTGAGACAATATAAAGTAAGGTGTCAGCAAGAACATAAGATACTTTTTATATCAATATTTTACCCGTGGTCGCCGCAATACAGCTTTAGTCGCTGCCTGCTGACTGTAAGATTAGAAATTTTGAATCTATGGATGTGGTAGCCATGAAATTTACGTCATGTTTTGTTGTCTTTCTCATTCGATATGCCTACAACCTCATTATGCCACAGCGAAGCGTGCCAGGGTACAGCTAGTTTGTTTATAAAAATCTAGTTTTTGAAGCGATTATAAAACGACAAAATATTAGTATATATAATTAGCTAGAGGTTAGTGCACTGCGACCACTAGGGTCTATTGTGCCCTCGTCCTAGTGTATGAGCTATAGCTCCTCGAACAGTCCAATCGATCGCAAGAATGCGATGATGTCGCCTGGTCGAAGAGCCCTCATTTCCTTTGTGGTGAGTGTAAGGCCCCCAAAGTGGGCCAACCTCAACCGACTGATAGCCGGACACTCCTCAAGTAGGTTCTCCGGAGTCTCTTCTCCTTCCAGACAAAGTCTGCAAAGACTGTCCTCCCACGGTCCTCACGGTCAGGAAGCCCGTGACTATACGGAGAGATCCTTTGCTCAACTTCAAACAGTCCTTGGTCCTCTTACTGTTGTAGCTACCTAGCAGACGTTTACTCTGCCTTGCCCCTTTCGACGCCTGCCAGAAGTCATCGCAGGTAGTCATGAGATCCACACGACTGCTTTGGCTAATGACTCCTGGCCCTAGTCCACAGAAGGGCTCCGGACCATAGAAGGGCGTACTCGCCCCCTTTCTAGCCATTATGTCGGCCACTTCATTGCCGGGGATCCCCGCATGCCCTGGTACCCAGTATATGGTTACTTTATTGTTCACACCCAATTCATTGAGTGTTACTATACATTGCCATACAAGTCTGGAAACAATCTTAGTGCTCTGATTGCTGCCTGACTATCTGAGAAAAAGGCTATGTCTCTCCGATTGTAACCCCGCTCAATGTTGAACGAGGCACATCTCTCCATCGCGTGTACCTCCGCTTGAAAGATACTGGCGAATTTCCCTAGAGGTTCGTGATATTTAAGTCGGGGTCCTCAAACACCCGCACCCGCACCATCCTCTGTTATTGAGCCGTCAGTGTACCACCTAATAGCATGTGGTTTCACATCATAGGTTGTAAACATGCTGGTCCACTTCGACTTGTTGCTAAGCTCCGTTTTAAAGACCTTATCAAAGCTAAACTTGGCCAATTGAACATCCTGCGGATATTCTAATAACAGGTCAGTTGCAGTCTCAGACGAGTCAGGTGGTCTTGCCGCTGTTATCCTCATAGTAGATCTGCGCGCACTGTGCTTGATATGCAAGTGCAGTGGTGGAAGCCCGAGCAGAACATCCAGAGCAGTGGATGGGCAAGTCCGCATAGCTCCCGAGATGCACGTGTAGGCAAGTCTCTGGAGTTTGCCCAGT
The DNA here is from genome assembly GCA_018151655.1 of Drosophila bocqueti. Classification (NCBI taxonomy): domain Eukaryota; kingdom Metazoa; phylum Arthropoda; class Insecta; order Diptera; family Drosophilidae; genus Drosophila; species Drosophila bocqueti. Next base: position 139,394 of record JAECXF010000040.1, read on the forward strand.
TACCTTCTAGTGACATCAAGGTCAGCGCGATTCGCCCAAACCGCAGCCCCGTAGCTGACTATGGGCCTCACCATAGCAACATACTTCCACAGTAGGATCTTTGGAGACACTCCCCAATTCTTCCCTGCAAGAGATCTACAGCTCATTAAGGCCATAGTGGCCTTGCGAACGGCATGTTCCACATGTTGTCTCCACATTAGTCTCTTGTCTAGTATGACTCCCAGATATTTGACTTCTGTTGAAATTGAAATCACTGCGCCCCCAATGGCTATGGGCCGAATGGATTTCAGCTTGTGGCGATTGGTGAAGGCGACCACTGTGGTTTTCGCTGGATTGATATTCAGCCCCACGTCTCTGCACCAGTCTATGCTAAGTCTTAGGCCCAGTGTGATCCTGTCGCACAATGTGCTCTCAAAATTTTCTTTACATACTAGAGTGATATCGTCGGCATAGCCTTGACATTCAAACCTATTTGCTGTAAGTTTAACTAGCAGCTCGTCCACCACGAGGCTCCAGAGTAGTGGTGATAGGACACCCCCCTGCGGACAGCCTCTGGTGATTTGAGCTCTAACAGTCACACTGTTGACAGTGACTTCTGCTATTCTGCTATCAAGGATTTGCCCAGCCAGGTCGTGAGACCCGTTTCAACTCCCCTTCTACACAGTGCTCTTACCACAACGTCATGAGCTGTGTTATCAAAAGCACCCTCTATGTCCATAAAAGCACAAAGTGCTACCCCTTTGGCTTTTACAGAGCGCTGCATACTGTCCACCAGGCTCAAGAGAGCCGATTCAGTAGACTTACCTTCTCTATAGGCATGCTGATTCGCATGCAGAGGCCTTCGCACCAAGTGCGAGTTTCTAATGTGGTTGTCCACAATCTTCTCAAGGGTTTTCAGCAGGAAGGAGGTTAGGCTGATCGGCCTGAAGGATTTGGGATGAAAAGGGTCTTTCTTCCCAACCTTCGGGATAAAGATCACCCTAGCCATTCTCCATGCCCTAGGAATGTAACCCATTGCTAGCTCCCCCCGAAAATACTTATGAGGAACAGCATTAGCTGTTCGACACCCTTCTGAAGGTGGATGGGTATGATTCCATCCACCCCCGGAGCCTTGTAGGGGCTGAGTGTACTCAACGCCCACCTAATCTTTTGTTCAGCTGCAGCCAGGCTCCAGTTGGGTCTCCCGTTGGGGACCCTTTCGTAACTGTTGCCTATATCGGAAATGGTTCTACACATGGGGAAATGAGTTTGCAGGAGAAGTTCTGCTTTCTCCTCCTCGTCCTCGGTGAAAGACCCATCCGTCCTCTTCAGACAAAGTTCAGAAAGTACTTTGCCTTTTGAGATTGCCTTAAACACTCTAACCGCAGGTGCGGCTTGCTCTATGGTGGAACAGAATTTTCGAAAGTGAGCACGCTTACTAAACCGGATTTCTTTGTTATATTCTGTCAGCTTTTTGGTGTAAAGTTCCCAATTGGCGGTGTTCTTTTTAGCTGTGTTGAACAGCTTCCTGACTTCTGTACGAAGTAGTCCTAGTTTCCTATTCCACCAGGGATTGTCCCTACTGGACTCTATGGATTTTTCGGGACAGCTTGCATGATATGCATCCAAGATTGTGTCTTCTACTTCTCTTGAGAGGCAGATCCTGCCTCTGACGACCCAAGGCTCCTGGATGAGCACCAGCCCCAGGTCAGACCTGGAGACCAACCTCCCGATGACAGCCGAGGCTGCCCTGGCGTGATGCAGGTTGATATGTGCCACGCTGGTGACCCCCATCCTTAGAGTTCTTCTTCACCCTCCGAGAGCGTCAGATAGGCCTCTGATTGCATCTCGGTGGGTGTCCGCTCATCATCGGATGGCTCCTTTTCGCTGGTTGGCTCCTCTGCGCCGCTCATATGCAGACGCGCCAGATCCAGCCCCTCTAGAGAGACCGAGTCCAACTCGGCCTCCACTGCAGCGAGTTCCATGGCCTCAGCCGCCTCGTCCGATGGGACGGAGGAAGCCTCCTTGGCTGCCGCCGTTGAAGTGCCAGGCACATCCTCGGCGTTTGCCTCGGTACACACCTCCGCCGCCGCAGACTCCTGCTTTTTATGCAGGCGGCGTTTCAGCTGGTCGAACCGGTAGCTCACCAGCATGTCTCGCTTTTTGAGGAGTGTAAGTGCCTCCTCATCCAGGCCGAGCAACAGCACCTTGCCGCCCTTCGACTCTATGTGCCGGATGACACGCCAGGTCCCGATAAGCAGGCCCTTGTTCTGCTCATTGAGCAGTCCAAGAGACCTCTCCAACGTCTCCCCTGCGGTGCGTGGCAGGTATAAGGTGACTACGTTGGTCACCGGTAGGTCCTCTTGCAGGCAGGTGCGGAGCTGCACACCCACCTTGGTGCTGATGGTGGGGACCGTCAGCTCCAACCACTTCTTGGCATCGCTGTCCATGCAGTCCACCAATAGCAGACCATCACGGAACTGGATGCCGTTGAAGTTGAGGGCTGCGGTCCAGCCCTTCCTCATCTCCTCGACGAGGGCCTGCTCCACCGGTGACAACTCCTCCTTTGCCATCAGCCTCTTCGGGTAGTCCCGCGCCAGTAAGGCCAAGTTCGTGCCCTTGGCGACACTGGTATACGAGGCTGCCCTCGGACGCTTAGCGCTTTGCGAGGTTCTCGAGCCCTCCAGCGCTGCCGGCCACTCGAGACTTGAAAGTCTCTGCACCCTTCGAGGCGCTCTGCGTCGGGGTCGAGCCCTTCGCCTTTGCAACGCTCTTCGAGGCGCTCTGCGTCAGGGTCAGGCCCTTCGGCTTTGCAGCACTCTTTGGGTGAGGGGCCAAGCCCCTGCGCGGTGACAGCTTGCCACCGTAGTCCAGAGCCTCCTCCTCTATCCGCTCTGCTAGCTGTGTTGCGGTTAAGTCCCGCGTGTTTGGTTTTTTAAAATTTTTAGATGCCATATATTGGTCCCACGAGTGTAGGGGAAGGTAGTTCCAGCGTGTCATAGCCCCCATTAACACGCTGGGGCCAGGTGTACTCACCGAGGCGGCCAGTTATCGGTGAGGCTCCGTCCGAATACAGTCGGTTACCCCTGACTGCAAACCAGCCAATGGGCACGGAAACGCATGACAACCTGGCTTAGGGGGGTGAAGTGGCACCATTGCCTCAGGACGTCACCACTGCCCTTGTGAGATGTTGGGGATAGGATGTGGGTAGGAAACACATGTAGGATGTAAGGAGTGTGTAAGACTATGTGTTAAAGACGGTCAGACAAGCGCCTTGTCGGTACTATAACGGTGTGATACCCGCTGTTGTCCGGGACTGCTTATTCGCGACAAGTCGCTATTCGCAGCTAACCTCCACATGAGGCCTTGCGCTATCCGCAACCTGCGACCCGTCCGGTGGCTTCAGCTAGCCCACCTCAGAACCGTCTCACTAGTTCTTCACGCGCAATTTAAACAATTTTTTATATTAAACACATGGTAAAAACCTGCGAGATTAGTGTTCATGACTTGATTTTCTTATAAATGTCTTGAAGTCGCCAAAATATTAAAACAAAACTAAGTAAAAAAATTTACAAAACATAGCCGAACCTGCTTTCGATTGCAACAGCCGACTTAGCAGCTGTTATTCTCACATGGCGGTGTCAAATTTTACATTTTGAGTTTGGGCCATTACAGTCTGATGTTTACTTAATGCATTAACAGCAAATTTGTGTTAATTAAAAAACTTTTAAAAAACAAGGAAATGCCAGAAAAAGTTGTAATTTTCCCCATAGTGCAAGGCTACTCGCTACGCACTATGGTTCAGACGACCAGTTTTGTTGGCCAAAACCCATTTCTTAAAGGTTAACCAAATAATGTGATTTTGGCCGCAATCGATAAAGAATAGAGGTACCATCAACGTACTATACTCAAAATCTTCATAGGTGGCGCCACTCTCGCGCTAGAAGCTTTCAAAGTCAGATGTTTCTACTCGAGCAATCGGACAGAGAAAATATTCGGAAATTATACCAATTCTAAAATTAAAAAAACGCAATAAATACAAAAGAACTGGTCAAAATTTGCAATGAATTCGAATCAGAGGGGTTTGTACTATGTGTTTTGTGTTGCGAAATGTCCCTACTCCTTGTGATGTCTTTGTAGTTTGATTTTAAAGTGAGTCGTAAAAAAAAAAATTTTCTTTTTTTTCTGAAATGCAATTTTTAAAAAGGTATAAGTAGTGAGTCCAACCTAGTCCAACCTTGATACCTATTGTGTCTTGTAGAGCAATTAATTCTTGTTCGATTGCATATAGTGAGAAATGCCACATTTGACCGCATCTCGCGATATTTGAATTAATGAATCACCACATTTTGTATGAAAATACCTACTGAAAAGCTTTAATAATGTCTGTATACTCATGCTAACTGATAAATATCAAATAAAATTAATTAAATATAGTCATTTGGGTAAGATACAATCCCAACATAAAATTTAGAACCGTGTAGAGTTTTTATAATCAATTTTTTGTACAATTAAAGGCAAAATAATACTATTTTCCGATTCTTCTTAAGAAAACTATAGGAATTCTTCATCCGATATCGATGAAATTTTTAAAGTTGAGTTAAAATGACATTCTCTTCAAGTAACCAAAGTTTTGTGAATTTATCTTAAAGTTTATTCAATCGTTCCTATGAAAGCTATAGGATATAGTTTTCTGATCCGGATAATTTTTATTCAGTATCATCCTTTAATTACAAAAATACGATTGGTAAAGTTTCAAGTTGATATCTTTAATATTAGCGGAGTTATTAATTTTGGCCAACAAAAGTGGTCGTCTGAACCATAGTGCTACGTCACGTACTTGTGGAAAGGCAGCATTTACAGAAGCATACTGTTTCGGGCTACTGCTCCGATCCTTTGGCAAGGAGGCAGGTTTCAAACGTGAAACTCCCTCCCAGCACGCCGGTGGCCTAAGAGGTTTTAATGGTCACGGAGCAGACCAACTGCCATCCCCTCCGCGAAGCGGGACGGGGCTCTGGCGACCGAGACGGTATAACCGCCATCGGTTAAGTCGGGGAGAAACCATCGGCCTCCGTTGGAAGCCCCGCACTGTGCAACAGAAGCCACGTTCGCTACGCTCAGCGTGTGTCCCACCTTGGGCGGCCGAGCGGTCTGCCTCTGCGCCACAGTGGCTGGCAGATCCATATAGCGACGACCCCCAAAATCCACACCGCGCCTGCGCCATAACTGGCCGGCGGTCTGGTCTGCGTCTGTGCCGTATCGATCGGCACCGACCCGGGTGTCTTCCTGCACGATCAACTGCTTCCTCAGCACAAGGAGCACCGTTACCTGGGCCTGATCCTTGATCGCAGGCTCACATTTGCCTCTCACATCAAGCAGACAAGGGGGAAATTGGAGAACGCTGCGAGGAGGCTATATTGGCTAACTCATGCTAACTCTAAGCTAAGTTTAGCCAACAAGAAGAGGGTTTACCTATCTATCATAGCGCCAATTTGGAAGTATGGACTTCCCATTTACGGCATCGCTTCTAAGTCCAATCTAAAGAAGATAAGTTCATTCCAAGCTAAATTTCTTAGGCGCATTAGTGGGGCAGAGTGGTATATCCGCAACGCTGACATTCACCGAGATCTCCATGTCCCGCTGGTTGGTGACACAATCAACGATTTAGCCAGGAGACACTGTTCCAGACTCCGAGTCCACCCCAACCCGCTAGCAAGGGCTGCAGCAACTGCGCGGACCAGACGCAGGCTCAAGAAGGTCACCCTAGGTCAACTGCCGAGCCGTAAAATCCTTTAAACCATCTTGCTAACAATTCGGGCAGCTGTTTGCTCTGAAGCATACAAATTGACACTTTAAATTAATTGTAAAGAACCACTATATACAAATTGTTTTTGATAATAATAGTTATAGTTATTAGTGGAAAAACAGCCACTACAATAAACCTATTACAAAAAAAAAAAAAAAAAAAAAAAGCAGCGACTCTGAGCTGACGGCCTTCCAAAAAGGCTCTAAGCTTCAACGAACCACTCCCGGACGCGTCCCACCGACGCCCGCGCCAGCACCGAAGCCAATCCCAAATCCCTTTGGAAGCGGGGCGGAGGCAGAGCGCAACACCGAAAAGGGCTAGAGACACTCCAAGCCCTACGGGCCCTGACAAAAAGGGCCACATCTCTAGCGTCCCAAATCGACGAGATGGGTGCTATCCTGGACGACCTTCTCAAGAAGGCGAGGAGTGTCAATCTGTCGATGAGGAACGCTCTCGGCTGACTCAAGGAGGTGCAACTGGCAGTACAGCAGCAGGCGAATAGGCACGGTGACCCCTATGTCACGGAGACTACGGAACGGGGCTGCCAAGTGACCCCGAGGAGTCCCCTGAAGGGCACCTCGTCGGAGATGAGTTGCCAAACGTCTCCCATGCTCCGCGCCAAACCCACGAAGCCGAGCTACGTAGCGTTGACTGGTGCAGGCGGGCGCAAGGAAGGGTTGGTAGCCGGGAAACAGCGCCCCGCGACTGGGAAAAACCCCAGAGATGTCAGTTACGTGCCATCGTCTCGGTCGGGCCCAGATCGGAGAAAGCAGTCAGTCCGGCGCCGGCGGAAGAGAAGAGATGCGCTGATACTCAGCCCCTTCGACGGAATCTTCCTATGGCGAGATACTGTGCCTGGTGACTCGCTCCCAGGCCGCCAGGATGAAGGCGATAGCCGAGAAGGTCTCCACGACCAGAAGGACTTCCAAAGGGGACCTTCTGCTGGAGCTAACTGGCGTAGACCATGACGCCAAGCAGCTCATGGAGGACATCGGCCGTGTGTTGGGGGACAGGATCTCCATCTGAGCAGCCACACCCCAGTCGTTATTCGTGGTGCGAGACTTGGACGAGCTAGCCTCCGGAGAGGAACTCGTTGAAGCGCTCGCCGAGCAAACAGGACTCCCGATTAACTCGTTGGCAGTCAGGAGCTTCAGAGCTGGCCGCTTCAAGACACAGATTGCGACGGTCTCGGTGCCGACCAGCAAGGCGAACCTGCTCACGTCGCTGGGCAAGGTGAAGATCGGGTGGTGCAAGTGCCCGACCAAGGAAGTGGATTCCGCCCGAAGTGCTTCAAATTCTTGGAGGTGGGCCAGCAGGTGCACGAGTCCGGTGGACAGAAGCAAGTCCTGCTATAAGTGTGGGCAAGTTGGGCACAAAATTGCAATGTGCACTAATTCTGCCAGTTGCTTCAGGTGCACCAACATGAAGAGGAAGGACGTTAATCATCAGGCAGGCAGCCGTAGCTGCCCTCTGATGGCGTCAGTCGGAACGCCTCCAACATCACAGGCATGAAGGTGTTTTAATTAAACTTGAACCTTGGGGTGGGTTTGGGGGCAACACACGTTCTCCCGGGCCGGTGCCTGCTCAGTGGTTGACCTCACATTCGTGAGCGGCTCAAAAGCCTCGCAGTGCTTATGGAAACTCAGCGAGGTCTACACAGCCAGCAATCATGCCGCCATCTTTACGACCTTAGCCACCAGCTTGCCGTTGGCTACACAGTCCCACCCGCGACAGGCGATGAGCTATGGCAGATGGCAGATGGCAGAGGAAGCCATGAGGCAGCTCCGGTGTGTGTCAGCTGCATGCAGGTCAGGAGACCCCACAGTCGCCACCACGAGCCGGTGTTCTGGTGGAACCGGGCGATAGCCGATGCCCGTAGAGACTGCGTTCGTGCAAGACGACGTTACCAGCGATCGTATGGCACCCCCTCCCACCTGGACAAAAGGCAGGTGTACCAGGCCTGCCGTAGAGCGCTCAAGGCCATGGCAGGGTTCGCTCCGGTAACGGAGCCTTGAAGATCGCTCTGTCTCTTCAGGCCGAACTGTTCGCGGAGGTGTTCAGCAGCTGCCTGTCCGAGGGCACTTTCCCGCCTAGATGGAAGTCTCAGAGGCTGGTACTGCTGCCGAAACCCGGAAAACCTCCGGAAAACCCGTCATCCTTTAGGCCTATCTGCCTCATTGACGGCGCGGGTAATGTGCTGGAGCACTTAATCGGCAACCGCCTCGAAGAGGCGATCAGAGCGGCTGGCGACCTCTCAGACGCCCAGTTCGACTTTCGGAAGGCGAAATCGACAGGGGATGCCATCTCTAAGGTGGTAGACATTGCCAGCTCGGAAAGGTGGCACAAAAGAGTACTGCCTAGTCGTCACTCTGGCCGTTTGTAACGCCTTCAATACGGAGCGATGGAGTTGCATTATGGAGGCACTAATTAGCTTCGGAGTCCCCCCATACCTCCTGAACGTTGTGGGCAGCTACTTCAAGGACCGCACGTTGGAATTTACCACTCCCGACGGCGCGGAAACGGTGAAGCTTTCCTGTGGGGTTCCCCAAGGATTCGTACTAGCACCGCTCTTGTGGAATGCGATGTACGACGGAGACCTGCGCCTCCCCTTGCCCGGCCGGTCCGAGCTCGTGGGCTTCGCCGACGACATCGCGGTGGTGGTGATTGGCAAGGTACTTCCCCGTGTTGAAGCTACCTGCAACTCCTGTGTCGAGGCCATCAGCTCGTGGCTGTCCAGAGTCGGCCTGCAGGTAACGCCCCAAAAAACTGAAGCCGTCCTAATCAGCAGCCGGAAAAAGGTCGAGACCGCATCCATCAGGGTCGGGGGTGGTACGATCACCTCCTCGAGAGCTATCAAATACCTGGGCGTAATGCTGGGCACGAGACTGTCGTTTCGCGAGCACCTAGCGTTGTAGCTCCAAGGCGGCCACATCTCTCCGGGCCCTTTCCCGGATCACGCTAAACCGCCGAGGTCCCAAGCAAGGTAGCAGACTGCTCCTGACTAGAGTGACGAGAGCAACCCTGCTATACGCGGCCCCTGTCTAGGCGCACGCTATGGCGACGACCTCGTACTGTCGGGGCATGAACGCCACGCACCGGCTTGACGCTTTGCGAATTTGCAGCGCGTTCCGTACGGGACCCCCCCACTGGATCTCCTGGCCAAGGAACAGGCCACCATTTTTGGAAGAGCCCTCCCCGCCGCCGCCAAGGCCAGCACTCTCCAGGAGTGGCAATCCCGCTGGGAGACGTCGACTAAAGGGCGGGGGACCCATCGACTTATCCCCAGGATAGAAACGTGGTACGGGAGGAAGCATGGACAAGCCCAAGTCTTGAGCGGAAACGGATGATTCAGAGGATACCTCCACAAGCGGGGGCATGAGGAGAGCGTTGCCTGCGCTTGGTGCACCGACAGCTCGGAGGAGACCGCGAAGCACGTAATGTTCATCTGTGAACGTTTTGGGAGCGAGAGGAGCAGTCTGGAGAAGAGCCTAGGCGCCCAGATCGATGTTGACAACCTGGTCGACTTGAAGCTTGGCAGCGATGCTAATTGGCAGGCGGTAAGCAACTAAACTGCGACGGGCAGAGGAACGCCGTAGGAGAGGCGCCACAGGCTAATGGGGGCCATCCTTTCGCGAATCAATGCTTTGCGGCCGTACCGCGAGGGTTTCGTCCCTATTTTAGCCATACGCAACCCCTCCCACTTGTAATATAAAAAAACAAACCCACCCCTTGGTGCTGATGCTGGGGACCGTCAGCTCCAGCTACTTCCTGGCATCGCTGTCCATGCAGTCCACTAATAGCGCGCCGTCACGGAACTGGATGCCGTTGAAGTTGAGGGCTGCGGTCCAGCCCTTCCTCATCTCCTCGACGAGGGCCTGCTCCACCGGTGACAACTCCTCCTTTGCCATCAGCCTCTTCGGGTAGTCCCGCGCCAGTAAGGCCAAGTTCGTGCCCTTGGCGACACTGGCATACGAGGCTGCCCTCGGACGCTTAGCGCTTTGCGAGGTTCTCGAGCCCTCCAGCGCTGCCGGCCACTCGAGACTTGAAAGTCTCTGCACCCTTCGAGGCGCTCTGCGTCGGGGTCGAGCCCTTCGCCTTTGCAACGCTCTTCGAGGCGCTCTGCGTCAGGGTCAGGCCCTTCGGCTTTGCAGCACTCTTTGGGTGAGGGGCCAAGCCCCTGCGCGGTGACAGCTTGCCACCGTCGTCCAGAGCCTCCTCCTCTATCCGCTCTGCTAGCTGTGTTGCGGTTAAGTCCCGCGTGTTTGGTTTTTTAAAATTTTTAGATGCCATATATTGGTCCCACGAGTGTAGGGGAAGGTAGTTCCAGCGTGTCATAGCCCCCATTAACACGCTGGGGCCAGGTGTACTCACCGAGGCGGCCAGGTATCGGTGAGGCTCCGTCCGAATACAGTCGGTTACCCCTGACTGCAAACCAGCCAATGGGCACGGAAACGCATGACAACCTGGCTTAGGGGGGTGAAGTGGCACCATTGCCTCAGGACGTCACCACTTCCCTTGTGAGATGTTGGGGATAGGATGTGGGTAGGAAACACATGTAGGATGTAAGGAGTGTGTAAGACTATGTGTTAAAGACGGTCAGACAAGCGCCTTGTCGGTACTATAACGGTGTGATACCCGCTGTTGTCCGGGACTGCTTATTCGCGACAAGTCGCTATTCGCAGCTAACCTCCACATGAGGCCTTGCGCTATCCGCAACCTGCGACCCGTCCGGTGGCTTCAGCTAGCCCACCTCAGAACCGTCTCACTAGTTCTTCACGCGCAATTTAAACAATTTTTTATATTAAACACATAGTAAAAACCTGCGAGATTAGTGTTCATGACTTGATTTTCTTATAAATGTCTTGAAGTCGCCAAAATATTAAAACAAAACTAAGTAAAAAAATTTACAAAACATAGCCGAACCTGCTTTCGATTGCAACAGCCGACTTAGCAGCTGTTATTTTCACATGGCGGTGTCAAATTTTACATTTTGAGTTTGGGCCATTACAGTCTGATGTTTACTTAATGCATTAACAGCAAATTTGTGTTAATTAAAAAACTGTTAAAAAACAAGGAAATGCCAGAAAAAGTTGTAATTTTCCCCATAGTGCAAGGCTACTCGCTTCGTCACGTACTTGTGGAAAGGCAGCATTTACAGAAGCATACTGTTTCGGGCTACTGCTCCGATCCTTTGGCAAGGAGGCAGGTTTCAAACGTGAAACTCCCTCCCAGCACGCCGGTGGCCTAAGAGGTTTTAATGGTCACGGAGCAGACCAACTGCCATCCCCTCCGCGAAGCGGGACGGGGCTCTGGCGACCGAGACGGTATAACCGCCATCGGTTAAGTCGGGGAGAAACCATCGGCCTCCGTTGGAAGCCCCGCACTGTGCAACAGAAGCCACGTTCGCTACGCTCAGCGTGTGTCCCACCTTGGGCGGCCGAGCGGTCTGCCTCTGCGCCACAGTGGCTGGCAGATCCATATAGCGACGACCCCCAAAATCCACACCGCGCCTGCGCCATAACTGGCCGGCGGTCTGGTCTGCGTCTGTGCCGTATCGATCGGCAGTCCATATAACCTGGCGGGAGGTATAAAACGCAACCCGGCAGCAGGGTAAATAGCTGGAATATAAAATAGGAATGTCTGGTATCAACATCATTACTCCAGGTGGCAGCCACTCAGGTGGAAATCCACCCGCGGTAAGTTCCGCGGCTAGGGCAAGGATTCTAGAGGCCCTAACTACCATTCCACCCACTTCGGCGACGCCGGCGGCCCACTTGGCCGACGTCTCCCTGAATGCTGCAAGCGTAGAAGACGAGCTGAGAGCCTTCCAAAAGGGATGCCAGATGATGCGAAGCCCGCCAGGAAGCGCATCAAAGCCCCCAAACTTGGAAGAAGCTCCTGCTGTAGCCACCCCAGTGGCTAAGCGCACCAGGGACTCACCGAGTCCACCCGGACAGGCTCAGCCTACCAAGAAGGCCAAAGCCCCCCAGCCACAGCATTGTCGTTTTAGCTGCACTAGCTAATAGCAATTTGCTCGCCTGCTTCGGCCCTCTATGGTTGAGCATTATCCTCGTAAGCGCCCGAACTGACGTTGCTGCCTTGCTGCTCGCGTACGCCAAGTGCTCTCTAAATGAAAGCCTTGTATCGATCATCACGCCTAGATATTTTATAGCCCTAGACGTTCTGATCCTCACCAGCTTTTCGAGCTTGTCGTTAGCTTCCTGAAGGACAGATCCTTCCAGGTTGTTCAGGATGGAATATCCTCCTCGACCAGACCCATTCTTGCCGGAGTTCCTCAAGGAAATGTGTTGGGTCCTACCTTGTACACCCTCTTCACTCATGACGCCCCGATGCCCACTTGCAGACGCAGCAACAGTCTGTGCATCGCCACCTATGCAGATGACACTGCCATATTGTCTAAATCTGATTGTGTCTACGAGGCAACTGACCAACTCCAGATAATCCTCAAGCGTTTTGAAAATTGCTCTTGTAGGTGGAACATTGCCATTAACCCTGACAAGTGTGCTACGGTCACCTACACTCTGCGCAAGGATTCCAGCCCGGGTGTCTTCCTGCACGATCAACTGCTTCCTCAGCACAAGGAGCACCGTTACCTGGGCCTGATCCTTGATCGCAGGCTCACATTTGCCTCTCACATCAAGCAGACAAGGGGGAAATTGGAGAACGCTGCGAGGAGGCTATATTGGCTAACTCATGCTAACTCTAAGCTAAGTTTAGCCAACAAGAAGAGGGTTTACCTATCTATCATAGCGCCAATTTGGAAGTATGGACTTCCCATTTACGGCATCGCTTCTAAGTCCAATCTAAAGAAGATAAGTTCATTCCAAGCTAAATTTCTTAGGCGCATTAGTGGGGCAGAGTGGTATATCCGCAACGCTGACATTCACCGAGATCTCCATGTCCCGCTGGTTGGTGACACAATCAACGATTTCGCCAGGAGACACTGTTCCAGACTCCGAGTCCACCCCATTCCGCTAGCAAGGGCTGCAGCAACTGCGCGGACCAGACGCAGGCTCAAGAAGGTCACCCTAGGTCAACTGCCGAGCCGTAAAATCCTTTAAACCATCTTGCTAACAATTCGGGCAGCTGTTTGCTCTGAAGCATACAAATTGACACTTTAAATTAATTGTAAAGAACCACTATATACAAATTGTTTTTGATAATAATAGTTATAGTTATTAGTGGAAAAACAGCCACTACAATAAACCTATTACAAAAAAAAAAAAAAAAAAAAAAGCAGCGACTCTGAGCTGACGGCCTTCCAAAAAGGCTCTAAGCTTCAACGAACCACTCCCGGACGCGTCCCACCGACGCCCGCGCCAGCACCGAAGCCAATCCCAAATCCCTTTGGAAGCGGGGCGGAGGCAGAGCGCAACACCGAAAAGGGCTAGAGACACTCCAAGCCCTACGGGCCCTGACAAAAAGGGCCACATCTCTAGCGTCCCAAATCGACGAGATGGGTGCTATCCTGGACGACCTTCTCAAGAAGGCGAGGAGTGTCAATCTGTCGATGAGGAACGCTCTCGGCTGACTCAAGGAGGTGCAACTGGCAGTACAGCAGCAGGCGAATAGGCACGGTGACCCCTATGTCACGGAGACTACGGAACGGGGCTGCCAAGTGACCCCGAGGAGTCCCCTGAAGGGCACCTCGTCGGAGATGAGTTGCCAAACGTCTCCCATGCTCCGCGCCAAACCCACGAAGCCGAGCTACGTAGCGTTGACTGGTGCAGGCGGGCGCAAGGAAGGGTTGGTAGCCGGGAAACAGCGCCCCGCGACTGGGAAAAACCCCAGAGATGTCAGTTACGTGCCATCGTCTCGGTCGGGCCCAGATCGGAGAAAGCAGTCAGTCCGGCGCCGGCGGAAGAGAAGAGATGCGCTGATACTCAGCCCCTTCGACGGAATCTTCCTATGGCGAGATACTGTGCCTGGTGACTCGCTCCCAGGCCGCCAGGATGAAGGCGATAGCCGAGAAGGTCTCCACGACCAGAAGGACTTCCAAAGGGGACCTTCTGCTGGAGCTAACTGGCGTAGACCATGACGCCAAGCAGCTCATGGAGGACATCGGCCGTGTGTTGGGGGACAGGATCTCCATCTGAGCAGCCACACCCCAGTCGTTATTCGTGGTGCGAGACTTGGACGAGCTAGCCTCCGGAGAGGAACTCGTTGAAGCGCTCGCCGAGCAAACAGGACTCCCGATTAACTCGTTGGCAGTCAGGAGCTTCAGAGCTGGCCGCTTCAAGACACAGATTGCGACGGTCTCGGTGCCGACCAGCAAGGCGAACCTGCTCACGTCGCTGGGCAAGGTGAAGATCGGGTGGTGCAAGTGCCCGACCAAGGAAGTGGATTCCGCCCGAAGTGCTTCAAATTCTTGGAGGTGGGCCAGCAGGTGCACGAGTCCGGTGGACAGAAGCAAGTCCTGCTATAAGTGTGGGCAAGTTGGGCACAAAATTGCAATGTGCACTAATTCTGCCAGTTGCTTCAGGTGCACCAACATGAAGAGGAAGGACGTTAATCATCAGGCAGGCAGCCGTAGCTGCCCTCTGATGGCGTCAGTCGGAACGCCTCCAACATCACAGGCATGAAGGTGTTTTAATTAAACTTGAACCTTGGGGTGGGTTTGGGGGCAACACACGTTCTCCCGGGCCGGTGCCTGCTCAGTGGTTGACCTCACATTCGTGAGCGGCTCAAAAGCCTCGCAGTGCTTATGGAAACTCAGCGAGGTCTACACAGCCAGCAATCATGCCGCCATCTTTACGACCTTAGCCACCAGCTTGCCGTTGGCTACACAGTCCCACCCGCGACAGGCGATGAGCTATGGCAGATGGCAGATGGCAGAGGAAGCCATGAGGCAGCTCCGGTGTGTGTCAGCTGCATGCAGGTCAGGAGACCCCACAGTCGCCACCACGAGCCGGTATTCTGGTGGAACCGGGCGATAGCCGATGCCCGTAGAGACTGCGTTCGTGCAAGACGACGTTACCAGCGATCGTATGGCACCCCCTCCCACCTGGACAAAAGGCAGGTGTACCAGGCCTGCCGTAGAGCGCTCAAGGCCATGGCAGGGTTCGCTCCGGTAACGGAGCCTTGAAGATCGCTCTGTCTCTTCAGGCCGAACTGTTCGCGGAGGTGTTCAGCAGCTGCCTGTCCGAGGGCACTTTCCCGCCTAGATGGAAGTCTCAGAGGCTGGTACTGCTGCCGAAACCCGGAAAACCTCCGGAAAACCCGTCATCCTTTAGGCCTATCTGCCTCATTGACGGCGCGGGTAATGTGCTGGAGCACTTAATCGGCAACCGCCTCGAAGAGGCGATCAGAGCGGCTGGCGACCTCTCAGACGCCCAGTTCGGCTTTCGGAAGGCGAAATCGACAGGGGATGCCATCTCTAAGGTGGTAGACATTGCCAGCTCGGAAAGGTGGCACAAAAGAGTACTGCCTAGTCGTCACTCTGGCCGTTTGTAACGCCTTCAATACGGAGCGATGGAGTTGCATTATGGAGGCACTAATTAGCTTCGGAGTCCCCCCATACCTCCTGAACGTTGTGGGCATCTACTTCAAGGACCGGACGTTGGAATTTACCACTCCCGACGGCGCGGAAACGGTGGAGCTTTCCTGTGGGGTTCCCCAAGGATTCGTACTAGCACCGCTCTTGTGGAATGCGATGTACGACGGAGACCTGCGCCTCCCCTTGCCCGGCCGGTCCGAGCTCGTGGGCTTCGCCGACGACATCGCGGTGGTGGTGATTGGCAAGGTACTTCCCCGTGTTGAAGCTACCTGCAACTCCTGTGTCGAGGCCATCAGCTCGTGGCTGTCCAGAGTCGGCCTGCAGGTAACGCCCCAAAAAACTGAAGCCGTCCTAATCAGCAGCCGGAAAAAGGTCGAGACCGCATCCATCAGGGTCGGGGGTGGTACGATCACCTCCTCGAGAGCTATCAAATACCTGGGCGTAATGCTGGGCACGAGACTGTCGTTTCGCGAGCACCTAGCGTTGTAGCTCCAAGGCGGCCACATCTCTCCGGGCCCTTTCCCGGATCACGCTAAACCGCCGAGGTCCCAAGCAAGGTAGCAGACTGCTCCTGACTAGAGTGACGAGAGCAACCCTGCTATACGCGGCCCCTGTCTAGGCGCACGCTATGGCGACGACCTCGTACTGTCGGGGCATGAACGCCACGCACCGGCTTGACGCTTTGCGAATTTGCAGCGCGTTCCGTACGGGACCCCCCCACTGGATCTCCTGGCCAAGGAACAGGCCACCATTTTTGGAAGAGCCCTCCCCGCCGCCGCCAAGGCCAGCACTCTCCAGGAGTGGCAATCCCGCTGGGAGACGTCGACTAAAGGGCGGGGGACCCATCGACTTATCCCCAGGATAGAAACGTGGTACGGGAGGAAGCATGGACAAGCCCAAGTCTTGAGCGGAAACGGATGATTCAGAGGATACCTCCACAAGCGGGGGCATGAGGAGAGCGTTGCCTGCGCTTGGTGCACCGACAGCTCGGAGGAGACCGCGAAGCACGTAATGTTCATCTGTGAACGTTTTGGGAGCGAGAGGAGCAGTCTGGAGAAGAGCCTAGGCGCCCAGATCGATGTTGACAACCTGGTCGACTTGAAGCTTGGCAGCGATGCTAATTGGCAGGCGGTAAGCAACTAAACTGCGACGGGCAGAGGAACGCCGTAGGAGAGGCGCCACAGGCTAATGGGGGCCATCCTTTCGCGAATCAATGCTTTGCGGCCGTACCGCGAGGGTTTCGTCCCTATTTTAGCCATACGCAACCCCTCCCACTTGTAATATAAAAAAACAAACCCACCCCTTGGTGCTGATGCTGGGGACCGTCAGCTCCAGCTACTTCCTGGCATCGCTGTCCATGCAGTCCACTAATAGCGCGCCGTCACGGAACTGGATGCCGTTGAAGTTGAGGGCTGCGGTCCAGCCCTTCCTCATCTCCTCGACGAGGGCCTGCTCCACCGGTGACAACTCCTCCTCCTTTGCCATCAGCCTCTTCGGGTAGTCCCCGCCAATATTGCAAGGTTCGTGCCCTTGGCTACACTGCCGTACGAGGCCGCCTTCGGACGCTTCACGACTTGCGAGGTCCTTCAGCCCTCCAGCGCTGCGGCGTTCCTCCTCTTAGTCCTTTTTGACTCGGTCTTGGGGAGGTCAAGCGGCGACGTGTGTTGCAGCAGCCTTTTCCTCCTTGCAACGGCCTGGCCGTTCGGCGCACTGTGCTCCAACGCTCTCTTACGGCCCTACTCCGGCCTCAAGCCACGCTCGAGGTACCGGAGGTACCACTTTCGGCCGGCTCCGCTGAGGCCTTGGTTCAGGGGATCTCCGGCTCCCCCGGGCTGACCTGCCACCGGGACAGGCTGCTTCTTCGGCTGCTGCCTCGACCTTACGGAAGAGGGTTGTTGGCTGAATCCAGCTCGTCGTTTATTGTTCATTGTTTATTGTTGTTAATTTTTGAAGAAGATATGTTTTGAAGTCTAGTGTAAGTTAGTTTAGGGCGAAGGCGGGAGCATAATAATGCTCTCTCTCGCTCTTTGCGAATTCGCACCGAGCATGTTAAATAGATTCTGTTGAAAATTGAAGTCGAATCAAGCGCACCTATTCTTTCTCGTTCTCGTCGTTTGCGAAATTAAATTAATTAAATCTTGCCACCAAGTTTTTCGGTCTTTTAAATTGTAATAAACTAATTAAAAACTTCATGGCGCCCCCATGGCGACAAGATAATTAATTTAAAAAAGGCAAAAAATTAAAATTTAAGTGACAGTGACACATATATATAATATACACATATATTTATACATACACCATATAAAAGTGCAATATAAAAAAAATTGTTTTTTTTTTTAGTGCTTTGTGTGCAAATAAATAAATATATTGTTACCCGCGACGCGCTATTGTGTTTAAATAAAAAATATATTTAACATATTTCGTGTCGGTCGCGAAATACCCTGCTTCCAGAATTGCCGCCACCACCGAGGGGACTTCTAAGAAAAGTGGCCGCTAAAATTAGCAAACGGAAATCAGAGGTATTTGTGCAAAAAACTTGAAAGCTAGAGTTATAGACAAATCTAATGTTTATTGTCCTGGGCTGGAATATTGCACCTCATTTTCAATTCTTGGCACATATGTACGTATCAATATAGTTATGCTAGATTGCATGCGAATTATCCAATTTATATTGTTGATAAAATACAGACATATTGTACCGCTCTTGGACGCAACATTTATTTATTGTTTTGTACTGTATTATTGCAATCACTGTCGCCCCCTTCCCCCTCTCGTTCGTTGAAACTTGCAGTTGGGAAGTTATTCCAAGCTAGCCCACTAATACACAGACAGCCTTATATACCAGCAGCTGCAGCGGTGAACTTTTTCGTTTTCGCTTTCGCTTGTGCACCGGTGCCTACGTTGTTGTTGTTAGGCCCTTTTCGTTTGGCGCGCTTAGATTAGCGGGCCGCGAAGTGACGCGCTACCCTATATTCTGCGAGTATACCCTTTTCGGCGTCATTTCGCACCCACTATTAATTGATACTGCGTGACTTGAATTTCAATTTAAATAATTTGTTTTCGTTGTTCTCATTAGGAAAAATATTTAATATACATTTCGAACAATAAATTAATAATTTATTAAATTAAAAATAACCTATTTTTATACCCTTGCAGGGTATTATAATTTTAGTCAGAAGTTTGCAACGCAGTGAATGAGACAAATCTAATGTTTATTGTCCTGGGCTGGAATATTGCACCTCATTTTCAATTCTTGGCACATATGTACGTATCAATATAGTTATGCTAGATTGCATGCGAATTATCCAATTTATATTGTTGATAAAATACAGACATATTGTACCGCTCTTGGACGCAACATTTATTTATTGTTTTGTACTGTATTATTGCAATCACTGTCGCCCCCTTCCCCCTCTCGTTCGTTGAAACTTGCAGTTGGGAAGTTATTCCAAGCTAGCCCACTAATACACAGACAGCCTTATATACTAGCAGCTGCAGCGGTGAACTTTTTGTTTTCGCTTTTGCACCGCTACCTGCGTTGTTGTTGTTTAGCCCTTTTCGTTGGCGCGCTTAGATTAGCGGACCGCCAAGTGACGCGCTACCCTATATTCTGCGAGTATACCCTTTTCGGCGTCATTTCGCACCCACTATTAATTGATACTGCGTGACTTGAATTTCAATTTAAATAATTTGTTTTCGTTGTTCTCATTAGGAAAAATATTTAATATACATTTCGAACAATAAATTAATAATTTATTAAATTAAAAATAACCTATTTTTATACCCTTGCAGGGTATTATAATTTTAGTCAGAAGTTTGCAACGCAGTGAATGAGACATTTCCGACCCTATAAAGTGTAGTCGATCTAGTCATGTCCGTCTGTCTGTCTGTCCGTCCGTTTCTACGCAAACTAGTCCCTCAGTTTTGAAGCTATCTGAATGAAACTTTGCAGATAGTCTTCTATATGCTCTCACTACTATATATGTCGGAACTGACCGGATCGGACGACTATATCATATAGCTGCAATAGGAACGATCGGAAAATTTTTAAGAAAAAAATTATAACTTGGGCAATTTTCAACATATTTTTATGAAATTTCAGACATGGCCATTTTGTAATATTTTAGAATTTCGGTTTTAATTTGATCAAAAAGCTATCATAGAAATATATATATAAATTCATTTAGTTTGTTCGCATTTTTTTTTTGTTCGCAACATTTTTCGCTCGCAACATTTATGTCAGTACCCGAGAAAACGAAAGTCTTACTGCAAGGGTATTTAAACTTCGGCATGCCGAAGTTAGCTTTCTTTCATGGTTTGGTTTAATAAATTTATAATTATTGATTCGAAGGTTATTAAATTATTATTGTCGGTCTGATTTGAGATAATTTGTTTCGCCCATTTATTTATTTAATCTGGAAATAATATTTAAATATATTAATTAAATATTTAATTGAAAATGAGCATAGAAAACAAAAATAAATCTGTTCTGGAAGAGCTGAAAAGCAAGCTCCAAAGTCGGGTCAGAACAATTCGCTGATTAAATGAGCGATTGGAAACGGGATCGATTCCGATATTAGGGGAAGAATTAAAATGTTGACTAGAAAACTTAAATGCTTCAATTAGTAAGGCAAGTCAATTACAAGAACAGATAGAAGAAATAGATTGTGGCGATGAATTTGGCGACGAGTTGGAAGAACTTTGTACAGTAACCAAAGCAAAAATAATGTCCCTGTTGTCTGCTTTGAAGGTAGCAAGCGTTAGCGAAGCTCCGGGACCAGCTGCTGTAGCTCCAACTCGTGCGCGACTTCCGAATTTGGCATTGCCAAAATTCAGTGGAGATTATTCGGAGTTCAAAAATTTCATCAGCCTTTTCGAAACTTTGGTTCATAAAGACGCCAGCATTCCAGTTATCGAAAAATTTAACCATTTAATTTCATGTCTCTCTGGTGAAGCTTTAGGAACAATTAAAGCTTACCAAGTCACCGAGAACAATTACGAAAAGGCACTAGCCAGTTTAAAAAAGGTTTACGATAACGAATGCCTCATCTTTATCAACATTGTTTAGTCTTTCTAAAATATCGCATCAGTCCGCTTCCTCCTTGAGAAACCTTATCGGTACTGTTTCGTCGATTTATGGTTCTCTGTTATCGATAGGAGATGATACAAAAATTACGAATGCAATGTTGATATATTTGGTATTGAATTTTTTTATATTTTCTTTTATTTTTTTATAACAGAAGAACTGGCGAACCGCTTACAGATTCGTAGAGAGGAGTCGTGTATCAACTTACTTGGTATTGGCGAGTCCAATTCTCAAGTCAAGAAAAAGGTACACACAGTGGTGAAGTCGCGAATAAATGGTAGTGAGTTCGCGTTCGATTTCTGGATCTTAAAATCGTGATTGGAAGTGATTGGAAGATCCCGAAGAACCTACCATTAGCAGACCATTATTTCTACAAGTCACAAAAAATTGATATGTTGATAGGAGCAGAATCATTTTTCGAATTGCTAGCTGTTGGTCAAATTAGACAAGGTCCTGACTATCCAACTCTACAAAAGACCCTTCTTGGTTGGGTTGTTTCGGGCAGATACAAGTCTGCAGTCCCGAAACAAGTTGTGAATAGTTTCAGTTGTAGTGAAGAACATTTAGTATCGATTGACAGCACACTACAGAAATTTTGGTCGCTGGAGGAAATGCCAAATCCAAAGAAAATTCTGTCGCCTGAGCACAAGTTATGTGAAGACCATTACAGGAAGACTACTCAGGTATTGCCATCAGGTCGGTTTGAAGTAAGGCTGCCGTTTAAATCTGATCCAAATGGATTAGGCAACTCCTTTGAGGTTGCAAAACGGCGGTTTTTGTCGCTTGAGCGAAGGTTGTCTCGAGATCCTAACACGAAGACCATGTATTTGGAATTCATGGAAGAATATCTCGCCCTAGGTCATATGTCGCCTACAGACAACAAAATCCCTTCCACTCCACATTATGTAATTCCCCATCAATGCGTGTTAAGGCCCCAGAGTACATCAACAAAGCTGCGCGTCGTGTTCGATGCGTCGTGCAAAACATCGTCTCAGGTGGCCTTAAACGACATCCTGATGGTGGGGCCGACAATTCAAGAAGAGTTGTACTTCACTCTACTCCGCTTCCGGCCGCACAGTAAAAAAGATGTATCGCCAAGTAATGGTTAATGAAACGGATAGGAAGTTTCAACTCATAGTGTGGAGGAGAGACCCCTCTGAATCCTTGAGATTATACAAGCTCAACACCGTCACATATGGTACTGGATCAGCCCCATTTCTGGCTATTCGGTGTTTAAAGAGGTTGAGTGAATCTGCTAAATTTTCATTTCCTAGAGCTGCTGACGTAATTGGATCCGATTTTTACGTCGATGACATGTTAACTGGTGCTGCATGCGTAGAGGAGCTAAAGATAATTAAGTCTGAAGTGTCTCAGGTTCTTCAAACAACAGGTTTTGAATTGACAAAGTGGTTTTCAAACTCACCTGAGGTCACTGCATCTGAGAGCACAGTTAAGTCGATACCTATCTCAGATTTAGAGTCAACTAAGGCGTTAGGAATATCGTGTTGCCTAGCGAAGATGCCTTCAAGTTCAAAATTGACACTTCTGTCATGGGTCTCCGAGCGACAAAACGGAACATACTATCGGTGACATCGAAGCTGTTTGACCCCCTCGGCTTGTTAAGTCCCATTGTGATTAAAGGAAAGATCCTATTGCAGGAACTCTGGTTTAATAAGTTAGACTGGGATGGGTCAATTCCGATGCATTTGGAAACAGCTTGGGATATGCTAAAAAGCACTCTGTCTCAACTGGATGAGATATCTATTCCTCGGTTCGTGGATACCGACCCGATGTCACCGGTACAGTTAAATGCCTTTGCCGACGCCTCCATGAGAGCTTATGGAGCTTGCGTCTATAATCGTAGCAAAACTGCCGAAGGTTTTAAATTATCGTTGTTGACTTCAAAGTCGAAAGTAGCGCCGCTCAAGACCAAAACGCTCCCAAGGCTTGAGTTATGTGCCGGTCACCTTCTCGCAGATCTCTGCCATAGAATCAAACTCTTATTAAAAGTCCCTATCGAACGAATTGTATACTGGTCGGACTTTGAAGTTACTCTTCACTGGATTCGATCTCATCCATCTTCGTTGTCGACATTCGTTTCGAACAGGGTAGCGGAGATTCAAGAATGGTCAGGAAAAGCTACATGGCGGCATGTTCCCACAAAGCAGAAAAGTTTCGAGAGGTTGTGACGTCGACGAAATAGGGCAGTCGATCTGGTTCACTGGCCCACCATTTCCGAAGGACGAAGAAGAAAACTGGCCCAAAAATGCGCATTTCGAGCCGGATGAGGAAGTCTTGCGTCAGGAAGCTAGGAAGACTGTGGTCGGACTGACCGCTGCTGTGCAAACTTCCGATTTGCTGGATGTCATCGAGGGATTCTCGTCACACCTCAAACTGCTTAGAGTGTTCGCTTATATGTTCCGCTTTATAAGAAAATGCAAAGAAAAGAGTATAGTTTTCGAAGAAACTCTGTCACCGACTGAATATAATGAAGCGTTTCATAAGATTATCGAAATAGTAGGTACAAAAGCACGAGTATCAAGTAGAAATAGAAAAAGTTCGTAAAGGCTCCAAGGTCCGCCCAAGTCTTCAGCGATTGAACCCATTCATCCATGAGGATACGGGCACTTGGTGCAACTTTTCGTTGTTGCGAGTTGGGGGGCGACTAGCTAACGCTCCAATATCATATGATGCCAAGTTTCCCTTGCTGTTGACGAAACGCTCGCAGTTTGTGCAGAGCTACGTCCGGCATTTGCACCATTCCAATTTTCATGTCGGCCCTCGAGCACTACGACAGCATCTTATGACAGCGTATTTGGACCGTAATCCCTCAGAAACTCTGCAGTCAGACAGCTCGATCATGTGTGCGCTGCTTTAAGGGGTTATATACCTTCTTTTTTTTTTCAAAAAATCGAAAAAAAATTTTTTGCCGAATCCTAAAGTACAATTTATAAAGAACATTTTCCTAAATTTTCATAGAGATCCGTACAATAGTTCCGTAGGAAAACAGCTTTTTGTGACGCGGTTTGTCACACTCAACCTCGAACTTTAAATGCGATTATCTCGAAATCGTTTTTTTACAAAAGTGCCTTTGCAGTGACTACGATTCCGCAAGAACCATTTTATCGATCTGCTTTTTTTTTTTTTAATTGTTCGTAATGAATGCGCGGAGTTCGTAAACGATTCAGTTTTTAAGAAAAATTTTTAATTTTTTAAATAAGAATTTTTGAATAAAATTTTTAGTGCTAAAAAAAATAACTTTTTAAAAAAATCGTTACTGTTTACAGAAAAAACGCGATATTCATTAAAATAATCGTTCACGAACCAGAAACAACTTTATACTAATGAAATTTTGTCTGTTTTTTGACCTCAGTTGACCTGCTGACCTTCAACGTAGTCACCGCGAGCCTCTTTAAAAAAAAGGGTTTGGTAGAATCGCCATTACTCCGTTAATTATTTATATTTTTTCAAGAACAATAGCTTCCTTTTTTCTTCAAAAGATGCACAATCAATAAATAATAACATTTGTGTAATAAAATGACTGCTTCATGTAGGTAGGTTGTATTGGTGAGGCCCCCTTCTGGAGCCTCCAATTAGAGCTGGGCTCCTTTTTGGTCCACTCCCTCTGTTGTCATGTTGTGGTCGTAGTTGCCCTTTAGTACCATCCTGAGTCGCTGAGAAAGCCTAGGATCGCTGAGACCTTCAGCTCTCCTATGCCCTCTAGTGACTCCAGCTGGTAGGCACCGAAGTGACGTAGTCTGATGTGATTTAGGGCCGGACAAAAGCAGAGCAGGTGCTCTGGTGTCTCTGGTTCCGTAGTTTCTCTGCAGCTCCTACAGCTAGCGTTGTATGGCAGCCCCATCTTCATTGCGTGCGTTCCGATCGCCCAATGACCAGTTGCGACTGCTGTGAATCTTCTGATATCCCGCTTGCTGTTGGATAGCAGCTGTTTAGTTCGGTTCTTGTCGTATTTCGGCCAACATTTCTTTGATCTCTTATGTTCACTCTTACTTGACCATTCCTTCTTGGCTGTCTGTTTGAAGTGGTCATGGATCCTAACTGGACCGAGTTTAATGAGATCGGTGTCGGTACGTTGGTATCTTGCCCTTGCGAATCTGCTCGGGCTAATTCGTCCGCTTTCTCGTTCCCTGGAATGTCGCAATGACCCGGTACCCAGGTGACTTGTACCTCGTTTCTCTCTGCAAGTCTATTAAGGGCCTTCTTGCATTCTGCCACCATCCGTGAATTTGTTCTCACGGCCGCTAGGGATTTTATAGCCGCTTGGCTATCAGAGTAAAACCGTACTTTGATGTCGCTAAGTTCTCGCCGTATCGAAAGCTTGGCTGCTTCCGTTATGGCGAGTACCTCAGCCTGAAAGACCGTCGCTGAGTCTGAAAGAGTGAAGGACTCCTCGACCCCCCATTGCTCAGCGAAGATCCCAGCCCCCACACCGCAGCTCATTCTGGAGCCATCGGTGTAGAGGGATACCTCCTCCGCCACGGTTACTCTCTCCCTTTTCCAGTCTTCCCTTGTTGGGAATGTGGTCGTGTAGGCATTTCCGAAGTTCATCTCCGTAGTCATGTAGTCCATTAGTGCGTTTGCTTCTAACTTGATTCCTTCCAGTATCTTGCCGTGGCCTGCGCTGTATTCCCTCCAGCAGTTGCTTGCTTTCAGTCTTACTGCGCTCTGTGCGGCCATGTCCTTTATGAACAGTTCTATCGGCATTATGTCCAGGATAGCATTAAGTGCTGCTGCGGGGCATGAACGCATAGCTCCCGTTACGCCAGCACACGCTGCTCTCTGTATCCTCGTTAACTTTGAGATGTTATAAGCTCTGGTTAGCGCTGGCCACCATACTAGAGCTCCGTATGTTAAAATTGGCCGAACAACCGCCGTGTAAAGCCATATTATTATCTTTGGGTGCAGTCCCCAATTATCTCCGAACATTTTCCTGCAAGAGTAGAAAGCGATACTTGCCTTCCTCACTCTTTCAGTAATGTTTCCTTTCCACGAGAGCTTCGGGTCTAGTATCACACCGAGATACTTAGCCTGCTCTGATAGTTTTTGAGTTTTTTTGAGTTTTTTTTCTGGGCATATTATATGCTGGTATCTTAGTCCTTCTAGTGAAGAGCATAAGTTCTGTTTTATTTGGGTTGATACCTAATCCGCAGGTCTTTGCCCATATGTTTAAGCGACCCAGCGCCCCTGTCATTATCTCGCTAATAACGTCAGGGTAGGGTCCGGATACTAGCAGCACCACGTCATCTGCGTAGGCTACTGCTTTAACGCCACCCATATTGAGCTCTTCCAATATGTTATTTATGTTTATGAGCCAAAGTAGAGGCGATAAGACGCCGCCCTGAGGTGTGCCTCTCTTCACTGACCGTGTGAGGTGAGTGCCACTCAGTTCGTCAGTGATCGTCCTACTCGTTAGCATAACTCCGATCCATTCTCTGATGCCTCTCTCAATGCCCATCGAGGTGAGGGAGCTCAGGATGGAGTCGGCGTTCACGTTATTGAACGCACCTTCGATGTCTACGAAGGCGGCCATCGTGTATTGCTTGTATTGTAGAGTCTTCTCAACGTGGCCTACAACTACGTGTAGTGCTGTTTCTGTTGACCGACCTTTTCGGTATGCATGCTGCGCGTCCGATAGGTGGTGTCTCTCGATTCTTTCTCGAATGTGAACATCTAGTAGTCTTTCTAAGGTCTTCAGGACGTAGGATGTTAGGCTAATCGGCCTATAGTCCTTCGCAAGAATGTGTCCCCTTCTGCCTGGCTTCGGTATAAATGACTTTGGCCTCCCGCCACCTGAGCGGGATGTGCCTTAGTCTTATACAAGACTTGTATATGGCTTTAAGCCATCTACAGAGGCTTCCTTTGGCAGTTTGTAGCATTGCCGGTATTATGCCGTCCGGGCCCGGGCTTTTGTATTTGTCGAAAGAATCAATTGCCCATTGGATTCGCTCCGTGGTGATGTCTTTCGTTTGTGTGTCTGTTTGTGCATTTGTGTCTTCCTCGGGTGCCGAGTTCTCTCGTAGGTTTCCCGGGAAGTGAGTGTCGACTAGTAGCTCTAGTGACTCCTCTATTGTCATTGTGGCCGAGCCGTCTGGTCTGTTGATTAGAGTGGGGCTTGTGTGCCCCTTGGCAAGGATTTTGCTTAATCTTGCCGTATCTTTTATGCCTTCTAATGATTCACAGTAGGTCTTCCAAGATTCATTCTTGGCTTCATATACTGCTTTTTTGTATGCTTTCTGTGCTTCCTTATATGGTTCCCATTTCTTGGTCCCATAGCATGTGTTGAAGGTCTTGCGCGCTCTCTTCCTGAGGTCGCTCAGTTCCTTGGTCCACCATGGTGGGTACTGCTTCTTGGAGAATTAAACTTTACATGTCTCTTTGAATGCGTTGTTAAGGATGTTTGTAAGGTCCTTTACTTCCTTGTCGAGGACCTCCTGTTGCTGACTTTTGAGTGGACAATTTCGCCGAATTTGTCCCAGTCTGTCCGGCGGGAGTTACGACTCGGTATCGGCTTATTTACCGATGCCGATAAGTTTTTTTTTTTTTTTTTAATTCATGCTTTATTTAGAGGGGTGGGGGGTAATGTACAAAGTGGGTGGGGGGGTGGGTTTGCGTAAGGCTAGAAAATGGAGACGAAGCCCTCGCGGTACGGCCGCAAAGCATTGCTTCGCGAAAGCAAAGCCCCCATTAGCCCGGTACGCCTCTCCTGCGCCGTTCCTCCTCCCGGAGTCTGGTCATAACCGTCGCCGCATAATTGCTCACCGCCTGCCAGTTGGCATTGCTGACGAGCATCATATCGACCAGGTTGTCCACGCTGATCTGGTCGCCTAGGAACTCCTCCAGTCGCCTCCTCTCGCTCTCGAATTGCCCGCAGATGAACACTACGTGCTCCGCGGTCTCCTCTGAGCCGTCTGCACACCAGACGCAGGCAGCGCTGTCCTCATGCCCGCGCGTGCAGAGGTACCCTCTGAAGCACCCATGGCCGCTCAGGATTTGGGTCAGGAAGAAGTTAACCTGGCCGTGCTTCCTGCCGGTCCACTGCTCGAGCCTGGGAATAAGCCGGTGGGTCCAACGTCCCTTTGTAGAGGAGTCCCATCGGGTTTGCCAGGACTGTAGGGTGTCTGCCTTCAATGCAGAGCGTGCCAGCTTCTTCTCTGCCGGTGGGAGTGCTCTACCGTGCAGCCGCCCGAAGAGGGTGGCCTGTTCCTTGGCCAGGAGATCCAAGGGGGGTGTCCCGGTTAGGACCAGTGCCGCCTGGTCCGACACTGATCTGAATGCGCTGCATATACGCAGAGCGGCGAGCCGGTGCGTCGCATTCATTCCTCGGCTATACGAGGGCGTCGCCATGGCGTGCGCCCAGACCGGGGCAGCGTACAGCAGGGTTGCTCTTGTCACGCTCGTTAGGAGTAGTCTACTCCCTTGCTTAGGGCCTCTACGATTCAGCATGATCCGGGACAGCGCCCGGAAGGAAGTAGCCGCCTTAGTGCTGGCATAAGCGAGGTGCTCGCGGAACGAGAGCCTGGTATCCAGCATGACTCCCAAGTATTTGATCGCTCTGGACGATCTGATTGATGCGCCACCCACCTCGATGGTTGCGGTTTCGACCTTTTTTCGGCTGCTTATCAGCACGGCTTCCGTCTTCTGCGGCGCTAGCTGCAGGCCTACGCTCGACAGCCATGAGCTGATGGCCACGATGCACGAGTTGCAGGTCTCTTCGGCACTAGATAGCATCTTATCCACGACGACCACCGCAATGTCGTCGGCGAAGCCCACGAGCTCGGACCGGCCGGGCAGTGAGAGGCGCAGTACTCCGTCGTACATCGCGTTCCATAGTAGCGGTGCTAATACGGAACCTTGGGGTACACCGCAGGAGAGCTCCACAGACTCAGTGCCGTCGGAGGTGGAAAACTCCAACGTACGGTCCTTGAAGTAGCTGCTCATCGACTTCATGAGGTATGGGGGGACTCCGAAGCTGGATGCCGATAAGTCAAAGAAAATGTATCTGTGGTCCGAAAAGGAGAGTTGGGTCGACACTCTCCAGTTCTCCACTTTTTATTTGCCATATTCTATTTGAAGGGTGAGATCTAACACCTCTTCCCAACCCTGAAAACCCTCCGTACTGGGGAATATGAAGGTTGGTGTGCTGCCCTTGTTACAGATCGTAACCTTACGATTAATAATATTGTCAAAAAGAGACTCACCTCTCTCATTCGTTTCCGAGCTTCCGCAGAGCGGGTGCCTCGCGTTCGCGTCGCATCCCAGCACCAGGGTCGTCTTAGTGTCTTCGGCCCATTGTAGCAGCTTGACGACCGGTTCTGGCGGGGCCAGATCGTCGTGGGCCATGTAGGCAGAGGAGATGATCACTCCGCTCCCATCCGCTGCCACGAATCTAGCTACTGCCAGATCTGGTGTGCTGAGGTTGGAACAGAGAAAAGCGTTAAAATGATTCTTAATTACTATGCATGCTCTCGACCTACCCACCGAGTTGGTGCACAGTACTGTGTATCCTGGGATCCTTAGGCCAGCAACTTGCTCGTCCCTGGTCCAAGGCTCCTGTATCAGTCCGATGTCGATATCCTTCTCCCTGAGAAGGATCGTGAGATTTGCTGAAGCGTGGGTGCTGCGCTTCAGGTTAATCTGAGGATGGTCCAGTCCTCTGTATGGACGTCCGGATTCTGGGCCTTCAGACAGGCGATCACCCTTGCATGGTCAGTTTGCCCCTTCGGCAACCAGATGCGGGCTCTGGGCCTCCTCGGAGTCTCCCTGGCGTGGACTAGCCTAATCTTAAGGCCAGCCCAGGTGTCGCTAATCTTAGCCACACACTCCGCCAGGAAGGTCCTCGAAAACCCATCGTCACACCTGATGACCCGGTGCCCCCTGACCACGTCTGAGGAGTCGAAGGAGGGAATGGGGCAGCCTCATTCTTGGCAATCTTGCCGAGGATGAAGCGGGCTCTATTGACCCTCGCTCTTCGCTGCTGATGTGTAAGCTGTTTCAGTCTGTTGTCTACGGTGGTGCCCAGCTGAGCCCCACCTTTGTGTTTGGGTTGGGGAGTGCTACTTGCTCTCCCCTCGGGTCGCGATGGAGCCGGGATGTCCTTGCTGGACATCGGCAGCTCGTCGTCATCGGTTCCCGATCTGCGGTGAGTTGCCGAGACCAAACTGGGCCTCAGCAGCTCCTTCTCGTCCTCTTCCGACAAAGTTTGGGGTTTATCCTCTCCCGGGAGTTCCGAAGCACGTTATTTTGATTCCATTACATTACATAATCGCCCGCGTTGCTCGACCTGGCAAGCGCGGCGGGCCAGAGGGGGTTTGGGGCTTTGAAGAAGGTCGACCGCGGCTTCGCCCCAAAGCGACGGCAAGGCATCTTACGACCCAGGGTTGCCCGGCCCTGAGAAGGCTCCGTTCAGACACAGCTGGATTAACCCCTCAGCTGCGAACCAAAAGTCAGGGGGCACGGGTCGCTTGACACCCCTGACTTGAGGGGAGGACGTTTTAAGACTTTCCCAGGTCTCGGTAGGGAGGAGTCATAGGTGCTAAAGGGTTGGGATTCACGGGAAATTGCCGCTCGTATTAGCCCTACCGAGGTACGTTTCCAGGAGGTACCGCGCGGAGGACCCTCTCCGAGGAGAAGGTGGTGTCTATCGGATTGATATACACCTACGAGTCGACTTGATGCACCAGTGGCCCAAGGAATATACATCAGCAAATACTATGCTGATCTTGCCTTGGTCTGATGCACCCTTACCACTGCTTCATATTTAAAAAAAAAAATCCAAAGTTTCCTCAATTTTTCCGCTGAAAAAGGTATATAACCCCTTAAATGCAAGCCTCGACTGATGACACCAATTAAGGGAAATCTACCCGCAGATAGACTCAGTGCTGTCCGCCCATTTGCGATATGTGACGTTGATTTTTGTGGCCCTGTCTATACGACATTCAAAATTCGAGGAAGGCCTCCGTATAAGTCCTACGTTGCCTTATTTGTTTGTTTTGCGTCCAAGGCGGTTCACTTAGAAATCGTGTCAGACTTAAGCACTGATTCTTTTTTATTGGCTTTTCAAAGATTCATTTGTCGACGAGGATGTCCGCAGACGGTACATTGCGACAACGCGACGAACTTCGTCGGAGCGAGTCGCCACTTCCTGGCCCTTCGCGAACGAATCGAGGAGCAGGCGGACGCAATTCGCGAGTTCGCATCAAGAAGCGGATGCGAATTTGCGTTCACACCCCCTCGGGCTCCGCACATGGGCGGACTATGGGAGGCAGGTGTGAAAACTGCAAAGCACCACTTTTTTCGTTATGTTCTGGAACCTCCTTAATAATTTCAAGCCGATCGCCCAATTATTTTCACGGAATATATATCTTGATAGCCAGTTGAAAAAAAAAGTTTGAACAAAAACCAAAAGAAATAATAATTGCACGAGTTGGCGGCACTTAAGAGCACTGAAGATCCTTTTAACCACTCATTCTATATAAGTCATATTTACGATATATGGAAAAAAATATTGTTTTTTCAACATGGCATGATTCCCTTAAATGAATTATAAGAATCGATTTTACCAAGAAGATTGCAACTTCGCCGAATTCAATATCCAGATGTATGACATTTTTATTAGTCAATCTTTTTGTACACTTTTTTTATATGTTGTATAAAATCTAAATATTATTTTAGTTCACTGACGAATGTTGCTTCTAATTCTGCAATCATAATATCGTCATTTCCTAATTTTTCACCTGACGTTAAAGATATGTCGTTCTTTTCAAGCCTCTTTATATTTTTGTTTTCAAAAATCTGACAGCTATCTTCTAAATTCGGCTCGTGATTTTTTACTTCATTGTTCAAGGGTATAAATATGATTTCATCGTTCATCGATCTATTTGACGAATTATTTTCAAGTCCTTTAGTATTCTGTTCTTGTTCGTGAATTATCATTAAATCCGCATTTGAGTCACAATATGAATCACAAATATCATATTTACTGCTATTTTCAAAAAGATTATTTCTTGAATCTTCTTCTTCTATTTGCTTATGAGGTAATTGATTAGAGTTTTGCTGACTGCATAGTTTTGACAGCGTTTGTTCCGTTCTTGATAGTCCTAAATTTCCATGGGCTGAATTTAAGTACTGAATATCAATAAAATTGTATTTAAAATAAATATCACTCTTATGAGAATGAATCATTTGCTCTAGAGATTCAAAATGTGAATTTTGGCTAAATTCAATGCTTTTGTCGCATACACGAAATGCGCTTATAAGGCTTATTATTATTTCCACAGGTACAGGGCATCCATCATTACGCGATTTCAATAAGAACATGAGTAATTGGTCTAGATTCACGCGAGAATTCCAAATGCTACTTGAATATGGGTTTGTCATCAGCTTTGACTCCATTTGTATAGAAATATCCAATATATTGTTGTACACGTCCTGTAAGTATTTTGTAAACTATTAAATATAAAGCTTAAAAAGTATATTATACTTTCCTTTAAAATATAACTTTTTATCATGTGTCCAGATGATGATAATAATTGTTGCAGGCAAAAATACGCTTGCTGCCGAAGCACGGTATCATTTTCATTTCCCATTGAAGCGTCTAACATAAGAAATATTTCCCTGAGATGCTGTTTATCTCCCTTGATCGACTAAGAGCAGTAAAAGTATTATTATAAATTAAAATGTGTATTTATAATATTTACATCAGACGAAAAATGTTGGGTCCGAGGCATTAGGTCGTTCATTATTTCTTTTATGAAAGCCTCAGAAATAATTTCACAATGACTTCCTTCCTTCAAGGTCGAGCACCACAATGACACAACTCTATAAACTGTCGAGCGAAACTTGCTAAAATGAAAAAAAAAAAAAACGTATTCAGGTAATTAGTAAATTAAATAAGTTTAAAATTGGTTGGATATATATATATGGATATATACACCAATCATTTCATGATTTTCCTATCTTTTCATAAATGTATTGACCACTTCTACGGCAGTAAAGCTACCAAACTAATTTGCTACGTTCAATTGAGACTGCAAACGCAAGGATGTGACGAACTAATAGTCAATAAATATTAGATCATTGAATTCCCATGACCACCATTTAAGAAATGTCGTTAAATTAGCGAGATATTTAAATAGTGGTAGCAAGCAATTGTTCAGGAATTCGTTAACAAGAGTGATCCTTGGGATTAATTTTTCCTACACTATCAGAATGTTCGCATTTTACCGGCAAACTTAATAACTCATTTGATGCAATTGTCATTGGCTTTACTGAAACGTGGCTCAACTTCTCTATATCTGATAGCGAATTATTTGCAGGCAACTATGTACGTCGTTTACGTGATCGTCTAATGCGTATCGGCGGCGGTGTTCTTATCGCAGTTAAGTCCGATATTTTTTCAAACACTGATAACTGACACAGATTGTAATTCAGAGTTTATTGCAGTTCGCATTAATGTTCATGATTATTTTGTTTATGTCCCAAGCTCGTACATCCCACCCCGGTCCGACACTATTAACTGCATTTAATGTTAATTCAAAATATTTAATAGTCCCTTGGTGCTAGTAACCACCTCATTGTTATGGGTGATTTAAACCTGCCTTCCATATACTGGGTGCGTCGGAGTTTGCCAATGCTTACGTCTCTACAATTGAGCCTCTCTCCAGCCCTGAAGACGCTTATCATCCCACAATGGAGATAAATCTAGAAGCTTAGACAACATTACTTCCTTGTCCTTTAGCTGAGCCAGCAACTTTACACTGCTTCCCCAAAACTAATTTCACTGACATGAGCTCTTATTTACTTTTAGTCGCTTGGACTTTTCTTGACTCCACTGACGATCCCATACATATGATTGAGCGCTTCTATGACATACTATACCTCTGGTATGACATGTTTGTTCCATCGTTTTCCTCTCCTAACGTTTTGCATAAGCATCCCTGGCTTTCTCGTCTACTTTCCTATTAAAAAAACGTGAAGGCAAGACTTTTTAAAAGATTCAGAAGAACCGGGCTGCAATTCGATCGTGCTTGATATTTAATAGCTCGCTCTGATTTTCTGACACACTATTCTGAATGTTAAAAAAACACCTAAATCAATGTAGACATGAGTTTCAGGGTAAATCCTTAGCAATTTTACGTGTTTGTTAATTCGAAACGAAAATCTCACCTAGCTGTGTTTTTAGAAATTGTGTTAGTGCGTTATGTAGTCCTTTGTCTAAACTATTTAACATATCCTTTAAGTTTTAATTTTTTCCTGAGAGTTAAAGGAATCTTTCATAATTCCCCTTCACAAAAAGAGTAGTAAATCTTACATCGAAAACTACAGGGGAATTGCAAAATTTTGCGTTATGAAACACACATTAACTTTAGCAAACCTTCTTGAGTTTTGTGCTGTCATTAGAACCGCGTTTAAAAACAACACCCAAACCGACGTTATCTTTACTGACTTCAGCAAAGCCTTTGATCCGTGAACCTGCAGAAAAAAACTCACACTCTGGGGTTCCCTGTTTTGTTGACAAATTGAACCGCCACCTACTTATCTAACCGAACTCAAAGAGTAGCCTTCAAGGGTTAATTTTCTAGCCGTGTCCGCGTAACTTCGGGTGTTCCACAACATCATTAATGACTTGCCGAAGGTGCTTCTTTAATCCCACGATATGATGTGCGCTGATGATGTAAAGCTATGTTTGCCACTGACGAATTCAGAAACTTATATGATTTTGCAAACAGACTGAACAACATGCAGTCCTGGTGCATTAACAATTTGCTGTTGCTCAACATCTCTAAATGTAAATTTATGTAATTTTTCCGTAAAAATTGTTTTTCTGTTAATTATACTATAGGGACGAGCGATCTTGAATGCTTCCCTTCTGTCACAGATCTTGGAGTTCTTTTTACCTACAATTTAAACTCCACCGACCAGATTGGCTTAATTGTTGGTAAATTAAAACTTTTTCAAGCGTTGGTGTAAGGAGTTTTACGATTCATATCAAGAGAGACTCTTGTTCGTCATATTTTCGAATATTGTTGGTGTATATGGTCACCTCAATATGAGAAGTAACAACACCTTATTGAATCGGTTCAGAAAAAATTCAAATACGCTGGGACCCACAACGTCGCCTCCCATCTTACATCGATACTCTTAAGGATCGTCGGACCTGCCACGGAGTGATGTTCCTATTCAAATTAATTAATGGTCATATTTCTTCGTCCTTTAAATCAATTGAAGTTCTCAGTCCCTGCAAAACCCTCTCGTCACTTTCGGCCAATCGCTCTTGATATTAGTTAAACGAATTTCGAGATGCATTGCCCTTTCCGTGTTTTATGTTCTTATTATAATGAGTTCTAATTTTTAGATTTAGATTTATTTAGATTTTAACACTCAAATTGTTTTAAGGGGTTACACCACTGTAATACACTAAAAAAAAGGCATGTTTTCGAAATTTATGTACATAGGTAAACACAATGAAGTTATTGAAATTCTGTAAAAAGTATTTTATAATATCAATATTAAACTACAAAAAAAAAACATACATTTCAAGTAATTAAAAAAAAAAAAGTGGCTGGTTCGCTGGCATGATTTTTCTCAAATGGGTCCACGGCCGGAAAGGTATCTTCTACAATTTTTGATCTAAAACAAAAAACCAAATTTTTTTTCTGATTCCATAATTTTTCGTAAAATGTCAACATTTAAAAAAATCACAATTTGAGCATAAAATTCATCACATTTTTGTTAAACAAAAAAAACTATTCACTTTTTAAAAAAACCCCTACGTACATCTCTGGAGACAACAATTTCAAACGTACTGTACAAATCGGGAATCGATCGATAAAGATTTGTTATGTTTCCGGCCAACTCAAAAAAGTGGTTTTGAGATAAACGCGTGTAAAGTTTTCAGTGGCTGTAAAATCGTATGTAAAATCGTGAGAGGTCCTGCGGCAGAACTCGAAATGACCTTTGGCAATAAAAAAAAAATTTTTAATTTTTAAAAAATTCTACAGTGGTGTAACCCCTCCTTAAGTCACCTATCTTTGACCACCTGATGTGAGTTGGAGCATATCCATAAAAAATACTCTATTCGGTCAGAGGTAAGATATGGCATTTAATGGCAATTTTTGCTATTTGTTGTAAATAAATAAAAAAAAAATAAAATAAACAATAGGTTTTCAATTCGATTTGTTTAATATAATAAAAATTGAGTAAGAATTCTTAACTACAATATAATTATTTTTCTTATAATAAAGATTTATATACCCGGTACATAAAAGGTTGGAAAGTAAATGTTTGTAATTGGTAAGAGTCTTCTCCGAACCTGTAAAGTTAATGTATTGTTGATGGACATCACCAACCAGTTTTTTAAACATTTCTGTCCGGGTGAAGATCTCAGGGACTATTAAAGCTAGCACTAACAGCCAAATAGGTTTAAAATGTACATATATATTTGTTATACGCAATTAAGTTTGCAACTTGCATGAATTTCGGTTTAAAGTGTTAGTCTCACCTTACTCGTAGAACAGCCAATAAGGGATGTGGAATGTGTAGTTGCAACATTTTTCTTTTTGACCTATGGTTACCAATCAGCACAACGGTACCAAGACACAACCCCCTCAAGACCAACCTGGGCAAAATCCTGGGAAATTGTTCATTCTAAGGTCAGTAACAGGAGTATAAAACAACAATCCTCAATAAATATTCTTAAAAAGAAAGTTGACGGCCTTACAAATATCTTGGGGAGATATTCTAGTGTAGAAATTTGAAAAAAAATAAATTGTTTGGTTAGTTTTATCAAACAGTTTGCCATGATATCTCAAGTTCTATTGAGCTGATTTTTTTTAAATTTGGTGTGAGTCTACACAAGACATATCTCTATCGTACCAACTATTATTATACAAAAATACAATTTTTATTATTAAAAAAAAAAATGAATAGTGTAAAAAAAATGTAAAAAAGCATTTTTTTTTTACGAAGTCTGCATACACTTGCAGGGCTGGAAAGGGTGCATCAGACCAAGCAAGATCAGCAGAGTACTTGCAGATGTATATTCCTTAGCTCTACTGGTGCGACAAACAAAAGTCGTTTCCCCATCACCAAAAGAAAGCGCAGGTCAGTAACGTCTAATTTTGGTTTAATTTTGTTTAATTTTGGCAAAGATAGCCAAAAATGAGAAGGAGGGCAAAGCTGACCGCGTGATATCGAAGACAATGCCCGATTTCAGGCCGTGACCGAGGACTTTGAAAAGTATGAGAGGGAGCACCTGGAAGCGTTCCAGCCGCCCCAATCGAAGCGCAAACGACCCCAAAGGAGTAGGGGCATCCTTCGTCAGGCCGGCGAAGAAATTCAGCGAGGTGGCTAGAGACAGCCTAGCCATGGCACTGGTACTGGTACTATAGATGAGCTCAAAGACGATGAGCGCCTTCTGTCGGAGAAATGGGATGAGTTCGAGGCCAGACTGTCTGAGATGGTATCAGACAAAATACTTGCTGAGCCAGCTGGTGTGTCCCATCCCTTGACTTCTCGGACATGGTTCGAAGGCACCGGGTGATCAGGTGCGACTAAGAGTCTTCCTAGCAGAGTGCGTTGCTAAAATTAACATCGCATGGAAGGGGCTTAGCATCAAGCTCGTCCTCGCAACGGATATCCCGAGAAGGTCCAGAGCTCGTATCTGGTTGCCAAAGTCGCTTTCGTATATATAGCAGACAAATAACTGCTCTAGAACTGCAAAAAAGAGAAACGAAGTTGGCGGCAAACTGGCGTTATGTATATGTACATGTGTAGGTTTACTGTACTTTTGCAGTTTGACCGTATGTATATAACGCACACAAATTTCTCCACCATAAGTTTTGTCAAAGGCAGTTACCTTTTTTTATTTTATATTTTTATTTGGGGGTGGTTGTTTATTTGGGATTTAAATTGGTTTTCCAATTTCCACAAAATACACACATAAAGTGGAGTGCTTATTATTTTTTAATTTTTGGCACTGAATACCTGATTATTATTTGGCATAATTTCCACTCCAAATGTCCAATCGCCGAATCCAAATAATTCGCCGAATTCCACCAGCAGGGTTTTTTCGCCAACAATAAAGGAACAGAACAAGTGCCCAGACGACGAAAAATGCACTATTTTGTTGATTTTTTCACTCGCGAAAATTAGGAAAATGCTAGCCGTAGTCCCTGTTTGGGCCCCATGAAAAATCGGAAGAGTTTTCCCGAAGAAAATTTGTTAAAAATGTGACTGGCGACTAGCAGCCTAGCTGGGGAATTTCCACTGCGAATGGCGAAGAAGAAGACGAGATAGAGGTTCGCTTCCAAGGGTTTATTGCGCGGGCGCAGCCAGCATCGGAACAATATCTCGCGACGAAGGTGAAAAGCTTATCAGTTGGTTTGGTTTGGTTTGGTTTATCAGTGGTTTGATTAACCTGATAAGCTTTTTACAGCTCGCTTAGCTCTTCGTTACACCATTGTCTTTTTGGAGTAGGACTCTTTGTACGCGTTGTTGAGAATATTCGTGAAGTCCTTGACTTCCTTGTCTATTCCTTACCTTGACACTCCTGTTCTTCACCTTTGACTGTACAATCTTTTCATATTTGTTCCAATCTGCGTTGCGGGGATTGCTCTTCGGTGCCGTCTCGCAGATCGGCCTCGAAATCTTGAATAGTATATACCTATTAGCGGGCCAGGCGAACTTTGTCTCGCCCCTAATTGTAGATTTATATACATAGTTCTAGAGAGATAATAATACATAGATAATTCAATTCAATTAAATTCTAGCTTCAATATCAGGTAGTTGCACCTTCCCAGACGCGCAACACATCCCGGCTGGTTCATTTGTGAATTTGAGAGCATGACAATGCGGTCATTCCTGGTCCATAGCACATATTATAACTTTCGAATGAAAAAATATTCAATATCGGGCTCATACCGGGAATGCAAGACGCACGCTGGATCTGTTCCTCTCTTCTTTCGTCTCTTCTGCATCGAAATATTCTAGAATTACTTGAGGTTCGGCTCAAATTAGCCCCTTTGCGTTTTGTTGGCATTTTTTTTCTTTAAAAAACACATATACTTAAATATAACTAATTGAATCACTTTAAATCTTGAATCTACTTTTCAAAAGAAACTCACAGGTCGGCCACAGAAACCTCTTCCATTCCAAAAACCAAAAAAATAATACCGAATTGCCACAGCACTGCCACATAATTATTATTTGGGTATATCAAAATACAAAACTTGACGTAAATTTCGTGGCTACCACATCCATAGATTCAAAATTTCTAATCTGACAGTCAGCAGGCAGCGACTAAAGCTGTATTGCGGACTACCCTTATCGGTTAGGGGTACGAAAAATAGATGTTAGCCGATTCTCAGGCCTACAGAATATCCCCTCAAAATTTCATCCAAATCGGTCAAGTAGTTTCGGAGGAGTTTGGATACAAAAACCGTGACAGCAGAATTTTACATATAAGATTTCTATGACAGCTATATGATTTAGTGGTCCGATTCTGAAATATTACAAAATGGCCATGTCTGAAATTTTATGAAATATGTTGAAAATTGGCAAAGTAAAATATTTTTCCTGAACATTTATTGATCGGTCCTATTGCAGCTATATGATATAGTCGTCCGATCCGACCCGTTCCGACATACATATATATGTAGTAGTGAGAGCATATAGAAGACTATGTGCAAAATTTCATTCAAAATTTCAAAACTGAGGGACTAATTTGCGTAGAACGGACATGACTAGATCGACTCTGCTGATGATGCTGATCAAGAATATATATGGTCAAGGGTACAGTCGGTAACGTTACATTCTTACGCACATTTTTGGCTATATCTCAGAAAAAATAATTGAAATGCATAATGTCTTATATGAAAGTACTCTTAGAGACACTATTTCGTGGGTTCAAGGTTTATCTTTATCTCTCTTGCCTTCGGAGTAATCAGCTTTCAAAGTGGTCGGTAGCGTTACATTTTTTTTGAAGTGACTTCGGAGGTTAGTGCACAAATGCATTATTATTAGCGAATGTAGCTGCACATATTTTTGATTATAAGCATTTTTTCAAAGATAAGGAATGAAAGAAAAGATATAACTATCTGATTAGACGAAAAATGTATTTTTTCGTGCTTCTACGAGCCTAAAACCAAAGTCGGTAACGTTACACAAAAAGTTGGTAACGTTACGCGTACGAAATTCTGAGAAATTGTCACGTAAAGTGAATGAGTTGCGAAATGTCAAACCAAAGAAACATTTCTTTGTGTGACATTAGTGTTTCCCGATGCTATAGAATATATTCTAACAGAATATCATAGCAATAGCGGTAAATTCAAAGAAAAACATTTTTTTGTTGGGTTTCGTTTAACGTACCTTTTACCATATACTTTATAGGGTCGGAAATGTCTCCTTCACTGCGTTGCAAACTTCTGACTACAATTATAATACCCTGCAAGGGTATACAAATGTTCCGACTTTCCGCTTTCTCGGGTACTGACATAAGGTAAATGTTGCGAGCGAAAAATGTTGCGAACAAAACATGTTGATCTGCTCCGGAACACATCAAACAGTGCCTTAGCAGTGACGTGAGCCACTTCTTTTACAGTAAAAACTGTCAAACGGCGTAAAAGCAGTGGCTCACGTCACTGCACGGCACTATTTGATATGTTACGGAGCAGATCAGAATATATGTAATTTGGTTAATAAAGAATTTTTAAAGATGAAATTTATTAATTGGGCTTCTTGCCCATCGAGATTATTACCTACATATGTATCTATAATAAGTGAATTCTGAAAAATTATTCAAAGAATTATAGGATAATTGCCTTCCAAATCAATTAACAACATTATTGAAAAATTTTTAAATTATTTTTTACGATTTGCCTGCAATTTGGGCAGAGCACTTCGGACTTATTTTTTTAGATTTCTCAATTAAAGTTGTGCAACATTGCTCACAAATTTTAAAATGATTGCATGGAAAGAGCAAGATATCTCTTGGGGTTTCGATGCAAATAATGCACTTCAAGACATCAACCATTTGACTGAGTCCAATATTATCGTCCGGATCCTCCAAGTCGTCCTGTTCGACGACTTCACTCGCATCGACTTCCTCGTTTTCTTTAGGTTGTTTTAAGTCCCACTCCAAAATATCGTTTTGCCGGTTGGTCACTTAAAAAAAATATTCAAGTGATATTTTTCCCGCCATTAGATCTGCTGTTAAACTTTATAAGCGGTTTTCTCGGGTCTGTTGCATATTTTGCTTTTTAGGTAGCGCATCCATTACCTTATCTGTTGCGTTCTTCAGTTTTTCTGCTGTACTAAATTCGGTATCCTGCAAGCTTTTAGAAATTCAAAGAATTTTCCATGTTTTTTTACTTTTCTGGCTAATAATATAGTTAAAAGACTCCAAAGAGCTGGTAGTTTTAATATTTTCTCCATAAACCGAAAATGCGGAAGGTAATCTAAAAAGATTTAATATTATATTTTATGTTATATTTACAACTTTTTTCCTACCTTAATCATCCATTCCTTTTCATAATATTTTATGAATTTTTTTAGATCATTGTGGCAGACTTTGGGTAGAATTTGAAAATCATTTTTGAGTTTCAAAACCATATCTTCAATTTGATTTGGCTTGACCAATGGCAAAATTTGAAAAAACCGGAACCAGATGTAGCATTCCTGATTCTTGTTTAACAATTTTCCAAATCCTTTTATTTTTAAAATATTTCTTCTTAAAGCTTGGCAATAATGGAACCAGCAGCCCTTTAGAATCGCAGATGGGAATACACTTTTCAATGCTTTTCGGAGACCCAACTCGTAGTCAGTCATAAAACTGTGCGGCTCCAATTTTAAAATATTCTGATTAATGAAACCAAAACGGTTTTGATAAGCTCCTGCGGAAGTCTTAAAAAAATTGCAAAATGTTATATGATGTTAAAAACGCAATTTATATTTACTTACCTGGTGAAGAAATTGAAAATGAATTGTAAGCAATTGCTTATATCCGCACGATGGCACTATATCAAAAGTTCCATCAATTAAATAACACCGTTCGCCCTTAAGGGGTTATATACAATTGCGCGCGAGGAAAAATAGGCTTTTTTACGATTTTTTTTTTTTTGTGGAATAACAACACAACTTTTCGTAAAACACTCAATGTATATTTATTAATACACTTTGTGAGATTCTTCATGAATTTTTGCAAAACAAAATATTTATATTTGTAGTTACTGTAGGCCCATAATGCAAACACACAATTTTCCCAATATCGTCCGCGGTGACCACGATTACTAAAGAACCGTTAACTCGGTCAGTCTGAAATTTTGCAGGCTTATTAAGAACAATACAAGCCTGTGCGTGAACGAAAGATTTTGCAAAATAAAATTTTTTACGAAATTTATGATCGTTTTACTAAAAAGTACGAGTTTTGAACGTATACATTTTTGGTTTTTACATCAGGAAAAAAAAAGTTTTGCTTCAAATTGAAAATCCTTCGTTCACGCACTGGCTAATATTGTTGTTAATAAGCCTGCAAAATTTCAGACTGACCGAGTTATCGGTTCTTTAGTAATCGTGGTCACCGCAACCACACTTTTTGAAGAAAACAGTATCGAGATAATCGCGTGTAAAGAATGATTCGCCGTTGACTCGTAGTGCAGATAGCGCGCTATCAATAGCTGCCAATCCGGTTCTAATGCTCAGAATTTTATGATTTTTTGGGAAACCATTCTCCAAGATATGTACTTTCAGAAAATGCAATACAAAAATTTTCGATTTTTTTGACCAACGCAAGTGTATATAACCCCTTAATTTTCGGTATGATTTCCAATATACTTGGCGATGGAAATACAGAATAGGCGAAATCATCTTCCACAATTGTGTGTTTATAGAAAGGTTGGTTGTTGTACTTGGATAAGCCATATTCCGCCAGATAAATCTTATTGTCAAAAAACTCTTTGGTTTCGACAGGTATTGTTGGATTTTTAGGCATTTTCTCGTTTCTAATATTATAAAGCTGCCTTCGAACTTTAGGAAAGTGCACCGAAGGTGAAGCTTCTGTAGAATTCTGGCATACTTCGTCAAATATTTCCTTAACGCTTCTTCTTTTTAGGCTCTTTACTTCACATTCGGACTTGACGTCATTTAAGCTTAAGCCTTTTAATAAGGTCTTCTGGTGGCGCATGGCTATGGTGGTATTTAAAACTGATTTGGCTACATATATTGTTTAACAGATTAACTGTCACACCACACTTTTTTATATAACATGTATAACGTGTACCACTTTTTGTTATACTTTTTTTTTAACTTAAATAACTGATTTTCTCAGTCAAAAATAATAATTTTGAAGTTTTTCGAAAACCAGCAACGAAAATAAATTTTTTGTTTTGCAGCTCCATCACGTGCGACTCAGTTTAAGATCAATTCTAAACTGCCAAATTTATGAACATAAATTTAATGCAGAGACGAAGATCAGTGTGTAAAACACCGAATAACTGTTAAGTTGCCGCTAACTAATTACTCTCTGATAACAATCAGAGATAAGACAAATTTTGCAAATTTTAAAATATTGTGGGCGTTATTGCACATTTTTTGTGAAATAATGCCCACGAAAATTGTGAAATAAGATTTGTGGGCCTTATTTCATTTTTTTTTTTTTTTTGTGAAATAACGCCCAACGTTATTACACTGGGCGTTATTGCAGCCACCCATATTTAGCATATTTTCCATATTATCTTTATTTTGTGTCTTTTTGGAATATTTTTATAATTTTTTTTATATATTTTCTGCATATATTTAGCATATTTTAAATAAGCATTCAAATTTATGGAATTGAATAATGTTTAAATCAGGGTCCGTAATCATTATAAGTTTTATTATAAAAATCAAATGATAATGATTATATTTTGATTTTTTCGTTATTTTTCAATCATAATCATTACATTTAAGTAAAAAAAAATACATTATAAATAAAAATTATTTTTGATGATAATAAAAAACTTTCAAAAATAATGATTATTCATGATTTTTTGTATCAAAATAAAACTCAAAACCAAATCACGGAGTCTGTGTAAGACTTTTTACCAATATTATTTCATATTCTTGTATAAGGACCGCAAAGCTACCCTTCAGTACCATTTTTTATAATTATCGCGGCAGGGTAATAGCTTTAGGACAAAAAATGTCTGAAGTGTCAATCAGCTGAAGTTTTCGGTGATTATGGGGCAAGATAAAGTAAAAAA
Organism: Drosophila bocqueti; assembly: GCA_018151655.1. Taxonomy (NCBI): domain Eukaryota; kingdom Metazoa; phylum Arthropoda; class Insecta; order Diptera; family Drosophilidae; genus Drosophila; species Drosophila bocqueti. Next base: position 183,037 of record JAECXF010000040.1, read on the forward strand.
TGAATGCATTGACCTTGAGACCGCCGTTAAAATCCCGTTGCCGTTTTTTTTTTGCATTTGCGACTTCTTAGATTCTATAAATGAGCTAATCATAAATGTTGCGCAACAACTAAATGTTGCTAGCAACAAAGCTTTCAAAATAAATTAATTGATATAAATATTCCTATGGCATCTATATGATATAGTAGAATAATACAAAATGGCCATATCTCACTGCGTTGTAAACTTCTGACTAAAATTAAAAAATACACTGCAAGGGTATAAAAACAGTACAAAAACCTTAAAAACGTATTTTTAAATTGCAAATTTTGTACTGGGGGGGGGTAGCTTTGCGGTCCTTATAAAAAAATATGAAATAATATTGGTAAAAAGTCTTACACGGAACGCTTTATTTGCTTTGGAGTTTTATTTTGATAAAAAAAAAATAAAAATAAAAATAAAAATCATGAATAATCTTTATTTTTGAAAGTTTTTTATTATCATCAAAAATAATTTTTATTTATAATGTTTTTTTTTACTCAAATGTAATGATTATCTTTTTGATGAAATTGAAAAAAATCATAAATCTACTTTATTTTTATTTTTGAACAATAAAAATAATCATTATTTTCGGTCCCAGGTTTAAAAACAAAATTTGGCATCAATCGGATATAAAATATGAAAATATGCAAATTAATCACATTTAAGACTATGTTAATGTTAATGCGAAAATTAGATAGAACAATCTTACTTACCCAAATCGAAATTGATATCCCTCTTTTAAAATAGATTTTGTTATTTCTAATGCATCCATTAAAATATTTAAAATATTTCGGAAGTCCATCCTGAGGTGGGTGTTACAACTTTAAATAAAGAGAAAAAATCATTGTCATTTTAAATCGTCATGTTTGATGGTTTGATGATCAATAATATATTTAAAGAAGAATGAATACTAATTTCGGCACTTCGAAGCTTGAATACCCTTGCAATTACAATTGGATCATTCTAATTTAATGCAATTTGATCAAATGATATATAGTAGTGAGAGCATATGAGCAATTTTGCGACATTTGTACGCATTTGAAACTTATAGCTCTTTGATAGCACTATAATTGGCGTTAAGGTCAATCGGACAATTGTTCGAGTTCAAGATAATTACAAATATATAAGGAGTTCTCACGTGACACAGAAAGAAGTCACTTTTTCGCAAACCAGCACTGATTGTATCGAATCTTAATGAAAGATTTTAATGCACTTAATTTTAATGTATTATACATTACAATACAATTTTCCCAATATCGTCCGCGGTGACCACGATACCGAAGGATCTGCTCATCGGAAATACCCAAACAGAAAAAATTTATGTAGTTTACACCTATACGCTGTGCGTGAACAAAGGATTTTGCAGGAAAAATTTTTTTACGAAAATTATGATCGTTTTACTAAAAAAAATACGAGTTTTGAACTATAAATTTTTGGTTTTTACATCAGGAAAAAAAAGTTTTGCTTCAAATTCAAAATCCTTCGTTCACGCACTGGCTAATATTGTTGTTAACAAGCCTGCAAAATTTCAGGCTGACCGAGTTAACGGTTCTTTAGTAATCGTGGTCACCGCAACCACACTTTTTGAAGAAAACAGTTTCGAGATAATCGCGTGTAAGGAATGATTCGCCGTTGACTCGTAGTGCAGATAGCGCGCTATCAATAGCTGCCAATCCGGTTCTAATGCTCAGAATTTTATGATTTTTTGGGAAAACATTCTCCAAGATATGTACTTTCAGAAAATGCAATAAAAAAATTTTCGATTTTTTTGACCAACGCAAGTGTACATATATAACCCCTTAAGGGGGTCTTCTACTTACGAGGCCGAAATTTTGGCCTATTTTCAGAAATTAATTGTGAGGAAACTGTACAAGATAATGATAATGATAACACAGGCCGACAAAATTTTGACCCAGAAACCAGTATATACTTTTCCGAAGGTTTTCGGTGCGCTGAATCCGAATCCGAGGTCGAAATTTTCGAATTGGCTGTGGTTTCCGAGATATCCTAACCTAAAAGTTCAAAAACAGCGTTTTTTGCCTATATTTGAGGTTATGTAGCATCGAATTTGATCTTTTAATGAAAATACTAAAAAAGCCATCTTAAAGTATAACCCTTGCCCTTTCCAATGCTGTTGAGTTTGATTAAATATTCCTTTTTTTCGCTGAGATATCGTACATTGAAATTGATATAGAGTATTCTTTGTCGAGTGAGCTGTCTGACATTCCCCGCGATTTCGTTTATGATCGTTTTACGGTCGCCATATTGAATTTTTTACTTACATCTAACATCTAACATCAAATTTCATCATCAAATTTTAGAATTTTATCTCAGTTTGGTAAACAGCGACCCCGAAGACCCCCATATTCCCAGTTTCAGCTTGATCCAGTAACTTTTTACGAATTTGGTCCGCCATATTGGATCCGCCATCTTGAATCTTAAAAATTTGAGTCCGGATTCGTCATCATCGACCCCAAAAACCCCCGAGTAACAGATTTAAGCTGTTTTATGGCCAAAGAAATACGTTTGCTTCATAGGGCCTATCCATAATGTTTTTTTTTAGGTAAATTAATTAACATGAAAATTTCAAAGTACGATATCTCAGCGAAAAAAAGAGATATTTAATCAAACTTAACAGCATTTAAAAGGGCAATGGTTATACTTTAAGATGGCTTTTTTAGTATTTTCAGTAAAAAAAAACTAATTCGATGCTACATAACCTCAAATATAGGCAAAAAACGCTGTTTTTGAACTTTTAGGTTAGGATATCTCAGAAACCAGAGCCAATTCGAAAATTTCGACCTCGGATTCGGATTCAGCGCACCGAAAACCTTCGGAAAAGTATATACTGGTTTCTGGGTCAGAGAGTCGAGCTGATTTTGTCGGCCTGTGTAATTATTACATTTGTACTTCTTTAATCTTAACACTATTGGAAATTTAAAGTGTCTATAGCTAACCATTCTTTGTTTATATGAAGTCAAAGTGGGGTCATCAGAATTTTAGGGGTCATTTTTCTGGTATCATAACTACCCTAAATCTTGCTCGAATTGAAAAAAATTATTTTTATTTATATTCAGTTTTACGTTGTCTATGCTTCTCGGAGTACTATTTTTTTTTAATTAGAAATTGTTTTTAATAAATTTTTTTGTGTAAAAAGTTAAATTTTTAACCATGTTTTTTCACATCTTGGAAGGTGTAAAAATTAAACAAAAAATTTGGTTCAATTCGATGAAAATTACTACTGGTAGAAGTGATACCAGAAAGTTTAAAAAAGGTGATTTTCGGGAAAACTAGTTTAAAGATTGGAAAAATTGTCGAAATGTATGGAGGTGGCTATCTTTCGGGCTTCGTTTACCCATGAAGGAATGCGAATTTTACAAAACCCTTTATATGGCGTATTCCTCAGACCCTCTATAATTTAAAAATAAAATTAAAAAAAAAATCGAATTTTAAAAAATTTTTAAGTAGAAGACCCCTTTAAAAATATTAAGTAGTTTTTCTAAATTGAATTTTAATCAGTGTCGCACGCGACGTTCTTTTGGCTCTTTGCAATCTCCCAGTGCCGTTAGAAAGTAACAAATTTGATCAACTTGACCATTTCTTAAGGGGTTACACCACTGTAGATCACAAAAAAGGCATATTTTTGGAATTTCTGTAGGAAAACAAAATGGGCTTATTGCAATTCTGTAAAAAGTATTTTTTAATATCATTATTGAACTACAAAAAACATATATTTCAAGTAATTCAAAACAAAAAATTATTTAATATTATGGTAGCAAGAGAAATACGTAGCGAATTTTTTTAAATAGATTTTTCGTAAAATAACGACATTTTAAAAAAATTAAAAATTTTACCAAAAAATTGTTCATAAAAAAATATTCACTTTATTCCATATTCAAAAAACCCCCTGTCTCCAGAGAAGTCAACAATGTCAACATTTCTTTTTTCTAGACCCAGCACCACAAAAAAAAGCGGCAGCCTAAATATTCACTAACTTTTATGTATTTTTGCTTGGGGTTTCTTTAAATGTTGTCCAAATTTTTAAATAATGGAACATTTCTAAAAGTGCATATCAATTTTTATTTTATTATTGTAAGTTTTTCTGAAAAAAAAAATAATTCAGGCCCTTATTAATTTTACTCAATTTTTGAACTATGCACTATGGTTTTTTCCCCCTCTTTTTGGCAGAAATTCAAATTTTTGTAAATAAATAAAATACAAATATTTTTTTTATTTTTAAAATATTCAAATTAGGCGCGAAATAATGGAATTTTAGCCGATATGGCAACACCTTTTTTTTAAACAGTCCGGTAAAGTCAGCATAAGCTGTGAAGCACATGCTTTTGTGATTTTAGTAAGCATTGTTTACAAAGTTTGAGAGACTGCAGATCTTAATAAAACTATAAAAAGCAAAAAGTGTTATAGTGGAAAATATTCATCTAGGTATGTTAAATTATAATCTATAACTGTTTTTGCGTCATTACGTGTTTGTGTGTAGTTGTGCCGTGTGTTGTTAATGTGTATTTTTGTCGACTAATCTTAAGAAATTGGACTGCGTTTTAGAGAAGACTTTTCAAATGGTGAAAAATGGCGAACAGTTATTAATAAGGTAATGCTAACCAATATATGTTCATTATGAAAAAATTAATCCGCTTACCCCGAATATCCACGTGCTCGGCAAAATTACATTTATATAGGAGCATATGCGTTTAGCCGTGCAGAGCTGTTGGATGTTTGGACCAGCAACAGGCGCTCAGCAGAAGCAGTTAAGCAGCATATATTAAAGCGACTGCAGGATAATAAAATTTGCGACATCCCTTGGGAAACTTTGCATAATGTGGTTCATGAATTTATTATTTTTATTAGGCGATATTTACCAAAATGCAATTATGCAGTCGACCGATTTAAAATAAAACACTCGAAATGGCTATCTGCTAACGTAATTATTACAATAAATAATAATACTTGTGTATCACAAAGTTGTGCCGGTCGCCCAAAACTTCAGTATGAAAATGCTAGCTCTCGGCTAAAAAGAAAACTAGCTACAGAAACTGCGGAAAATAATAATAATTGCCTAACCTTTCTTTTGAGGAGGAAGATAATACAGAGTCTGAGATAGAGGATGATGACGTTGAAGTCGATGAGCCTGGACTTGATGTTATTTGTTCGGATGAAGAATATTCAAATATTGAATAGTTTCATTTCTTTGTAAGTACTAGTACTGTAAAAACAATATTTCACTGATATTTCAAAAAACATCCTTATTTTCAGATTGTTGCTGCTATGTACCTTGGTAATATAGCAATATATATACTTATATACACATGTATATCTAACTAAGTTGTTAAAAAATATAAAACATAATACTTTACAAAACAAAAAGTTTTCATACAAAAACATTGTATCGGGCCGATCGCTCCTATAGCAGCTACATGATATAGCCGTCGGAATGGAATGAATTTTTCTAAGTAAGCAATGGGTCCAAAAATATGACAAATTTCAAAAATTTGGTTAAGATATCTCAACAATTCGAATTTCTGCCAAAAAAAAAGGTGAAAAACCATTGTGCTATGACTACTTTAAGAAAGAAATGTATAATAATTATGGTAATGCATTTATTTAACAAATCATTTTTTATTTCAAAAGTATAGTTAATTTTCTAAACCATATTATATAATTTGTATCAAATTAATGTTAATAATTATAATAATGCTCTACCATAATTTGCTTAACTATAATTACAGATTTTACCCTATAGGTATCGAATTCTTTAAATTTCTTAAATATTCCCCAGTTATGTTCTCGAACCATAGTTTTTCCATTAATTTTAATTCTCATATTAACACGATCTTCTCAAGCAGTGGGCCATTTTTTCATTCCTGATCCTTGCCCCACCTTTCTACTTCACTAGTCTCGCGACACTTTTATACCCTGGCAGGGTATTATAATTTTAGTCAGAAGTTTGCAACGCAGTGAATGAGACATTTCCGACCCTATAAAGTATATATATTCTTGATCAGCATCAACAGCGAGTCGATCTAGCCATGTCCGTCTGTCCGTCTGTCCGTCCGTTTCTACGCAAACTAGTCCCTCAGTTTTGAAGCTATCTGAATGAAACTTTGCAGATACTCTTCTATATGCTCTCACTACTATATATGTCGGAACGGGCCGGATCGGACGACTATATCATATAGCTGCCATAGGAACGATCGGAAATTTTTGAGAAAAAAAAAATTGTACTTTCCCAATTTTCAATATATTTTCATATAAGTTGATACATGGCCATTTTGTATTATTTCAGAATTTCGGTTTTAATTTTATTCAAATCGGACCACTATATCATATAGAAGCCATATCAATTCATTTAATTTGTTCGCAACATATTTCGTTAGCAACATTTTTTTCGCTAGCAACATTTTTTGCTAGCAACATTCTGAGAAAGCGGAAAGTCAGAACATTTTTCTTCTTCTTCGTCTACTTACTGCCAGGGTATTTAAACTTCGGCATGCCGAAGTTAGCTTCCTTTCTTGTTTTTAAATCGACGCACTAAGCTTTCATTATGTGCTGCTATTTCACTATTTGTTACATTTGGTTCAGCTAATAAAGTAATTTAATCGAATAGTAAACTGCTTTCTTTTAGGCACTTTTAAAGGTGTCCTCAGAAAAAATATTCTAAAGGAAGCGACGTGAACAACTGACCTCTTGAAATGATATCATATAAAGCATACTCAGGGGAACCAAAAAAAAAAAAAAAAAAAAAAAAAAAAAATCCTTAGAAATCCTCGGATATTGATGGCATACATTCATACATTTTCTAGGTGCTGCTTTTTTTGTGGCTCTGGGTGTATCTGCCAAGATGCCGCCCTTCGTCGGGAAATTTTGGAGCTCCAGCCACCTTTTCACTGCACCACTTTTTAGATCCATATTATAGTTGCGTCGTATGGATCATAAAGAAAATGTTGTTTCCGAATATCACTTCTGAGATTGTATCAGGATTAAACACGAATAGTCTTTTTCATTTAAATCTCTTCTATTTTTCTAAACTTTATCTGCACACATTGTTCTTCTTAAGGGAGGGGTCTGGTTTTGAAGGCAGAAAATAACAGGTTTTTTCAAAAAATTTTTTGGGCGTACTGTGAAAGTAAATTTTTTTCTGATTATTGTACATTAAAGAGTAGTAATTGAAATATATTCTGTGAAATATTGGTCAAAAAATATTGAAAATTGACCGAATGGCAGCAATTCTTCGCAGGCGTCAAAAAAAAAAAGCTTTTGCGGTGCACACCATACCTCAGCACTGGATCATCTGAAATGAACCAACCAAAGTTTTTCCATCAATTTAAATGTCCCTCTAGGTATTGACGTCGAGTTTTTAATTTTTTTGAATTTTTTGAATTTTTTACAAGACTTGAAAGTGAAAATACCACATTTTTGGCCAAAATGCATGACTATTGTTGTTAATAATAAAAAAATTGAATTCAAAAACTAAAAAATCTCGACGTTGTTACCTCATAAATTATGTAAGGAAATACTGTAAAAAATTTGAAAACGATCGGTTGGATAGATTTTGAGATACAGTGTGCACCGCCTCAAAAAACATCGATTTGAGAAAAACGCGTTTAAAGTTTTTCGTAGCGGTAAGACCCTGGTAAAACCCGCCTACTTCCAAAGCTATATCTTTGTGAGTTTTGCTCCGATTGACTTCATATCATACAACATTCTTGAGATACTATACTTTCATAATATGCAATAAAAAATCACTTTTTTTGAACCCTCAAAACCAGACCCCTCCCTTAAAATGTTCGATCGCAACTGAATTTTGCTGCTCGCAGGCAACTCATGGTTCTCTCTGAGGGAAAGATTGCCTGTATCGAAAGAGAGCGACTCCGATTTAGTGTGCCCAGCTTATCATAATTATATATTGCCTGCTACACTTACTTGTTTTATTTAAAGCACGGTATCCAGAGAGGAGAAAACTGTTGCAAAGCAGTGAGAGAGAGCGAGAGGCAAATAGTTTGAAACAGCTTGTTCCCGAGGTCTGTTTCAAAGGGTGGTATCCAGTACAGGTTCGAAAATACTAGAACGGTGCAAGTTTTAGGAGATTTTAGTTTTAGTATTTCCATAACGCGTAGCGAAAAAGAATAAAATTTTTAATGTTTTTGCTGTCTCCAACGTTTGTCTCTCGCTCTGCCCTTCACATATTTCAAACTATGGATCCCGGCATGAACAAAAATGCGTGGAAAAGTCGAATTAAAAGAGCGAATACAGTCCTCATTGACTTAATAAAGGCAAATACAATATTTTGGGAATTGGGAAATTATATGAATTTGCATTAAAAGACCTGGGACGAGAAAGTAAAATTAAAAATAAGGATGCAGGACTATCGAAAGGAAAAATGGGCCACTTTTGCATCTCGTTATGCAACTGGCACAGGACAGCTTCTCCTCCATGGGTATGGGCACTGGTTCCAACATGTTTCTCCCTAAACGGAACACCCACCCATGCCTAAAAGAGCCCATATACAATCATCCGAGTTCCTTAGACATGTACTATGGGCAGTCCCAGGCAGAGCAGCCGGAACGCATGTCAATAGCTTTGGGACAATTAATAATCTAAAACAAATCATAAAGATGAATGTGTTTTTTTCAAATTTTGCCGGCTGTCAAAAGTATGACTACATCATTGCCCTCAAAAATGCCGAGCAACGAGTAGAAAGAGCGGTCACCTCTAAAGAATAAACATTTTTGGTGACAACTTTATTTGCTGGATACTGAGCTTAAAGCTCAGTATCCAGCAAATAAAGTTGTCACGCAGCGCAAAAATGTTTATTCTTTTGAAGTGTGACCGCTCTTTCTACTTGTAGTTCGGCATTTTTTGAGGGCCAATGATGCAGTCATACTTTGTTGACAACCGGCAAAATTTGAAACATCCCACACATTCATCTTTTTATGATTTGTTTTAGATTATTAAATGTCCCAGAGCTATTGACATGCGTTCCGGCGCACTGTGGTTGATTTCATAGGCCAAAAATCAAAAATTTTTTTTTTGAAATTCGACAAACTTTGTTTTAAAAATACATCTTAACATACCAATAAATCTAACTGTTATTTCAGTTTTTGTCTCTCTCATTCGTACGCGCTACAAATTGAGGGAGAAAACAGACAACAAAATATCGTGGTCGCGGAAGTGAATGCAGTGTAAAAATTAGCTCTGACAAGAAAATTAAATTTTGATATTAAATCGTGTCGGATTAACGTCAATTAAAATGAATATTGAAAAACAGGGTGTGTACTGTAAATCTGAGTATTTTTCATGTCATTATGTGTTGTGTTATTTTTTTAAAGTTAGTTTTTCAACAGTGACCTCCCGAGTGCTGAATTTTTGTGTATACATTGATTTCAGAGGAAGAAAAGTTTGGGATCCCCCTCTTACTCCCTCATGAAACTTACATATTATTATTAATACATGTTTCCTTTATCTATGTTTAAAATTTCAGCTGCACGTTTTTGCACGATTCGGAGTTTTTCGCTTTTTTGTGTTCGTATTTTAGTTGAATATATATTTTTGATTTTTAAGAATAATTTTTTTTATAATTTTTTTTTCTCGTTGTTCTATTTAATTTATTATAATGTAGTATAAGCCTACTATGAATTTTTACATCCCATTTTTGTTTTATTTTGTATTTAGATAATAAAATTAAATAAAATAGAATTTAATAATATGGGATTTTCTGCCCCTGAAAGTATGCAATGGAATTTTTGTGTAAAAATGTTATTTTTTTTAATTTTCGGGCTTTAACTTATGGTTTTTGCCAATGTTTTTTAATATTTATTATGTTATTCGGTCTCCAGGTCTCCAAAGCAGTGTACAAATTTTCAGCTCGATATTCCTACGGGAAGTATTTTTGGCCGCACTTCCCATACATGATCAACCACTGTGCGGCGGCTGCGCTTGCCTTGGACTGCTCATAGTATATGTCTAAGGAGCTCGGATGGGCTCTTTTAGGCATAGGTGGGTGTTCCGTTCAGGGAGAAACATGATGGAACCAGTGCCCATACCCATGGAGGAGAAGCTATCCTGTGCCAGTTGCAGAACGAGATGCAAAAGTGGCCCATTTTTCCCTTCGATAGTCCTGCATCCTTATATTTAATTTTACGTTCTCGTCCCAGGTCTTTTAATGCAAATTCATATAATTTCCCAAAATATTGTAATTGCCTTTATCAAGTCAATCAGGACTGTATTCGCTTTTTTAATTCGACTTTTACACGTATTTTTGTTCATTCCGGGATCCAAAGTTTGAAATATGTGAAGGGGAGAGCGAGAGGCAAACATTGGAGACAGAGCGTTTTATTAAAATATTTATTCTTTTTCGCTACGCGTTATGGAAATACTAAATGCGCGCCGTCAAATAATCTCCTAAATCTTGTACCGTTCTAGTATTTTCAAACCTGTACTGGATACCACCCTTTGAAACAGAAGCTCAGTATCCAGCAAATAAAGTTGTCACGCAGCGCAAAAATGTTTATTCTTTTGAAGTGTGACCGCTCTTTCTACTTATAGTTCGGCATTTTTTTAGGGCATATGATGCGGTCATACTTTGTTGGCAACCGGCAAAATTTGAAACAATACACAAATTCATCTTTTTATGATTTGTTTTAAATTAATAATTGCTCTAAAGCTATTGACATGCGTTCCGGCGGCTGCGCATGCCTTGGACTGCTCATAGTACATGTCTACGGAACCCGGATGATTTTATATGGGCTCTTTTAAACAAGTGCGGGACCCGTGTTCTGTTCAGAAACATGATTGCACCAGTGGCCATACCCATTTCCTATGCCAGTTGCATAACGAGATGCAAAAGTGGCCAATTTTCCCTTCGACAGTCCTGCATCCTTATTTTTAATTTTTCTTTTTCGTCCCAGGTCTTTTAATGCAAATTCATATAATTTCCCGATTCCCAATATGTTGTATTTGCCTTTATCAAGTCAATTAAGACTGAATTCGGTATTTTAATTCGACTTTTCCACGCATTTTTGTTCATGGCGGGATCCATACTTTGAAATATGCGAAGGGCAGAGCGAGAGGCAAACATTGGAGACAGCCTTTTTATTAAAAATTTTATTCTTTTTCGCTACGCGTTATGGAAATACTAAAACTAAAAATCTCCTAATTCTTGCACCGTTCTAGTATTTTCAAACCTGTACTGGATACCACCCTTTGAAACAGACCTAGGAGACAAGCTGTTTCAAACTATTTGCCTCTCGCTCTCTCTCACTGCTTTGCAACAGTTTTCTTCTCTCTGGATACCGTGCTAGACCTAGGAAACAAGCTGTTTCAAACTATTTGCCTCTCGCTCTCTCTCACTGCTTTGCAACAGTTTTCTTCTCTCTGGATACTGTGCTTAAGGGGCTCTTCTACTTACAATTTTTTTTATTTTCGATTTAAAAAAATTTTTTTTTAAATCTGAGGAATACGCCATATAAAGGGTTTTGTAAAATTCGCATTCCTTCATGGGTAAACGAAGCCCGAAAGATTGCCACCTCCATACGTTTCGACCATTTTTCCTATCTTTAAACGCGTTTTCCCGAAAGTAGTGTTTTTCAAAAGTTTTGGCACGATTTTGACGAAACCATAGAAGATATCCTAGTTTTGTAAAGCGTTACATATTCACAAAACATCTCGCTAGGTCTAGACACAAGCTTTTTTCCACAAATTTTTTTTCAATTTTTTGCAGTCATTTTTAGATTGAAAAACATGGTCAAAAAAATGAAACTTTTTTCAAATCGCTGCCATTTTGTGAAATTTGCAAATATTAAAAATAGCTTGTGTCTAGACCTAATCGACATTCTTAAAATTAAGTTTAAAAAAATTTCTTGTTGTTTGCATGTTCTGAAGCTGAGATTTCTTGCCAGCCGTTTGACTCTGTCGCGCCGTCAGTGGTTTATTCAACGACGCGCCAATGGCAAATTTTATGATAAATTCATGTGGTTTTTTTTTCTTCAAGTTTAAGCATTAATTAAGCAAATAAAAAAAATTTTGTTCGGATATCATTTGTAGTTTTTTTTGCAATCCATTCTTGAAAAATAGGCCCCAAATTTGAGCGCGAAGGTAGAAGACCCCCTTAAGTTAATTTAAATTGATACTTACATTTCAATAAGAATTTCCAGTAGTTCCAAAAATTTAGTGTACATCTCTGGCAAAAAAGTTTCAAAATATATTTGATCAATTCGAGAGTTATTTCTCTGATGAATTTTACAACTTAATCCGTTTTTTATTAATCCAAGTATCTGTTGTGTACAGATATATTTTATATGTATTAATGGCTTTCTGAAAGTATTATATATAAAGTATTATATGTATAATATATAAAATATTTTTTTCTTTTCTCACCTCAGTAAAATTTTTAGAAATTCAATAAGATTGAAAATTCTTTGAAAAACAATTTGTGGTCTATCAAAAGGATCTTTTTTCACTTCGTATGTAAAATGTTCAAAAGAATGGACGATGGAACTACTGTCGAATATTTCCTCTGTATTATTAAATTCACTTTTCATAAAATAATAGAGGCTTTTTAGCAGGGATAATTGGTAATCTCTCCATAAAGTTGCACTATTACCTTTTCCACTGCCTGAATTACCGGGAATATTCTTTAACAAAAGCCAACATTCACCGGATTGATGCACAATATCAGAATTGCTGTTGTCTAGTAAAGATATTAAGAACTTTTCAATTGATGCTATTCCAGTTTTAATCCATTTTGGGTAATATTTTAGGCATCGTTTAATTGTCATTAAGACAGAAAGTATGTAATTGGTGGTTTCATGCATTCCAATATGGGATAACATATCAAAAAGCTTAGGTAAATAACTGGATGCAAATGTTTTTGATAAATTAACGTCGGATTGCATTTTCAAAATTAGGAGTGCTGTAAATATATTTTCAAAATTGGCAGCATTTATTGTAACATTTTGTAAAAACATTAAAATTATGAGATAGTATACAATTTATAAACATATAAAAATGCGTACAAAAACAGCAAAGTTATAAGAGTACTTATAAAATATATATGTATAACATAGGGAAAATAGAGAATATATGTACCAGACTTCTGTCTGAGAGACCCTCGTAAAGTATATATGCATGTATTCTTGATCAGCATCATAAGCCAAGTTCGTATTAGAGGTCTGCATGAATACAATCAAAGCAGCATTTGGTTCACTCACTCAAAGTTCGGATTGACTGAGTGAGACATTGAGTAAAACGGATTTGGCAAATGTGGTGTAGGCATGAGTAAAAAATTAACCAAAACCGAACGGAGAAGGAATGGCTGAATGAGTTTCGCGACCGAGTACTCGATTAGCCGGTGCCGCATTGGCGACGTGTTTGCGTGTTTGTTTTTTTTTTTTGTTTTTGTTTTGCTTTTCAATGCAAGAAAGAAGAAAAATAGAAAGACATGGATTATATGTATATATGCTGCTCTGCAAGCCATTAACGACGAGAATGCCAAAATGTTATCCGAGTACTCGAAACATTTACTCTTCACTCACTCATTCTATCCATTCCGTTTCGGTTTAAATTCCACTCATTCCGCATACAGCGAATACCACACTCACTCATACCGCAAATCATTTTGTTGAAACCGTTTTGGCGCGCCGAATTGCGACTCAGGCATGTTGTACTCAAATAACCGAAACTTTTGAGTGCACTCGTGCAGACCTCTAGTTCGTATGTCGTATGGGCCTCTTTCTTTCATGTGAAGGGACGTGTTTTTATTCTCCTTTTGTCAATTTTGCATAAAAACAACCGGGGTTTGATATAAATATTCTATTTTGTAATTAATAAAGTTCCCGTTTACTTCGCGTGCATGCCGCTGTTCTGTTTCGTATACATAATTTTTATTATTTTCACAATTTCACAAAGCTGTCGGCGCGATGGGTGCCGCGTTTGCTCACTCCGGACAAGAAACGCAACCGTGAGACCATTTTAGAGCAGTGTTTAACGCTGTTTAAACACAATTCGAAGGAGTTTCTTCGCCAGTCGACGAAACATGGATCCACTGCTACACACCAGAGACCAAGGAACAGACAAAACAGTGGATCTCACCCGGCGAACGTGCTCCGAAGAGGGCGAAGACTGTCCCATCGGTCGGAAAGGTGATGGCCACCGTTTTCTGGGATTCACAAGGTGTGATCCATATCGACTACCTGGAGAAGGGCAAACGATAACAGGGCAGTACTACGCCGAATTATTGGGCCGATTCGACACCGAATTAAAGGAAAAACGGTCCCATCTGGCAAAGAAAAAAGTGCTCTTCCACCATGATAACGCACCGTCACACGTCCGCCCCGCCAACGCCAAATTGGTCGAATTGGGCTACGAACTGCTGCCCCATCCACCGTATTCTCCAGATTTAACCCCGTGCGACTACTTTCTGTTTCCAAAATTGAAAAAGTCCTCATAGCAGTTGACTCCAGTCTCGCGTCTGAATTAATAACTTTCGAGGAGAGAAACGATGTTGAATTTCTTTATGTTAAGCAATCAGTCAATGTTACCTCCATTTTCGTTACTTGTTCCTACATTCTTTCTTTGTAGGAACTTTATATTTATTGGAACCAATCCGCTATCCAGATGGTTTCCAATCGACTTTTCGATAAGGATCATTTGGTAGTTCTTTGTGATTTTAATATATCAGGGGTTATTTGGCATGATTTTATTGCTGGCTTGTTCGACATTTCGCTGTCTTAAGGGGGGTTTCTACCTTGTGTGGTCGAAAAAATCGATTTTTTTTTTTTTTGGATTGATATATGTTTCTAGAGTCCGCTCCCAAAATTTCAATTGGTTATCTTAAGAATTACGGAACCTACACCTTAAAACAGGGAGCACCTTCACCTTAAAACAGGTACTGAAGCAAAACTTCAAACGCGTTTTACTCGAAACGACATTTTCTGACCTTGCGGAAGGGATTCAAGCCAGACGAGTTGAGCAATCGCCACGAAATTTTAAAGTATCGTGTATTAGAGGCTTCTCCATGACTGGTACCAAAATCTTTTTATTTAATATTTTTCATTTTATATTACAATTAATGTCGAAAAAAGTGCGTAAAAATCGAGTTTTTCATTTAAAATCACATAAGTTTTTCCATTTTCATTCTTTTTTCGCAATTCTGGTTCCAGCCATGCGCAAAAGTATACAAAGTAAGAATATATTTAATTTTTGTGTTTCAGATCCTTTGGGGCAGCAGCAGGACTTCCGTAAGCGTGAAAAGGCGTTCCATTGCTCAATGCCCCTCACCCCCCCCTGTGCATATTTCCATTCGAAACTTTTTTTACTTAAACAATAAACTTGTATATACACCTGAAAAAAATTAGAAGTGTCTATCTTCAATACATTCCAAGAAAAAAAATTTTGAAAAAGCAAATTTTTTCGACCACACAAGGTAGAAACCCCCCATTAAGTCAACCATGTACGAAATTCCCGCTTCCATGATCTCTGTTTTGTTTGATAAGCACACATTTCAACTAATATATCATAACTTTTTTATTGAAAAGTATTGAATATACTCCGAGTTATCCTTTGTCCCGTAACGTCCTGAAAATCAAAGGACCTCCGCGGTACGCACTCCTGCTTCATATGTAATTATCCAAATTGTTCGGAGGAGGGTGGCTTTAACCTGGAAGGCACTCGATAAGAAAAACACGGAGGAAAACTTTCGGGTTATTACGCGACGTGCGTTTGAGGTCTTTATTGGTCGAATCGGAAATTAGTACTAACTGCAAGAAATCTTAAAGCTAGCTTGGGGAGAGCGGATTAGCAGCTTTATGCACGAAAGTGCAGTGGAAGAGGGAGAGAGAGAGCGAGTGTATGGGATCACACTGCCTTCGGAAAATAAACGCCCTCCTGGCGTGAACACAAATAAAAAAAAAACAAAAGATTATTAATCTGGAGAGCATAATCTAGTCTTTATCGTAGGATTTTTTGAAAAAATTGATTTTTGGTGAAATGGCGGCCGTTTGAACTTAAAGTTGCGATTTTCAAGAAAAAAAAATCTTTATTTTCTTAATGAAAAAAACTAAAATTCTTTTAAAAAAATCCTACGATAAAGACTAGATAATTATGTATAGAATAGCCACAGGAAATTTTAAGCCAATCGGTTTATTAGTTTTCGAGATATCGTGCGTACCGATTTCATAAACATGATTTCGAGAAAAACGCGTTTGAAAATTTGCCAATGGGTAAGCGCACGTGTAACGGAGGCATACATTTTCGGCCATAACTTCGTAATTTTTTCGAATTTTGACTTGAACCAGACATTCTTAAGATATCAAACTTTAAGAAAATAAAATAAACAAAAAATCGAAAATTGTTTAATTCCTTAGTGGGTTAACCCCCTTAATGAATGCGCATTGGCAGGAATAACTCTTGTTGACGATCTGGGTGTCCGTCTAGATCCAAAGCTTTCATTTTCAGAACATGTTTCTTGCATGGTTAACAAGGCTAAAGGGATGGATTTATTAAAAAGTGGTGGAAGGAATTGGATTCCCCTTATGAAACGAAGACTCTCTTTACTACGTTAGTTAGACCGATTCTGGAGTACGGTTCTTGTTTTTGGAGTCCTCAATTTGGAGTTCATATTAGGTTCAGTAAAAATTTTTTTCCTCGATCAAAGCGAAAAAGTAGCCAAAGCGGCTGAAAAAATTCATTTAGTTTAGCACAAAAGTTGTTTTCTAGGTTCCGTTCCGATAATTTCGATGTCAAAGATGCGCAATGCGTCGGGAGACCTGAAGTCGAAAATTGCGATAAAATAATGGAAATAGTGGAAACAGATCGGCACGAGGGCACCTATTCAATAGCTGAGGAACCAAAGATAAGCCAGAAACCCGTTTGGACTATTTGCATAACCTTGGATTAAAAATAAAAAAAGCTCGATGTTCTGCTCCCTTATGGCCAAACGCTCAATTCGGCTCTCTACTGCCAAAAACTGGACCGCTTGAAAGTAGCACTCATCCAGAAGAGGCGATCTTTGATCAACAGAGTCCGAATTGTGTTCCAGGCCAGGCCACACACAACTTTGGTGACACGCCAGAAGCTCCGGGAGCTCGGATGGAAGGTTCTAATGCACCCACCTTGTAGTCCGTACCTGGCACCACGTGATTACTACCTCTTCCTGTCAATGGCGAAGGCGCTTAATGGGGAGAAGTTGGCCTCAAGAGAGGCCTGTGAAACTTGGCTCTCCTAGTTTTTTGCCAATAGGGAAACATCCTTCTACGAGAAAGCTATAATGTTGGCAAAAATGTTATGAACAAAACTGTTCATATTTCACTTAAATCGAACGAATGTACACAAAGTTATAATTTTTTGAAAAACTAATAAAAAAAACCGAAAAAA
This sequence comes from Drosophila bocqueti, assembly GCA_018151655.1. Lineage (NCBI taxonomy): Eukaryota > Metazoa > Arthropoda > Insecta > Diptera > Drosophilidae > Drosophila > Drosophila bocqueti. The sequence goes on from JAECXF010000040.1 coordinate 200,443, forward strand.
ACTTTTTAATTGACCTAATATTAACTGCATTGAATCTGTTAAAAAAAAATGCTCTCCTTTTCGCCCTACGTGGCTTACCCTGGGATGCCGACCTGAGATTACCGTCTTACTCTAGTAGACTTCTATTAATTATGTAACCGTAGAACGTTGCTTGGTGTCGTCTTTCTTTCTCCACTCGCACGTACATATGTAGATAGCAGCGCCATACGCTTTCTGCAAAGTTTCATTCAGATAACTTAAAAACTGAGGAACTATTTTGCGTAGAAACGGACGGACGAACAGACGGACATGGCTAGACCGACTCGGCTGTTGATACTGATCAAGAATATATAAACTTTATAAGATCGGAATTGTCTACTTTCCCTTCGTTGCAAACTTCTGACTAAAAGTATAATATCCTGCAAGTATAAAAATTACAATTTCTAAAATTACAGTTTTTTGTTGTAAAAGTTCGAGGAATTTCTTTTTTTTATTTCTGTACATACATACATATGTGTGGGATTGGAGTAATTTAGTAACGGGTGCGCCAACGGAAACGGGTCAATGGAAAAGTCGAATAACTTTGATAGTTTTCAATACATTCAAAACATTTTTTTTTATTATCAAGATGACCTTTTTACAATTTGTTTGAGCTATTTCCCAAAAACAACATCGAACAATTGACCCCCCCTTTATTTCGAATACAAAAGCCGGCTCTTTTTTTCGCATTTTTTACCACATTCATAAGCATCTCGGACGTGATAGCTGCCATTTCAGCACGAATGTTATCATTTAGATCTTCTAAGGTTCGGCTTGTTGGTATTACTTTGCTCTTCAGAAATCCACACAAAAAGAAAGGTTTCTCTCTTCCAAGTGAACGGATGTGTTTTTTTTTCTTGCGCTCTCGTTTTGTGTTAATTTTTGCATTAGAACAACCGGGGTTTTATTTAAATCTTCTACTTTATGATTTATAAATTTCCCGTGCATGCAGCTATTCTGTTTTGTGTATTTAATTGTTATTATTTTCACAATTTAGTTGTGCTGCCAGTGTTTGCTTTTCATTTTTTTGCATTCCTCTTTGTGCCTTCTCCGTTTAGTTTGCTAACATTAAACTCGCTCCCAAGCTCACCCGTTTACCCGCTCTCTCGGTGCAGCTCTACTCTTATCTCTTCCTACGTAAAGTGGTAAGTCCCTATAATGTCCGCAATTGTCTGTTTCGCTAAGACCTGTAAAAAGGCAATTTCTGTTGTGCGAGAACATTGTGCATGCCAAATGCATTGGTGTTGTCGCTCGGACGGTGGACTATGTAAGAAACATCGGTCTGCGTTACTGCTGCGAGGCCTGTCGCGAGGTTGAAAAAGAAATGATGTCTTTTATGCGGCAGACCAAGGGCGGTTTTAAAGACATATTATTGAGTTTTCGTAAAACTCAGGATATGTTCTTGGCGCTGGATATTCAATTGAATAGCCTTAAGCTATTGAATAAGTCTCCTAGGTGCAAAAAAAACCACAACTGGTCTGCAGCATATAGGCGGATCTCAACAACCAGCGGTGGACTCCCAACAGCAGCCTCTCTCGACACAGCCTTCGACCTCAGTATCAATTCAAGGAGTTTTGAGATCGAGTGGCAAGAAAGATTCGGCATCCGAATGTGTTGCGGGAGTGACCGCTCTCCCAATGATATCCGTTTTGTCCCCTGGGGGGTCTCAAATTTTGACCCCTCAAAGCCCCGTTAATTTACCTGCACAGGGTATCAGGCCCGTACTACCAGCCGATATTGGCAATGCAGACAATCTGTCTGCATCGCCGAAAGCCCTTATATAATACCACCTACGAAGCAAATATTTCTTTCGCAGCTCTCCCCTGCTCAGACATCGGAAGATGTTATTGCCTTTATCCAAGGCAAAACAAGAGCTGAAAAAATACAAATAAAGGTGGAAAAATTTAAATTTTCTTATGCTAGGAATATTTCATCTTTTAAAATAAATGTCCCTAATGAGCTCTTTGAAACAATAGGTATGCTCTACCAAATTCTGGCCTGAATATGTTGTCGTCAAAGAGTTCGAAGCTAAGAAAAAGAAAAGGCGGCATGTAGGAATAAGTCTTCCCAGGCCCGACCAGACCACTGCGACATCCGCTCCAAAAAACTAATCAATTCCCTCTCTATCTCCTATCAGAATGCAAGAGGCTTACGTAGTAAGCTTCCCAAATCGTATTCTGATAGTCTCTCGTTTGCATCCCAGGTTATTGTGTTCACAGAAACCTGGTTAAAGCCGGAGATTCTGATCTCCGAAGTTTTCCCAGCTGTGTTCACAGTATATCGGCTGGATCCGCCTATCAGACGTGGGGGTGGTATCCTCATAGCGGTTGACTCCACTCTCACGTCGGAATTAATAACTTTCGCGGAGTTCAATGTTGAATTCCTCTGTGTGAAGCTAACAGTCAATGGTAGCTCCATTTTCATTACCTGTTCCTACATTCCTCCTTTGTCCGAACCTCCTATTTATTGGAACCATCTTTCCGCTATCCAATAATATCGAATAAGGATCATTTAGTAGTTCTTGGTGATTTTAATATCCCAGGGGCTATTTGGTCCTCAAATACTTCCTCTAATGTACTTTTCACCTCCACACAGCATCATTTTATTGCTGGCTTGCTCGACATTTCGCTGTCTCAAGTCAACCATGTACGAAATTCCCTAGAGCGCTTGCTTGATCTCTGTTTTGTCTCAGATCCGGCAAGGGTCAGTTTAGCCAGGGTGGCGCCGTTGACGCTTCCCGAAGATCCCTATCATACGACATTCGACGTGACTTTCGACATTGGGACTGACTTACAGAACATATCTGACTGTCCAGCCAAGAAAGTCATTTGTTTCCGAACGGCTGAATAACTTTATTTTAGGTTTTTATTGGTCCGATTTATACATGTGCACTGACATGTCAGTAGCCGTGGATATTTTTTACAGAGCCATAAATTTCTTTTTTAATGAATGTGTTCCGTTATACTATCCATCAACATCGAATAAGCCTCCTTGGTTTACTAAAGAGTTGAGTCATCTTAAAAACAAAAAATCTAGGCTGTATACTAAATATAAATATACCGGTTCTAACTCTGCCCTATCCCTTTATTTATCTGCTCGGTCAAGATTTACCGTGTTGAACGCGCAGTGTTACAAGAATTTTGTGACTCGTTGTAGGGTCCAGATCTCTCAGGACCCAAAACAGTTTTATAATTTTGTTAACATTAAACGTAAGCCAATTACGCATCCTTCCTCGCTTTCGTTTGAAAATACAACCGTAAAAAATGATCGGGCTATTGCCGATCTGTTTGCGCAGTTTTTTCAAACCACTTTTACTCGACTTCCTCTGACTGTAATCAGACTTATTCCTACGTCACGCCCAAATCTAACTTTATTTTCAGTCCTACTTTAGACGAAAGCACTATTTTTTCAGATCTTCATCGCGTTAAGCCCATTTATTCGCCAGGTCCCGACGGTATACCTGGCTGTGTGCTTAGGTATTGTGCCGACGCCCTGTGCAATCCCCTTCTAAAATTGTTTACCTTGTCCCTAGAAACCTCCCACTTTCCCCTTATTTCGAAGGAATCATTTTTTATTCCACAAAAAAGGTAGCAAATCGGATGCCAGTAACTATAGAGGAATCTCTAAGTTGTCGGCCATTCCAAAACTTTTTCAGAAAATCATTACTCTTCATTTGCAGCGCCTGTGCAGATCAATTATTTCTCCATGTCAGCATGGATTTTTAAAGCGTAGATCAACGACAACCAATCTTTTAGAGTTCACTTCCTTCTTAGTTCGAAGTTATCCGATTTTTCTATTGACCCGTTTCCGCTGGCGCTCCCTGTATAATCAGACAGCCTAGATATGGGAGTGTACACACTTTTCCTATTTTAAAAGAACTTCCAAGTATTTCATGTCTTCCATGATGTCGAACAACTCTCACTTTCCTATGGTGTCGAAGACTCTCAAATAAAATGTCGAAGTTCGTTGGTGAAGAATTTTGAACGAAACCAGTCGATAGTGCGAGAGTCGTAGTTTTATCATTTACAATTATAATTTAATAACTTGTGAACATTACTCAAAATAAATAAACTTAATTTGTATTATCCCTACATACATATGTATGTGCATATTCCAATTTTTGTTTAATATGTATATATATATTTTTTTTTTTATAATTAATTTTAGTTAAATAAATAAATTAAATTATTATGCTGGTTTTTGGGCAGTGTCGAATTCAAATGCCTTGCTTTTGAGCCACGACATGTACATACCCTTTAGTACCAAATTCCCCGTCCCCGAGTTTTCCCCGAGACATGCTCGAAAAACTAAAACAAATTACATGTGCTTCGTTTAGCGAAGCTAGAAACAAAGTGGGCACAACAAAAAACGACCTGCTTTCGGCTAAACCCGATATCTCCCGAAGTTTGCACTGCATATTTGTTTTTGTTTTCGAACTGATTCGGAGCAACCGGTAAATCACATCGACGCCATGCTGCTGGTTGAAACGCACCTCACAGGGAGATATAACTTCCATATAAGAGGTTATACCTTTTACCGCACAGATCATACGGATGGCAAGGCCCACGGCGGAACGGGCATCTTAATCAGAGAACGCATCAAACACCACTTTCATCAAAGGTTTGCAACAAATTACCTGCAAGCCACGTCCATAAAAGTGCACACAGGAAACGGCAACCTTTGCATTGCCGCTGTCTACTGCCCACCTCGATTTACTATCTCTGAAGGTCAATTCATGGACTTCTACAACACTCTGGGGATCGCTTCATAGCCGCAGGAGACTACAACGCCAAACACACGCACTGGGGATCACGCCTCGTGACTCCCATGGGAAGGCAACTGTATAATGCACTTATAAAGGTGAGCAATAAACTGGACTACGTTTCTCCTGGTAGCCCCACATATTGGCCTGCAGACCCAAAAAAGATCCCAGATCTAATTGATTTCGCGGTGACAAAAAACATCCCACGCAATCTAATAAGCGGCATAGCACTACCGGATCTCTCACTGACCACTCGTTGATAAGCCTTCTTCAAAGCCCAGAAATTACGGACCACCCCTACAGGCTGACGTCGCACAACACTAAGTGGATGAAATACAGAAAGTATGTGAGTTCCCACATTGAGCTAACTCCCCAACTAAATATCGAAGCGGACATCGACTGCTCCACCGCCGCCCTGGAAGGGGTACTCGTCACAGCAGACAGGATCTTAACCCCTAAACGGAAGGATGTGTAATTTAAGAAGTTCAAAACCAACCGGCAAATTGAACAGCTGGTTCTGGAAAAGAGGCGTCTGCGACGAGCGTGGCAAACCAGCAGATCGCTATGCTCAAAGCAACGTCTTACTGAAGCCACCCGCAATCTAAACCGGGCCCTGAAGCAAGATGCTAAAAATGAACAACTTAAATATATTGGAAAACTCTCGCCAACTAGTACAAAGCATCCCTTGTGGAGGGCTCACCCAAATCTAACCTCTCCAATTGAAACCGTCACCCCTATAAGGAATTCTTCAGGGTGCTGGGCCCGCAGCGACAAAGATAGAGCCGAATCATTTGCCTTACATCTCAGAGGCGTCTTCCAGCCAAACCCCGCAGCTAATGATTATGTTCTTCCGCAAATCCACCTCGAAACTGAATCCACGCCAACTACATTTCAGCCCAACGAGATCACAAAAGTCATCAGGGAGCTAAAACCAAAAAAGGCTCTAGGCGGTGACGTAATAACTTCAAAAATAATAATGGAACTTCCGTACTGTGCTATTGAGGTCATCTGTAAACTCTTCAAAGGAATCATAAGTCTCGGCTACTATCCAAGTAAATGGACAAAATCAATTATTATAATGATACCGAAGACCGGAAAAGATCACACGATTCCGTCATCTTACAGACCAATAAGTTTATTATCATGCCTGTCCAAATTATTCGAAAAATGCCTTCTAACGCGCATAATACCATATATGGGAGCCCACAACATTATCCCAGCCCATCAATTTGGCTTCAGAGAAAAACACGGAACTATCGAGCAAGTAAACAGAATAACATCAGAAATTCGCACAGCCTTCGAACATAGGGAATATTGCAGCGCGATATTTCTCGATGTATCTCAAGCATTCGACCGCGTCTGGCTCAAATGTCTTATGCATAAAATTAAAACACACTTGCCCGGGTACACTCATAAACTTCTTGAATCCTACCTCTACAATAGAGCCTTCGCAGTGAGGTGTAACACAACAATTTCCGACAGCTACACTATCGAAGCTGGGGTCCCTCAAGGTAGCGCACTTGGGCCAACTTTATTCGTCCTTTACACAGCAGATATTCCCACGAGTGACCGACTAACAACATCCACCTTTGCAACAACCCAACTCGCCAACCACCTCGTGGTAGTCGAGAAGTGGCTATCTGACTGACGTATTAAAATAAACGAACAAAAGTGTAAACACACAACGTTTACTCTTAACAGACAAGCTGTCCCTCCGCTCTGCATGAATAGCACGCAGATCCCCAAGTTAATGAAGTAACGTATCTCGGCATCCACCTCGACAAACGTCTAACATGGCGTAGACATATCGAAAGCAAGTAACTGCTCCGAAAACTGAAAGCTAGCAGCCTCCACTGGATTATAAACTCCCGATCGCCTTTGTGTCTGGACTACAAGGTCCTGCTCTACAACTCCACTCTTAAGCCAATCTGGACGTATGGCTCCCAGCTGCGGGGGAACGCGCGCAGAACCAACATAGACACCATACAGCCTGCCCAATCAAAGAACCTGCGAACTATCACTGGGGCACCATGGTATATTCGTAACCAAAACATCCACAGGGACCTCGGCATTCTCGCAGTAAAAGATGAAATAGACAAGCAAAAAGCGTCCTACAATGAAAAACTCTCTGTCCACCCAAATCCTCTAGCAAGGGTCTTGACTGGGGTCTCCAGCCGAACCCGCCTGCAACGTACAGACCTTCCAACCCAGCCATAACTTGTCAGGGCCACTGTCTCAGTCTACATGACTCCTAGTTAGGCTATAGTATAAGATTTGATACACTTATTGTTAGTCTCGAAAATGAGAAGATTTGATAAATAAAAGCAAAGCATAAAAAAAAAAAAAAAAAAAAAAAATTTATTACAGACACGCCTATACGTACGTCCAGCCATGGCTGTAGTAAATGTACGCAAGTCGGGAGAAAAGTAGATTCTGTATTGACATTCAGCACTTCACGTGGTGAATAACAAACAGATGAAAACTTTAGTGACAGGACTTACCGTCACCATCATAAAGTATAATTTTTAAATACTCAGTTTGCTTCAGAAAAACTTGGGATTAAAATGGTGACCCAAGTCCCTCTTGATTGTATGCACCTTATTGAATTAGGTGTCATGCGAGAATTTTTATATAGAATTATTAACTATATGGTTAACACAGAATTCAAGGTTTCCAAACAAAGCAAAGGAACTATTTCCGAATGTTTGAAGTCCATGAGAAGCTACGTCCCAAAAGAGTTTGCACGAAAGCCAAGAACACTGGACGACTTACCGCATTGGAAAGCCACGGAATTTCGACAATTCCTTTTATATAGTGGCATTGTAGCTCTAAAAGATGCCATTCATGTTTGCCAGTATTACCAATTTCTTTTGCTCCACTGTGCATTTAGGATGTTGTGCTCTCACTTGAAGCGAGAGTCCAACATCAGTAATGCCCAAAATATGTTGGATTTATTCGTTACGAATTTTCTAATCATTTTTGGAGAAAACAGTGTGTCGTACAAAGTTCATAGCTTACTTCACGTAAATAGGACCATTAAGCAAATCGGTGATCCGGTTTCAGGCTCTTCTTACTCCTTCGAGAATTATTTACAAACTCTGAAAAGGTTTGTCCGAAAGCCAACTCAAGTTTTACAATAGATAAATAGAAAGATAGTTGAGGATAGCGGTATTCGGGTGGAGCAGGAAAATATAAAGCTAATAGGTAGGATTCTAAAGTTGAAGGGATGTACACTTCAAAATAAAATGCCAGATAGTTCTTGTTATGTAGGAGAACACATCCCAATTGAGGTTGATAGTTTTCAAGCGGATGCAGAAGGGATTTTTATTTTAGGCAGGAGCCTGTAACCTCATTAGCTTTAGGTATTTGTTTATGTAGCGGAAATATGGCATCAGATATAGAGAGATTTAGTGTTTCAGATAAGGTTAGAAAAGCGCTAGTTATATATATATATATAGGGGAAAGGTGGCAGTTGTGGACACAGTTTTCTTTTTCACTTATATATTTTTAACTGGAGCATATTATGCGGACAGGTGCATATCATTGGAAAGCTAGAGACCTTAGCTAACTAGTTTTCGAATAATTACAGTGATATCTATTACTAAAAGAAAAATTTTCAAGTTTTTGTAAAATAGTCATTTTTGCCAATTGTGGACTTTAAGGAGGGTTGTGGACAGGACACCTTTTTAGAATGTGCTACAATTAGAAAAGTATCAAGTTAAACGCAATCAAATGAAGAACAAAATGGAAGTTTATTCATTTGTAAAGAAAGAAAAATACTACGCATTACATTATTCCCAATCAGAATTACAATTCGCGCACTGGCACGCATGTCAGCACACTTCAAGTGCACTGGCCGATCACAATCATTGCAGTGAACGGAGTTGGAGGCGGACAATTTTTTTGGCAACAAACATCGAAGAAAAGAATATAAACACCATTAAAATATATTTACTTATATAGCTGTACTTATAATTCAATCAACGGCGATATTTTAAGATTTGTCAAACAAAAAATTGGGTGTCCACAACCCCCGACATTTAAGTGTCCACAACTGTCTCAAGCAGTCGTTGTAAAATCATATGAAAAAATGGTTTATTGTGAAAATGTTGTCAAAACCCGGTGTGGAATCTTAAACATAAATAAATTTCAGGTAAAAAAATCTATTGCACTCAACTTTTTAATTGACACACTTCACACGGTGACACTTTTAAAAACGTGCAATACAACTTTAAAACTTTTTCGGGACACAAAGCAGACGCGGCCGTTCCGTTTGGTATAAGGCACAAAACAATCGAGCTTCAATAGCGCACACATGACATTTGACAGATCCATATATCTGTCCTGTGTCAAAAGTTACACAGGGGTGTCCACAAAAAAAAAGTAAACGTGTTGGAAGACCTCCTTGCAGAGCCAGTCTTCAGAGCGGCTGAACCAGGCTGAGCTCTCGTAGAGGGTCCAGGCGCTGGAGGAGAACGTAGTTTTGGAGTCGGCAGTACAGGAGGTGTCGAGATTGTCTGCCATGCTCTAAGTTTTCCCTAAGGGGAAGGCAAAGAAAAAGGGCATGGCAGCCAATTTCACCTTCCCCTTGACGGACACCTTGCTGCTCTGGAGCTTAGCTTGGGCCCGGAGAATACTTATTGTTAAAATGCCCATGTAATTCACCTTTGTGTCAGGATGTTCTTTAATTATATTATTTTATTTATTATATGTATTCCGTTTGTTATTATATTATGATTTACAATGTTTCTTAAATTACTTGTCTTTTCTAATTATCTTTACACGTTTTCACTATTGTTCTTGTTTGTCCTAATTATCGTTTCACTAAGCTCTTGTTTGTTCTTTCTTGTTTGCGTGCTCCTACCGAAGTGATCCGCTGCTCCCCGGCAGTTCTCTTTCAACCCCCGTTTTACAGACAGGGCCTCTTTTGAGAGAGCCCCATGCTCTCTCAAAAGAGCGTAACAAAATAATGTGCCCAGAGCATACTAATACCCATTGGCCTGCTACACCTTGTCTTTTTGTTTTGCAGATTTCAGCTATGAGCAACCTTTTAAAAAGGAATACGCTTACAAAATCTTTAAAAACGGTCACGGGCGAAGAAATATATTTAATTTAATATATTTGCCTTTCACATAGCATAGCTTTTTCAGAAGAGCAGGGCCAGCAGGGCCGGAGAAGCCCACGCCATGTATTGCGTAAAAAATAACATTTAAAAGAAAAAAGAACTAGGAAGAAATAAAAATTATTAACTATTATTATTATTATATTAAATTATTATTTTAAATTCCACGGGGTTTCAGCGGGTATTCCCTGGGGACTTTCCACAGGTTTTCCAATGCGATTCAACGTTGATTTTCCACAGGTTATCCCATGGGTTTCAGCGGGTAAAGCTAACTTCGGCATGCCGAAGTTTAAATACCCTTGTAGTAAGTAAGTAAGACTTTTTCGTTTTCTCGGGTACTCCCATTTATGTCAGCGAAAATGTTGCGAACAAAAATGTCGCGAACGAAAATGTTGCGAACAAACTAAATGAAATTATATATATAATCCTATGGCAGTTATATGATATAGTGGTCCGATTTTGATCAAATTAAATTCTAAAATATTACAAAATGGCCATGTCTGAAATTTCATGAAAATATGTTGAAAATTATAGTTATAAGTTATAATTTTTTTTCTAAAAATTTTCCGATCGTTCCTATGGCAGCTATATGATATAGTGGTCCGATCTGGCCCGTTCCGACATATATAGTAGTGAGAGCATATTAAAGACAGCTTAAAACTGAGGGACTAGTTTGCGTAGAAACGGACGGACAGACAGAAAGACAGACAGACAGACGGACATGACTAGATCGACTCGGCTGTTGATGCTGATCAAGAATATATATACTTTATAGGGTCGGAAAGTCTCCTTCACTGCGTTGCAAACTTCTGACTAAAATTATAATACCCTGCCAGGGTATAAAAATGTATGAAAATTCATATTTCCCCGGGGAATCGCCGGCTTTTGCTTACGAGTCCCTGGGGATTAACCGGAGAAGGGAACTGAAGGGTATGTACATTGCATCACTCACAAAACAAGGAATAAATGTAAAAAGATTGACTTGTGTAGACAATAAATCAATAAAACTTACATAACGTAGTAAATATAAGATCTCCATGCTTCTGTATTTCAGAATAAGATGATGAAAATATGTTATTTAGCCAATGCCGTACTTTTATTTCAGGTAATTGGATGTTGTTTTTCTTGAGATAACAAATAAGAAGACGATATCCAAGGGCACGACTTTTACGCTGTTGAAGCTTTGTAGCTATTAGATATTCCATATTGATTTGTGAAATAAAAATAAAACTTGCAACTTAATAATCAAACACTGGATTATGCAGTAAGAGCTGGAAACTATCGATGGTACTATCCCGGTATCGAACTTTTACTTTTCTGAGCTACTATCGATTGACGCAATTGTTGACCTTCGGCAATATATTAATTTGAGCACTCCGACTAAAATACTACAATAATATGCCTATTTGCACTAACCATTAAGAGAAGCTTAAAGAACATTTACTTCATTTTTGCTAATAATTCTAATATAAAAAAATAGTAGCTACTAATAAGTCTGAGCATATGTTCGGCTAGGCTAGGTCTTAGGCTGATCTCCAATTTAGTTCTTTATATTATTATATGATAAATATAATTTTTATCTCTAATATTTTATGTTATATTTATAGAATTAAATTAGCATTGCGTAAGCATTAAGAAATTCATTCGAAATTGCTCATATTTTTATTTCTTGTATTTCACGCTTGCTCTCAAAATATCGAATAGGCCCACCATCGATATTTTGCCGATCTATTACCTATTTTCTAAACATGTAATGTAAAGAAGTTCCATGTGGTTATTTTTGAATTCAATATAAAATTATGCTATGTTTGTAATAAGTTTACATATAGCAATTCTTTATTTAAGGAACATAAGCCAGTGCAAAAGGTGTATACTTTCTGTATTTATGACTGAAATGTATTTGCTATATACCACAGAATTACTGAAATATATGGGGAACAGCTGTTCCCATAAAAATGGTTCGTACAAATGAAAATACTAGTAGTTTAAAACGAAGGATATACAGGAAAATACAAAAAATATACACATATATTAATGTCTTGCGACTGGAGTTTTGGTTGAACTTGAGCAGTTGACTTTTTTGGGTCGATCCTTATAAGGGTTAAATACATTTCCGATCTTTTTCGTAATTCAGTCGTATACGGAATCCCCTGAATGATTCGACGATAAAATATTGTGAATGCATATATACAATTGTTGCGTTCAGCAGAACAACGTGATCAGCTCAGCGTTTTTTGAGGGCCAATGATGCAGTCATACTTTGTTGACAACCGGCAAAATTTGAAACAATATACACATTCATCTTATTATGATTTGTTTTAGATTAATAATTGACCCAAAGCTATTGACATGCGTTGCGGCGGCAGCGCAAAAATGTTTTTTCTTTTGAAGTGTGACCGCTCTTTCTACTCGTTGCTCGACATTTTTTGAATGAAAATGATACTTTGTTGACAACCGGCAAAATTTGAAACATCACACACATTCATCTTGTTAATGACTTGTGTTAGATTATTTATTGTTCCAAAACTATTGACATGCTTTACGGCGGCTGCTCCTGCCTTGGACTGCTTATAAGACATGTCTAAGGAACTCGGATGATTGTATATGGGCTCTTTGAGGCATGGGTGGGTGTTCCGTTCAGGGAGAAACATGATGGAACCAGTGCCCAGCCCATACCCATGGAGGAGAAGCTGTCCTGTGCCAGTTGCATAACGAGGTGCAAAAGGGGCCCATTTTCCCCTTGATAGTCCTGCATCCTTATTTTTAATTGTACTTTTTCGTCCCAGGTCTTTTAATGCAAATTCATATAATTTCCCGATTCCCAAAATATTGTATTTGCCTTTATCACGACGATTGTTCATGCCGAGATCCATAATTTGAAATATGTGATGGGCAGGGCTAGAGGCAAGCAATGGTGACAGCCAGTTTTATAAAATTTTGATTCTTTTTCGCTACGCGTTATGGAACTACTAAAACGCGCGCCTCAAATAATCTGGTAACGCCATGCCATTTTCTAGTATTTTCAAAACTGAACTGGATACCACACTTTGAAACAGACCTAGGTGACAAGCTGTTTCAAACTATTTGCCTCTCGCTCTCTCTCACTGCTTTGCTACAGTTTTCTTCACTCTGGATACTGTGCTTTACTACTTTGCACGCTTTTCTGGGCACATGCTCTTTGTTAAATAAATATCATAAGAAAACTGCAATTACTCGTTATGTAAATATGTAATTTGAAAGTAGTGCCAACAATATCTTCTGCAATATGCAGTCTTTCTGTTGTTTCTGTTGTCTAATCTATTCATTTTAGTTCCGCAGCATGCATTTCAGATTTCTTTGCTTATGTTTCGGATGACCCACAGCTGTTCGATCAGCTGATCACGATGGTGATTGGATATGTAGCTCTGCGAGAATATTAATTTCCCATCTGCGAAAATACCAACTGTTTCATAGGAATGGAAAGTTTCAGAATTATTATTAAAAATTTTAAACGACGTAAAATTGTATTTTATTGTTGCATTTTTGACGTTCATAAATAGTCACATATGTCATGGATTGAGAATGTACATAATACCCTATAACTTTTCCATAGGTCTACATTTGACGCTAACTTATCGACACGGCCTTGACGTATTATAAACCTCGTTTCAGAGCTGTAAGAACATCGATAATTGTCCCACTCTATTTTTTGATTGTCATAGTCCAAGCTATCGATAATTTCGATAATATCAATCGAATTATTAATTATTGTATTTTGTTTTGTATTTTAAACGTTTTTATACCCTTGCAGGGTATTATAATTTAAGTCAGAAGTTTGCAACGCAGTGAAGGAGACATTTCCGACCCTATGAAGTAAATACATTCTTGATCAGCATCAACAGCCGAGTCGATCTAGTCGATCGATCGGAAAATTTTTAGGAAACAAATTATAACTTAAGCAATTTTCAACATATTTTCACAAAATTTCTAATATTCTAATATTTAAGAATTTCGGTTTTATTTGATCAAATTCGGACCACTATAATTCATTTACACCAGTCTTCAAACAATACCTGGTTTTAACTATTAAAAACGCAAAAAAAAAACCAATTGGATAAGAAAGGAAATTGTAATTTGCTATTTATTTTTTGAAGTAATTCATACCAATATTAAACACCCCATTTAACATTAATTTGATATTTGGTCAATTTGTTTAATTCATCTAAAAAAAAAAATCACGATTTATTTATTTATATATTCTTTATTTCTCATTAGTAGTCACTTCCTCGTATTCCTTTTCTATACTTTCATTTGTCGCGCCTACTAACACCTAACACGAACAGGCACGTGCTTGGTGTCAGATGGGCCTAATGTACTGATCGCAGTGCATCAACCTCCAGTAAAAAAAATACAAATATTAATAAAAAAAAACCCAATCTCATTGTTACCTGTTTTTGTTTTTTTTTTGTATTGAATATGATGATTACAAGTATGAATTATTGAGACCAATCTACCTTTGAGTGGCATTGTATATAACAAATTAATTATAGGCGATATATCGATGGTGGAAAAAAACATTCGAGGTATCGCGCAGCAAGGCCAACATCGATATTACTATCGATGTTTTTACAGCTCCTCATTTTGACAAGTACATTATTTGGATTTTGATATATAAATCTAACTTGCGGCCATGAGCATTGCTATTAAATTGGTGTCTTTGAGGGCATCAATTGCTTTTATTAATCGTAGCAGCAATGGAAATAAAATACATGCAAGAAACAGCCATGTGTAGGTAATTCAAAGCACAAACAAGTTCAATATTTACTTACATAATTTTTCTAGTGTTTCTTATCGTAACGCCCCACCACCGCATTCAAAAGCAACAAGGATTGGAGCTGTAGCTGTTGGCGCAACGATGTGGTGGTGGGTTCTGTGGCACTTGTGGCACGAACCCGACCATATAACGGTATACAATTTTATTTAAAAAAAGTACTTATTAAATGCTTCTGTTTTTTTGTACAGGGAGAGTTTGACTACCCAAATCCGAAAGAATGGAGCAACTCTGAGTTGGGTATCCCAAAGAATGATTTGTAAACAGCTTTATTGAAGGAGGTTAGCCAATGCTGATTTAAAATAATCAATAAATTAAGCTTAGCCTCATTATTTCCTATAGAGAACAACCAGTGTTTTTCTTTCTTAATGTTTAATATTAATGTGGTGCGTTTTGATTTATTATCTTCTAGAGATCTACCTACCTTTCGTTTAACGGATGGTTCATAAGGATTTGCCATTCCACAACTGTCGCTTCATTAACATTTGCCAAAATTTTTTAAATCAATAGATTTTCTATGAAATTTTCAAAGAATTCAAAATTCTTTCTCTTTCTAGTGAAAACAATAATGAGGAACAACTGATAAAAGAAAGTAGCCGAGGCAACCAAAATGCAAAAATATGTCTGGCTCGGCGAACTCTGTCTCGCCCCTAATTTATGTTTTATATAACGCCAGAGTGATAATAAAATGCAGATAATTCAAATTTATATGTACATAGTTTATTCCAATCTCAGCAGTTGAGATTGATACGATAAACAATATTTTTTTTCTGTTATTTTCCGAAAAGGGCTTTCCAACACTCGGACATGCAACGTACTATAGTACCGTGTATCTCATTAAAAGAAAATAAGGGTTTTTAGTGTCTGCTCTAATTGAGTATGTTATACCTCTGTTATACTAGAGGTATGTTATATGCGCCCATGTCTTTGGCCAGCGTGAGAACGCTGACTGTATTTTTTCCGAGTCGCCAAGTGAGTGCTCATGTTTCATATGCACTTTACTGATACATTGGAACAAAGTGCTGCAATGTATTTATTGTTATTATTATTGTTTATAGGTGCGCATACCACATCTCCCTCCTTTTGAGAAACAGTGTAGCTATTTGAATAGAAAGCAATACTTGTGTTCCTCACTCTTTATGTAATGTTTTTCTTCCTCGAGAGCTTCGGGTCTAGCATCACTCCGAGATACTTAGCCTGCTCTGATAATTTTAGCTCTATGCCATCTATTCTGGGCATATTATATGCTAGTATCTTAGTCCTTCTAATGAAGAGGATAAGTTCTGTTTTATTTGGATAGGGTCCACATACTAGCAGCACAACGTCATCTTGAGCTCTTCCAATATGTTATTCATGTACGTGTGAGGTGAGTGCCACTCAGTTCGGCTGTGATCGTCCTACTCGTTAGCATTGGGTTAGGTTGGGTTAAGTCGGAAGGCCCTCTCGGGGCCGCACATAGGCCAATATGGCCCGTAGCTATCCGAAAGTTGCTGTATAGACCTAGAGAATGTTTATGCGGTTTTTAAAACCATTTAGGATCGAGGTATTTTTCGCGAAGCAAGTAGTTCGCCTGGCTTCTTTCTGGAGGCATCTTCTAGCGATGCCAGAACCGGAGCGTCTAGGTATTTTATTCTTGCCCTTGCTAGGGCCGGACATTTGCAAATTGATGCTCCAAGGTTTCGGTTGCCTCGGATTCATCACATTTCCGGCACTTGGCGTTGTCGGTAATGCCCAGCTTGACTGCATGTGCCACAGCTAGGCAGTGACCTGTAAGAATTCCCACTAACAGTCTGCAATCTTTCCTTGGAAGATGCAGCACGTAGTGACTGAATTTTGCGTTGCGCTCTTTGCACATGATTTTTGATATTTTGCAGGTTGTGGAAGTTCTCCTCCATCTGCTTTTAACTCGTGTGTCGGCCCGTCTTTCCAGTTCGCTTTGGAGCGTTCTTAGGGAGACAGGAACGTTTTCTAATCTTTAATTCGCCAGTTCGACGCCTTCCTTTGCAAGTTCGTCTGCCGTCTCTTTACCATCGATGCCCTAGATCCGCACTGACATGGTCGTGCTAAGGATATGTAGTACATTTTTGGAACTGACCGCTGACGATTGCATGGATGTTATCGCCGCTTGACTGTCTACGAACAAGTTGACAGCTTCAAGTGGGCGGTCTTTGCTCTGCGCAAGCTCTGCCGCTTTCCTTATGGCGAATACTTCCGCCTGGAATATGCTGCATTGGCTTGGTAGCTTATACGACAACCTCATTTCAGGCTCTGTGCAGTATATGCCCGCTCCAACTCTTCCTTCCGTCTTGGAGCCGTCGGTGTATATATTGAGGTGTTGAGCATGGTCCTGACCTGTTTTCCAGTCGTCAGGTCCCATGAATGGTGTTGTTTTTAGATCCGGCCACGTTCTGGTTATCATGTCTCGACCAACTGAACTATGCCCGAATCCCTGTAGAGACATATTCCCTGATGCAACTAGGCGTTGTGCCGCCTTTCCAGCAGTCAATTGAGCGTGGATATCTAGGGGATCGATTCCGATTATGGTTTCGAGTGCGGATGAGAGGACCCATGTGCTGCTAAGCATCTTCTTGGATGCATATAGCGCTATGGTGTCCATCTTTACCCTCTCTAATACATTGGGCTTCCATGCCAGCTTGCTGTCTAGTACAATGCCGAGGTACTTGACTTGTGTCTTCGGGGTTAGCCTGGTTGATTTAATTTTCGGGGGGACCCATAGCGGTGAAGAGAATGAGGTCCGTCTTGTCCGCGTTGATACTGAGTCCTACCTTCTTCGGCCACTTACATATCTACCTGAGTGTTGATTCCATAATCGAGCTGAGGGTCCATGGACAGACTCCCGTAATAATTATGCTTATGTCGTCAGCATAGGCTGTTATCTTTGGGGCCTTCCTCTCGAATCTCTTGATCAGGTCGTCTACCACCAGATTCCACAGAAGAGGCGACAGGACCCCGCCCCTGTGTGCTCCTTTCACCGTGGAGGCGGTGCCCCAATCGGATTTTACCCGCCTACAGCTTAGTAGATTTCTTATCCATAAGCTGATGGCGGGGGGCGTGTTGGTCGCTTCTTGGCGGTCCATTATAGCGTCTGTTGTCACGTTGTTCAATGCTCCGGATATATCTACAAACACTCCTAGAGCATATTCTCTGTTATGCAGGCCCCTCTCAATGGTGGCTACTAACGAGTGTAGTGCCGTGTCAACTGATTTCCCTTTCGTGTAAGTGTGCTGGTTGGATGACAACAGTCGTCCCACATCGTTTCTGATGTATAAGTTAATTAAGTTAATTGCTGACCAAGCATTTGGCCGGAAGCTCTCACATAGCCGGCAAAGCTCTGCATATTGGCAAAGGCCGCTATGAAGCTTTTTATGTTAGCTTTTAAGATCAGTTCGTTTTGGACATTCTTATAATAAAAAGCACAAGCTCATGAACCAACAATCTGGCAATCTGTCGATATCATTATATTTGACCATAGCTATCTGAGTCCCTAGGCCAGATGCCCAAAGGAAGACAGGCATCTTCCCAACGTAATCGTCGTAAATCTTCAAGTGGATTTACCACCCTCTGCCCCTGTACGAGGGACATCTGGACATCCATCCATCGGCCAACCGTCGAACCCACCAGAGACTGCAGCGAGGGATCCCCCTCCGGCACCAGCAACCTAAATAATTGGCACCCAACTACACATGTCGACTCACGACATGTAAGTGAGCTTCCTCAGCACCTACAGCGGTGCATAGTTAAATTCTTTCGTGGCTTTCTTCCTCCGCCGAAAATAATTCTGCGAAGTCCAAATAATATATTGAACATTTGAATATGTATATTCATCATTTTAATAAAAAAATAAAAAAATCCTACGCTGCAAAAATCTATTCTGCATTGCTACATAATTAATACGCATACATGTTTTGTAATTTATGCTACTAATTCGTGTTATTAATTTAAAATTTAAAATTTAAAATATCTTAGCCGGTGCGCTGGGAAAAAATTAACTTTATATCTTATATATACTTTACTACTTTATATCTTACTATGTGCATTTCATTTCGCTTTCGATAGGTTTGGACACTGTAGCTTAAATTGAACTTGAATTCTCTGCATTAGCTCCACAGCCGTCTCGGGCTTTCTTATCGTTGCCCCGCTCCACTTTGTTACCCGATACAGCAGCGCATGCATTGCTGTGGCAATATTTTGTCTTTCATATATGTCTTTGTCTTTGCTGTTACGATTTTTTTTTGTCATTTATAAGGTGCGTATCAAAATGATAGCAAACTTTCATAGCTTGCGTTTCTTCCCTCATAAAATTTGCCTGTACTGGAATATATTTAAAGCAAGTATGACGAAAGAGAGGATAAGGCATAAGCAATGCAAATTGGAAATATGCCGTTACTTTTGCGTAAAGACGTAGAAATTTGCTAGCTTGCATGTGTATCATAATTATATAACACATAACGAAAACAGACGCCGAATTGTTAAGACTAAGTCATTTAAAATTTTTTAATTCGCAATAGCAATTTAATTAATTTTAAATAAAATGGGTCGTGGTTCCCTACTTTGTGAACAAGAAAAAGGCTCAATTCTTGTCTTTTTGAAATCTGGCTTGAATATAAGTGAAATATCGCGTGAAATTGGTCACAGTCGCAAGGTTATTTCCAATTTTTTAAAGAACCCATGAGAATATGACAAAAACGCAGTACAGGTCGAAAACCAGTCATAGATAACCGTACCAAGCGACGCATTGTCAAAAAAGCCAGTAATTCTTTTGTGTCGTGTTCCAGACTTGCTTCGTTAAGTGCAAGAAAAGTGTTGTGAGAGCTAAACAAAAAAAAAAATACCTTATTTGACAGCCCGTCATAAGGCAGCTCTTATACAATTTGCAGAAAATAACTTGGCAACAAACTGGGCCTCGGTAAAAAAAATTGTACTTTTCTACATTCCTAATTAAATATATTTTATATAGGTTATTTTTTCGGAAGAACAAAAATTTAATCTTGATTTACAATTTACAAGCTCAAGGATGAATAGTGCATGTTCAGGTCAGGAGGGGCCCACTGTACTTCCTTTGGCCAACGAGCTTTCGGAAGCTCGGCCGCTCTTGCGCTCCCGTATTTCGGGCCTACGCGCAATGTCCATCGATCGTGCCGATGCCCCGCTCCCCGCTCCTCTGCAAGGTTCAGGCGCTTCGCGGCAATATTCCGCCACTCCTCGGCCAAGCGCATCCGCTCTCGCCCCGCTGGTGCTCCCTTCTTGTGTGCTCCCGCGGCCCGAGCTAGTGCATCGGGTCAAATCCGAACCAGCAGTCGGCCTCCGTCGATCTCCCGCTCTCGCTTTAGCGGAGTAAAGCGGGCGGGAGCATGGATCTATGTTTAAGCTTAAGTTAGTCTCAAAACTGAATTCGAATAAAGCGCATATACGGTTCCCCGACGCCCCCGTGCCTACTGGTCTTTTTCTACGAGTCATTTCGACTGCGTCGTGGGACTTCTCTGGATTGCGAGCAAAGGACCTTTTTTGGACCAGGAATCCACCCCCCTACAAACATTGGTCCTTCGAGCCGGATAAGGACGTCCTGCAGGATATTTTCTACCTTCCTCTCTACACCGGCAGCTCCGGTGGATTTTTTTTTGGAAAAAAAAGATAAGTACAAGCCTCC
Source organism: Drosophila bocqueti (assembly GCA_018151655.1). Lineage (NCBI taxonomy): Eukaryota > Metazoa > Arthropoda > Insecta > Diptera > Drosophilidae > Drosophila > Drosophila bocqueti. The sequence continues at coordinate 220,823 of JAECXF010000040.1, forward strand.
TCCTGTGTCCGAAATTACCGGTCTTCAGCAGGTCTGCGGATATCCCATTTCGCTCAGACTGCTGAAAGATTTTCATGTCAACTCCAAGTCCGAGTCTCCGACAACACAGTATTTTTTTGCGGAAAATATATGTCATATTTATACAATACATGTCTCCATATTTCCACGTCATCTCCGTTTTCTTGCGCCGCTTGTTCGGTATTCTCTCTGTACACCCCTTGAACATATTCGCATAGCGGTCCGTACATCAATATCATAAACGGTCTACATCAGTCCATTCCTACATATGTACATACTTACTTACATATTTTTTTCCTCGGGAATTTATACATTTTCTCTACATTTATTTACATTAAATACAGTCCACTGCAAACTTTCCGAACGCCCATATAAATTCACACATACCGTACATATGTACATATGTATTTATTTGACTCCGCGGGAATTCATACATTTTTCTACATTTATCTACATTGATCTACATTAAATACATACATACAGCCCATTGCAATTTTTTCCTTTTCGCCATTATTATTATTATTATTATTATTACAAAGGCCTTGCTGCACTGCGACCAGATTTTAGATCTTTTGTGCCGGCCTGTAGGATTAGGGAAGAGGCCCTATACCTAGGCTTTTAATGAAAGAGAGCACTTTGGTAAGGTCTATTTGTTCCCAAATCCTGTAGGGGGGAATAAGTTCACCTCCTAGATGTTGAAGTCGACGTCTGATTAGCGATGGGCACTCACATAGAATATGTTCTGATGTTTCTTGCTCCATCTCGCAGAATCTGCAGGTGTCGATTTCTGAAAGTTTTAATTTCTTAAGGTGATACCTAAGGTTGCAGTGACCCGTTAGGTAGCCCGTTAGAGTGCGAATTTCGCTCTTTGGTAGGTTGATGATGCGTTTTGATCGCGTCATCTGGGGGACGAGAAATTGTTTGGCTTGTCTCAGCCCTGCACTGTCGGTCCAGTGACGATTTATCTCTGTTTCCTCCCATTTCCTGAGCAGTTCTCTATTGTGTCCTTTCGATAGTCCACAGAACGGCTCAGGGCCGATGAAAGGTGTCATCGCCCCGCGTTTAGCTAGGGAGTCTGCCACCTCGTTTCCTATATGGCCTTCATGCCCTGGCACCCAGCCCACCGTTAGGGTGTTTTTGGAGGCAAGGGCGTTCAGCTGCTGGAAACAGTTCTCTACAAGTCCGGATGAGATCGTAAAGGAACTCAGCGCTATGAGCGCTGCCTGACTGTCAGAGAAGATGTAAATCCGTGCGCCTTGCATTTTCCTGCGAAGGCATTCACGAGCACAGATTTCTATGGCGTGTATCTCTGCTTGGAAAATGGTTGGAGACTTTCCCATGGCTATGGATTTTTTGAACCTTGGTCCGAAAATGCCAGCCCCGGTGTCACCGTTTTCCAGTTTCGACCCGTCAGTGTACCACGTTTGTGATCCACTGGGCAGAGATATTGATTTTGTTTTCCATTCATTCCTAGTGTACAAGACTACTGAGAAATTTCTGTGGAAAACGAGTTTTGGTTTCTGCTCGTCAGTTACGCGCAGAATGGGCTCATTTATTAGGGGCTCAAGGACCCTAAGATGCCCGGTAAGATCACCACTTTTTATATTGGTGATGTTTTGAAGGCGAAGTGCCCCCAGGCAGGCCTCCTTTTTCAATGTAATTGGTAAAGGGGGTATGCCAGTTATGACTCCTAGTGCTGCAGTGGGGCATGTCCGGATGGCTCCGGTGATGCCTATGCAGACCAGTCGTTGTAATTTGGTAAGTGCAGCCGCAGCTGTCCTCTGGGTAGATTTCGTCCACCAAGCAAGAGATGCATAGGTTAAGATCGGTTTTACCACAGTGTTAAAAGACCAGTAGATCATTTTGGGACTTAGGCCCCATGTTCTACCGTAAAGCCTGTTGCAAGCAAAGTGTGCTCGAGTGGCTTTGTTTATAGTCTTTTCCAGGTGTGCATTCCAGTTGAGTTTGGAGTCGAGTGTGACTCCTAGGTAGTTGGCCTCAACCGAAAAGTCGATGATGGACCCATTTAGGGATGGTCTTTTTAGGGAGAGAGACCTTTTCCTGGTAAATGGGACTAAAACTGTTTTTGATGGGTTTATGGACAGTCCTTTGTCCTGACACCATCCGTTGGCTATATTGAGGGCTTGCTGCATGCGGTCCGAAATGGTTTGCTCATGCCAGCCCACTATATAGATGACTAGATCATCAGCGTAGCCTTGAGTAGGGAACCCTAAGTTGTTGAGCTCATATAGTAGCTCGTCGATGACCAGAGTCCACAGGAGAGGAGAGAGTACTCCCCCTTGAGGGCATCCCCTTGTGGCTGTGATTGAGGTCATAGTTCCTCCAAGGTCTACAGTTATGATTCTGGATTTAAGCATTTCCAGAATCCACCTAGTGATAGGTGTAGAGACATTCTTTCGTACAAGAGAGGCACGTATAGCCTCATATGACGTGTTGTCGAAAGCTCCTGAGATGTCTAAGAAGGCACCTAGTGCTATCTGTTGAGCGCCGATGGCCTTTTCAATGGTTGTTGTAAGGCAGTGTATGGCGGTCTCAGTTGATTTACCAGCTTGATACGCATATTGGTATTTGTGTAGGGGTAGTTCCTTGAGATTCACCTCCCTTATATGCTGGTCAATTATCTTCTCCATCGTTTTAAGGAAGAAGGAGCTAAGGCTAATCGGTCTATATGATTTAGGCAATTGGGAATCTTTCTTCCCTGCCTTTGGGATAAACACGACTTTTACTTTAGCCCAGTTGCTTGGTATGTGTCCAAGCAGGAGACTGGCTCGAAATAGACGGACCAGGGGGAGTGCGATCAGATGCAGTCCCCGCTGCAACAGGCATGGATATATACCATCCGGTCCGGGTGATTTGTATGGGCTGAAACTTTGTAATGCCCATTGTACGCTATTTTGATGAAACATCCTATAGGGCATGTTTCCAACACGTTCTGAGCGATGGGGGGGTTCCCCTCTCTCAGCTCCATTGGAGTCTGCCACCATAGTCATGTGCAGGTGTGGGCACTCTCCAGTCTCAGAGAGGTAGGTTGGTGCCTCTCTCTGTGAGATGGGTTGCTCCACAGCCACACACCCAGGAAAGTGAGTGGCCAGGAGTAGGCTACTCGTCTCCTTTGGGTTGTTTGTGTATGTTCCATCAGGCTTTTTCAGCGTGCAGATGCCGTTTGAGTGGTCTTTAGAGAGGGCTTTTTGCAGCCTAACAGCTTCCGGGAGAGATGAGATCTGCCCGCAGTGTTGACGCCAAGTAGCCCGTTTTGACTTTCTCAGCTCTTTATTATAGAGCGTTAAAGCAGATGTGTAGGAGTCCCATGAGGCCCTCCCACTCCTCGCCTTATTGAAGAGCCTGCGCGCAGTTTTTTTGAGATCGTCAAGGCTTTTGTTCCACCAGGGAACAGCCCTTCCGGTCTTGCGTACCTTTTGGTCGCAGCTGGCGTGATATGCTGATTCAACATTTGTATGAAGCACAGTAGCTTCACGCTCTAACTCGTCTATGGATATTATCGGACGGGTTGAGCAGTCTCTGGATTGCTCAAGTTCAAAACAGAAGAGATCCCAGTTGGTTTTCCTGGGATTTCTGGTGACTAGGCTACATTGCAAGGCGCATCCTATGTCAAATCTAATGTGTTGGTGATCTGACATAGTGATCTCACTTGCAACGTGCCAGTTTGAGACAACGGACAACATATTTGTACTACAGAGAGTCAGGTCAAGAACCTCCTCTCTAATGGCATTAATAAATGTGGGTTCGCTGCCCTGGTTTAGTAATCCTATGTTATTACTAATAATATATTCAAGAAGGTACTCACCCCTCTTGTTGATGTCACTGCTCCCCCAGACCGTGTGATGTGCATTGGCATCACAGGCGATTATCCATCTGAGCCGGTTTCTCTGGCAGTGCTCTATCAGGGCACAAGTAGCCGCCGTAGGCACCTCCTCCGAGTCACCGGGTTGATAGGCGGAGGCCAACACTGCCTCCTGCTCGCCGTGGGCGGTGGGTATTTTAGCCCAAACCGCCACCAGGTCCTCAGTTATAAACTGTGAAAGGGGAACAAATGTTAGATTTTTGTTAATTAACAACGCCGTTCTAGGGCGAGGTTGGTCATTTGCATATAGCAACTTACCGGATGGGGTGCTAAGCCCCCGGACACGTCCTGCATTTATCCAGGGCTCCTGGATGAACGCTATGTCCATTGTAGCGAACCTCTCGCAAAGTACGTCGGATGCGGCCTTTGCGTGGTGGAGGTTCGCTTGGAGACATCGGAGGTGTCTCCTGGTTTTAGGGGGAGTGGGGAGAGGGGGGAGAGGACATTAGTCCGCCCTCTTGCGGCCCCTGGCCGCCATCTTCCGGCCGCGGTTGGTGCCTAGAAGGGCCTCCTCCTCTTGTGTGCGCCTCGCACCCTTGGGTACGCGCCCGGTGCCTCGAGTGGGGCGCCCGGTTCCGCGCGTAATGCGCCCATGGAGTGGAGGGCGCAGGATTTTCCGCGGTGCTGCGGGCTCTTGAGCGACTGCAGTGCCCTGTGGTGTCGATGCAGCCATAACAGGAGCACTGGCATTTGAGCAGGTGGGCTTCTCCGTTGCGGGAACGGGAGCCGCTGCCTGTCTCTTCGCCTGCATATCGGCCTTTGGCTTTAGAGAAGCCGTGCCAAAAGCAAAGTTGAGCCGATGCCCCAGCGCTTTTAATCGGTTGGCGGAAACCGGGTCTAGCGCGATCGTCAAGACAGCCGTGTTTTGTCTCATCTCACGGTGGAAGACCCGCCAGTCTCCCACTCGCAGGCCGGTGTTCTGGCCTTCAATGAGGTTTAAAACCTCTGCTGTCTTTAATTCCGCATTTGGAAGCGGGAAGTAGCCGACATAGACGGCGGCACGTGGTGCCTCTGCCTCGGGGACTACTTTGAGGTGGGCGTCTTTCCACAGCCGGAGCTTTGGCACCTCTGTGCTCAGCCACTCGGCCGTCTCTGCGTTCCCACACGTGATTGCCATCCACCCTGGTCGAAACGTGCAGCCAGAGAACAGCGGCTTCACAGAGCCGTGTCTCATGGCCATCACTCTCGCTAGGATGGCAGACTGGATGCTGTTCAGCTGATCCGTCGTAAAGAGCTGTTGAGGGTAGTCGGCAGGGAGTATCGCCATCTTCGATGAGCTGGCAACGTCCCTGTAGGAGGGCATGACACCGACTTGGGGTGATTGCTCCTGTATCTGCTGCCCAGCCGCAGCTGCTGCTGCGGATGTGGAGGCTACTGGAGCCTCCGTGGCAGGCGGTGCAGTCGCAAGGCCACCCCTCGTCAAGGCACTGGGTGCCGCGGTTTTTATCATGGCCCTCTTGGTCGACACCTCTTCTGGGGTCGTGTTGGCCGATCTGATCCTCTTTTTGGTCGCGCCACTCTTGCTGGGCTCTACCCTTGGAGGGTCCATAGGCTTCTGAGCGAGCCTTTTGGCCTCCTCCATGGGAATGCCGTTCGCAAGGTGTCTGCGCAACCTTTTCCTAGCGGCGCCCGATAGGGCGATCCGCTTGGGTTTGTTCACCTTGGGAGAGGCGAGAAGGGCTTCTTCCTCTTCTTTGGTGATTGTGTCGGTGCCAGAGCCTTGTGAACATACGTCCATGGCTACTTCGGGCTCCCGGATTTGTTCGATATCAATCGATTTGGGGCTGCTGGAGCACCCTGTTTCTGGGGTTTTACTTAAAATGGTTTCCATAGATTGGTCCCACGAGTAGTGAGGAAGGGAGTATCCCCCGGGGCAGAGCCTCATACCCCGGATCGGGCGCTTGTACGACCGGAGGTGCCAGGTATCCGGAAGCCACCGTTAAAAGACACACTGACGTAGTGCCATTCATCACAGGGGCACGGTACGGTAACACCGGTGATTACGGGTTTTTTTTCGAGTTGTCCTCTCTAGATCCGCCATATTTAGTCTAGAGCAGGGGCACCTCGAGCAGGATGTGGTTCTTCACCACGTATGGTCGGTCTTTAGTAGTCGGCATGTGACTGCCAACCACCACTAGCTGAGTAGGATCGACGAGGCGACAAGCGCACACGCTTCACCCACCCAGCCTTAGCCCCCTTCCTTTTCGCCATTGTACAAATATTTATTCCGCAACTGCAAAAATAAAAAATTAAAATTCTGAAACAAAACCATCAACGCTGTTCATAATTGTCTGTGCATTTATACATGTACATATATGTACATATAGCCATTATCTCGCTTAGCATCGGCATCAGCAGCGGCAGTGCAATTGTTGTTGTTGCTGTGCTCTTGGGTTCGCCGGCTTGGGTTTTTTTTCGCCTAGCCATACATACACACACATACCATCCGAAGCATACAGTGGGCCGTGGGCATTGCCGGACGGGCAATATCAATAAAGAAAACACAAGAGAACACATTGCCGACAGTCCACTACAGTCCATTCCACCTGTGTCCGCCTGTGTGTTATATTTTTTCCGTCTTGTCCAGCTGCTGCCGTTACACACACATACATTCACATACATAAGACCGTTGCATTTGCCTGCACCGTGTCGCAGTAGTCATTTTTTGGAGACCAAAATTAAAAGGTCAACATCAGCCAAATAAAATTCCGTATTACTAATTCCATCATTTACAATATTCCGTCTACATTAAAATTAATCAACAAAAGTAATAATATTCCGATTTGAATTAAATAAATAAAATCCAGTAAACTAATTCCACCTGTTCGCCTGTGTCTTATTTTTTTCCGTTTGGTCCAGCGGCTGCCGTACATGCATATGTATGTACGTACATATATCGGCACACTCATAGGAGAGCATTTGCCAGCACAGTGTCCCAATAGTCATTCTTTTTGAACAAAAAATTAAAAGGTCGATAACAATAAAATAAAATTTATTATTAATTCAATCTTTTACAATATTCCGTCCACATTGAAATTAATCAACGTAATAATATTAGTAAGCGAAGTAAATAAATTGAATAATAATTTGATAAAATTAAATCCAGTCCAAAACAATAATTTGATAAAATTAAATCCAGTCCAAAACAAGCTGCGCATTATATACACAAATCTGCAAACAATTTATTATCTTATTTAATACGTACCAAAACACATTCCGGTCTGTCTTTCACCTGCTACAAATCTTCGCCTTGTCGCTTGCTTCCAGTTCGTTTGGGTATTTTCTTCTTCATACGCAACGGATACCGCATAGTCACCATACTCTCACGGGGTTGGTCAGTATTTCCCAGGAGTTCGCTAATTTCTTCCCGGCGTTCAACCCGTTTCCCTTTGTTCCACTCGGTGTCGCGTATCCAAGTCAACGTTAAATTTGGAACAATAATTTCTTCATACATATTCTGTAACGGTCAATTGGTTTTTGAATCGTGGTTTCACGAGGTCCAGTGGCACCGCCTCTTTTAATATTCATTTTTTCCGATGCCAATAGGAGAGGATAAGAAACCTCATCCGATTCCATTAATTCGTCTAGACAGATCCAAGTCCGCATCTCCCCGGTCCTCTCAGCCGAAATCAACGTCCACAGTTGGCCAACACAGGGCGAGTAGCGAAAAGTCCTTAGATATCAGCGCAGGTCCTTCGTCAAGGGTCACTCGGTCGACTACAAAAATGGCTCAATCCGCCGTCGATATAGCCTTGAGGAAATTTATTGCCACCACGGATCGTGTGAGCCACTTTGAGGCGCACATCCACACTCCAGGCGCCTCAGAAGCTACAAATCTGTCCCCGTCCATGTGCAAACTCCATTTGGACCAAATCCGTGTTTTTTGGGAAAAGGTGGAGAAAAGCTACGAAAGCTGCTCCGACCTTATTTCTGAGTCCGCTGACAGTACGACCGCCGCAACTGAACTAGAATCCAAGTACAGGTACTGCTACTCCGTGTATTCAAGGAGTGTTGTCCAACTTCAGGACATAATAAAGCAGGCTGAGTCCCAATCCACTCAGGTTTCCGTCAATGAGTCCGCACCGCCGTCTACTGATTGTCGGCTACCACCCGTCGATACTGAGGTCTTCACAGGCGACTACCTTCGCTGGCCCACGTTTAGGGATTTGTTTACGGCGATTTATATCCAAAATTCGCGCCTCACGCCTGTGGAGAGATTGTTTCATCTACTCTCCAAGACTAGCGGCGATGCGCACTCCATTGTGTCCAAGGCGCCTTTAACCAATGAAGGGTTTATCTCAGCGTGGCGAAGCCTAACGGAGCGCTTTGAGAATAGGAGGCTGTTGGTGAATAGCCAGTGAAAATTCTTCTTCTCACTCAAGAGTCAGGAAGCGCCCTTAAAGAAATGCAAAGCACTCTCCAAAGTTGCCTAACAGCTTTAGAGATGTCCGATATAAAGATAGAGGCGTGGGATTCCATCCTCGTATTTATGATCTCTGCCAAGCTGCCCAAGCTCACACGTTCCATGTGGGAGCATTCGCTTAATAACAAGGCCGAGATTCCGACCTGGAAAGAGCTGGATGCCTTTCTAACGGAGCGCCATCGTGCATTGGAAGCCATTGATGATGTTCCGCCAAAGCCGTCTCGCTCAGCATCAGCAGCGGCAGTGCAATTGTTGTTGGTTGCTGTGCTCTTGGCTTCGCCGGCTTGGTTTTGCGCCCAGCCATACATACACACACATACCATCCGAAGCATACAGTCATATAGGACCGTTGCATTTGCCTGCACAGTGTCCCAGCAGGCATTTTTTTGGAACAAAAATTAAAAGGTCAACAACAACAAAATAAAATTGCGTATTAATTCGTCAATCATTTGAAATATTCCGTCTCAATTAAAATTAATCAACCTATAATAATATTCCGATTTGAATTAAATAAATACAAAATCCAGTTAAAAAAAAAAGGAAAGTAAACTAATTCCACCTGTTCGCCTGTGTCTTATTTTTTCCGTTTGGTCCAGCGGCTGCCGTACATACATATGTACGTATGTACATGTACGTATGTACATGCATCGGCACGACATGGTCTGTTGCGCGCGCTGAACAGTGAGGTTGCGTTTCCCGGGTGCTCCTCCGGGAAGGCGTTTAAACTGCCAAACCTAGGACGGTAGTGATTCGTGAGTGTGTGTGAAGGTCCACTGAACGCCAGGCCGTACATACCTGTGCGTTTCGCAAACCTCGGTCTTCGGTTCCGCCCTCAGGAGAGTCCTGAGCTTCCAGACGCTGGCCACCTTGGCGGCGACAGGGGTGAGTGGGGGGACACCTCTCTCCAGGGGCTTGCTCCTACTTTCTCTTCCTTCGCGTTGGTAATTTACTCTTACCAAGGTGGCTACCCGCTCGAATTGGCATATCATGCCAGCTGATCGCCAGGTCAGCTGTCGGGCCAGTGCTCGGAAGTGGAGTAACCACGTAAGGTTACATCTTCCGTATCACTGAAGCTCTCACCGGTAAGCTCCGGTAGGCGCTTGACCGACAGGGGGCGCTGGTGAACGTAAATGTGTAGGCTGACCAAAGCTACTCGCTACGTCACGTACATGCGGAAAGGCAGCATAGACGGTAGCATACTGTTCTGGGCTGCTGCTCCGATCCTGTGGCAAGGAGGTAGGTTTCGGACGTGAAACTCCCTCCCAGCACGCCGGTGGCCTAAGAGGTGGTAAAGGTCACGGAGCAGACCAACTGCCATCCCCTCCGCGAAGCGGCACACCTTGAAACGGGGCTCTGGCGACCGAGACGGGGCGGTATAACCCCCATCGGTTAAGTCGGGGAGAAACCCTCGGCCTCCGGTGGAAGCCCCGCACTGTGCAACTCAAGCCACGATCGCTACGCTCAGCGTCTGTCCCACATTGGGCGGCCGAGCGGTCTGCGTCTGCGCCACAGTGGCCGGCAGATCCATATAGCGACGCCCCCCTTAAAAATCCACACCGCGTCTGCGCCATAATGGCCGGCGGTTTGGTCTGCGTCTGTACCGTATCGGTCGGCAGCCTATATAACCTGGCGGGAGGTATAAAACGCAACCCGGCAGCAGGGTGAATTGCTGCACTATCAAAAGGAATGTCTGGTAACAACACTAGTACTCCAGGTGGCAACCACTCAGGTGGAAATCCACCCGCGGTAAATTCCGCGGCTAGGGCAAGGATTCTGGAGGCCCTAACTACCATTCCACCCACCATGGCAGCGCCGGCGGCCCACTTGGCCGACGCCCCATTAAACGCGACAAGTGAAATCATCAGCAGCGACCCGGAGCTGAAGGCCTTCCAAAAAGGCTCAAGGCTCAAGCGAACGCCCCCCGGTGGCGTCCCCCCGACGCCCGCGCCAGCACCGATGCAAATCCCAAATCCCTTAGGAAGCGGGACTGAGGCAGACTCGGCCACCCCGAAAAGGGCTAGAGACACTCCAAGCCCTACGGGCCGTGCGCACCCAACAAAAAGGGCAAAATCAATAGCGTCCCAAATCGACGAGATGGGTGCTATTCTGGACGACCTTCTCATGAAGGTAAAAGATCAGAAGGCGAGGAGTGTCAACATGTCGATGAGGAACTCTCTCGCCAGACTCAAGGAGCTGCAACTGGCAGTCCAGCAGCAGGCGGTTAGCTACGGTGCTCCCCATGTCTCGGAGACTACGGAACGGAGCTGCCAAGTGACCCCGAGGAGTCCCCCGAATGGCACCTCGTCGGAGAAGAGTAGCCAAACGTCTCCCATGCCCCGGGCCAAACCCGCGAAGCTGAGCTACGCAGCGGTGACTGGTGCAGACGTGCGTAAGGAACGGGTGGCAGCCGGGACGAAGCGCCCCGTGACCGGGAGAAACCCCAGGGATGCCCTAAACGCGCCATCGTCTCGGAAGGGCCCAGCCGGTGAAACTCGGAGAAATCAGTCAGTCCGACGCAGGCGGAAGAGAAGAGACGCATTGATTCTCAGCCCCTCGGCGGAATCTTCCTACGGTGAGATTCTGTGCCTGGTGACTCGCTCACAGGACGCCAGGATGAGGGCTATAGCAGAGAAGGTCACTTCGACCAGGAGGACTGCCAAAGGGGACCTACTGTTGGAGCTATCAGGAGAAGACCATGATGCCGAGAAGCTCATGGAAGATATCGGCAGAGTGTTGGGGGACAGAATCTCCATCCGTGCAGCCACACCCCAGTCGCTATTCGTGGTGCGCGATTTGGACGAGCTAGCCTCCGGAGAGGAGCTCGCGGAAGCGCTCTCCGAGCAATCGGGACTCCCGAGCAACTTGGTGAATGTCAGGAGCTTCAGAGTCGGTCGCTTTAAGACGCAGACTGCGACGGTCTCGGTGCCGACCAGCAAGGCGATCCTGCTCACATCGCTGGGCAAGGTGAAGATCGGGTGGTGCAAGTGCCCGATCAAGGAATTGGATTCGCGCCCGAAATGCTTTAAATGCTTGGAGGTGGGCCATATCGCCAGCAGGTGCACGAGCTCAGTGGACAGAAGCAGGTCCTGCTTTAAATGCGGACAAGCCGGGCACAAAATCGCAGCGTGCACTAACCCTGCGAGGTGCTTCAGGTGCGTCGGCAAGAACCTGAAGGAGGTTAACCATCAGGCTAGCAGCCGCAGTTGCCCACTGATGGCGTCGGACGGAGCGGCCCCTACAGCGCAGGCATGAAGGTGGTTCAATTAAACTTGAACCACTGCGCGGCGGCACAAGACCTGCTGTCGCAGACGACGAGGGAGTGTGGTGTGGACCTGGCAGTGCTCAGCGAGCCATACAAGATCGGGAACAACCCCAACTGGGTAGCCGACATCTCGGGGAAAGCCGCCCTTTGGACGTGCGGCGTAGGTGCCACCCGACTGTCCGAGGTGTACGCCTCAAACGGGTTTATCCGGGCGAAGGTAGGCAGCTGGTGGATATATAGTGTCTACCTTGCTCCGAGCCTCTCACTGGAAGCTTTCTGCGACAGTGTGGATCGCTTGGCAACCGATGCACGGGGCAGGTTTCCCGTCCTGATAGCGGGCGACTTTAATGCCTGGGCGGTGGACTGGGGCAGCGCATACACCAACGCCAGAGGTAGATCGCTGCTGGAAGCCATAGCGATGCTCGACATTGCGCTTCTAAACACGGGGGGGCAACGAACGTTCTCCCGAGCCGGTGCCGGCTCAGTGGTCGACCTCACATTCGTGAGCGGCTCAAAAGCCTCGCAGTGCCTATGGGATCTCAGCGAGGTTTACACAGCCAGCGATCATGCCGCCATCTTTACGACCTTGGCCACCCGCCTGCCGTTGGCTACACGGTCCCACCCGCAACAGGCGAGCTACAGGGCGGACTCTTTGGATGTCCAGCTGTTTGCAACCGGAATGGATAGCCTGGAGGTATCTGGGGGCGCTTCGCAGATGGCAGAGGAAGCCATGAGGCAGCTCAAGGCAGTGTGCGACAGCTGCATGCAGGTCAGGAGACCACACAGTCGCCACCACGAGCCGGTGTTCTGGTGGAACCGGGCGATAGCCGATGCCCGGAGTGACTGCGTCCGTGCCAGACGACGCTACCAGCGATCGTATGGCACCCCCTCCCACCTGGACAAAAGGCGGGAGTACCAGGCCTGCCGTAGAGCGCTCAAGGCCGCTATCCGGACGAGCAAATCAAAGTGCTTCCTGGAACTCTGCGACTCGGCGGACCACGACCCGTGGGGGAGCGCCTACAAAACAGTAGTGAAGCGCATTAACTGCTCGGGTCAGCTTGCCCCGCTCGCGACGGAGTTCACCAAGCGCATAGTGGACCACCTGTTCCCTAGGATGGACGTGCCACCGTTCCGCAATGCCGGAGACTCCCTGGCAGGATTCGCTCCGGTAACGGCGCTGGAGGTACGGACGGCGGCGGTCAGGGTAAGAGCGGCGAAGGCCGCTGGCCCCGACAACATCCCCAATAGGGCCTTGAAGCTCGCTCTGTCCCTTCAGCCCGATCTGTTCGCGGAGGTGTTCAGCAGCTGCCTGGCCGAGGGCACCTTCCCGCCTAGATGGAAGTCGCAGAGGCTTGTACTGCTGCCGAAACCCGGAAAACCGCCGGACGACCCGTCATCTTTTAGGCCTATCTGCCTTATTGATGGCGCGGGTAAGGTACTGGAGCACCTAATCGGCACCCGCCTTGAAGAGGCGATCAGAGTGGCTGGCGACCTCTCGGAGGCCCAGTTCGGCTTCCGGAAGGCGAAATCGACAGTGGATGCCATCGCTAAGGTGGTAGACATTGCCAGCTCCGCGATAGCCGGCAAGAGGTGGAAAGGCGGCTCAAAAGAGTACTGCCTAGTCGTCACGCTGGATGTTCGCAACGCCTTCAACACGGCGAGATGGAGCTGCATCATGGAGGCTCTATCCAGTTTTGGAGTTCCCCCATACCTCCTGAAAGTTATGGGCAGCTACTTCACGGACCGCACTTTGGAATTCACCACTCCCGACGGCGCGGAAACGGTGGAGCTCTCCTGCGGGGTTCCACAAGGATCCGTACTAGCACCGCTCTTGTGGAATGCGATGTACGACGGAGTCCTGCGCCTCCCCTTGCCCGGCCGGTCCGAGCTCGTGGGCTTCGCAGACGACATCGCGGTGGTGGTGGTTGGCAAGGTACTTCCACGTGTCGAAGCTACCTGCAACTCGTGTGTCGAGGCCATCAGCTCGTGGCTGTCCAGAGTCGGACTGCAACTAGCGCCCCAAAAAACCGAAGCCGTCCTAATCAGCAGCCGGAAAAAGGTCGAGACCGCATCCATCAGGGTCGGGGGTGCTACGATCACTTCCACGAGAGCCATAAAATACCTGGGTGTAATGCTGGACACGAGACTCTCGTTTCGTGAGCACCTAGTGTATGCCAGCTCTAAGGCGGCCACATCACTCCAGGCCCTTTCCCGGATCATGATGAACCGCCGAGGTCCCAAGCAATGCAGCAGACTGCTCCTGACCAGTGTGACGAGAGCAACCCTGCTATACGCGGCCCCTGTCTAGGCGCACGCAATGGCGACGCCCTCGTACTGCCGGGGCATGAACTCCACGCACCGGCTTGCCGCTCTGCGAATTTGCAGCGCGTTCCGCACGGTGTCTGAGCAGGCGGCGCTGGTCTTAGCCGGGACCCCCCCATTGGATCTCCTGGCCAAGGAACAGGCCACCATTTTTGGGCGGCTCCACGGAAGAGCCCTCCCCGCTGCTGAGAAGAGGCTAGTCCGCGCCGAAGCGAAGGCCAGCACTCTACAGGAGTGGCAATCCCGTTGGGAGTCATCGACAAAAGGGCGGTGGACCCATCGACTCATCCCCAGGATAGAGACGTGGGTCGGAAGGACGCATGGGCAGGTAAATTTCCACCTGACCCAAGTCTTGAGCGGACACGGTTGCTTCAGAGGATACCTCCACAAGCGAGGACATGAGGACAGCGCTGCCTGCGTTTGGTGCACCGACGGCTCTGAGGAGACCGCGGAGCACGTACTGTTCTCCTGTGGACGCTTTGAGAACGAGAGGAGCCAACTGGAGGAGAACCTAGGCGCCCAGATAGAGGCCGACAATCTGATCGGCTTGATGCTTGCCAGCGATGCTAATTGGCAGGCGGTAAGCAATTATGCAGCGTCGGTGATGTCCAGGCTTCGGGCAGAGGAACGCCGTAGGAGAAGCGCCGCAGGCTAATGGGGGCCATGCCTTCGTGAAGCATTGCTTTGCGGCCGTACCGCGAAGGTTACGTCCCTATTTCTAGCCATACGTTACCCCTCCCATTTGTAATATACCCCCCCCCCACCACATATAAATAAAGAACGAATTAAAAAAAAAAAAAAAAAACATGCATCGGCACACTCATATGAGAGCCTTGCATTTGCCGGCACAGTGTCCCAACATTCATTCTTTTGGAACGAACTAATAAAAGGTCAATAAAACCAAAGGCAATTTATTATTCCTTCTTCATTAAATTAAAATATTCATTCTCTATTAAATAAAATGATTAATCAACTTAAAATAATATTAGTAATTAAATTAGAAAGCTAATTATTATTAAATCCAGTTAAAACAAAAAAAACGTAAATTAAATTATTAATTTTTTTTAAATGAGTATTTTATTTAAATTTCCTAAGTTGATTAAATTCCTAATTCAACAAATAATGAACCAAAATCTCCGAACTACTCATTATACGTAATGTGACGAAGTCACAATCCTGTACATTAATGTAAATATTTAGCTATAAGAATAGGTATAAGTTAGGCATAATTATAGCCAGAACGCCTGCACTCACGCCGAAGAAAAACCACTCAAGAGAGGGAGTAACGGCCGATCGAGGGAGCAGCGACGCCGCCGCTAGCACGACGGCGCATGCGTTGGAAAAAAGGGGGCGCGTGCCAAGCCGCCCTGATTGGCCAGATAAGATCACGCCACGAGCGGAGATCAAAGCAGAGCGACGGCACATGCGCAGAAAAACCGGGAGAGCGCAAGAATAATGCCACCGGTCCGATCGCCTGGAGGAGTAAGGGAGAAGGAGAGAGACGCCGCCGACACTCCACTGAAAAGTAGGGCAAAGCCGAGCCGCGCCAGGCAGAGGGAAGTCATTCAGTTTGCGACCAGCAAAGCGAGCAGCCGGAAACTTTTCCAAGTGTCAAGAAAACCGCCCCAGTCCGCGATCCCGCACCACGCGGTCGAAGCCTGAAAACCGCTAAGTCGCCGCCGCGAGTGCCACGCCCCCTTCAGCGCGCCCAGGACGACGATCCTGTCGCAGGAGTCCCTACGGAGAGGAGGTGAACGGGTGAGACATGGCCGCAGGCCACTCTTTGTCAGGGGCCGGGGGGAAGGTGCCAACCATACTAAGGCCCTTCTCACCCCCTTCGCCACGCAGCCCTGCTCAGGCCACCGGCCGTCTACTTTTTTTAAATTGAATAATTAACTCCCGTCGCCGCCGGGCAAAGGCGCCCGCCGAATCAGGGCTCTTTTCCCGCGCCGCTCCCCTAGGGCCGCAGGCCGAATACCGTAGTAGTAAATTCAAACCCACAGCCCGGCCGCCGCCGGCTGAGCAACTCTAGCCTGTACCAATAAAACCTATGCTGTGGAAACCCTCGACTCTGACTTGACCCGATTCCGCCCAACTCCTCGTGTCGCTGGGGGGAAGCCACGCCGTTCGGAAATTCTTCCAGGCGTTGGACGTAGGTGGACCGTCCGGAAAATCCTCCGGGTCCAGGGGCGCACGCTGCTCGGAAAGTCTTCCAGGCGTGGCGCAGGTGGGGCCGTCCGGAAAATCCTCCGGGTCCCGGGGCGCACGCTGCTCGGAAAGTCTTCCAGGCGTGGCGCAGGCGGACCGCCCGGAAAACCTTCCGGGTCCGCAGGGACCGCCGTTCGGAAATCCTTCCAGGCGGTTCCGAGGCTTTCTCTCTCTCTCTCCCTCGTTTCCCCGCTCAACTCGAACCCCTTTGTAAAAATATATAGTTGAAAACCACGGCCACCGTTATGTCCTGGCTGCCGCGGAAATAAATTCTGTGGGAACCTCTGGAGCCGCTGAGGATCACCCCGGCCAGAGACGCTTCCTTACATGGCGCCCGAGCAGGGACTGGCCAGGACATAAAGGATATTGTCACCCAGGCGAATTAAAACCCCGCCGGCCAAAAGTTAGCGTTTATTTTATTAATTAATTGATTATTGATATACATATTAAAAAGACTAACATTTTTCCCAAGGGGAATTCATACGGTCCATTTTTCGCAAGGGGTTCTCTTATCTGTTCGCACGTGTAGCGGCCGATCGGCGCAGCGAATGGAGTGGAGGAAAGGGAGACGTTTCGCATCATCGTTTTCGCCATCGGGCGCCGGCCAGGGGCCGCCGCTGGCAGAGCGAAGTTTGGCATAAGTTCTCGACTGCGCTGCTGCCGCTAGCAGAGCGACCAAATTTTTACCCGCGTCCCAACTGCGCTGCCGCCGCCGGCAGAGCGACCTAATTTTGCGCTTGCTATTTTTCTCCGCGATCTCGACGGCGCTGCTGCCGCTGGCAGAGCGACTTAGTCCCGGCCTGCGATCCCGCTGCTGCCGCTGGCAGAGCGGCCTATTTTGCCCACCACGCCGACAGCGCTGCCGCTGCCGGCAGAACTTAATATTTTGCGTAGATATTCTTCCAAATTTTTGCTGCCGCCGCCGGCAGAGCCGCACATTTTTCGGGCCGACTGCGCTGCCTCTAGGCTAGGGCCAATATAACGAGCTGCCCTTCACCAGGGGGGGACTCAGTCAAGAGCTTCGGTCGTGACAACTTGGAAAAACTTTCTCTCGCCTTGATCCTTACAAAAGGATATCTCAAATACAAATCATAGCTCTTTCGCCGCGATCCACATCCTTCGTCGTCGAAAATATCCTTGCACATCGGGAAGGATTTCAAGCACCGGCTCTCATCGTAAACCGTAGTTCATCGACAAGATCCTTGCACACCGGGAAGGACGTTCCTAATTTTATAAAAATTTTCTAAACAATTCCTCCCGAGCACCGTCATACAGCAGGCTAACCATGGGGGTCACCTGGATTAGCTACCGTAAAAAGCACGAGCTGGAGGCGATCCTCAATGAATTCGGTCTCGAGGCCACCGGAACCGTCGACGAGTTGCGCTCCCGCCTCACGGCCTTCGTTCGGCAAACCGACCATGCCGAGGCCGTGCAGCTGCGCCTTGCCGAGTTGGAGCGGCACCTCGGGAACATGCCCAGCGGGGACACCAAGGTGCTGTCCCCGGTACATATGGATAAGGATCTCAGCTCGCCAGGTTTAGGGGCAGCCGCCCCACCAGCAACGCTTACGCTGAATATACCGCGTAATATCTCCCCTGTAGGAGCCCGACAGTCGACCGCAAGGGCCGAGGCGCCTCCTCAAGCCGTGACCCGTCCGGCCGATCCCCATGTGGGTGCCACTCTGGTCGAAAGGATGACCAAGTGGGGCCTCTCGTTCGATGGGACCACGGACCCCCTGGGGTTTATCGAACGCATCGAAGAACGCGCCGACACCTGCCGGATCGACCGGAAATGTTTGGCCCAAGCTTTGGTGGTGCTCTTGTCTGGCAGAGCGGAAGGATGGTTTCGGACCACTGGCCTCCAAGGCGCCAGCTGGGCCGAGGTCCGCCGCGAGTTCTTGGATTTTTTCTTGCCGCCGCGCTATTACCAGCGACTGGAAGACGAGATCCGGAACCATTACCAGAAGCCCAACGAACCCTTCAAGGAGTATTTAATCGACATCCGCTTGCAGATGCGCCAGGCAGGATTCTCTGCGGAGAGGGAGCTGGAGCGGATTTACGACAACATGCTCCCGGAGTACCAGCTGTTCACCCGAAGGCAGGATTTCCGCACCCTGGCGGAACTGACTCACCTGGTAGTGGACTACGAAGTCAAGCGCTGCCGAGGAGGACGAGCCCCGGATTATCGGCCCCAATCGACCCGACCGGCCCTAGGCCGGACCACCATGGACGCGGACAGGACGACCCGCCGGACGCCGGCTATAGCCCCGCAGGGGAACCCACCCAACGGATCCCGGAACCAGAACGAGAATGCGGGACGGAACGCAACCGCATCAGCTGTCATGGACCCGATCAACGTACGCGACGCTTGCCGCAACTGCGGCCAATCGGGGCATTTCCAAGGCGAGTGCCGGAATCCCCGCCTCCTCTTTTGTTGGGACTGCGGCCGCCGGGCAATCCGGACAGTGGACTGCTGCCGTCGACAAGCCCAGGGAAACGGGAACGGGCCCCGCGTGATCGGGAATCACCCGGGGAACCCGCCCATCCCAGCAACACAATAGGAGGAGCCCTCCACCAACACCAGGGACGCATCCGAGCCGCCATCACCATGGAGGGGCGAGGATTCGTAGCCACCCTGGACACCGGAGCTACGCATAGCTTCATCAGCGAGGACTTGGCCAAGGAACTGGACAACAGACGCAACATGAGGGACATCCGGACCCAGGTCACCCTAGCGGACGGGACCAGTCGGGAGCTGACCCGAGCTTTGGCCGCCAATATCCACCTAGGGAACCGACGTACGCCTACCATCCTCATGGTAATGACCGACGCCCTCGACGACGTACTCTTGGGAATGGATTTTCTCGGCGGGATTGGAGCTACCCTACAATGCGGAGGACAGAGCCTCTGCCTGCTACCGGACAACCGCCATGATTTTCCCTGGGCCAGGACCCGGAACGCCCCATCCTGGACAGGGAACCAACGACCCACAAGCATCGACCCACCGCCGGAACGGCACGACCGCAGGCCGCCAGAAGCAACGACGGAGCCCTCCTCCGCCCGCTTAGAGCCGCCATCCACGGTTCACCGGGAAGAACCCGGCCCCGAGCCCCGAGTAATCACGCCGACACCGGCCCCCAGATGCCGCCCAAGCCCGGCGCCGCGAGCCCTACCTCGCACCACGGTGCCCGGAACCCACGAGGACACCGCCTCGGGAAGCAACGTGCACTCACACAATCCCGCCTCCGACCCGGTCCCGCCGGGAGAGCAGCCACACAGCTGGAGCCATGTTCTGCCCGTGGCAGACGCCACAGCCGCGCAACGGAACCCTTTCCGTACCTCCAAGAAACGCGTCCACTTCGTTGACCGCGTCGAGGAAACGCCGGAGCAGAATCCTCCCCTGTGCGGAGCAGTATGTTCGGTGAATCACGACCCCGAGCGTCGCGATTCAGCCGAGCCCGAGGAGCCCTTGACCCACAGCTACCCAGAGCCCTGGGTAGAGGAGTTCCTGGAGCGGGAGCTGGCCCTCTTCGACACCCTCACGGGAGTGTCCCACATAGCGGAACACCATATCACCATGCGCAACGATCGGCCGCTAAAACAGCGGTATTTCCCCCGGAACCCGGCCATGAGGGCAGTCATCGACAAGCAGATCGACGAACTCCTCCGGGACGGGCGAATCGAACCTTCAAAAAGCCCCCACAGCGCACCCATAGTGATAGCAGCCAAGAAGAATGGCGACGTCCGCATGTGCGTGGATTATCGCCAGCTCAACGAAAACTCCGTGCCGGATGCCTACCCTCTCCCGAGGATCCACCAAATCTTGGAGCGCCTGCGGAACGCCAAGTTCATATCGACGCTGGACCTCAAAAACGGGTATTGGCAAATCCCGGTCGCCCCCGAGAGTAGGGAGTGCACGGCCTTCACCGTTCCCGGCAGAGGCCTCTTCCACTGGCGAGTAATGCCGTTTGGCCTCCATTCGGCCCCCGCCACCTTTCAGCGCGCCTTGGACACGGTCATCGGACCGGATATGGAACCGCACGCGTTCGCATATCTGGACGACATCATCGTCGTCGGAGCCACCCTGGAGGAGCATGTCGGCAATCTCCAAGAGGTTTTCCGGCGCCTGCGCCGCGCAAACCTACGGCTGAATCGAGGGAAGTGCCACTTCTTCCAACGCCGTATCGCATACTTAGGGCACGTCATCAGCGAAGCCGGAATCCACACGGATCCGGAAAAGGTGGCCGCGATCCGCGAGCTGAAGCCCCCGACCTGCCTAAGGGAACTCCGGAGATGCCTGGGAGTCGCATCCTGGTATCGCCGCTTTGTTCCCAACTTCGCCGATGTTGTGGAGCCCATGACATCGCTGCTGAAGAAGGGCCAAAAGTGGGAGTGGGCGCCGAAGCAGGATCTCGCCTTCCAAGAGCTGAAGAACTTGTTAACCGAGGCGCCAGTCTTGGCGTGTCCGGACTTCGGCCAGAAGTTCGTCCTCCAAACGGACGCCAGCGAGTACGGCATCGGAGCCGTGCTCACACAGAACCTCGACGGACAGGAAAGAGTCGTCGCCTACGCGAGCCGCCGACTCAACACAGCGGAGAGGAACTACTCGGTGACCGAAAAGGAATGCCTCGCCATCGTGTGGGCCATCAGAAAGATGCGTTGCTACCTCGAAGGCTACCGATTCGACGTTCTCACCGACCATCAGTCCCTGAAGTGGCTGAACTCAATAGACAACCCGACTGGCAGGATCGCGCGCTGGGCTCTTGAGCTGCAGCAATTCCAGTATGATGTCCACTACCGGAAAGGATCCCAGAACATGGTGGCTGACGCCCTTTCGCGCCATCCGCTGCCCACGGCACTGCAAGCTCAAGTACAGGAGACCGACTGTAAGTGGCTCGCGAGGATGCTCCGGAAGGTTCGGACCGAACCCGAAAACTTCCCGGACTTCCGTGAAGAGAATGGCCAGTTGTATCGCCGCATCGGGTTACGACCAGAAGAGGAGGAGTACACACCCTGGAAGCTCTGCGTAGGAAGCGACTACCGGCAGCGAGTCCTCGAGGAGTGCCACGACCATCCTACCGCCGGACACTTGGGAATCCGGAAGACCAGCAACCGCGTGGCCCAGCGCTACTACTGGCCGGGCCTATTTCGCGAAGTCGCCCGCTACGTCCGCCGTTGCCAGAGCTGCCAGAAGTACAAGGTGAGCCAGGAGAAGCCCGCAGGCAAGATGTTCACACGAGTAGTCGAGGAGCCGTTCCACGTACTCTGTGCGGACTTCGTGGGCCCGCTTCCTCGTTCCAAACAGGGCAACACAATGCTATTGGTGTTCCTGGACGCCTTCAGCAAGTGGGTGGAGCTAGTCCCGCTGAGGAAGGCAACCGGAACCCACCTCGAACGCGCCTTTCGGGAGAGAATCTTGAGCAGATTTGGCGTCCCCAGGACCTTCGTGTGCGACAATGGCACCCAGTTTACGGGTCGCTCGTTCAGAAACTTCTGCCAAACTTTGGGCATGGAACTGCAGCATACGGCCCCGTACACGCCGAGGCAGAACCCAACCGAGAGAGCCAACCGGACGATCAAGACGATGATCGCCCAGTATCTGGACGGAGGCCAGCAGAACGAGTGGGATCAGCTATTGCCGGAAATATCGTTAGCCATCAACAGCAGTATTTCCGACACCACGGGGTTCAGCCCCGCGTTCCTGACGCAAGGACGCGAACCGCGGCTACCGAGGAACCTGTACGACGAGGTCACACCTGGTCGAGGCACCACGGAGGTGGGCCCGACCGAGCGGAGCGAGCAACTCCGAACCATCTTCGACGCCGCCAGAAACAACGCCGATCGCGCCGCAGCCGACCAAGGGCGGCACTACAACCTACGCCGGAGGACATGGCGTCCACCAGTAGGATCATTAGTGCTCGTAAGACGTCACTCTCTGTCGAATGCAGCCGAGGGATTCGCCGCCAAGCTGGCCGCAAAGTACGAGGGACCCTTCCGGGTCGCGAAGTTTCCGTCACCCAATATCGTACAGCTCATCATCCCCGGCAGCCGCCGGCGGAAGACGGCCAGCCTGGGCCAACTGAAGCCCTACCACGAGGGGGAAGCCGACGAAGAAAACGACCAGCGACAGGAGAACAACAACACGTCGAACGTCGCGACCAAGGACGCCCAACCGCCAGAGGCGGAAGACAGCCAAGGGGAACCACCGCCGCCCGCTAGGGCCCCGGAGACCCCACGCCGCCGCTAAAGCCAAAAGCCGCGTCCAAGGGGAAGGAGGCCATGTTTTCGCAGGGGCCACTTGCTGACAGGCGCGCCTGTCCAACGCCTCGACCCCGAAAGGGGAGGAACATTGGTCCTCTTGGACGGCGCCCCAAAAGAGCGAGACCAATCGAGTCCCACTCTGTTAGGTAGGGTCCAGTACCACGAACCCCCTAACATGGTCTTTCTCTTTTCTTTCTCTCCACAGATTACGACGACACCAACCCATCCGGCGCCACTGCCCGGATCCACGCCCCAACGCCGCGGATCTCCGCCTGCGCCGCTGTAACACGACGCCAACGCTCCGGCACTCCAAAGCCGGACCCGCGCCCCGAAGCCAGCGCCGCCAACCAGCGCCTATACCGACACCCACGTCCGTTGAGCCGTCGCGGTCAAAGCCAGCGCCGCCACCCGACGCCATGGACGGAGGACCGCCACCCGGCCGGTACCAGTGGCCCGAAGATCGGCCACTGAACCGGGAAGAAATCCGGGCCGAGCTCCTCGAACCGCCAGGCCTGGTCCCAATCCCAGGGGCCGACGAGGAAGGCGAGTTCGCCTGGATGGCCGCCGCGGTGGACGAGCTCCTGGAGGTGCTCCAACGGGACGGAAACCGGCGCCCCCACCCCGACGACGAAAGGGTCACCGAGCCGCCACCGCAAGCGGGCCCTCCCCGAGCCCACGACGAAGGGGCAGCCCCAGCCCGCGAGGGGTACAGCGTGGAAGACGCCCTGCTCGAATGCTTCGGAGATTGGCCAGTCGAACTATTCGGCGGAATGCCCCGCGCAGGGAGGCCCGGTCCCCTCGGAGCCACCTACGAGGCGATATCGGACGACGAGGACGCACCACCTCCATACGAGAGCCCGGGATTCCCCGAGGAGGACGACGACGTAATCGAGATTTACGACCCCCTCGCCGAGAACTACGAGCCGCGACCCATCCGGGACCCGAGGGCACAGCCACGGGACTGGGCGACTCGAGGACCACCACCCCCTTACGAGAGCCCAGGACTCCCCGAGGAGGCCGACGACGTGATGGTGATCCACCACCCCATCGCAGAGGACCCCGAGCCCCGACGAAACCGGGACCCAAGGACGCCGCCACGGGAGGGGACAGCGCCGGAACCACCGCCCTCCTATGAGAGCCTCTACGGGGCAGGTCCGTACCACGCCAACCCGGAGGTCCATCTCCCAGCGGTACGATGCCAGGCCATACGGGCACAACCACGCTTCCCCTCCATCCAGGAGTACGAAGCCGGCGCTGCCCGCCACCGCGCAGAGCTACTGCATGCAGAACTCGAGGACGACCGACCGGCCCCCCGGCAGGAGCCACCGCCTCCCCGCACCAACCGGAGACCCCGACGCCCCGTTCCCTGGGCCGATTCCGAGAGTGAAGACTCGGAGGGAACCTGGTCTCCACCTCGCCGCCCCGGTCATCAGCCCTGGGTGCCGGCGCCAGACGACTGGACCACCCCGAATGGGACCCTGCCGGCCCGACTTATACGGAGGATCCAGATGCGTGTCCCGGGCACCCGACGACGAGCCCTCCGGTACCGGGAGGAGGAGCAAGGCCAACGATTTCGGGTACACATCAGCACCGATCACCGGGTAGGGGTCTACGTACTCCCCTCTCGGAGGTAGACTGCCGACCCCGCCGCCGCATCTCCCCTCCATCCTTGCAGCCGTACTCCGCCTCGTCACCACGGCGACACGACGTCGCCGCCCCAAGCTATCACGCCTGCAAGAATCCGGCCCTGAGCCGCCTCTGCCAGGACCTGACAGCGCCAACCCCACGTCACGTAACACAAAAAAAAAAAAAAAAAAAAAAACAACGTTTTTTAAACCCTAACCGCCACGCCAGAGCTGCCAGACCTACGCAAGGTTGCCAGACCAACGAAAACACCGGCGATCGCTATCGATAACCAAGGAAAAAAAATCGATCGTCGGAACTACCACCAACAGCAACACGAGGTTCGGCAAAACAATTCGAGCAACTACCAACGAACATGCCACGTCACCGCCCACGAGCACCACCGCCGGGACCGCGTCCCGCCGCACCGCCAGCCGCACGGCTACGCCCACGGGCACCACCACCGGGACCGCGTCCCGCCTCGCCGCCAGCAGCACGGCGCCGCCCACGGGCACCACCACCGGGACCGCGTCCCGCCTCGCCGCCAGCAGCACGGCGCCGCCAACAGGCGCCACCGCCGGGACCGCGTCCCGCTTCACCGCCAGCCGCACGGCTACGCCCACGGGCACCACCACCGGGACCGCGTCCCGCCTCGCCGCCAGCAGCACGGCGCCGCCAACGGGCACCACCACCGGGACCGCGTCCCGCCTCGCCGCCAGCAGCACGTCGCCGCCAACGGGCACCACCACCGGGACCGCGTCCCGCCTCGCCGCCAGCAGCACGTCGCCGCCAACGGGCACCACCACCGGGACCGCGTCCCGCCTCGCCGCGAGCAGCGCAGCTCCGCCAACGGGCGCCACCGCCCGGACCGCGTCCCGCAGCACCCATCCAGCCGAACACGGCACAGCGCGCCGTGGACCAAGGATTGCAGGAGGTGGAACGCATCGCGCTTCCCCTAATGCCTAGGCTGCGCTCGATACACCGCACCCTCGACCTAGTGCGCCAACATATGCCCGCCGCAGGCGCTAGCCCCAGTTGTCGGTACGAGATGCTCCGACAAATGGGCATACTCCAGCGCCGGGTCAGCCGCATCCGGGCCCACCTACTGCCGATGGTGTATCCGGCGGACCCCCAGCGGCGACCTAATTGGCACGCCATCTCCATGGACCGGTCACTAAGCGCCCTGACCATCTACGTGGCCCACCTAAGCGAAGCCCTACGGCGCCTGTGGGACCCTCCCCACCACGCCTACACCGCCGCCGTCGCTCCGTAACCACCAACACCGCCGTGAGGATAGCGCTATCAGATTCGAGGCACCCAGCCGCCCGGATCTGCGCACCTGCCACGGCACCCATGCCTCCGAGGCGCCCAGCCGCTCGGAGCCGCGCACCTGCGCCACCACCGTCGTCACCGACCTGCGCACATCACATCCGAGGCGCCACGCCGCCCGGATCAGCGCCCCAACGCCGACAGGACCTGCGCCCATCGCATCCGAGGCGCCCAGCCGCCCGGATCTGCGCACCTGCCACGGCACCCATGCCTCCGAGGCGCCCAGCCGCTCGGAGCCGCGCACCTGCGCCACCACCGTCGTCACCGACCTGCGCACATCACATCCGAGGCGCCACGCCGCCCGGATCAGCGCCCCAACGCCGACAGGACCTGCGCCCATCGCATCCGAGGCGCCCAGCCGCCCGGATCTGCGCACCTGCCACGGCACCCATGCCTCCGAGGCGCCCAGCCGCTCGGAGCCGCGCACCTGCGCCACCACCGTCGTCGCCGACTAGCGCTCGGATCTGCGCACCAACGCCGACTAGCGCCATCAGATTCGAGGCGCCCACGCCGCCCGGATCTGCGCACCGGCCGCCGACACCACTACCAGGACTTTGCACCCAACGCATCCGGGACGCCCAGCCGCCCGGATCGGTGCACCTGGAGCGGCACCCAAGCCTCCGAGGCGCCCAGCCGCCCGGAGCCGCGCACCTGCGCCGACCTGCGCACATCACATCCGAGGCGCCACGCCGCCCGGATCAGCGCCCCAACGCCGACAGGACCTGCGCCCATCGCATCCGAGGCGCCCAGCCGCCCGGATCTGCGCACCTGCCACGGCACCCATGCCTCCGAGGCGCCCAGCCGCCCGGAGCCGCGCACCTGCGCCGACCTGCGCACATCATATCCGAGGCGCCCACGCCGCCCGGATCTGCGCACCGGCCGCCGACACCACGACCGGACCTGCGCCCATCTCATCCGGGGCGCCCACGCCGCCCGGATCGGTGCACCTGGAGCGGCACCCAAGCCTCCGAGGCGCCCAGCCGCCCGGAGCCGCGCACCTGCGCCGACCTGCGCACATCATATCCGGGGCGCCCACGCCGCCCGGATCCGTGCAACCGCCGCAAGACGCCGTCACCAGAAGTCGGGCCATCGCATCCGGGGCGCCCACGCCGCCCGGATCTGCACACCTGCAACGGCACCCAAGCCTCCGAGGCGCCCAGCCGCTCGGAGCTACGCGCACCCGCGACACCCAGCGTCGTCGCCGATTAGCGCCACCGAATCCGGGCGCCCACGACGCCCGGAATCACGCACCGCCTCGAACTACCAGCAGGACCAGCATCACGGACCCGACACACCAGGACATTTCTTTACCCCCCACGAAGTAAGAGGGGAGTGTGACGAAGTCACAATCCTGTACATTAATGTAAATATATAGCTATAAGAATAGGTCTAAGTTAGGCATAATTATAGCCAGAACGCCGCCGCTATCACCACGGCGCATGCGTGGGAAAAAAGGGGCGCGTGCCAAGCCGCCCTGATTGGCCAGATAAGATCACGCCACGAGCGCAGATCAAAAGCAGAGCGACGGCACATGCGCAGAAAAAAACCGGGAGAGCACAAGAATAATGCCACCGGTCCGATCGCCTGGAGGAGTAAGGGAGAAGGAGAGAGACGCCGCCGACACTCCACTGAAAAGTAGGGCAAAGCCGAGCCGCGCCAGGCAGAGGGAATTCATTCAGTTTGCGACCAGCAAAGCGAGCAGCCGGAAACTTTTCCAAGTGTCAAGAAAACCGCCCCAGTCCGCGATCCCGCACCACGCGGTCGAAGCCCGAAAACCGCTAAGTCGCCGCCGCGAGTGCCACGCCCCCTTCAGCGCGCCCAGGACGACGATCCTGTCGCAGGAGTCCCTACGGAGAGGAGGTGAACGGGTGAGACATGGCCGCAGGCCACTCTTTGTCAGGGGCCGGGGGGAAGGTGCCAACCATACTAAGGCCCTTCTCACCCCCTTCTCCACGCAGTCCTGCTCAGGCCGCAGGCCGTCTACTTGTTTTAAATTGAATAATTAACTCCCGTCGCCGCCGGGCAAAGGCGCCCGCCGAATCAGGGCTCTTTTCCCGCGCCGTTCCCCTAGGGCCGCAGGCCGAATACCGTAATAGTAAATTCAAACCCACAGCCCGGCCACCGCCGGCTGAGCAACTCTAGCCTGTACCAATAAAACCTATGCTGTGGAAACCCTCGACTCTGACTTGACCCGATTCCGCCCAACTCCTCGTGTCGCTGGGGGGAAGCCACGCCGTTCGGAAATTCTTCCAGGCGTTGGACGTAGGTGGACCGTCCGGAAAATCCTCCGGGTCCAGGGGCGCACGCTGCTCGGAAAGTCTTCCAGGCGTGGCGCAGGTGGGGCCGTCCGGAAAATCCTCCGGGTCCCGGGGCGCACGCTGCTCGGAAAGTCTTCCAGGCGTGGCGCAGGCGGACCGTCATCCCGGGGCGGACCGCCGGAAAACCTTCCGGGTCCGCAGGGACCGCCGTTCGGAAATCCTTCCAGGCGGTTCCGAGGCTTTCTCTCTCTCTCCTCTCTCGTTTCCCCGCTCAACTCGAACCCCCTTTGTAAAAATATATAGTTGAAAACCACGGCCACCGTTATGTCCTGGCTGCCGCGGAAATAAATTCTGTGGGAACCTCTGGAGCCGCTGAGGATCACCCCGGCCAGAGACGCTTCCTTACACGGGTTATTGAATACACTGTCCCTACATCATTGAACATATCGGAAATTGCACGGGAGAGCGCTGCAGATGAGGAAATCGTGGACGCAATGACCTGTTTGGATGCAAACTTCTGGGAAGTTGGCACATCTAATAGATTCTACCCATTTCGTTTCGAATTCTCAATGCTTGGTAAAATTGTATTAAGGGGCACACGGTTAATCATCCCAAAAGGACTGCGCAATAGAGTTTTAGAATTATCTCATGAAGGGCACCCGGGTGAGTCGGCCATGAAGCGTCGATTGAGAACAAAGGTGTGCAACGACCCTCCTTCGGGCTGCTCGGCTTAGATCGCCGGGGTCGTCAGTTTACACAGAATTTGTGGGTTCTGTTTCCTTGTCCCAAAATACCCAGTAAAAAGAGATGTCGAGTTTCGGTTTAATTCGGTTGTTTATTTGTATATCTTGGTTTTCCTGGAAGAGAAGTTACGACTCCACGATACTGGCGCGGTGTAGTCGGCTTGGAGATACCCTGTAGTGAAGGGCAGTTGCGACTCCGCGACGCTGGCGCTGTGTTGTCAGCTTTCAGATACCCTGTAGTGGAGGGCAGGTGCGACTCCGCGATGCATGCAAGGTGTATTCGGCTTGGTGATACCCTGTAGTGGAGGGCAGTTGCGACTCCGCGATGCTGGCGCGGTGTAATCGGCTTGTGATACCCTGTAGTGGGTTGTCTTCGGGGTGAGGCGCGTGATCCAAGCGGGCTGGACGCGGTTAGGGTCAAAACGGTCGAGTCTGGGTGACGTTATGTTGTAATGACGATCGTCGGGCCTATGCTCGCACCGTTTGTTCTATCCTCCTAATACCCTCGATTTCCTCCGTCATCTAGATCTGCTAGCAAGAGCTATACCTTGGCCCCATGCCTGTGCTAATCTGCTCGAGTTCGGTTACGGGAACCTTATTCCACTACCCTGTTCTCATCAAGAGCTGCTAGCAAGAGCTAAACCTTGGCCCAATTCTATTACTACTGATTGTGGTACTACTGTTCAAGACTCACCCAGATGTGTTCAGCTCGGTTGCTCCGCAAAAGTGCAGTTGCACTGCGCTGTGCGTCGTCTTATATAGGCCGCGATCAGCTGTGCGCCCAGTTCGATACCTGATTATTATCGATAGGCGCCAGGGTTGCCATATCGCTAGGATTGGTCGATAATCGCCAGCTGTGCATGGTTGGTGCCCGTGGCGTTGCCAGATGGCGTACTATCGTCCCCTTATTACTTACTAATAATATACTATAATAATAATAATAACAATAATAACTTCATATCAATTCCATAATACTTTATAATTCATACTAAATAATAATAATAATTAATAATATACTATAATAATTTTGAATTTGAATTTTATTATAAATATAATTCCTAACGCTACAAGTCTGGGACTTATAAATTATTGCGCTAGTCACAACGAGTTTACAATTTTTATTTGTTGTTTAACTAAGACTACTTAAAACTAAACCCTAAGCCCTAAGTCGCTTTAATTAGGAATTTAAATTTTTTAAAGTTTGAACTGCGGCACACTGCTAATACACTTCAGGTTGACCGGTAACTGGTTCCAGGATCGAATAGAGTTTATGAAGAATTGTCTTTCTGCTGTTAGAGATCTGGGCCTAATGCACATAATGTTGTTGGTTCTTCTTGATGTCATGAACTTTAGTTTGCTAAATAGATATGATGGTTCCTTACTATATATTATTTTATGCAGATAGATTAAGATGCGAATTTTTATCCATTTTGTCAGCTCAATGTCAAATATTTGATTAGCGAATCCAGATACATGTGTAGGTTGAAAATATATCTAGCAATATTATTAAAAACAACTTTGATTTTGTTTTGGCTATTGGTATCGCAGAATGCAAAGACTTCCAGGCCATAGAAAAGAGCAGGAATGATGCATGTTTTTGCTATTAATAGCCGTATGTTGGTTGGCAGAAAACGTTTGGTTATCGAGAGTGACCTTAATATTCCATACGTTTTGCCAACTACCCTTGTGATGTGATCACTCCACGTCAGAGTTCTATTGAAAGTAAATCCTAGATTTATCGCATTCTCTACATAGTCCAAAGGAGTGTCGTCAATCTTGAGAGGGCGGAGATTATTTAGGATACATTTTTTCTACTGATCACAAGACATTTAGATTTTAATGGGTTTATACCAAGGTCGTTGTTTTTAGCCCATACACTTATACGTTCAAGTTCACTGTTACACACGGTTATACATTCATCTATTCTACTTAACGGACGGTTCACATATAGTTGGACATCATCCGCGTATAAATGAATGTTACACTCACATAGAACACTGGGAAGGTCGTTAACATACAACGAGAACAATAGTGGTCCAAGGACTGAGCCTTGAGGGACACCACGACTGACATTTTTAAATGAAGAGGAAGCGTTTTGGATTACAACAGGTTGGCGACGATTACTAAGATAGGAGGACAGAAGTTTGACAGAAGAGCTCGAGAACTGAAACATATTACGCAGTTTTGTACAAAGTATACTATGATTAACAGTGTCAAAAGCTTTACTATAGTCAAGTAATACTAAAAAAGTCACGTCTCTATCGTCTAAGTGTTGCCTAATGTCGTCAGAAATTTTTAATACTGCTGAAGTACAACTTCTATTTTTCCTAAAGCCAGATTGGCTGTTGTTTAGCATTTTATTGTCAGATATAAAGCGGGTTATTTGCACTGCCATTAAATTTTCGAACACCTTTGATAAGTAAGGCAGAATCGAAATGGGTCTGTATTCCTTATTTGCTTTGGGAATTGGTATAATTTTTGCAACTTTCCAGCAGTCCGGAAAAGCAGAAGTTGTAAAAGCACTATTAAAAATGTAGGTGATATGTGGGAGTATGTATGGTAGTATAAGTTTTACAAATTTTTGATTAATGTCGTCAAGTTCAGTAGCGTCACTCTTAATTTTATCTATACATTGAAGGACCTCACACTGACCAACACACGCAAAACTAAATCTATTATCACAGAACTCTTCAGGTACGGATTGTAGGTTTAGATTTTGGTATGGATGATCAATGATCTCAGGTACTGCGCATGTCAGAAATTTATTGTTTAACCCGTTGACGTCTATGTCCGGGTCGTGACTAGCTTCGACTTTACTTACTCCCAAGCTTTTAATGGCTTTCCATCTTTGGCTAGTGGAAACCGCGCGATCAAATTTACGAGAGTAAAAATTGATTTTTGCGGACTCGATTAAGTTGGTTACTGATTGCCTTAAAAGCTTAAACCTAGAATATTCTTGTGGGGTTTTGTACCTTTTCCACTTGCTGTATGCTTTATCGCGCTGTGTAATAGCCCTGCGTATATTATTAGAGAACCAAGGATTTTGAGTCGGGCGAATCGTCTTCCTTCGTTCCGGTACAAAATAGTTATAAAGGGATTGTATATTTCGTTGCAGTTGGTCAACTTGGTCTTCAACTCTTGGTAGGGAGTAGATTCTATCCCAATTGTAGTTCCGTACTGCTGCACTTAAGTGATTAGGGTTTATGTTTTTAAAGTCCCTAAAAGCTATTGAGTAGTCATATTGAAGGTCAAGTGTATATGTCAAGAAAATAAGGTCGTGTTTCGAAAAGGACGGCACAATTAATTGGTCATATAAAGCTACTTTGTCTTTGTTAGTCACAAAAAATACATCTAACAGTGTGTTGCGTGATATGGTAAAGTGTGTAGGAGTGTTGCAATTAACCAAATGCATGCCTAGCGAACTCATATTGTCAGACAGATGTGATTCTCTTAATATGTCCCTATTTAGATCTCCTGTTAGGATAATGTCTGCATACGTCCAGCAAATTTGAGAAATATAATTCACAACGTCTTCATAATTAGTGCGACAGTTGGGACGGTAAATGCACCCAATCAGTAGCTTTTTGTTATGCCTCTGCTCAATTTCGAT
The DNA here is from genome assembly GCA_018151655.1 of Drosophila bocqueti. Classification (NCBI taxonomy): domain Eukaryota; kingdom Metazoa; phylum Arthropoda; class Insecta; order Diptera; family Drosophilidae; genus Drosophila; species Drosophila bocqueti. The sequence continues at coordinate 252,762 of JAECXF010000040.1, forward strand.
CAAAATATATTCTGTAGCACTGTTAATGGGATGTTTACACACAAGGTTGGACTGTAACTTTTTACTAACATAAATTGCTACCCCACCACCATGACTTTCACGATCGGAACGAAATAAATTATATCCTTCACATTCAACAATAACATCAACTAAATTAGGGACAAACCAAGTTTCAGAGATACATACAACATCCACACATGAGTTAACGAACAAGTATCTGAATTCTTCAATTTTACGTACTAAGCTTTGAGCATTAATGTGGCAAATTTTAAGCCCAACTCTCTGTTTTGCAAGAACATGCAGTAGGGTGTGTGTATTCGATCCGTTTATGTTCATAATATTTGGATTAACCACGTCGAATATTGACCTATATGTATCAGCTGTGCGAGCAGTTTACATTTTCCAATCAGATTTACTAACACAAATTGAACACATATCATACGAATAATAAAACAATATAAGCAATATAAGCGACGGGCCCTAAAACTAAACAATATATAATGAATACAAATTTTTAAGTCTAATAAATTGTTGTGGCACATTTTACTATTACCCTCGAAACGAGCTATTTGTTGTCCCTCCAGTTTCAGAGCCATCTGAGACGGCTCTCTCGTTTCCATTCTCCAGTTCACGTAAAACATCTGCGCTCATCACGCAAATTGCCTTCTCCTTTCCTTGCTGTTTTACAAAGATTTCTCCGCGACGTGTAAAAACAGCTGATAAGCGCTTCATACGTTTGAGATGCATTGCTTTCTTGAACATCTCATATTTACTTTTAGTCAGCTGTTCGTTGATGTAAATAAATGCAGGAGAGTCCAGACCAATAAGCTTTAAGCTCAGTTGCGTTTTGTTCTCCCGCCGGTAAACTCCGATCGCACGCAGCAGCGCTGCTTTATCGTGCACGTGCTCCAATTTTATTTTGATGATTGGGTCAACAATTGACTCAGTTGACCGCCTCGGGTGAACGCGAAAAATAGCTCGTACTTTCGGCGGGGGCATCAACTGTAGGGAATAACAAAGGGCGTGGAATAAAGTCCGCAAGTTTTCCCCCTCAGTCATAGGAACCCCATGCCAGCGCACATCGCAGGCCACGGCGTGCTCCGCCTGCGCATTACAGCTTGCTGCCAGCTTTTCCTCCAGCTCGTGGACCCGATGGTCACTGGAGTTGACGTTCGAGGCCAGCAGTGCCTCCAGCTTCTCCATCCGCTGCCTTAAAGAGCCTATCTCCTCCTCCAGATGATTAAGACGCAGAGAAAATTTCGCCTCCATTTCTTGGAGTATCTTTTGCTCCATTTCTTGCATGCTTCTGCTGATGTGCTCCGCCTGCTCGTCAAACCTTTTGTTGATAAGTTCAACTAGGGCTGGTGAAAGGGCATCAGAAGTGCGACCTCCCCTCAGATCCATCGATGAGTCGCTGCGCACTCGCTTCGCTGGCTTACTAATGTTGCTGTTGTTGTTGCTGTTGTTGTTGCCGGCTTGAAGACGATTTACAGCTCTTTTTGGCGATGCAATTCAGCAGGTTCGATGTTCGAAGTTCGATGTTCGATGTTCGATCGGCACTGTGTTAGTGTATTTGTGTTTATGTTTATTTTTAAATTAGCAAATATGCACTCGATCGTATTTATTACAACAATTTGGTGAGAAGTAGTTAAGCCAAAAACAATTAGATTTGATTTTGATGGATTTTGGTTAATTTTTGAGCAAACGTTTTCTTAGATAATCGCGTTGACTGAGAGCTCGATCAAGATACGTCCGTTCGGTTTGAAAGTATCTCTTGTGAATAATAATAATAACAATAATAACTTCATACCAATTCCATAATACTTCATAATAATTCATAATAAATAATAATAATAATTAATAATTGCGGAGCGGGTTGCATGTGTGGTGGCCTCACATCGATCGAGATGCTGAAAATTTTGTAAAGGCATGCAAAGATTGCATGGTTGTTTCTCAACCGCCACGTCCAGCTCCGATGCAAAGAACAGCTTTTCCAACAAGCCCATGGAATTCCATAGAAGTGATATATTACGTCCACTTCCAAACGGTAAATACGTCCTAGTGTTTATCGACTATTTTTCCAGGTATATGGAGATACAATTTTTACAGCCAATATCATCGGAATCAATAATTGGAGCCATGAAAGAAATATTTTGCCGATTAGGTTTTCCAAAATACCTGCGGACCGATAACGGGAGACAATATATTAGTAAGAATTTCGAAGAATACTGTAACACGAATGACATTCAATTAATAAGGAACCCTCCATATTGGCCTCAAGCGAATGGTGAGGTTGAAAATATGAATCGATCCTTAGTAAAGAGGGTTCAAATTGCCCATTTTAACAAAACCAATCTGCAACAACCAATCCAGGATTTCATGTTAATGCACTATGGCACGCCACATAGCACGACAGGATCCCCTTCCGAACTAATGTTCAACCGAATGATTCGAGACAAAATTCCTAATGTGCAAGATATATTGGGTGAAGTTTATTATTCGGGGGAAAAAGACAACGACTGCATACATAAGGGGAAAGTAGATGATGATAAAAAGAGAGGAGCTAAAGAATCAACAACATTGAAGTGTTAGAGCGTGAAGGCAGCCTTTTTAAAGTGTTAGGTGGGGGTAGAACTCTCGTAAGGGATGCTACTTAAAGAAAATTTCAGATGCCGGAAAAAAGATAGAAGTCGCGAACCCACCTTTGACAGCCACGGAGATACCATGTCAACGCCCGATGGAAGAAATCTGCAAATAAGCCAACACATCGTCTGGCTGGGTTAAAGCTCAAACTGGTCAACAAAGTAGGGATGTGGGAACCGGTGTGAGAGAGTGACTGCCGCTACCTCACAGAGAGGAGCGAAGTTTCGTTCACATAAAATATGTTCTGATGTTTCTTGCTACATCTCGCAAAATTTGTAGGTGTCGATTTCTGAATGTTTTAATTTCTTAAGATGATACCTAAGGTTGCTGTGACCCGTTAGGTAGCCTGTTAGAGTGCAAATTTCGCTTTTAGCCAGGGAGTCTGCCACCTCGTTTTCTACATGGCCTTCATGCCCTGGCATCCAGCCCACCGTTAGGGTGTTTTTGGAGGCAGGGGCATTCAGCTGGAAACAGTTCTCTACAAGTCCGGATGATATCGTAAAGAAACTCAGCGCTTTTAGCGCTGCCTGACTGCCAGAGGAGATGTAAATCCGTGCGCCTTGCATTTTCCTGTGAAAGCATTCACGTGCACAGATTTCTATGACGTGTATCTCTGCTTGGAAAATGGTTGGCGACTTTCCCATGGCTTTGGATTTGTTGAACCTTGGTCCAAAAATACCACCCCCGGTGTCACCGTTTTCCAGTTCCGACCCATCAGTGTACCATGTTTGTGATCCACTGGGTAGAGATATTGATTTAGTTTTCCATTCATTCCTAGTATACAAGACTACAGAGAAGTTTCTGTGGAAAACAAGTTTGTGACGCGCAGACGCGCACAAATATAGTTATAATAGAGGAATAAGAAATGGAATTGATCTAGATTTGAATTTAAACAAGATCCGCGCGCGCGCCAACGACGATCGAGTGGTCACACTGGGCCAAGGGAGCTGGTCACACCCGGATTCGGCGAATCTGATAGGAGGCAACGGGCACACTAGCCTTGGCCACGGGCTATATAAAGCGGGCGGCTGGCCTCATATCGTCACTCAGCAGCCGCCCGCGATTGTAGGCAGAGCAGCAAAGTCACTTTTGGTAAGCCGGACCAGTAGGTTTGGTAAATATATTGTAGTTTCTAGTTAGTAGCTTCTTTAGCCCGCGGTAGACCTAGCGGTCCCCGACTTAAGTCTCTCTCTCTCTGGCAGACCTAGCGGGCCCAAGTTAGGGTTCTCGCTCGCTCTTGCGGTCGACCTAGCGGTCCCCGAAGCTTCCCTCTCTCTCTGGCCGACCTAGCGGAAGTACGTCAGCAGAAGAGACACTGGAGATCCTGCAGGACAGTGGAAAGCCAAATGGCGGAACACCAGTTAAGAGTCGACGAGATCGTCAACATGGAAATAGTGCAATGGGCGGTGGACTCTTTTGACAAATACAAAAGTCCGGGACCGGACGGAATCATACCAGCAATTTTGCAGACAACAAAGGCATGCACTTGCAGATTGCTGCAAGCAATCTTCCAAGTATGCATTAAAACAGCACAAATACCACTTCCGTGGAAGGAAGCAAGAGTAGTCTTTATACCAAAACCAGGAAGAAGAGGACACCTCAAAGCCAAGGATTACAGGCCGATCAGCCTGACCTCATACCTCATGAAAACAATGGAACAGGAAAGGTAGATTCACGGAAACAGCACTACACGAAGTAGTGGGATAAAAAAAAGGCATTGGTCTAAAAAAATTATATATATACTTCTTAGACATTGAAGGCGCCTTCCGAAGCACAGCATGCATACAGGAAAGATAGATTCACGGAAACAGCACTACACGAAGTAGTGGGATACATAAAAAAGGCATTGCTCTACAAAAACTATACATTGGCCACCTTCTTAGACATGGAAGGCGCGTTCAATAACGTAAACGCAGATTCCATCCTGAGCTCCCTCAACAAGATTGGAGTTGAAGCAAGCATCAGAAAATGGATCGGCGCAATGCTAACGAGCAGAAGGATAACAGCCTAACTGAGTGGCACTCATCACACGAGGTACTTGAAGAGGGGCACACCTCAGGGAGGAGTTTTGTTTCCACTGCTGTGGCTGATTAACATGGACGACATATTGAGAGAACTCAAAAGCGAAGGAGTTAAAGTGGTAGCATACGCAAACGATGTCGTTCTACTCGCTGCAGGACAATTCCCAGACGTCATCAGCGATCTAATGACAAGGGCGCTGAAAAAACTCTACCAATGGGCAAAAGCCTGTGCGTTGGGCATAAACCCAAGCACAACGGAACTTATGCTTTTTACAAAAAGAACAAAGATCCCCAGATTCAGTAAATCGAAGATAGACGGTGCAGAGCTAGAGCTGTCACAACAACCCAAGTATCTGGGAGTGATACTGGATACGAAGCTATCATGGAAACAAAACATCAACGAAAGAGTAAAAAAAGGAAGCATAGTATTTCACTCCTATAGGCTCTACACAGCGGTTGTAAGACCCATACTCACATACGGAGCACTAGTATGGTGGCCAGCACTAACTAGGGCATACAACATCCAGAATCTTACCACGATACAGATATCGGCATGCGCAGGTGCACTTAGACCGTACCCCGCAGCAGCGCTGAATGCCATTCTTAACATATTACCGATAGAATGTTTCATAAGGAACACAGCAGCTCAAAGCGCGGTACGACTGAAGGCAAGCCAGAGCTGGAAGAACTACCACACCGGGCACTGTAAGATCCTGAACGAAATAAACGATTGGCTATCGGTAAACACCGATTACATGACAACGGAGATGCGGTTCGGCAATGCAAATACTACAAAATACCCAACAAGAGAAGAGTGGAGATGAGGGAGTGTAACCGAGCCAGATGAGGTATCACTCTACACCGATGGCTCAAAGATGAGCGGTGGGGTAGGGGCCGGAATCTTTTCCGAAACCTGGGGGATAGAAGAGTCCTTCCACCTCCCAGGGTCAGCAACAGTGTTCCAGGCGGAGGTCCTTGGGATTTTGAAAGCAGCTGAACTTTCATTGGGCCTAGACCTCCTCCTGGGGGGTTTTGGGCACAACTTCAAACTGTGGCATTCTCATTACCTGACGCGGTGATAGAGGATATCATAGATAAAGGAATAGGTATTTACAAGGTATCTTGTCGATAAGCTAAGTGCATACTTCTCACCAAAGCAGAACTCCAGTTTTGAGAGGCCTTTGTTTAGGAGTCTTGGCCCCACAGAAGGAGAGACTTTCGCAAAGTTTGTCTTAAAGCTACGCCATCAAATACAAAAATGTGATTTTGGGACTACCAAGGCAGGAATCGAAGAGATTTGTCTAAAGGCCAAAATAATTGACAGTTGGGCCGGAATAAATCTAAAAAAGAAATTATTAGAGAAAGAATACACTCTATCACAAATGATAAATGCCTGGCAAGTGGATGAGGAAATTAATATTTCATATTGATGAGGAAATTAGTATTTCATTCGCATACGAGCTTTGTGTCGGACGTGTTTTTCTACCGCTCTTCCTTTTTCAAAGTTTTCATAGTGAACATTTATTCAACTCAGCCCAAATTTTTGGCAAGTTGTCAGCGTTTCTGTGATATTTATTATCCATAAATAGCTGGTTCAGTTTAAACAAAGACAGTGACTTTATTTATGTAAAACTAATTTTGTTTTACATTTTATCAGATTGCTCTGCCTTTCTGTTCTTGCGCTCTGTGTTTACCGCTTATCGCTGCATCGCCTAGTGCTTGTTGTTGTGCAAGTGTTTTGCATACGCGAAATCAATCACACAAACTCATTACTTCTCTGTGCTCAGAAAAAGCTTTTATTTTCGCGCTTTTCGATCTTTTGTTTTGATCGGTTCCTTCGCCGTGATATTTGCTAAATTTTATTGCTCGATTTGACTGCTCCTGTGCGAATTATTTTAAAATAATGGCAAACTGTTGCATCAATTCGTGTCCGAGCGGCGGTGCAATTACCGCGCGGCAGGCCACTGTTTATTGTTGGCTCTGCGACAATATCGCTCACCCTGCATGCGCCGATCTTGGACAAATTGGCCCGCGTATTGCTGATCGCATACGGAGCAATTCTGGATTGGATTGGACCTGCCCGAGCTGCCTGCATATCAAATCGGACATGAGGGCTTTTATGAGGCAAACTCACCTCGAGTTTCAGTCCTTGGCTGCCGGCTTCAGGGACTTATCAAGCAGTTTCCAGAAGGCGGAGCAGCACTTTAAATCACTTAAGCTGCTAAGTGACTCCGCAAATCAACAAATGAGCAACCTAACTAATAGCTTCCTATTTGTTCCAGACCCTGCGAGCCCCCTTATGCGGTTTAGCCCTCGATCTAAGCCCGCTGATAACACCGCGGCCGTGGTCAACGGCCCTGGTGAAGTTACGGTTCTTGCCCCCATATCTGGCGGGAATAGTGTCGACACGGTTTTGGGTCTGCAACCAGCCAACTTCGACGTGCCTTTGGATCTACATCCCGTCAACGCCGACCAACCTTCCACGTCGGCTACCGCTGACTGCGCGTCGTTGGACTTTGATGCCCACCCTGGGGTGCCTCCGGCGGTCTCAACTTTAGCGTCACCAATCACCAGCCAAGCACCCCAAGTTTCTACAATTTCTGGAGTTGCCCAACGAAGACCAGCGCCTTTAGCTGGCGTTGCTCCTAAGAAGCTAATCTTTGTTTCCCGCCTCAATCCAGGGGCCTCTGAGGTCGATGTAAAGACCCATTTGAGCAACAAGTTGAATGTTTCTGGTACCGAATTTACTGTCACTAAATTCAGTTTTAAGCAAAGACGCGATATATCTTCGTTTAAAATTGGAATTTCTGATGTACTATTTCCTAGGGTTCTTGATACTTCCGTTTGGCCTGAACACGCAATTGTTCATGAATTTATCAATAAGAGTGACCCTCGGGTTCGCGTGCCAAGATCTCCCTCGGCTAGAACTCCAAAAAACTAAAAGATTCCTTTATCCTACACTACCAGAATGTTCGCAGCTTACTAGGCAAACTTAGTAAACTGCACGTCAACAGTGTCTCCTTTGATGCCAATGTTATTGCCTTTACTGAAACGTGGCTCAACTCCTCTGTCTCTGATAGTGAATTATTTGCAGGAAACTATGTCGTTTATAGACGTGATCGTCTTATGCGTATCGGCGGTGGTGTTCTTATCGCTGTTAAGTCTAATCTTGTTTCAAACTTGCTTCCGATAACTGACATTAATTGTAATTTAGAGTTTGTTGCAGTTCGCATCCGTGTTCACGATTATTTTGTTTATGTCTCATGCTCGTACATCCCACCCCGGTCTGACACTGATATATATTTGCAGCATTTAATGCTAATACAAAATATACACTCGTCCCTCGGCATTAATGATCACCTCATTGTTATGGGTGATTTCAACCTGCCTTCCATATCTTGGGCGCCCTCTCCTGACTCGAATTTTCTAGTTCCCACTGCTCCTCACGATCTTATTCATGGCCTTATCGACCTTTCATTGGGACAATTAAATTTTATTAAGAACTGTGGAGACAAAGTCCTAGACTTAATTTTTTCGTCGGAGTTTGCCAACGCTTACGTCTCTAGAATCGATCCTCTCTCCAGCCCTGAAGATGCTTATCATCCCACATTGGAGTTAATTCTAGAAGCCTCGACTCCACTACTGCCGTGTCCTTTAGCTGAGCCAGCCTCTTTTCGCTGCTTTCGTAAAGCTAATTTCACTGACATGATTTCTTATTTATCATCAATCGATTGGACTTTTCTTGACTCCACTGACGATCCCTTGCACATGGTTGAGCGCTTTTATGACATACTATACTCCGGTTTTGACATGTTTGTTCCGTCGTTTCCCTCTCCTGACATTTCGCATAAGCCTCCCTGGTTTTCTCGTCGACTTTCCTATTTAAAAAACGTGAAGTCCAGACTTTTTAAAAAATTCAGACGAACCGGGCTGCAAGTCGATCGTGCTAGATATTTAATAGCCCGCTCTGACTTTCTGACTCACAACTCTGAATGTTATAAGAATCACCTAAATCGATGTAGATTTGAGTTTCAGGCTAATCCCAAGCAGTTCTATGCTTTTGTTAATTCTAAACGAAAGTCGCACATTTTCCCATCCTGTCTTCACCTCCATAATGAGTCCGCCTCGAACGAGCATGACATCGCGAACTTATTCGCTAAATATTTCCAAACTACTTATACATCCATTAGTTCTGACTCGACCACACCATATCCATACTCCCTTCCGCACTCTGACAGTATTTTTTTGCCCACAATCAGCGAAAACGACGTTTTTCAGCAACTCAAATCACTTAAGCTATCCTTCTCTTCTGGTCCTGATCTTGTTCCTAGCTGTGTTTTGAGATATTGTGCCAGTGCATTATGTAGTCCTTTGTCTAAATTATTTAAGATATCCCTTCAGTTTTCATTTTTTCCCGATAGTTGGAAGGAATCTTTTATAATTCCCCTTCACAAAAAGGGTAGCAAGTCCAATATTGAAAACTATAGAGGGATTGCAAAACTTAGTGCGATTCCTAAGCTTTTCGAATCTCTAATTACTGCTCAACTTCAGCACCAATGTCGCTCAATAATGTCCCCCTACCAGCACGGCTTCATGAAACACAGGTCAACTTCCACAAACCTTCTGGAGTTTAGTACTGTTATTAGAAACTCATTTAAAAATAACACCCAAACTGACGTTGTCTTTACGGACTTCAGTAAAGCCTTTGACTGTGTGAATCACCAGCTGCTGCTGAAAAAACTTACGCTTTTGGGTTTCCCTGTCTTGCTGACTAATTGGATCGCCACCTACCTATCCAACCGAACTCAAAGAGTAGCCTTCAAGGGTTCTTTTTCAGACTGCGTCCGCGTAACTTCGGGTGTTCCGCAAGGGAGTCACCTTGGGCCACTTCTGTTTGGCATTTTTATTAACGACTTGCCCAATGTCGTTCTTCATTCCCAAGTTATGATGTACGCTGATGACGTCAAACTATGCTTACCACTGACAAACCCTGACTCTTATAGGCTTTTACAATCTGACCTAAACAACGTGCAGTCCTGGTGCATTAACAATTTGCTGCTTCTTAACAACGCTAAATGTAAATTTATGTCATTTTTTCGTAAAAACTGTTTCTCTGCAAGTTATTCTTTAGGGTTGAGTGAGCTTGAGCGCATCCATTCGGTTACCGATCTTGGAGTTCTTTTTACCCATAATTTGAATTTTTCCGACCACATTGGCATAATTGTTGGGAAAGCTAAAGGTGTTTTTGCCTTTGTCAAGCGTTGGTCTAAGGAGTTTGACGATCCTTACACCACAAAACTCCTTTATGTCTCTCTTGTTCGTCCTATTCTCGAATACTGTTCGTGTGTTTGGTCACCTCAATATGCGAAGTATCAAGACCTTATTGAATCGGTCCAGAAACAATTCCTTTTGTTCGCTCTTCGGGGATTTCATTGGGACCCACATCGCCGCCTCCCATCTTACATCGACAGGCTGCGTCTTCTCAGTCTTCCCACTCTGAAGGATCGTCGGACCTGCCACGGAGTGATCTTTCTATTTAAATTAATTAATGGTCATGTTTGTTCGTCCTATCTTCTAAGTCAATTGCATTTCTCAGTCCCTGTTAGACCTTCTCGTCACTTTCGTCCTATTGCTCTTGATTTGTGTAAAACAAACTTCGAGTTGCATGACCCTTTTCGTGTTTTATGTTCTTTTTATAATGAGTTATACTTTTTGTTACATGTTGAGTTGTCGTTAGATTTAAATACGCAAAATGTTTTAAGACACCTATCCTTGCCTCGGCCCACATGATGTGAGTCGGAGCACATCGTTAAAAAACACTCCTTACTTCGGCTGAGGTAAGGATACGGCCTACAATAGCAGTCACTTGCTATATTTTCTAATAAATAATAAATAATAAGCACTCGGAAGGCCGTCAGCCGACAGGTGTGCAAGGGGAATCACGTGTAACTACTCTGGTAGTACGCGCCGTATCTGCACACACTGCCGGAAGTGCGACTATACTCTCCACGCGAGGGCGGCTGGAAGCAGACCCTTGTGTTGGTCATGTCTCGACCAAGGGTGCTGACCAATGGTAGTCGGGCTAAGAGAAGATAACTCTTTATAAAATTCCCCAATCCAAGGTGAAACAGCATATGCCGAGGGATGCATGGCCGAGGGGGCGCTCGGTCGCTAGTATGCGGACTCTGGATACCTGTCCACCTCCAGTTTCAATAGTGGACTTCCCGCGGTAGACGGGCTATGCCGCGGGTGACCTCCCTTCCCGTTCAGTCGTGGGAATCTTATGGACGACACAATTTCACAAAATGAGCTTGATGTGACTCTGACCGCATCACCCCAGGCCTCAACCTCCACGGTCATGGCCATTCAGGGCACTGCAGCTGATGTGCTGCCGGCGCCCACCCCCATATGCGCGGATGTCGGTCTCGCCACGATTGGGGATCCGGAAGCGCCACCATCCGTCTCAGGACGGGTGGCTTCTGCCTCCTTCTCGTCGAAGGAGGACGTGGTGACCCTAGGGGAACCTGAGGTATCGGCCTCAATCTCCAAGGAAGTCACTCTGCCATCGTCCGACGACGCATCCTGCCCAACCTCTGTGGGGTTGGATCTGGAGAATGCGGGCACTCGACTCCAGCGGATGAGACTGGTTTCCGAGGTCGCCTTTGTAAAATTGACAAGCCGCGAAAAGAAGCTGTTTAAGGCAGCCATCGCAAAAGGGCTCCCGAGAGCAGAGGCTCTCCAGGTGGCAAAAGCTCCTCCTCCCGTCGCGGCCAAGGCCAAGCGGGAGAGATCTTTTGACACGACCCCGGAGTCCGGCTTGTCAAAGAAGCCAAAAATTGCTCATTCAGAGCCGACCGCGCCGTCTTACAGTCGGATGGCCAGTGGTGTCAAGCTCGGCTTCGCTTCGACTGGCGGATCACCGACCCTAACTGCGGAGCATATGGCTACGCTCAAGGCGGCGATCCTGAAAACCACTCTCTCCTCGGAGACTGCTGGTTTGATGCCACAGTTCGAGGGATGTGTTCCGAGAGCTGGGTGGCTGTTGCTCGTCTGCCACGACAACAATGCAGCCGAGTGGGTCAGGCGCAACTTTAGCCTTATCAAGGCTAACAGTGCGCTTGACGTGGAGCTGTTGGAGGAGGGCCAGTTCCCCCGGGCCAGCCTTGTGCGAGGCTACTTCGCCAACAGCTTAGAGTTGTCCAACGAGGAAGTTCTTGCCTATGTTGATAGGCAGAATGGCCTCGATACCACCCAGTGGAGAGTTGTGCAGCGGAACACACAAGGTGAGATGCTGCACCTCGCCATGATGGTTGACCAGGTTGACTAAGTGCGGCGGCAGAGTCTGGTACTGCTTTGGCAGGACCAGGCTCATTCTGAAGACCTCCGCGTCTGAAGAAGGAAGCAGCGTCGCACAACGTGGAGATCCTCTCCCCGACGATGGCCCTTCTACTAGCGCCGCTGCTGGGCTCGCTAGGAAGGCCGCCCCCGCCCAACATGCGGAACCTCTCCCCGAGGATGGCCCTTCAACTAGCGCCGCTGCTGGGCTTGCTAGGAAGGCCACCCCTGTCCAGCCACCAGCCAAGGGAGCCCCAAGCGGTGCTACAAAGCGTAGCGCTCCCGCTAAGGGCGACGGCATGGTCCAGCCACCCAAGGCAAGGGCACCGGCGGCCAAGATCCCGATGCCGGTCGCGGCATCAAGACCGCCGAAGGGACTGAGAGGGAATAACTCTCGACGAGGCAAATGCGGCAGCCTCGTCCAACGCTCGAAGGACGAGCAATGAGAACCACGAGGGTTCTCCAGGCGAACCTGCACCACGCCAAAGGGGCGTCGGCCACCCTGTGCAGGACTTTCGCCGAGAAGAGGATCGACCTGGCCCTAATCCAAGAGCCATGGTTGATCGGTGGCCAAATCCGAGGACTTAACTGCGGTTCAAGTAAGTTGTTATATGACCGCAGTGGAGGTGCTCCACGCGCAGCTATCCTTCTGGATGGAAACGTAAAGCACTTCCCACTAACTAACTTTATCCGCAGGGATCTGGTTGCAACAGCCATAGAGGTGGCTACAGCGGAAGGCGTCCGAGAAGTGGTGGTGGCGGCCGCCTACTTTCCCGGAGACACTGACGAAGCTCCGCCGATGGAGGTCCAGCAGCTCGTCAGCTTCTGCCGTACAGCCGGGAAACACTTGGTTATCGGCTGCGACGCCAACGCGCATCACACTATATGGGGTAGCAGTGATGTCAACAAAAGGGGTGAGTGCCTTCTTGAATATATATTGTGTAGTCAATTAGATATAGTCAATAGAGGGTGCAAACCCACTTTCATAAACGCTATCCGAGAGGAGGTCTTAGACCTTACCTTGGCTAGTAATTTTCTATCCGATTGCATAGCGAACTGGAGGGTTACCGACGAAGCCACGCTATCAGACCACCAGCACATCCGGTTTGATTTACCTGGTCAAACGGAACTCAATACTTCGCTATACAATCGGAAGAAAACCAACTGGAACATGTTCACAGCCTCTGTGGCTATGAAAGCTGACCAACTCACCACCAACTTTGCGTCTGTGAGTGACATAGAGATGGCTGCTGACCAGCTTCATGATGTGCTAATCACTTCCTTGCAGGACAGCACAGTCCTAACCCGTCACCGGTCAAACCGCGAGGTCCCCTGGTGGAGCGATAGGCTTGCGAATCAGAGACAGGAAGTTCGCAGGCTCTTCAATAGAGCCAAAGCGAATCGGAACTCCTGGGACACTTATAGGAGTGCTCTCACGGAGTATAACAAAAATATTAGAAGAGCTAAGCGGGAAAACTGGCGCAACTACTGCGAAAGTGTGCAGGCACTGCCGGAAGCAGCTAGACTGCAAAAGGTCTTTGCTAAGGGCTCAACTAATGGGGTGGGGCTTCTAAAGAGAACGGATGGTTCTTTCACCCAGGACCGCAAGGAAACGCTAGAGCTTTTGCTTCAGGTGCATTTCCCAGGGTCTCAGTTATACACGCATGGCGAACCAAATGGGTTATCCACTCCACCGAATAGGCGCGACAACAGTCTGTCCGGTATTATCTTCGATCCTGACAAGGTCAGGTGGGCAGTCAAATCCTTTAGCCCCTTCAAAGCCCCGGGGGGTGATCAGATTTTTCCAGCCTTGCTACAACATAGCATTGAGATAATTATCTCCCCACTTGTCGGTCTGCTTAGAGCCAGCTTTGCATGGGGATATATACCACAATCTTGGAGGAGAGTCAACGTGGTTTTTATTCCTAAACAAGGCAACCGGGCTCTTGACCAACCCAAGTCATACAGACCGATAAGCCTTTCGTCTTTCTTTTTCAAGACTGCGGAGCGGCTTGTGGACTTGCACGTAAGGTGCACTCTCCAGACCACCAAGCCGTTACACAAAACCCAATTCGCCTACATCAAAGGCGGATCGACAGAGGTCGCTCTTCACCACTTAGTCAGCAAGATCGAGAAATCCTTCAAATCCAAAGAAATTGCTCTGTGCTCCTTCCTGGACGTGGAAGGTGCTTTTGACAACACTGGCTATCAGTCAATCTCCAGAGCTCTATCTCGTAGGAATATTGATGCGGCAACCGTAGCCTGGATAGAAGCCATGCTACGACAACGGGAAATATCTTCCACGCTGGATGCGACAACGGTCCGCATTAACGCGGCTAGAGGGTGTCCACAAGGCGGAGTGCTGTCTCCCCCACTATGGTCACTTGTGGTGGACGAACTTCTAGAAATACTACACAACCAGGGAATCGATGCCATTGGGTATGCCGACGACCTGGCCATTGTAGTCACAGGGAAGTTCGGCAACACTGTCTCGAATTGATGCAAAGGGCACTCAATTTGGTCCTCGACTGGTGCACAAACGTGGGCCTCAACATCAATCCGCACAAGGCGGTTGTCGTACCGTTTACCAAACGGTACACCAATGACATTGGCCTCCTTGTCATTGGGGGACCCCCGTAGAGCTCACCAGTGAGGTCAAATATATGGGAGTTGTTCTAGATAAGCGACTCAACTGGAACTCGCACCTCAACAAGACGATTACCAAGGCTACTAATGCTTTATGGGCATGTCGTAGACTATATAGTAAGACGTGGGGCCTCGACTCCAAATCCATCATGTGGCTTTACTGCATGATGGTCAGGCCTATTTTGACCTATGCTGCTCTTGTGTGGTGGCCCAAGGTACAGCAGGTCTCGGCCATTCAGAAATGTAGCAAGTTGCAGCGGCTAGTGTGTGCATCTCTATCGGGAGCTCTACGCACATGCCCAACTGTGGCGATGGAGAAAATCATTGGATTAACTCCGCTACACATTCACATACAAGAAGGAGCCGCTAGAAGCCTTCTTAGAATCAAGCTCACATCTGGGTTACTGACAGATGTTTCTGGCTTAGAGATCTGCAGCCAAACAGATCTCATGACCACGAAACTCTACTTCGGGGCGAAATTTAGGACTCTCATCCCAGACCGCAGGGCGTGGGATAATGGCAACCCTTGCTGTGACCCCGGCAGCCTGCAGTGGTTCACTGGTGGGTCCAAAACTGAGCAAGGGGCGGGTGTGGGGATCTTTGGACCCAACACCAGAGTCTCGATTCCACTAGGTAAATGGCCCAGTGTTTTTCAATCAGAGATTCATGCCATTGAGGCCTGCTCCAAACTCATCCTTGCTAAAAGAATGAGAGGAGCTACAATAAATATCTATTCGGATAGCCAAGCGGCGATCAAAGCGCTATCCTCTTGGAGGATAAGCTCCAAACTCGTCGCAGACTGCTGGACCCAGCCTCCAGCAACTCTCCACTGGGAACAGGGTAACCTTGTGCTGGGTTCCCGGTCATGCCGGAATTCCCGGCAACGAAAACGCTGATGAGCTGGCAAGAGTCGGCTCAGCGACTCCTTTACACGGCCCGGAGCCTTTCTGTGGCTTAGGGTGGGCCGCAGCCAACGATATGGTTGGAAAATGGGTTAAAGGAGCTAAGTCCAGGCATTGGATTTCCAGCTCAGGATGTCGTCAAGCTAAAGAGCTGATACATCCACTTTTGGGAAGGAACACTGATGGATGTTCCAGGATGGACCTAAGACTATTGGTAGGCTACCTCACCGGCCACCATGTCTTAAACTACCATCTTCACAAGATGCGTCTGTCCTCGGATACGGAGTGCAGGCTCTGTAAAGAAGACGACGAGACGACCAAACATATTCTTTGTGAGTGTCCAGCCATTATTTGGTCCAGAAGGAGGCACCTGCATAGGGAGCTCTTGACAGCATCGCAGATCAGGCAAGCCTCGACCAGAGACCTGCTAGCCTTCATAAGGGAGGCTGAGCAACTCTTGTCTCATTAGGGAGCAACATAGGCACAAAAGATCGCTTGGTCGCAGTGCCTTAAGTCTCTGTAGGGAGATCTCCCCCCCAACATTTATTATAAGCACTCGGAAAAGATGCGATCTGAAATGATAAAGAATGCAGAAATCGAAGGAGTGAGGAAAATCTCAACAGGAAATATGAACTCAAATAGATCCTTGGAATGTGGCAGATGTGGTCGGAAAGGCCACGGTAGCAATAGTTCGGCATGTCCAGCCAAAAACCAAAAATGCAGCAAGTGCACACGGACTGGCCATTTTGCTGTCAAGTGCAGAAAAAATTTGAAGCGTGAGAGACCTCAGTTTGACCAGTTTGACTCTACTAAATTTTAACGCAGCAAGGGCTGCAGCAACTGCGCGGACCAGACGCAGGCTCAAGAAGGTCACCCTAGGTCAACTGCCGAGCCGTAAAATCCTTTAAACCATCTTGCTAACAATTCGGGCAGCTGTTTGCTCTGAAGCATACAAATTGACACTTTAAATTAATTGTAAAGAACCACCATATACAAATTGTTTTTGAAAATAATAGTTATAGTTATTAGTGTAAAAACAGCCACTTCAATAAACATATTACAAAAAAAAAAAAAAAGCAAGGTGCGTTGGGTAGAGAGGGAAAGCGATAAAACCCGGAGGAAATTGTTTTAGGATCCACAGCGACGACGAAGATGAACTTATTAAATGCCTGGTTGATGCGCGCGAACTCTCATTGGTAATCGATTCAGGTTCTCGATTCAATTTAATAACTCCATAAGACTGGTCTTGTCTCCAAGCGGGAATGGCAGAAGTATTTAACGTTCGACCAAATTCAACGAATAAATTTAAAGGTTATGCTTCACCGGATTTGCTGAACATATTTTGCGTTTTTGAAGCCCTGAATTATTTGCTTAAAAATCGATTTTTTTTTTTTTTGTTGTGTATTATTAAAATATAGAGGATCTGAGGAATACGGAATTCTGTAAAATTCGCATTCCTTCGTGAGTAAACAAAGCCCGAATGATAGGCACCTCCATACGTTTCGACTCTTTTTCCTATCTTTAAACGCGTTTTCCCGAAAATGATCTTTTTTAAATTTTCTGGTATCACTTCTACCAGTAATTTTCATCGAATCGAACAAAGTTTTCCCCACTTCTTTATCAAACAATTCTCTGTTTCTCCGAGTACGAATTTTTTTTTAATTTTTTGTTTAATTTTTATACCCTCTAACAGGTGAAAAAACATTATTAAACATAAACATAAACAACGTAAGACTGAATATAAATAAAATTAATTTTTTTCAATTCGGGCAAGATTTACGGTAGTTATGATTCCAGAAAAATGACCCCTAAAATTCTGATGACCCCACTTTGACCCCATGTAAACAACGAATGATTCGCTATACACACTTTAAATTCCCCATAGTGTTAAGTTTAAAGATGTACAAAAGTAATAAAAAAAAATTATCTCTTAAGTTTCCTCACAATTAATTTCTGAAAATAGGCAAAAATTTCGGCCTCGTAAGTAGAAGAGAGAATTATCTACTGCCTGTATTTGAGACACTTATGACGAAATTAAGAGGAGCAAAGTACTTGCCACGATTATACCTAAAAACTGCCTATCATCAGTTGGAGCTAGAGGAATCCTTCCGGTACATTAGCACGTTCATTACCCCAAATACAAAAGATTAATGTTTGGCGTTAACTCGGCTCCTGAAATTTTCCAGAGGGGACTCGAGGAAACGAAAAAGATCATTACGATGCAGTACAAAAAGTCAAAAATGTTCTTAAGGTAAACAATATAATTTTTAATGAGGAAAAATGTGTATGGAAAACACAGCAAGTTAGGTTCTTGGGACACAACTTATAGGACAAAGGCATTGAGGTAGATCCGGAAAAGGTGACAACGATTCTTTCATTCAGAGACCGCAAAAACAAGGAGGAAACCCGGAGTTTTTTAGGACTTGTTACATACGTTGGTAAATTCATTCCCGACCTAGCCAATCGTACAGAACCTCTTAGGAGATTGCTAAAAAAGGAAAGTAAATTTAACTGGGGCGATACACAAACAAAGGCTTTTAAAGACCTTAAGCTCCATTTGGCCTAAATTCCTATGTAGCTTATCATACTTCGATCCAAATAATAGAAGACGTTTAAAAGCAGATGCCAGTCCAGTTGCGCTAGGAGCTGTACTTTTGCAATTTGACACCACCGGCGATCCAAAGATTATTTCGTTTGCAAGCCGCAGCCTATTGGACGTAGAAAACGGTACTCTCAGACCGAAAAAGAAAGCCTGGCCCTAGTGTGGGCAGTCGAAAAGTTATATTTTTATTTAGCCGGATTGGAATTTAAATTGGTGACTGACCACAAGCCGTTAGAAACCATCTTTAACCCTACTTCAAAACCTCCAGCTCGAATTGAGGAAATCGTGGACGCAATGACCTGTTTGGATGCAAACTTCTGGGAAGTTGGCACATCTAATAGATTCTACCCATTTCGTTTCGAATTCTCAATTCTTGGTAAAATTGTATTAAGGGACACACGGTTAATCATCCCAAAAGGACTGCGCAATAGAGTTTTAGAATTAGCTCATGAAGGGCACCCGGGTGAGTCGGCCATGAAGCGTCGATTGAGAACAAAGGTGTGCAACGACCCTCTTTCGGGCTTCTCGGCTTAGATCGCCGGGGTCGTCAGTTTACACAGAATTTGTGGGTTCTGTCTCCTTGTCCCAAAATACCCAGTAAAAAGAGATGTCGAGTTTCGGTTTAATTCGGTTGTTTATTTGTATATCTTGGTTTTCCTGGAAGAGAAGTTACGACTCCACGATACTGGCGCGGTGTAGTCGACTTGGAGATACCCTGTAGTGGAGGGCAGTTGCGACTCCGCGATGCATGCAAGGTGTATTCGGCTTGGTGATACTCTGTAGTGGAGGACAGTTGCGACTCCGCAATGCTGGCGCGGTGTAGTCAGCTTGTGATACTCTGTAGTGGCTTGTCTTCGGGGTGAGGCACGTGATCCAAGCGGGCTGGACGCGGTGAAGTTCATTATTCGGGGGAAAAAGACAACGACTGCATACATAAGGGGAAAGTAGATGCTGATAAAAAGAGAGGAGCTAAAGAGGTGAAAATTCACCAAAACTTTGATACAACAACATTGAAGTGTTAGAGCGTGAAGGCATCATTGTTAAAGTGTTAGGTGGGGGTAGAACTCTCGTAAGGGATGCTACTTAAAGAAAATTTCAGATGCCGGAAAAAAGATAGAAGTCGCGAACCCACCTTTGACAGCCACGGAGATACCATGTCAACGCCCGATGGAAGAAATCTACAACACATCGTCTGGACCTGGGTTAAAGCTCAAACTGGTCAACAAAGGAGGGATGTGGGAACCGGTGTGAGAGAGTGACTGCCGCTCCCTCACAGAGAGGAGCGAAGTTTCGTTCACATAAAATATGTTCTGATGTTTCTTGCTCCATCTCCCAAAATCTGTATGTGTCGATTTCTGAATGTTTCAATTTCTTAAGATGATACCTAAGGTTGCTGTGACCCGTTAGGTAGCCTGTTAGAGTGCGATTTTCGCTTTTCGACAGGTTGATGATACGTTTTGATCGCGTCATCTGGGGGACGGGAAATTGTTTGGCTTGTCTCAGCCCTGCACTGTCGGTCCAGTGACGATTTATCTCCGCTTCCTCCCATTTCCTGAGCAGTTCTCTTTTGTGTCCTTTCGATAGTCCACAGAACGACTCAGGGCCGATTAATGGTGTCATCGCCCTGCGTTTAGCCAAGAAGTCTGCCACCTCGTTTTCTATATGGCCTTCATGCCCTGGCATCCAGCCCACCGTTAGGGTGTTTTTGGAGGCAGGGGCATTCAGCTGGAAACAGTTCTCTAAAAGTCCGGATGATATCGTAAAGAAACTCAGCGCTTTTAGCGCTGCCTGACTGCCAGAGGAGATGTAAATCCGTGCGCCTTGCATTTTCCTGTGAAAGCATTCACGTGCACAGATTTCTATGACGTGTATCTCTGCTTGGAAAATGGTTGGCGACTTTCCCATGGCCTTGAACCTTGGTCCAAAAATACCACCCCCGGTGTCACCGTTTTCCAGTTTCGACCCATCAGTGTACCATGTTTGTGATCCACTGGGTAGAGATATTGATTTAGTTTTCCATTCATTCCTAGTGTACAAGACTACAGAGAAGTTTCTGTGGAAAACAAGTTTGTGACGCGCAGACGCGCACAAATATAGTTATAATAGAGGAATAAGAAATGGAATTGATCTAGATTTGAATTTAAACAAGATCCGCGCGCGCGCCAACGACGATCGAGTGGTCACACTGGGCCAAGGGAGCTGGTCACACCCGGATTCGGCGAATCTGAGAGGAGGCAACGGGCACACTAGCCTTGGCCACGGGCTATATAAAGCGGGCGGCTGGCCTCATATCGTCACTCAGCAGCCGCCCGCGATTGTAGGCAGAGCAGCAAAGTCACTTTTGGTAAGCCGGACCAGTAGGTTTGGTAAATATATTGTAGTTTCTAGTTAGTAGCTTCTTTAGCCCGCGGTAGACCTAGCGGTCCCCGACTTAAGTCTCTCTCTCTCTGGCAGACCTAGCGGTCCCAAGTTAGGGTTCTCTCGCTCCTGTGGACGACCTAGCGGTCCCCAAGTATCCCTTCTCTCGCTTTCGCGGTCGACCTAGCGGTCCCCACATAACTCTCTCGCTCGTGGATGATCGAGCGGCCCCGAGCATAGTCATTCTTTTCGCGGACATCGACGACCCGGACGGGAAGGACATCCCGGCACCCAATCACGGCGTTCCAGAGCGGCGAGATCCGGCAGGACATAGTCATTATGAATTGTGAATTTTAAGATAATAAAGATTACGATAGTATACGGCATAACCTCCAGCTTTCTACTCTGGGAATGGGTCGGAATCTCTTTCAGCAACCACAACTGAACCAAATAAATGTCTGCGACGACCCTGGGCCACCCCTGAGCTGCCCGAAACATCGACTAACCGTCACAGTGGCGCCCGAGCAGATGTAGTGGTTGCAAAGAAAGAACGA
The DNA here is from genome assembly GCA_018151655.1 of Drosophila bocqueti. Taxonomy (NCBI): domain Eukaryota; kingdom Metazoa; phylum Arthropoda; class Insecta; order Diptera; family Drosophilidae; genus Drosophila; species Drosophila bocqueti. The sequence continues at coordinate 273,823 of JAECXF010000040.1, forward strand.
CACCAGCGGAGTTAGATCTGGAGAAGAGAGTATACGGAATAAGCGGTGGAAGAAGGACGGGAAATGGAATAGCGAAAACCAAAGGAAACGGTCAGAGAAGCAGACTGGAAGAAAGAGTACGGATCACGGAGAAGAATATGGAGCGAAAGATAAACGTGGAGATCCTCGACCGGATACGAAGCTGGGGAATACGGTACGATGGGACAACCAATCCACTGGAGTTTATTCGGACTATGGAGAATTGGGCGACGCCATTCGGCATCCATCACGACGAATTGGTGCAGTCAATGCCAATCGTTTTGGAAGACGCTGCGATTGATTGGTGGATCTGCACGCCAATCAAAATAAGCAGTTGGGCGGTGCTGGCTGAAGAGATCGTGGAGTACTTCTTGCGGCGAAGATACCAGGAGCAACTGAAGGAACAAGTTACTCGGCGTAGACAAGGAAAGTCGGAACCATCGAGGGCATACGCGCTGGAGTTAATGAAGATGATAAGATTCACGGATTACACGGTGTTCACGCCAAAAGGGCGCTTATTTTCCGGAGTCAGTGTGATCCAGTGCACTCGCTCTCTCTCTCCCTCTCCAACTGCACTTTTGTGCATCGAGCTCCTAGTCCGCTCTCCCCATGCTAGTTTAAGCCTGTTCAGTACTAATTTACGATTCCACAAATAAAGACGCACGTCGCGTAACACCCCGAAAAAGTTCTTCCGTGTTTTTATTTATCGAGTGCCTTCCAGGTTAAAGCCACCCCCCTCCGAACATTTGGTCCTTCGAGCCGGATAATTTCTCTCCAGCAGTTCCGGTGGCTTTAACACCGCACAAGATAAGTAAACATTTTTACTTTACTGCCGGTCATTTTTTATGATTTTTGTCTAAATCCGAGCCATCCGTCCGATTGATCCGACACTACGGCAGCTTCCACATCCGAATCGCAATTAATTTATATTAATTTTCCGGGAATTCAACATTCAAAAAGTGTGTGTTTAAATATATGCCATAAGCCACAGTGACACTTCCAAAGTCGAATTTCTCTTCGTTCGCTGTGATCCGCTTGCATTTATTTCCACTTCCTACACCTACGTACATACATATGTCCAATACATACAGTCCACTTCCTATTCCTATCCTGGATAATAATAGTAAATAAACATTCCAACATCCACAAGTGTAAATTTAAATATATGTATGTACGTATGCTATAAGCCACAGTGAAACTTCTAGTTCCGAAATTCTAACCGTTCACTGTGTTCCGCTTGCATTTACATATTTACACTCTCCGATATACAATACAGTCCACTCCACTGATCTACGAGCGCCAAAAGCAAAATAAACAAAATAACATAAATATATTTGCAATATTTCCTAAACTTTAAACTACATAATTCTACAAATTCTACAATTCTAATTCTACAAATACAGTCCACCGCTCCTATAAATAAATAAATATATCCCCAAAATCACGGCACAGAAACGCCGACTTTATTTGTGCATTTATTTATTTACTCTCCCGTGCTCTATCCTGAGCTGAGCTAAAGTCAAATAAACATATACACATTGCAATTACATACGTAATCGTCTGCAAGTCGACGCTCCGATTTTTGGCAATTTTTTCCGCCTCCGTTGTCTCCGCTATTCTGCATGGGCAACGGCTAATGCACAAACAGATTCACACGCACGCCTTATCTCCAAGAACAGTACCGCGGAAAATACAGCAGCGGTCAACTGAATAAATCCAGGCATACAAAATAATTTTAAAATTATTTTTTATAAAATCCCAACTAACTAAATCAGTTAGAAATTCAAGTGCGCTTCCATATCCGCATTAGTGTGACCGTACATCTCCGCCACTACACAATAAAATTCATAAATTCATTCCTTCTATATTCCGATTGGTTCCTAAATTCCAATTCCTGCGTCGACACGTATAACTAATTAAACAAATATATATCCATAAACAGACAATCCAGTTTGTTTTTTAAATATCCAGAATGAGTTCTTCCATTTTAAATAAATTCATTTCGATCTGTGACCGTCTAAGTCACTTCGATTCCACAGTCTACAATCCGGCAGCACCCAGTCCATCCAAATACACTTGCCAAATCCATCTCGACCAAGTCAGAGATCTATGGAATAAGGTCAAAGAAGAATATGAAGCTTGTTCAGACCTAATTTCAGTTGGCTTAGAGGGCGAGGCGGACACCTTACTCACTCTGAAGGCAAAATACGAGTATGCCTATTTTATTTACGGAAGGTGTGCCGCCCAGCTCATGGAACAGATCGATACGATCTCTTCTAACGCAGCTCCAGTCCAACCCCCTGCGCCCCAAAATTCCAATCCGTCTGGCTGTCAGCTTCCTCCGTGCGAAACAGAAGTTTTCTCGGGCGATTACATTCGCTGGCCGACTTTCCGAGACCTTTTCACAGCGGTCTATATAGACAATCCTGCGCTGACCCCTGTTGAAAAGTTGTTCTAGCTAAATGCCAAGACTAGTGGTGAAGCTCATTCCGTAGTTTCCAATTCGCCACTCACCAACGATGGTTTCCGCTCAGCCTGGGAAAACTTATCTGAGCGTTACGAAAACAAACGAGCGCTGGTGAACAGCCAACTGAAAAAGTTATTAAACTTGCAGTCCATTGCACACGAATCTTCGGCAGCCTTGAAGGAGCTGCAAAATACGATCCAAAACTGCCTCACATCCCTAAATTTGTCCGGCCTTCCTACGGAAAATTGGGATTGTCTCCTGGTGTATGTGTGTTCCACGAAGCTTCCAAAACTGACGCTCTCATTATGGGAGCAATCTATCCCGAACAAGACCGACATTCCTACGTGGCTAGCACTTGACTCTTTCCTGACTGAGCGCCATAGAACTCTGGAGGCCATAGAGTTTATACATCCTACTACGGTGCGCCTCCATCCGTCCGAACCGACACCCTCCGACGTGTCGCAACGAATACTGAAATCCTTCAGTACGAGGATCGTTCCGATATCCAAAAGATGCGATGTATGTTCCAAAGATAACCATCCAGTGCGTTTATGTCCACGCTTCCGTCAGATGACAACAGAGGATCGCACCGCTTACATCCGAAAAAAGCAGTTGTGCTTAAATTGCTTTGCAAGCAATCATCAAATTCGTAATTGCACAAGCGCCCACAAGTGCTTCACGTGTCACGGTCGGCATCACACTTTGTTGCATCCCAGCAACTGCTCCTCCAGTGAACCGACTGCTCCTGATACTGCTTCTGCTCCGATCCAAAGGATTTCCTCGTTCTCCACACGAGTGACTACTACTCCCGATTCCTCCAATTACTGGGTTCCATACGACGATGTGAAATGCAGACGTTCCCGAGGTATTTTATCCTACCCATGCCGAGTCTGCCAAGGGAACCATCCTCTTCGGAAGTGCCACCGTTTTCTTCGGCTTAGCGCGGAGAACCGGCTTCAAGCAGTCATCGAGAAGAAATACTGCGTCAATTGCCTCGTCCATCACCATTCCACTGGATCTTGCCGCAGTGACGACCGATGCCAGTCGTGTGGCCAGGATCACCACACACTTCTTCATGTCCACGAGCGCTCAGCGTATCCAACGCTTTCCCGAGCAAAGGCTTCCTATAGTCCTACAGCGTATCCTCGCTAAGGGGCCTCGAAGGCCTTCTTATATTTTTGCTGCGTATCCTCGCAAGGGGGGGGAGAATGTTCACGCCAAAAGGGCGCTTATTTTCCGGAGGCAGTGTGATCCAGTGCACTCGTTCTCTCTCTCCCTCTCCAACTGCACTTTTGTGCATCGAGCTCCTAGTCCGCTCTCCCCAAGCTAGTTTTAAGCCTTCTTCTGTTCAGTACTAATTTACGATTCCACAAATAAAGACGCACGTCGCGTAACACCCCGAAAAAGTTCTTCCGTGTTTTTATTTATCGAGTGCCTTCCAGGTTAAAGCCAACCCCCTCCGAACACACGGAATAGGAAAAAGTGGGCCGGATTTATAATAACTCCAGAAGCGAGATAAAGCTAAATATACGGAGAACGGGGTTTAATACACTTCCCGAGTTCCTAAAGTTAGCAGAAGTAGTCGAGATTATCAAAGCAGAAAGTCTCGAACACTCACAGTACAGACTCAGCCCAGAGATCTGCGTGGGATCCGACGGTACGGTGCAGCGTAATATAGCCACCAAAACCATCGATTACTGTGAAACGGCGGCGAACCAACCGGAGCAGACAGGCCAGGTAGTTCGAGACCCATTGATCGCACTGGAAGGTAGAGATACCGCGGTGTGCATGAGGTCAGCCGTTGGGAAAGACTATATAGCACAACTGGAGGAAGTCAACGTGGAGCATGAAGAAGAGGGCATCACAAGGCAGACATACGAGGTGGATAGGGGACCGGATCAATGTAAAAAAGGGCAGCGTGGATGGAAAGAGGTTGGAGCTGAATCTGGAGGGCAAGAGCAGATGAAGACAGGAGGGAAGGAGGACACAGATCAAGCAGAGAAGGTCGGAGAAGGTGTGGCGATCGAGAGGATTTTCCGGAACGCGATAGAACCGGAACTGGAAGAGGCCAACGGCACAAAGACACCGAGGCAACCACTAGCCGAACAGGCAGCACCCGACAAAAGGGACACGGCGATGAAAACAACGGCAACAGAAACAGGCGAGTGGGAAGGGAAGCATGTCGAGAGCAGGGTACTAATGTAACCTGGAGAAGCGTTTTCGATAGGGGGAAGCAATTACGGTGAGGTATCACACCGTCTCCTAAGCGAGGGGGGAGTGTGACGCGCAGACGCGCACAAATATAGTTAGAATAGAGGAATAAGAAATGGAATTGATCTAGATTTGAATTTAAACAAGATCCGCGCGCGCGCCAACGACGATCGAGTGGTCACACTGGGCCAAGGGAGCTGGTCACACCCGGATTCGGCGAATCTGAGAGGAGGCAACGGGCACACTAGCCTTGGCCACGGGCTATATAAAGCGGGCGGCTGGCCTCATATCGTCACTCAGCAGCCGCCCGCGATTGTAGGCAGAGCAGCAAAGTCACTTTTGGTAAGCCGGACCAGTAGGTTTGGTAAATATATTGTAGTTTCTAGTTAGTAGCTTCTTTAGCCCGCGGTAGACCTAGCGGTCCCCGACTTAAGTCTCTCTCTCTCTGGCAGACCTAGCGGTCCCAAGTTAGGGTTCTCGCTCGCTCTTGCGGTCGACCAGCGGTCCCCGAAGCTTCCCTCTCTCTCTGGCCGACCTAGCAGTCCCAAGTTAAGGTTCTCGCTCGCTCTTGCGGTCGACCTAGCGGTCCCCGAAGCTTCCCTCTCTCTCTGGCCGACCTAGCGGTCCCAAGTTAGGGTTCTCGCTCGCTCTTGCGGTCGACCTAGCGGTCCCCGAAGCTTCCCTCTCCCTCTGGCCGACCTAGCGGTCCCAAGTTAGGGTCCTCGCTCGCTCTTGCGGTCGACCTAGCGGTCCCCAAGTATCCCTTCTCTCGCTTTCGCGGTCGACCTAGCGGTCCCCAAGGCATTCTCTCTCTTGCGGTCGACCTAGCGGTCCCCACGTAACTCTCTCGCTCGTGGATGATCGAGCGGCCTCGAGCATAGTCATTCTTCCCGCGGACATCGACGACCCGGACGGGAAGGACATCCCGGCACCCAATCACGGCGTTCCAGAGCGGCGAGATCCGGCAGGACATGAAGTCATTATGAATTGTAAATTTTAAGATAATAAAGATTACGATAGTGTACGGCATAACCTCCAGCTTTCTACTCTGGGAATGGGTCGGAATCTCTTTCAGCAACCACAACTGAACCAAATAAATGTCTGCGACGACCCTGGGCCACCCCTGAGCTGCCCGAAACATCGACTAACCGTCACAAGTTTCGGTTTCTGCTCGTCAGTTACGCGCAGAATGGGCTGATTTATTAGAGGTTCAAGGACCCTAAGATGCCCGGTAAGATCACCACTTTTTATATTGGTGATGTTTTAAAGGCGAAGTGCCCCCAGGCAGGCCTCCTTTTTCAGTGTAATTGGTAAAGGGGGTATGCCAGTTATGACTCCCACCAAGCAAGAGATGCATAGGTTAAGATCGGTTTTATCACAGTGTTAAAAGACCAGTAGATCATTTTGGGACTTAGGCCCTATGTTCAAGCAAAGCAAAGTGTGCTCGAGTGGCTTTGTTTATGGTCTTTTCCAGGTGTGCATTCCAATTGAGCTTGGAATCAAGTGTGACTCCTAAGTATGCCAGCCCACTATATAGATGACGAAATCATCAGAGTAGCCTTGAGTGGGGAACCCCAAATTGTTGAGCTCATAAAGTAGCTCGTCGATGACCAGAGTCCACAAGAGAGGAGAGAGTACTTCCCCTTGAGGGCACCCCCTTGTGGCTGTGATTGAGGTCATGGTTCCTCCAAGGTCTACAGTTATGATTCTGTATTTAAGCACTTCCAGAATTCATCTTATGATGGGTGTTGCGACATTTTTGCGTACAAGAGAGGCACGAATAGCCTCGTATGACGTGTTGTCAAAGGCTCCTGAGATATCTAAAAAGGCACCCAGTGCTATTTGTTGAGCGCCAATGGCCTTTTCAATGGTTGTTGTAAGGCAATGTATGGCAGTCTCAGTTGATTTACCAGCTTGATACGCATATTGGTACTTGTTTAGGGGAAGTTGCTTGAGATTCACCTCCTTGATATGCTGGTCGATTATCTTCTTCATAGTTTAAAGGAAGAAGGAGCTAAGACTAATTGGTCTATATGACTTAGGCAATTGGGATTCTTTCTTCCCTGCCTTAGGTTTGAACACAACTTTCACTTTAGCCCATTTGCTTGGTAAGTGTCCAAACAAGAGAGTAGCTCGGAATAAACGGACCAGAGGGAGTGCAAGTTGGTGCAGTCCCCGCTGCAACAAGCATGTATAAATTCCATCTGGTCCAAAAAAAAAAAAAAAAAGCAGTTCATATATGCAATATGTTTTGAGCGATAGGGGGTTCCCCTCCCTCAGTCCTATTGGAGTCTGCCGCCATTGCCACGCGAAGGTGGCTACTCCCAGTCCAGAGAGGTGGCTTACTCTTCGAGATTGGTTGCTCAATAGCCACGCACCCAGGAAAGTGAGGAGTAGGTTGCTCATTGTGACGCCACGTAGCCCGTTTTGACCTTCTCAGCTCTTTATTGTAGAGCGTTAAAGCCGATTTGTTGGAGTCCCATGTGGCCCTTCCACTCTTCCCTTTATTGAAGAGCCGTTGCGCAGTCTTTTTTAGATCGTCAAGTCTTTTATTCCACCAGGGAACAGCTCTTCTGACCTTGCGAATTTTTTGTTCGCAGCTGGCGTGATATGCTGATTCAATATTGGTATAAAGCACAGTACCTTCAAGCTCTAACTCGTCTATGGATATTATCGGAGGGGTGGAGCAGTCTCTGGATTGCTCAAGTTCAAAGCAGAAAAGATCCCAGTTGGTGTGTTTGGGATTTTTAGTAACTAGGTTACATTGCAAGGCGCATCCTATATCAAATCTAATGTGCTGGTGTTCTGACATAGTGATCTCACTTGCGATCCGACCTGCGAGACGGCACCGAAGCGCAATCCCCGCAACACAGACTGGAACAAATATGAAAAGATTGTACAGTCAAAGGTGAAGAACAGGAGAGTCAAGGTAAGATCCACCACAGAAGGAATAGACAAGGAAGTCGAAGACTTCACGAAAATTCTCAACAACGCGTACAAAGGGTCGTGCAGAGTAACGTACTCCAACAAGACATATCCACAATGGTGGAACAAAGAGCTAAGCGAGCTCAGAAAAATGGCTATTAAAGCCTTCAATACAAGTTACGGAACCACAGATTGGCAGCCGTATAAGGAAATACACAAGGAATACAAAAAAGCGATACACGCAAGAAAGACTCTTGGAGCAGGTACTGCGAATCGCTAGAAGGAATCAAAGACAGGTTGAGCAAAATACTAGCCAAGGGGCATACAAGCCCCACGCTTATAAAAAAATCTGACGGCACAGGAAGTACGTCAGCAGAAGAGACACTGGAGATCCTGCAGGACAGTGGAAAGCCAAATGGCGGAATACCAGTTAATAGTCGACTAGATCGTCACCATGGAAAGAGTGCAATGGGCGGTGGACTCTTTCGACAAGTACAAAAGTCCGTGACCGGACGGAATCATACCAGCAATTTTGCAGACAACAAGGGCATGCACTTACAGATTGCTGCAAGCAATCTTCCAAGCATGCATTAAAACAGCACAAATACCACTTCCGTGGAAGGAAGCAAGAGTAGTCTTTATACCAAAACCAGGAAGAAGAGGACACCTCAAAGCCAAGGATTACAGGCCGATCAGCCTGACCTCATGAAAACAATGGAACAGGAAAGGTAGATTCACGGAAACAGCACTACACGAAGTAGTGGGATAAAAAAAAAGGCATTGGTCTACAAAAACTATACATTGGCCACCTTCTTAGACATGGAAGGCGCCTTCAATAACGTAAACGCAGATTCCATCCTGAGCTCCCTCAACAAGATTGGAGTTGAAGCGGGCATCAGAAAATGGATCGGCGCAATGCTAACGAGCAGAAGGATAACAGCCTAACTGAGTGGCACTCATCACACGAGGTACTTGAAGAGGGGCACACCTCAGGGAGGAGTTCTGTTTCCACTGCTGTGGCTGATTAACATGGACGACATATTGAGAGAACTCAAAAGCGAAGGAGTTAAAGTGGTAGCATACGCAAACGACGTCGTTCTACTCGCTGCAGGACAATTCCCAGACGTCATCAGCGAACTAATGACAAGGGCGCTGAAAAAACTCTACCAATGGGCAAAAGCCTGTGCGTTGGGCATAAACCCAAGCACAATGGAACTTATGCTTTTTACAAAAAGAACAAAGATCCCCAGATTCAGTAAATCGAAGATAGACGGTACAGAGCTAGAGCTGTCACAACATGCCAAGTATCTGGGAGTGATACTGGATACGAAGCTATCATGGAAACAAAACATCAAAGAAAGAGTAAAGAAATCAAGCATAGCATTCCACCCCTATAGGAAGTTGTTTGGGAAAAACTGGGGCATCAACCCCAAGACAATAATATGGCTCTACACAGCGGTTGTATGACTAATATTCACATACGGAGCACTAGTATGGTGGCCAGCACTAACTAGGGCATACAACATCCAGAAACTTACCACGATACAGAGATCGGCATGCGCAGGTGCACTTAGACCGTACCCCGCAGCAGCGCTGAATGCCATTCTTAACATATTACCGATAGAATGTTTCATAAGGAACACAGCAGCTCAAAGCGCGGTACGACTGAAGGCAAGCCAGAGCTGGAAGAACTACCACACCGGGCACTGTAAGATCCTGAACGAAATAAACGATTGGCTATCGGTAAACACCGATTACATGACAACGGAGATGTGGTTCGGCAATGCAAATACTACAAAATACCCAACAAGAGAAGAGTGGAGAAGAGGGAGTGTAACCGAGCCAGATGAGGTATCACTCTACACCGATGGCTCAAAGATGAGCGGTGGGGTAGGGGCCGGAATCTTTTCCGAAACCTGGGGGATAGAAGAGTCCTTCCACCTCCCAGGGTCAGCAACAGTGTTCCAGGCGGAGGTCCTTTCATTGGGCCTAGACCTCCTCCTGGGGGGTTTTGGGCACAACTTCAAACTGTGGCATTCTCATTACCTGACGCGGTGATAGAGGATATCATAGATAAAGGAATAGGTATTTACAAGGTTCTTGTCGATAAGCTAAGTGCATACTTCTCACCAAAGCAGAACTCCAGTTTTGAGGGGCCTTTGTTTAGGAGTCTTGGCCCCACAGAAGGGGAGACTTTCGCAAAGTTTGTCTTAAAGCTACGCCATCTAATACAAAAATGTGATTTTGGGACTACCAAGGCAGAAATCGAAGAGATTTGTCTAAAGGCCAAAATAATTGACAGTTGGGCCGGAATAAATCTAAAAAAGAAATTATTAGAGAAAGAATACACTCTATCACAAATGATAGATGCCTGGCAAGTGGATGAGGAAATTAATAAGCACTCGGAAATGATGCGATCTGAAATGATAAAGAATGCAGAAATCGAAGGAGTGAGGAAAATCTCAACAGGAAATATGAACTCAAATAGATCCTTGGAATGTGGCAGATGTGGTCGGAAAGGCCACGGTAGCAATAGTTCGGCATGTCCAGCCAAAAACCAAAAATGCAGCAAGTGCACACGGACTGGCCATTTTACTGTCAAGTGCAGAAAAAATTTGAAGCGTGAGAGACCTCAGTTTGACCAGTTTGACTCTATTAAATTTTAACGCAGCAAGGTGCGTTGGGTAGAGAGGGAAAGCGATAAAACCCGGAGGAAATTGTTTTAGGATCCACAGCGACGACGAAGATGAACTTATTAAATGCCTGGTTGATGCGCGCGAACTCTCATTGGTAATCGATTCAGGTTCTCGATTCAATTTAATAACTCCATAAGACTGGTCTTGTCTCCAAGCGGGAATGGCAGAAGTATTTAACGTTCGACCAAATTCAACGAATACATTTAAAGGTTATGCTTCACCGGATTTGCTGAACATATTTTGCGTTTTTGAAGCCCTGAATTATTTGCTTAAAAATCGATTTTTTTTTTTTTGTTGTGTATTATTAAAATATAGAGGATCTGAGGAATACGGAATTCTGTAAAATTCGCATTCCTTCGTGAGTAAACAAAGCCCGAATGATAGGCACCTCCATACGTTTCGACTCTTTTTCCTATCTTTAAACGCGTTTTCCCGAAAATGATCTTTTTTAAATTTTCTGGTATCACTTCTACCAGTAATTTTCATCGAATCGAACCAAGTTTTTCCCCACTTCTTTATCAAACAATTCTCTGTTTCTCCGAGTACGAATTTTTTTTTAATTTTTTGTTTAATTTTTATACCCTCTAACAGGTGAAAAAACATGGTTAAACATAAACATAAACAACGTAAGACTGAATATAAATAAAATTAATTTTTTTCAATTCGGGAAAGATTTAGGGTAGTTATGATTCCAGAAAAATGACCCCTAAAATTCTGATGACCCCACTTTGACCCCATGTAAACAACGAATGATTCGCTATACACACTTTAAATTCCCCATAGTGTTAAGTTTAAAGATGTACAAAAGTAATAAAAAAAAAATTATCTCTTAAGTTTCCTCACAATTAATTTCTGAAAATAGGCAAAAATTTCGGCCTCGTAAGTAGAAGAGAGAATTATCTACTGCCTGTATTTGGGACACTTATGACGAAATTAAGAGGACCAAAGTACTTGCCACGATTATACCTAAAAACTGCCTATCATCAGTTGGAGCTAGAGGAATCCTTCCGGTACATTAGCACGTTCATTACCCAAAATACAAAAGATTAATGTTTGGCGTTAACTCGGCTCCTGAAATTTTCCAGAGGGGACTCGAGGAAATTTTAGCAATGTGCAAAAATGTTTTGAACTATATCGTCGACATTGTTATTTTTGGGAAAATCGAAAAAGATCATGACGATGCAGTAAAAAAGTCAAAAATGTTCTTAAGGTAAACAATATAATTTTTAATGAGGAAAAATGTGTATGGGAAACACAGCAAGTTAAGTTCTTGGGACACAACTTATCAGACAAAGGCATTGAGGTAGATCCGGAAAAGGTGACAACGATTCTTTCATTCAGAGACCCCAAAAACAAGGAGGAAACCCGGAGTTTTTTAGGACTTGTTACATACGTTGGTAAATTCATTCCCGACCTAGCCAATCGTACAGAACCTCTTAGGAGATTGCTAAAAAAGGAAAGTAAATTTAACTGGGGCGATACACAAACAAAGGCTTTTAAAGACCTTAAGCTCCATTTGGCCTAAATTCCTATGTAGCTTATCATACTTCGATCCAAATAATAGAAGACGTTTAAAAGCAGATGCCAGTCCAGTTGCTCTAGGAGCTGTACTTTTGCAATTTGACACCACCGGCGATCCAAAGATTATTTCGTTTGCAAGCCGCAGCCTATCGGACGTAGAAAACGGTACTCTCAGACCGAAAAAGAAAGCCTGGCCCTAGTGTGGGCAGTCGAAAAGTTATATTTTTATTTAGCCGGATTGGATTTTGAATTGGTGACTGACCACAAGCCGTTAGAAACCATCTTTAACCCTACTTCAAAACCTCCAGCTCGAATTGAGCGCCTACAAGCTTTTAAATTCAAGGTCATCTACAAAGCGGGCAAGGAAAACATTTCGGATGCCCTATCCTGACTGTGCCAGTTTCTGAACTGAACATAATGTATTTCGGGTTATTGAATACACTGTCCCTACATCATTGAACATATCGGAAATTGCACGGGAGAGCGCTGCAGATGAGGAAATCGTGGACGCAATGACCTGTTTGGATGCAAACTTCTGGGAAGTTGGCACATCTAATAGATTCTACCCATTTCGTTTCGAATTCTCAATGCTTGGTAAAATTGTATTAAGGGGCACACGGTTAATCATCCCAAAAGGACTGCGCAATAGAGTTTTAGAATTAGCTCATGAAGGGCACCCGGGTGAGTCGGCCATGAAGCGTCGATTGAGAACAAAGGTGTGCAACGACCCTCTTTCGGGCTGCTCGGCTTAGATCGCCGGGGTCGTCAGTTTACACAGAATTTGTGGGTTCTGTCTCCTTGTCCCAAAATACCCAGTAAAAAGAGATGTCGAGTTTCGGTTTAATTCGGTTGTTTATTTGTATATCTTGGGTTTCCTCGAAGAGAAGTTACGACTCCACGATACTGGCGCGGTGTAGTCGCCTTGGGATACCCTGTAGTGGAGGGCAGTTGCGACTCCGCGATGCTGGCGCTGTGTAGTCAGCTTGCAGATACCCTGTAGTGGGTTGTCTTCGGGGTGAGGCACGTGATCCAAGCGGGCTGGACGCGGTTAGGGTCACGACGGTCAAGTCTGGGTGACGTTATGTCGTAATGACGATCGTCGGGCCTATGCTCGCACCGTTTGTTCTATCCTCCTAATACCCTCGATTCCCTCTCTCATCTAGATCTGCTAGCAAGAGCTAGACCTTGGCCCTATGCCTGTGCTAATCTGCTCGAGTTCGGTTACGGGAACCTTACTCCACTACCCTGTTCTCATCAAGAGCTGCTAGCAAGAGCTAAACCTTGGCCCAATTCTATTACTACTGATTGTGGTACTACTGTTCAAGACTCACCCAGATGTGTTCAGCTCGGTTGCTCCGCAAAAGTGCAGTTGCACTGCGCTGTGCGTCGTCTTATATAGGCCACGATCAGCTGTGCGCCTAGTTCGATACCTGATTATTATCGATAGGCGCCAGGGTTGCCATATTGCTGGGATTGGTCGATAATCGCCAGCTGTGCAGGGTTGGTGCCCGTGGCGTTGCCAGATGGCGTACTATCGTCCCCTTATTACTTACTAATAATATACTATAATAATAATAATAACAATAATAACTTCATATCAATTCCATAATACTTTATAATTCATACTAAATAATAATAATAATTAATAATTGCGGAGCGGGTTGCATGTATGGTGGCCTCACAGCTCCGATGCAAAGAACAGCTTTTCCAACAAGCCCATGGAAATCCATAGAAGTGATCTATTAGGTCCACTTCCAAACGGTAAATACGTCCTAATGTTTATCGACTATTTTTCCAGGTATATGGAGATAAAATTTTTACAGCCAATATCATCGGAATAAATAATTGGAGCCATGAAAGAAATATTTTGTCGATTAGGTTTTCCAAAATATCTGCGGACCGATAACGGGAGACAATTTATTAGTAAGATTTTCGAAGAATACTGTAACACGAATGACATTCAATTAATAAGGACCCCTCCATATTGAAGTTGAGGTTGAAAATATGAATCGATCCTTAGTAAAGAGGGTACAAATTGCCCATTTTAACAAAACCAATCTGCAACAACCAATCCAGGATTTCATGTTAATGCACTAAGGCACGCCACATAGCACGACAGGGACTTCCGAACTAATGTTCAACCGAATGATTCGAGACAAAATTCCTAATGTGCAAGATATATTGGGTGAAGTTCATTATTCGGGGGAAAAAGACAACGATTGCATACATAAGGAGAAAGTAGATGCTGATAAAAAGAGAGGAGCTAAAGAGGTGAAAATTCACCAAAACTTTGATACAACAACATTTAAGTGTTAGAGCGTGAAGGCATCATTGTTAAAGTGTTAGGTGGGGGTAGAACTCTCGTAAGGGATGCTACTTAAAGAAAATTTCAGATGCCGGAAAAAAGATAGAAGTCGCGAACCCACCTTTGACAGCCACGGAGATACCATGTCAACGCTCGATGGAAGAAATCTACAAATAAGCCAACACATCGTCTGGACCTGGGTTAAAGCTCAAACTGGTCAACAAAGGAGGGATGTGGGAACCGGTGTGAGAGAGTGACTGCCGCTCCCTCACAGAGAGGAGCGAAGTTTCGTTCACATAAAATATGTTCTGATGTTTCTTGCTCCATCTCGCAAAATCCGTAGGTGTCGATTTCTGAATGTTTTAATTTCTTAAGATGATACCTAAGGTTGCTGTGACCCGTTAGGTAGCCTGTTAGAGTGCGAATTTCGCTTTTCGACAGGTTGATGATACGTTTTGATCGCGTCATCTGGGGGACGAGAAATTGTTTGGCTCGTCTCAGCCCTGCACTGTCGGTCCAGTGACCCATTTCCCATTTCCTGAGCAGTTCCCTTTTGTGTCCTTTCGATAGTCCACAGAACGACTCAGGGCCGATTAATGGTGTCATCGCCGCGCGTTTAGCCAAGAAGTCTGCCACCTCTTTTTCTATATGGCCTTCATGCCCTGGCATCCAGCCCACCGTTAGGGTGTTTTTGGAGGCAGGGGCATTCAGCTGGAAACAGTTCTCTACAAGTCCGGATGATATCGTAAAGAAACTCAGCGCTTTTAGCGCTGCCTGACTGCCAGAGGAGATGTAAATCCGTGCGCCTTGCATTTTCCTGTGAAAGCATTCACGTGCACAGATTTCTATGACGTGTATCTCTGCTTGGAAAATGGTTGGCGACTTTCCCATGGCTTTGGATTTGTTGAACCTTGGTCCAAAAATACCACCCCCGGTGTCACCGTTTTCCAGTTTCGACCCATCAGTGTACCATGTTTGTGATCCATTGGGTAGAGATATTGATTTAGTTTTCCATTCATTCCTAGTGTACAAGACTACAGAGAAGTTTCTGTGGAAAACAAGTTTCGGTTTCTGCTCGTCAGTTACGCGCAGAATGGGCTGATTTATTAGAGGTTCAAGGACCCTAAGATGCCCGGTAAGATCACCCCTTTTTATATTGGTGATGTTTTAAAGGCGAAGTGCCCCCAGGCAGGCCTCCTTTTTCAGTGTAATTGGTAAAGGGGGTATGCCAGTTATGACTCCCACCAAGCAAGAGATGCATAGGTTAAGATCGGTTTTATCACAGTGTTAAAAGACCAGTAGATCATTTTGGGACTTAGGCCCTATGTTCAAGCAAAGCAAAGTGTGCTCGAGTGGCTTTGTTTATGGTCTTTTCCAGGTGTGCATTCCAATTGAGCTTGGAATCAAGTGTGACTCCTAAGTATGCCAGCCCACTATATAGATGACTAAATCATCAGAGTAGCCTTGAGTGGGGAACCCCAAATTGTTGAGCTCATAAAGTAGCTCGTCGATGACCAGAGTCCACAAGAGAGGAGAGAGTACTTCCCCTTGAGGGCACCCCCTTGTGGCTGTGATTGAGGTCATGGTTCCTCCAAGGTCTACAGTTATGATTCTGTATTTAAGCACTTCCAGAATTCATCTTATGATGGGTGTTGCGACATTTTTGCGTACAAGAGAGGCACGAATAGCCTCGTATGACGTGTTGTCAAAGGCTCCTGAGATATCTAAAAAGGCACCCAGTGCTATTTGTTGAGCGCCAATGGCCTTTTCAATGGTTGTTGTAAGGCAATGTATGGCAGTCTCAGTTGATTTACCAGCTTGATACGCATATTGGTACTTGTTTAGGGGAAGTTGCTTGAGATTCACCTCCTTGATATGCTGGTCGATTATCTTCTTCATAGTTTAAAGGAAGAAGGAGCTAAGACTAATTGGTCTATATGACTTAGGCAATTGGGATTCTTTCTTCCCTGCCTTAGGTATGAACACAACTTTCACTTTAGCCCATTTGCTTGGTAAGTGTCCAAACAAGAGAGTAGCTCGGAATAAACGGACCAGAGGGAGTGCAAGTTGGTGCAGTCCCCGCTGCATCAAGCATGTATGAATTCCATCTGGTCAAAAAAAAAAAAAAAGCAGTTCATATTTGCAATATGTTTTGAGCGATAGGGGGTTCCTCTCCCTCAGTTCTATTGGAGTCTGCCGCCATTGCCACGCGCAGGTGGCTACTCCCAGTCCAGAGAGGTGGCTTACTCTTCGAGATTGGTTGCTCAATAGCCACGCACCCAGGAAAGTGAGGAGTAGGTTTCAATCATTTTGCGCTTCTCCTCGAAAGGTACCTTGGAGTCAAAGAATGCCAAAGCCACTTTTTCGTTGGTATTGTACCATAAGTGATTACTCATTTTCTTGAGGATGGCAGCTTAGATTGCTGGATCTATTTCCACATACTTAATAATGACTTTAAGGAAATTCAAGTCCTGGGATGGAGCCGAAATTGCTTTTGTACGTCCAAACCATTCTTTCACGTAAAGTGTGACCAAAAAAATACAAATATCACGTAAACCATCTGTTTCTTTTTTTGTGAGTTTCAATTGTGTTCGTAAGAAGAAAATTTTTAAACAATAAATCGCTTTCGACATCCATCGAGCATGGCTGGTAGCACCGGGGGTCTTAAACTTGAAATTGCCTGCACTGAGAAAAGTCAAAGTGAGCTGCAGCAATTCTTTATAATCACCTCGAGCAAGGAATTTTGATAGTTTATGTTTGAGCGGACCATTTCGTTTTCAATTCCGATGGAAAATGTTTCATGGTTTAAAATGCCCCAGGATTTGGAAAATCGTTCAAAGATCGGCACCTCTGCTCCAGAAGTTGCAGACAATTTAGTTTCAAATACCATTCGTAAATATATTTCATGTGTGGTGTCGACATGGCAGGTCAAACATTTTGTGACCTATGTATATTCTTTTCTAATAGAACCGCTGCACCTGAATGGATTCCGGTATTCGAAGATGTCGTGTCATATGATAAACCTTTGACTTGATGTAAATCAATATCCCATTGAAGTAATTGTTGATGAACCACGTCTGAAATATTTTCACCGGATGCAGACTTTATTTTCTTTGCTCCAAGGAATTAGCTTGTTCCATTGTAGCTAACAAGAACTGCGATTCGATCAACTTTGGATTTTCCGGTCAAATCTGACATTAGCTGGCCGTCGAAATGAACGATTAATGATGCATTTTTACTTATGTATCTGAAAATGAAGTAAAACTAATCACAAAATTCTACTTAATTCGAAATTAGAGTAACTAAATTTAAGCTTAAATTACATTATCAGAGAAGCTTTAAACTCTCTCAAACGATTCTCTTGACGTAAACGTTTAATTGTAGAGCGATTAATTGCGTATTCCTCTACTCGATGTCCCAATGCTTCAGCAGCAGCAATGTGTACGGCCATTCCATCCGAAACTTTGGCGTTGTCCAAAGCCCCCATCAAACGCGTTGTATTGATGCAAACGATAATAAAAATAACAGATCAAAAAGTCTCTCAAAATATGACATTTTTTTGAAAAAATAATTAAATAATTGACCTAAGTGTTTCTTACTGTGTGTTTTTCAATTCTACGTAATATTTAAATAAAATATTGACGTTTTGTATGAGCAATAATGATGAAATATGAAATTTTCAGTGAAAAATACGAAAAAATTACACATTTCTTCAAATTTTGTTTTCAAAAATTTTCCGGGTCCACTAAACGTCATCCGATCGTCACCAAATTTGGGATACAATTCTTTTAGGCTATGTTCACGCCAAAAGGGCGCTTATTTTCCGGAGGCAGTGTGATCCCGTACACTCGCTCTCTCTCTCCCTCTTCCACTGCACTTTTGTGCATCGAGCTCCTAGTCCGCTCTCCCCAAGTTAGTTTTAAGGTTCTTCTTGTCAGTACTAATTTACGATTCCACAAATAAAGACGCACGTCGCGTAACACCCCGAAAAAGTTCTTCCGTGTTTTTATTTATCGAGTGCCTTCCAGGTTAAAGCCACCCCCCTCCGAACATTTGGTTCTTCGAGCCGGATAATTTCTCTCCAGCAGTTCCGGTGTCTTTAACACCGCACAAGATAAGTAAACATTTTACTTTGCTGCCCTGCCGTTAATATTTATGATTTGTGTCTAAATCCTAGTCCGATTGATCCGACACAACGGCAGCTTCCAATTCCGAATCCGATTTGTAGAATTCTAGTGTCGCAATTAATTTATATTAATTTTCCGCGAATTCAACATTCTAAAAGTGTGTGTTTAAATATATGCCATAAGCCACAGTGAAACTTTCAATTTCGAATTTCTCTTCGTTCACTGTGATCCGCTTGCATTTATTTCCACTTCTACACCTACATACATATGTCCACTTATCTACAATCGGCACCAACAATTTACGCTATAAATATTCCTATCCTGGATAATAATAGTAAACAAACATTCAAAAATCCAAAAGTGTAAATTAAATATATGTACGTCTATAAGCCACAGTGAAACTTCTAGTTCCGAAATTCTCTTCCTTCACTGTGTTCCGCTTGCATTTACATATTTACACTCTCCGATATGCAATACTGTCCACTCCACTGATCTACGATCGCCAAAGCATTTTAAACAAAATTAAATAAATATGTACACTTATAAATATTTAAACTTAAAATAAATATAGTTGCAATATTTCCTAAACTTTAAACTACATAATTCTACAAAGTCTACAATTCTAATTCTACAAATACAGTCCACCGCTCCTATTAATAAATAATTATATCCCCAAAATCACGGCACAGAAACGCCGACTTAATTTGTGCATTTATTTATCAGCTCGTCCCTGCTCTATCCTGAGCGGAGCTTCATCCAAATAAACAATATTTATTGTCATTCCTTTGCTCTATCCTGAGCTCAGCTGCATGCAAACATAGGCAAACATTGCAATTACATATGTACATATGTAATCGTCGGCAAGTCGACGCTCCGACTTTTGGCAATTTTCTCCGCCTCTGTTGTCTCCGCTATTTTGCATTCGCAACGGCTAATGCATAAACATATTCACATGCACGCCTTATCTCCAAGAACAGTACCGCGGAAAATACAGCAGCGGTCAACTGAATAAATCCAGGCACACAAAATAATTTTAAAATTATTTTTTATACAAATTCCAACTAACTGAATCAGTTAGGAATTCAAGTGCGCTTCCATATCCGCATTAGTGTGACCGTATCCGTTATGCAGCAGAGAGAATGTTATTCAATTAATTCGTTATTAAATTAAATTAAATTTAATTTTATATATTCCGATTGGTTCCTAAATTCCAATCCTGCTTCTACAAATAAATTAAATTCCTAATACATTCCGATTGGTTCCTAAATTCCAATTCCAGCTTCGACACGTATAATTAAATCGTCCAAAACAAAATAAGTTGATTTTCGATTTCTTAACTGGTTGTACGCTTTATCCAGCGTCCCGAATATAAGTTGTTTTCGATCATTCAACTGGTTGAACGCTTTATCCAGCGTCCCAAATATAAGTTGTCTTTCGATCTTTCAACTGGTTGTACGCTTTATCCAGCGTCCCGAAAATATAAGTTAATTCGATCCGAAATATAAACATAAAGAAACAATCCAGTTTGTTCTTTAAATATCCAAAATGACTGCTTCCAGTTTAAATAAATTTATTTCTATCTGTGACCGTCTAAGTCACTTCGATTCCAAAATCTGCAATCCAGCAGCACCATGTCCAACTAAGTACACGTGCCAAATCCATCTCGACCAAGTCCGAGCGCTATGGGATAAGGTCGAGAAAGAGTACGAAGCTTGTTCAGAGCAAATTTCAGTTGGCTTAGAGGGCACGGGGGACACCTTACCTACTCTAAAGGCAAAATACGAGTATGCCTATTTTATATACGAAAGGTGTGCCGCAAAGCTCATGGAACAGATCGAAACGATCGCTTCTACAACAGCTCAAGTCCAACCCGTTCCGCCCCAAAATTCCTATCCGTCTGGCTGTCAGCTTCCTCCGTGCGAAACAGAAGTTTTCTCGGGCGATTACACTCGCTGGCCGACTTTCCGAGACCTTTTCACAGCGGTCTATATAGACAATCCTGCGCTGACCCCTGTTGAAAAGTTGTTCTATCTAAATGCCAAGACTAGTGGTGAAGCTCATTCCGTAGTTTCCAATTCGCCACTCACCAACGATGGTTTCCGCTCAGCCTGGAAAAACCTATCTGAGCGTTTCGAAAATAAACGAGCGCTGGTGAACAGCCAACTGAAAAAGCTATTAAACATGCAGTCCGTCGCACAAGAATCTTCGGCAGCCTTGAAGGAGCTGCAAAATACAATCCAGAACTGCCTCACATCCCTAAATTTGTCCGGCCTTCCTACGGATAATTGGGATTGTCTCCTGGTTTATTTGTGTTCTACGAAACTTCCAAAACTGACGCTCTCACTATGGGAGCAGTCCTTAACAAATAAAACCGAAATTCCATCGTGGCAAGAACTTGATTCATTCCTGACTGAGCGCCATAGAACTCTAGAAACTATAGATTCTATTCAACCTCCTAAGTTGCGCCTCCATCCGTCAGAACCGACACCCTCCGACGTGCCGCCACGAATACTGAAATCCTTCAGTACGAGGATCGTTCCGATATCTACAAGTTGCGATGTATGTTCCAAAGAGAACCATCCAGTGCGTTTATGTCCACGCTTCCTTCAGATGACGACAGAGGATCGTACATCTTATATCCAGAAGAAGCGGATGTGCTTAAATTGCTTTGCAAGCGGTCATCAACTCCGTAATTGCACAAGCGCCCACAAGTGCTTCAAGTGTCACGGTCGGCATCACACTTTGTTGCATCCAAGCAACTGCTCCTCCAGTGAACCGACTGCTCCTGATACTGCTTCTGATCCGATACAAAGAATTTCCTCGTTCTCCACACGAGTGACAACAGCTCCTGAGTCTTCCAATTACTGGATTCCGTACAACGAGATGAAATGCAGACGTTCCCGAGGTATTTTATCCTACCCATGCCGAGTCTGCCAAGGGAACCATCCTCTTCGGAAATGCCACCGTTTCCTTCGGCTTAGCGCTGAGAAACGGCTCCAGGCCGTCATACAAAAGAAGTACTGCGTCAATTGCCTGGCCCACCATCATTCCACGGGATCTTGCCGCAGTGACGACCGATGCCAGTTGTGTGGCCAGGATCACCACACACTCCTTCATGTCCACGAGCGCTCAGCGTATCCAACGCTTTCCCGAGCAAAGGCCTCCTATATTCCTACAGCGTATCCTCGCTAGGGGGCCTCGAAGGCCTTTTTATAATTTTGCTGCGTGTCCTCGCAAGGGGGGGGAGAATGTTCACGCCAAAAGGGCGCTTATTTTCCGGAGGCAGTGTGATCCCGTACACTCGCTCTCTCTCTCCCTCTTCCACTGCACTTTTGTGCATCGAGTTCCTAGTCCGCTCTCCCCAAGTTAGTTTTAAGGTTCTTCTTGTCAGTACTAATTTCCGATTCCACAAATAAAGACGCACGTCGCGTAACACCCCGAAAAAGTTCTTCCGTGTTTTTATTTATCGAGTGCCTTCCAGGTTAAAGCCACCCCCCTCCGAACATTTTGGTCCGGCTCGAAGGACCACCTTCATTATCAAAAACCGAAGGGAGGTACTTGATATCACCCTTCTCTCTGAATCCCTGAAGGATTCCCTTAAGTCTTGGAGAGTGCTGGAAAAGCACTCATTCTCTGATCATAGATATATCCAATTCACGCTAGGTTTCGATAGGTTCAACCCAGTCACTTTCCGGAACCACCGGAGGACTGACTGGGGGAAATACAGATCCCAGCTGAGCAAGATCCTAAAGCCCCCTCCAGCCCCAACACTCTCGGACCTCTGTCCGGAGGGGCTGGAGCGTCTCGTTGAAACTTTCACCGATGCTTGTAGCACGGCCCTAGATAGGTCCTGCCCCCGTAGCAAGAATGGGGGGAAGACTGGGAAGAAGCCACCATGGTGGTGTAAGGAATTAAGCTGCCTCAAGAAGACCACGAGGCAGTCCTTCAATACGGCCAAGAACGCCAACACGGACGCATCTTGGTGTCTCTATAAAGCGAACAACAGGGAATTAAGAAAGGCCAAAAGAAGGGCCTGGTCCGACTTTTGCTCAGGAATCCAGGACTACTCTGAGGCGTCTAGGCTGGAGAAGGTCCTCTCGTCGACGCCCTCCAACCCGGGCTTCGTCAAGTGTCCAGACGACAGCTGGACGACATCCTGTGAAGAAACCTTCGGGGTTCTCCTGGATGCTCACTTCCCCGCTAGCTCTTCCCAGAGCAGCCCACCTAACCCCCCGACACGGCGGGGTCCGTCAGAAATGGCATACCTCCTTACTGATAGGAACATTAAATGGGCAATTAACAGCTTCAGCCCATATAAATCCCCTGGGGTGGACGGCATCATACCTGCACAGCTCAGCTACGCAGCCGAGCTATCCACTCCCTGGCTTCATCTGATCTTCTCGATCATCCTCGATACAGGGGTCATTCCGAGCGGATGGCTCCGCTCAAAAGTTGTTTTCATCCCCAAGGCAGGCAAGCCATCGCATTGCACGCCTAAGGATTATAGGCCGATAAGCCTCTCCTCGTTTCTACTCAAGTCGCTGGAGAGACTCATCAGCCTGCATCTTAGGACCAATATTCCCCAATCATCCTTATCAGGATCACAACACGCGTATAGGGGCAGATCGACAGAGACAGCACTCCATTCGCTTACCACCATCATAGAAAAATCGCTCCACGAAAAGGAGTTCACACTCGTCGCCTTCTTGGATATAGAGGGCGCTTTCAACAACATCCTTCCAGGTTCAATCACATCAGCACTGACTAAGCTGGGGATTGATCAACACTCGGTGGGTCTCATTGACCGGATCTTGCGCAGCAGAACGGTGGAGGCAACACTGGGGGGGTCAACCATCTCCAGGCAAGTCAACAGAGGCACACCTCAGGGCGGAGTTCTCTCCCCTCTCCTGTGGAATGTGGCGGTCAATGAACTGCTCCAGGGCATAGAAGAGGGCGGCTGTCGTGTCGTGGCCTACGCGGATGATGTCGCCTTGGCGTTCTCGGGAAAATTCCCGCAGACACTCTGTGACAGGATGAGCGAAAGCCTTCGGTTTCTGACGGACTGGACTGCAAAGTCTGGTCTGGGAGTAAACCCAGCGAAGACTGAACTAGTCCTCTTTACCAGGAAATACAAAATCCCCAAAATGATAACCCCTAAACTCTGCAGGGTACCCCTCACCCTCAAAAATGAGGCCAAGTATCTAGGTCTTATCCTGGACAGGAAGCTCAATTGGTCCCTTAACACGGATGAAAGGGCCAAAAAAGGCTACAATCGCGCTATACACCTGCCGCAAGGCTATCGGGTTAAAATGGGGTATGACCCCAAAAATTGTCCGTTGGCTGTACACGGCTATTATTCGCCCAATACTCCTCTACGGGGTGGCTATTTGGTGGCCAGCTCTAAAGCGGTCCACCTGCCTGGGCACTTTTAGAAAAATCCAACGCATGGCCGAGATCTGCATGACAGGCGGCCTGCGCACGACCCCGGGAGACGCTCTGGACGTTCTCCTGGATATCCTCCCAATAGAAATAATGGGGGAGATGACCGCGTCACTCTCGGTACTAAGGCTGAGGGGCGCGGGTCTGTGGAGGCGTTCGAGTTTCGGGCACACGAATCTCGACACTGCCCCACACCTTACTGAGGTAAACACAGACTACTGTGTCCCCGCTGAACACCCTACCACACCCTTCCAGGTTTACATCCCCGACAGAGAGGAATGGAACCTTGGACCTCCTGGACCTCTACGGTCCCTTCACATTTACACGGATGGCTCAAAATTGGACGGCCGGGTGGGAGGAGGTATATACTCCGAGCACCTGGGAGTTAGCGTCTCTTTTAGGCTACCCGACCACTGCAGCGTCTTTCAGGCGGAGGTTTACGCCATCAAAGAAGCTATTGATCGGCTCCACCACCAGGGTCAGAGCTCCCATATGTATATTCTCTGACAGTCAGGCCGCCCTGAAGTCACTTGAAGCCATCTCTTCAAACTCGAAGACCATTAACGCCTGCCGCAGATCTCTTCACGAGATGGCGGAGCAGTACGACCTCCACCTCATATGGGTCCCAGGACATAGGGACATCGAGGGCAACTGCGCTGCCGATGAGTTGGCCCGGCAGGGTACAACCTCCCCTCTTCTCCCGGAGAGGGAGTCAGTTGACATGCCCTTGGCCACTCGCAGACTTCTCTGTAAGGAGTACTTCCACCTCCTCGCGGACAGGAAATGGGAAAACCTAATCACCTGCCGCCACGCTAGAATGATCTGGCCACGCCGATCAGCGAAACGCTCATTGGAGCTATTTTCATTAAGCAGGGAAAGCTGCGCCCTTGCCGTCAGGGCTCTTACTGGTCACTGGCTACTTGGAACACATGCGTCCAGGCTGTCAGTGCACCATAACGACTTCTGTAGAAGCTGTAGGGATGAGGAGGAGGAGGAGACCGCCCTTCACCTCCTCTGCCACTGTCCGGCCCTAAGCAGACGTAGACTGCAGTATCTGGGCTTCCCCACCCTTGTGGATCTCGCAGAGCTAAGCGAGACATCACCGAGGCAGTTAACCCGATTCATCCAAGGATCGGGTTGGGCCTCTCTCACGTAAGGATTCGTTATCGGCCCATGAGAACCTGCACTGGACGGGGGATCTAAGCCCACGCGGCATCACAAAGAGCCACCTCAGGCTCAAGTGGATGGACCGGCTATCTCTGGGTCGGCCATCACCGCCTTAACCTAACCTAACCTAGCAACCAACCAATACGTCAGCCAGTTCAATGGTTTCTTCAAAAGATTTGTCTAGTAGATTTGGAAATAAATGGCTGCTACAATTGAGGAGCGCGTTGGATTCTAATGCCTTAATTGTGTTGGTTCCCCTGTCGGTCACAAATTTCAATTTCTCCATATCTTTTCTGTCGAACTCTACTACATTAGCTGTAGTAGTAGCTGGATCGTTGAAAATTCATCGATTTAAGACCCAAGATTAGGCTCACCATCTTAAACTCCTTTTCGAAATGCATCGTGACTCCAAGAAATGTTCGTTTGATGTTTTTCGGAGGTGGATGGCTTTAACCTGGAACACTCGATAAGTAAAAACACGGAAGAACTTGCTGAGTATTCAGCGACGTGCGTTTGGGGTTTTTATTGATTCGTATGGAAATTGGTACTAGTACTAGAAGACTTAACCCTCTCAGCCCACATTTAAAATTAGCCAAGATAAACATTTTTTTTAACAGATATGTATTTGGCTTTATTCAAATATGAACTGACGAAAATTTCAAGGTCCTTGGTGTCCTGGTTCGATAGTTACAGGATGTTGCCATAAAATATTCACAAAATTCTTATAGACAAACTATGAACTTTTTTAAAATTTTTTTTATTTTTAAATAATTTACTTACCCCTATATATGTATAATTCCCACCTAGTTTTCAATTACAACAAATATTTATTGAATAAAATAAAAAAAATGAATTTTTATTTTACCAACACTTTTCCCGCCAACCATTTTTTTTCATACAACTGCACTTAAAACGTTTGCTAAATAAATACGTTTGCAGCTTACATGTAACTTATTAGTTATTTTGGTTGCAGAAAACATTAAGGAAGATGTTGAAAAAAAGCGCGAAGCAAAAAAATGTATATTCCAGGTAACTGAGGCGTATTTCTACAATGTTGTAGCGGATTAGAAGCTCTATGCACGAAAGTGCAGTGGAAGAGGGAGAGAGAGAGCGAGTGCACGGGATCACACTGCCTCCGGAAAATAAGCGTCCTTTTGACGTGAACATTCCCCCCCCCATGGCAAGGATACGCAGCAAAAATATCAGGAGGCCTTAGCTCGGAAAAGCGTTGAATACGCTGAGCGCTCGTCGACAAGTAGGAGAGTTTGGTGATCCTGGTCACACGTCTGCCATCGGTCGTCACTGCAGCAAGATCCCGTAGAATGATGATGGGCCAGGCAATTGACGCAGTACTTCTTTTCGATCTCTGCCTGGAGCCGTTTCTTAGCGCTAAGCTGAAGGAAACGGTGGCACTTCCGAAGAGGATGGTTCCCTTGGCAGACTCGGCGTGGGTAGGATAAAATACCTCGGGAACGTCTGCATTTCATCTCGTCGTATGGAACCCAGTAATTGGAGGAATAGGGAGCAGTAGTCACTCGTGTAGAGAACGAGGAAGTTCTTTGGATCGGATCGGATACAGTATCAAGAGGAATCGGTACACTGGAGGAGCAGTTGATTGGATGCAACAAAGTGTGATGCCGACCGCGACACGTGAAACATTTGTGGACGCTTGTGCAATTGCGGAGTTGATGACCGCTTGCTAAGCAATTCAAGCACAACTGCAGGAAGCGTGGACATATACAAACTGGATGGTTCTCTTTGGAACATAAATCGCATCTGTTGGGTATCGGAACGATCCTTGTACTGAAGGATTTCAGTATTCGTGGCGACACGTCGGAGGGTTCCGTTTCGGACGTATGGAGGCGCAACGTAGTAGGATGTATAGAATCTATGGCCTCTAGAGTTTTATGGCGCTCTGTCAGGAACGAATGAAGTTCTAGCAACTTAGGAATGTCGGTTTTATTCGGTATAGATTGCTCCCATAATGAGAGCGTCAGTTTTTGGAAGCTTCACCAGCACTCATTTGTTTTAAAGCGTCATATTTTTTTTCGACTTTATCCCATAGCGCTCGGACTTGGTCGATATGAATTTGACACGTATATTTGGATGGACTGGATGCTGCTGGATTGCAGACTTTAGAATTGAAGTGACTTAGGTCACAGATCAAAACAACTTTATTTAAAATAGAAAAAAGTCATTCTGGATATTTAAAAAAAAACAAACTGGATGGTTTGTTTATGGATGTATTTTTAGATTTGGCCGAAATAAGAGCAAACTTTGAGAATTTTTTTTTGTGAAAATGAAAAGACCTACAAAGTCATGCTTTGGAACATAAATGTATTGTTTATTAGTGAATATAATGTGAGGAAGCGATCTATTCTAAGGCTGGGATATCCTCAGCGGCTCAGAGTCCTCCCATTATTTATATTTGAGACAGGCAGGGGAAACGGGGATGGCGCTGGTGAAAGCGCGTTTTTGGTTTTAGGTGGAGAAATCTGGGCCAGGGGTGGTCCGTGCAGGACGGTGTACTGGGGACAGACGGATCAGCGGTCCGAGCGGCCGGCCGGAGCCGGGAACCGCGCCGGAGTCATTGGGGGCGTGGTCAGATACCCGGCTCTGTTTACCATGGTGCCGGGCCGCTGGCCGCGCCAAGAGGATGCCCAGGTCAGGATAGTCGAGCGCGTAACCGTCGTCCCGGCCTCCTGATCCCGGAGAGGAGCCTCGGAACTGGGAACCGGCCCTGTTTACCATGGTGCCGATGCCGTGGTCCGGAGCCGAAGAGGGAGAAGGATCTCCGGATCTAGGAGTCGGCCCCGTTTACCGTGGTACCGACGCCCCAATCCGGAGCAGAACCACGAACCCGGAACCGGCCCTGTTTACCATGGTGCCGATGCCGTGGTCCGAAGCCGAGGCTGGAAAGGAATCCCGGGATCTTAGTGCCGACCCTGTTCACCATGGTGCCGGCGCTTCGACCCCGAGCGAAGCCGCGGGATCGGGAAAATCGGCCCCGTTTACCGTGGTACCGATTGCCCCGATCCGCAGCCAGGCATGGAGGACGGTCTCGGGATCTGGGAGTCGGCCCTGTTGAACATGGTGCTGACCCTTCGATCCACGAGGCCTTCCGAAACCCGGGAGCCGGCCCCGTTTACCGTGGTCCCGGCTTCCAAGTCTCGGCCTCCGCCGCTACAAGGGAGTCTGCGGAACTTGAGATCCGGCCCTGTTAAACATGGTGCCGGGTCCAAGTCCGCCTAGAAGGGAGTTTGGGGAAGAGGAGGAGGAGGAGCTGTAAGGAGGAATGCCAAAATGCCGTCGGGATTTTCTATGTGTCTTTTATTTCCAGTCTATGTTTCCCTAATCTAGTTTCCCTACCTACTGCCTGCACCACCGGCTCCCATGCCGCGGGAGGCCGCTTGGCCGGCTCACCCTACTTAGCCCTGGGCGCTGGACTCCATGTCCATGTGGCCCAGAGTCGAAAAGCCGTCGGTGATTTTAATCCACGTGTTTTTCCTGCGGGAATAGCGTCGCACGTCTGCACTGTTCGAAGGCCGCCGAAGTAAGAGAACGATCGGCGGCAGAAGCTTCGGCCTCTGCCGTGGCGTATGCTCTTGCCGTCTCTCTCCGGCATGCATGTTTCCCCGATCGCGGCTCTCTTGTTCTGAGCTTTCGGGTCTCTCGTTCTCTGTCCTCTGTATGTGTGTTGGTGGGCTTATCAGCCATGTTGCGGGCGGGCTCTCTCTCTCTCTGAGAGGCGATGTTGCTGGTGTCTGCTTGCGATGTCTCGGGTCGATGTTGCGGGCGTGTGTGCTCGCAATGTTGCTGGCGCATGCTAGCGTGTGTTGCGGGCCTGTGCTCGCGATGTTGCTGGCGTATGCTAGCGTGTGTTGCGGGCCTGTGCTCGCGATGTTGCTGGCGTATGCTGCCAGTGATGAGGCGTCGTCCTGATGTTGCCAGTGATGCTCGACTGGCTTTGTCGATGTTGTTGGCGGGTGTGGGTCTTTCCTAACTCCTAGCTATTTACAGGTGCCCTTCGTGGGTCTTTCTATATCTCTTAAATCTAGAGCTTATGACTAACTTAATTATATGTACACTATTTACATAGGGGTGAGGGCTCCTCACATCCCATCCCTACTTCGGGGGTGGGGAAAGATTTTGACGGAGTGGCCGCCTCGGGATACCTGGACTCGGTACCTGGTGTTTCCGACTTCGTCGAGGTATCGGAGGCTGCGGTCCCCGCGCTGGCGGATGCGCTCCATGACCCGGCCGTGGAGCTCCACTGGGATCCATCCATCAGTGGTGGCTGGTGGCGCTCCGGGGGCTGTGGCTGCTGCTGGTTGAAGTGTGGTCTGTGCTGGCATCCGGGTCCGTATTCCCCGGTTGCGAGGACGGTGGCACTGGTGGCGGTGACGCCCTGGCAGCGGCGGCGCAGGGCGTGTGAGTGGCAAGCGGAGCGGCGCTGGGCGGTGGCTGCGCGTGGGTGCAGGTCCGCGCTTCGTTGGCCTCTATGGCCGGGTCCGTGTTGCCCGGCGGCGAGTGTCCTGGTACTGGTTGTGTGGGCGGCTTGGCAGCGGCGGCGACGGGCGTTGGGGTTGCGAGAGCAGCGGCGCGGAGTGCCGGCGGCGCAGATGTATGGGTCCGGGTGCGGTTGGTCCCGGCGTTTGCAAGCACTGGGGTCGCCTCGAGGAGTGCATGTGCAGCTCCGTCGGCTTCCTGGTCAATGCCGGTGCTGTCGCCAAGAGTCTTGGCTGCGCCGAATAATTCCTCGTAGGACGGCGGCGGCGTCTCCACGCGGTTCGGCGTTGGTGCGGCCTGTTCGGCTTCCCCCATCTCGTCGTCCGAAATGGGTATAGCCTCGTTGGTGTGCGGCTCGTCCTCCTCCGAACTCAGCTCCACCACCTCCGCATCGGATACGTCGCTATAGGTGGCTCCGAGCGGTCCGGCGGCAACCAGTGGTGGCGGTCCGGGAGAGAGCTCACGTGTGCTAGGAGCGGCGGCCTCTGGCTGATGCTCTTCGGTGGCTTCCGGCGGGAGCTCATCGAATTGCGCAGGGAACTGCTACTCCGGGTCTTCTGCGAGGATCACCTCCACCATTTCCTCCAGGCTCAGCCCCTCGCACCAAGACGGGCTGATCGGTGATATCGGGCGCACGTCCTGGTTGATGGTTACCAGTAGCTGCGGCGGGTCCAATATGACGGCGGGCAGGGTGCCATTTAGGTCTCCGGGCAGCGGGAGTGCCAGCCGCGGATTCCTGGCGGGCGTGCCAAGGTTGAGCGCCTCTAGGGCGACTGTGACGAATGCTGGGGCCGTATCCGGTGGCCTGGAAGATGGCGAGTTGGAGCGCGATCCGGCGGGTGGGCGCGTCGAGGATCTGTGCGAGTGGCGCGAGTGGTGGCGCCCGTGGCGTCGGTGGCGGTGCTCGCGTTCACGTCTCGGCATGATGTTGTCCTCAGAGTCGATGTTTAGTTGTTGCGTATCTTTTCCTTATTGCGCGTTATTTTCCTTATTGCGTCGCAATAAGGAACCGTTTTCGATCTCGATGTTGGCGCCGCTTTTATCGATGGTTCGATAATTTCGCCGAGGTGGCCTATCGGGGCCGATCTTGTTGATCTGGCAACCTTGTTGCCCTCGTCCTGGTCGATCTGGTAACCTTGTCTCGTTGTTTTGATTTTGAATTTTAATAAAATCTGGAAAATAGGAAAATGTGGATGAGTTTCCCTTCACATTTGGGGCATGGCTGGCGACGTGGTTGCGGCGTCGTTGGTCCTAGACTCCTGTGCTGTCCCCTGAGGCTAGTGTCAGCGTTGTCGTAGTTACGTCGTCGTTTTGGCGCAGAGAAGTCAGTCAGCATGCCTGATGGTAGTTTTCCAGGCGCTGCGAGGGAGTGAACGGCGATGTACCGCTCGGGGTCGTTTTCCGCGAGCGTGTACGTGTATGCTGGCGCGAGATGTTTGTACGGCTCTGTTGGCATGGCGAAGACCAGTCTGGTGTGGCTTGATCCCCCAAGGGGGGTAGGAACGTTGGACGGGCACGCCCGTCAGCAAGTGGCCCCTATGACACCCTGGTTCTTGAGATGATTTATGCTTGCTGTGCGGCGTCGGCGGCTGTTGGTTTCCTGCAGTCGCACGATATTTGGCGAGAGGAACTTGACCACTCGGAACGGTCCCTCGTATTTGGCCGCTAGCTTGGCAGCGAAGCCCTTGGCGGCGTTGGACAGTACGTGTTTGCGGGCGAGAACCAGCGAGCCGAGAGGTGGCTTCCAGTCCCGTCGTCGCAAGTTGTAATGCCGGCTCTGGTCGGCGGCAGCGCGCTCGGCGTTGTCGCGGGCTACCTTGAAGATTGCGTGGAGTTGCTCGCTTCTCTCCTCTGGCATGATCTGAGTTGTCCCTCTTCCTGGGGTGACTTCGTCGTAGAGCGTATTTGGTAGGCGTGGCTCCCGGCCTTGTGTCAAAAAGGCGGGGCTGAATCCTGTTGTGTCAGACACACTGCTACTCATTGCTACTCCCGCATAGAGCGGTCGTGGTCTCGCGCGAGCTCCGGGAAAACAATTTAAAATAGTGGATGAAATAGTGAAAACTTAAAGAATATTATACTGGAGCAGTCCAAACAGTGCGAAAAGACGCTAACAATTAAAAAACAAAGAAAAATATAATCATAACTAGTGTTATGATTAATATTTTATTTAAACAAATTTATTTATTTAATTTAAACAAATAAGTGCCACGCATAACAAGCTCGAAAAATGAGCAGCGATCAAAAGAATGAGCGTAGAAGGTCCGTCAACCCAAGAAATGCTTGCTACTCTTATTTCTCAACTCGCGATATAGATTAAAATCAGAAGTCGACAAAGAGCAACTCGACTCTACTGACCGTCGACAGCAAGAGAGCCAGCTCTTGCTCACCCTCCCTGCTCACCCCAACTCCCGCATCATGGAGCTACCAATGCCAAACCCCTCCACCGCCGGCTTCGCTGAATGAAGCTCCAACAACAAGCAGTGCGACAATTTCTGGAGTCGCTGCAAAATCACCACCAATAATTAAACCAACTACCAATATTGCGAGTTCGGTCCCAACGGCTGCACAACAAAATAAAATGGCAACAAAAACAGCTAGCCTCGATAAGCAACAAGCGGTCCCGGCTATACAGACCGGTATGGACCGCTACATCCAGATTAAGCGCAAGCTTAGTCCACTCAACACGGTTGGTAATAAACCAAAGATCAACCGAACCAACAAAAGCACCGACCAAACGAGAAGCTCCAATGAAAACCGTTTCTCCATCCTAGGAGAGGCGGACAACAACCAACCAGAGTTGGGGCAGGAGACCCAAAGGAAACCTAAGCCCCCACCTATTTACATAAGGGAAAAGAGTTCAAGCGCCCTGGTCAACAAAATTGTTGCGCTGGTCGGGGACGAGAATTTCCATGTTGTTCCGCTTATTAAAGGGAACATACACGAAACAAAGGTTCAAACGAAGTCCGAAGAACACTTCCGAGCTGTGTCTAAGTACCTGGAAGACACAAAAAGAAACTTTTACACCTATCAACTAAAAAGCAGCAAGGGACTGCAAGTTGTGCTAAAAGGTATAGAACCTGACGTCACCCCCTCTGAAATTCAAGAAGCCCTTAAGGCCAGGGGCTTCTGTGCCAAAAATGTTAGCAATATTGTTAACAGAAACAAAAAACCGCAACCACTTTTCAAGGTCGAGCTCGAACCAGATAGCAAAGCCTTAAAGAAAAACGAAGTGCACCCGATCTACAAGCTGCAGCTCTTACTGCATCGAAGAATCACCGTGGAAGAACCCCACAAACGCAACGGCCCTGTTCAATGCACAAACTGCCAAGAGTATGGACACACCAAGACATACTGCACACTTCGGACGGTCTGCGTAGTCTGCGGAGACTTCCACAACTCCGCAAACTGCCCCGCAAACAAAGAAGACCCCCAAATGAAAAAATGTGGCAACTGTGGAGGAAACCATACGGCAAACTACAGAGGCTGTGCGGTCTACAAGGAGCTGAAGAGTCGCATGCGACGAGCGACAGCTACGCACCAACAACATACACAAAATGTGTATTACAACTCAAAAAGTACGCCAGACGTATTTTTCGCCAAGGCAGCCAGATCATCATTTGGGCAGCTAAATACAACCAAGGGAATCTCCTACGCCGAAGCACTAAGAACAGGCATGGAAAATCCACCCCAGCCTCACTCAGAAAATGCTCAGCAGGGTCCAGGGCAGCCGCAAAGCAAATTGGAATCTATGATGTTCACCATGCTACAAAGTATGATGGAACTTATGTCATTCATGAAAACAACCATGCAAACCCTTGTTCAGAACCAGAACATGGTAATTCAGTTGCTTGTAGCACAACAGTCCAAATAATAAATGACTAACCTACGTATATCCATGTGGAATGCCAACGGCATTTCACGGCATAAACTTGAAATAACTCAATTCCTAAACGTAAATCACATCGACGACATGCTGCTGGTTGAAACGCACCTCACAGGGAGATATAACTTCCATATAAGAGGTTATACCTTTTACCGCACAGATCATCCGGATTGCAAGGCCCACGGCGGAACGGGCTTCTTAATCAGAGAACGCATCAAACACCACTTTCATCAACGGTTTGCAACAAATTACCTGCAAGCCTTTTATGGAAAAAGTGCATTCAGGAAACGGCACCCTTTGTATTGCCGCTGTCTACTGCCCACCTCGATTTACTATCTCTGAAGGTCAATTCATGGACTTCTACAACACTCTGGGGATCGCTTCATAGCCGCAGGAGACTACAACGCCAAACACACGCACTGGGGATCACGCCTCGTGACTCCCATGGAAAGGCAACTGTATAATGCACTTATAAAGGTGAGCAATAAACTGGACTACGTTTCTCCTGGTAGCCCCACATATTGGCCTGCAGACCCAAAAAAGATCCCAGATCTAATTGATTTCGCGGTGACAAAAAACATCCCACGCAATCTAATAAGCGCCATAGCACTACCGGATCTCTCATCTGACCACTCGCCTTTGTTGAAGCCTTCTTCAAAGCCCAGAAATTACGGACCACCCCTACAGGCTGACGTCGCACAACACTAACTGGATGAAATACAGAAAGTATGTGAGTTCCCACATTGAGCTAACTCCCCAACTAAATATCGAAGCGGACATCGACTGCTCCACCTCCGCCCTGGAAGAGGTACTCGTCACAGCAGCCAGGATTTCAACCCCTATTCGGAAAGTTGGGGAATTTAAGAAGTTCAAAACCAACCGGCAAATCGAACAGCTGGTTCAGGAAAAGAGGGGTCTGCGACGAGCGTGTCAAACCAGCAGATCGCCATGCTCAAAGCAACGTCTTACTGAAGCCACCCGCAATCTAAACCGGGCCCTGAAGCAAGATGCTGAAAATGAACAACTTAAATATATTGGAAAACTCTCGCCAACTAGTACAAAGCATCCCTTGTGGAGGGCTCACCCAAATCTAAGCTCTCCAATTCAAACCGTCACCCCTATAAGGAATTCTTCAGGGTGCTGGGCCCGCAGCGACAAAGATAGAGCCGAATCATTTGCCTTACATCTCAAAAGCGTCTTCCAGCCGAACCCCGCAGCTAATGATTATGTTCCTCCGCAAATCCACCTCGAAAGTGAATCCACGCCAACTACATTTCAGCCGAACGAGATCACAAAAGTCATCAGGGAGCTAAAACCAAAAAAGGCTCCAGGCGGCGACCTAATAACTACAAAAATGATAATGGAACTTCCGTACTGTGCTATTGAGGTCATCAGTAAACTCTTCAATGGAATCATAAGTCTCGGCTACTATCCAAGGAAATGGAAAAAATCTATTATTATAATGATACCGAAGCCCGGAAAAGATCACACGATTCCGTCATCCTACAGACCAATAAGTTTACTATCATGCCTGTCCAAATTATTCGAAAAATGCCTTCTAACGCGTATAATACCATATATGGGAGCCCACAACATTGTCCCAGCCCATCAATTTGGCTTCAGAGAAAAACACGGAACTATAGAGCAAGTAAACAGAATAACATCAGAAATTCGCACAGCCTTCGAACATAGGGAATATTGCAGCGCGATATTCCTCGACGTATCTCAAGCATTCGACCGCGTCTGGCTCAAAGGTCTCATGCATAAAATTAAAACACACTTGCCCGGGTACACTCAGAAACTCCTTGAATCCTACCTCTACAATAGAGCCTTCGCAGTAAGATGTAACACAACAATTTCCGACAGCTACACTATCGAAGCTGGGGTCCCACAAGGTAGCGCACTTGGGCCAACTTTATTCGTCCTTTACACAGCAGATATTCCCACGAAAGATCGACTAACAACATCCACCTTCGCCGACGACACTGCGATCCTTAGCCGCTCCAGATGCCCAGTCCGTGCAACAACCCAACTCGCCAACCACCTCGTGGTAGTCGAGAAGTGGCTATCTGACTGGCGTATTAGAATAAACGAACAGAAGTGTAAGCACATAACGTTTACCCTTAACAGACAAACTTGCCCTCCGCTCTGTATGAATATCACGCAGATCCCCCAAGTTAATGAAGTAACGTATCTCGGCATCCACCTCGACAGACGTCTAACATGGCGTAGACATATCGAATGCAAGAAATTGCACCTAAGACTGAAAGCCAGCAGCCTCCACTGGATTATAAACTCACGATCGCCCTTATGTCTGGACTACAAGGTCCTGCTGTACAACTCCACTCTTAAGCCAATCTGGACGTATGGCTCCCAGCTGTGGGGGAACGCGAGCAGAACCAACATAGACATCATACAGCGAGCCCAATCAAAAATCCTGCGAACTATCACTGGGGCACCATGGTATATTCGTAACCAAAACATCCACAGGGACCTCGGCATTCTCGCAGTAAAAGATGAAATAGACAAGCAAGAAGCATCCTACAATGAAAAACTCTCTGTCCACCCAAATCCTCTAGCAAAGGTCTTGACTCGGGTCTCCACTCGAACCCGCCTGCAACGTACAGACCTTCCAACCCAGCCATAACTTGTCAGGGCCACTATCTCAGTCTACATGACTCCTAGTTAGGTTATAGTATAAGATTTGATATACTTATTGTTAGTCTCGTAAATGAGAAGATTCAATAAATAAAAGCAAAGCATAAAAAAAAAAAAAAAAAAAAAAGACACACTGCTGTTCACTGCTACCGAGATCTCTGGCAGCAGTTGGTCCCATGCGTTTTGCGGCGCATCTCCTAGGTACTGTGAGATCATGGCCTGCACAGTCCTGTTTGCCCTCTCCGTGGGATTCTGGCGTGGGGTGTATGGAGCTTGATGTTGGAGCTCCATACCGAGTGACTTGCAGAAGACTTGGAACGCCCGGCTGGTGAACTGTGTTCCGTTGTCGCAGACGAGAGTTCTCGGGACTCCGAAACGGCTGAGTATCCGTTCCCGGAATGCCCGCTCGAGGAATGGTACCGTGGCTCGTCGTAGGGGAATGAGTTCTACCCATTTGCTGAATGAGTCGAGGAACACTAGTAGAACTGTGTTCCCTTGCTTGGATCGCGGGAAGGGTCCCACGAAATCCGCGCACAGGATGTGAAACGGTTCGTCGACCTGGCGCGTAAACATCCTTCCTGCCGGCTTTTCTTGGCTCACCTTGAATGTTTGGCAGCTATGGCATCTTCGCACGTATTTGGCCACTTCCCGGAATAATCCTGGCCAGTAATACTTTTGGGCCACCCGCGTGCTTGTCTTGCGGATGCCCAGGTGTCCTGCGGTTGGGTGGTCGTGGCACTCAGCCAGTACCCTTCCTCGGTAGTTGGCTCCCACGCATAGTTTCCAGGGGGTGTATTCCTCGGCTTCTGGTCGTAGGCCGATGCGTCGGTAGAGTTGTCCGTTCTCCTCCCGAAAGTCTTGAAACTTGGCTGGTTCCTGTCGAATCCTCAGCAGCATTTTTGTGATCCAGGTTCTGAGTTCCGCGTCGATACTTGATGTCGTACTGAAACTGTTGGAGTTCCAGCGCCCACCGGGCAATCCGACCCGTGGGATTGTCAATGGAATTCAGCCATTTTAGTGAGTGGTGATCCGTAATGACTTCGAAGCGGTATCCTTCGACGTAGCAGCGCATCTTGCGTATGGCCCATACTATGGCAAGGCACTCCTTTTCTGTTTCGGAATAATTACGCTCAGCCGTGTTTAGCCGACGGCTAGCGTAGGCGATTACTCGTTCTTGCCTGTCGATGGTCTGGGTGAGTACTGCTCCGATTCCGTGATCACTCGCGTCGGTCTGGAGTATAAATTTCTCCGCGAAGTCCGGGCATGCGAGGACCGGTGCCTGCGTCAGGAGATCCTCTAATCCTTGAAAAGCCTGCTCTTGGTTCTCGGTCCACTCCGAGGCATCGGCGCAGTTCTCTCAAGTTGGTCGGGGTGTCAGCTCTCGGATTGCCGCAACTTTGTCAGGATCGGTCTGGATCCCGGCTTCACTTATCATGTGGCCCAGATACTTGATGCTTCCCCGGGAAAAACTGGCATTTCTCTCGGTTTAACCGGAGATTGGCTTGTCTGAGGCGTCTGAATACCTCGCGTAGGTTTCTCACGTGCTCTTGAATGGTGGATCCAATGATGATGATGTCATCTAAGTAGGCGAAGGCATGGGGCTCCATGTCGGGGCCGATGACGGTATCCAAAGCGCGTTGAAATGTTGCCGGGGCCGAGTGCAGACCAAACGGCATCACTTTCCAGTGAAATAATCCGCGGCCGGGCACTGTAAATGCCGTGTATTCGCGGCTGCTGGCGGCGACTGGGATCTGCCAGTACCCATTTTTCAGGTCCAATGTGGAGACGTAGCGGGCGTTGATGTGATGTATCCTGGGCAACGGATAGGCGTCGGGGATTGAATTTTCGTTCAACTGTCGGTAGTCGACGCACATTCGAGTTTCTCCGTTTTTCTTAGCTGCGATGACTATCGGAGCACTGTGGGGGCTCTTGGATGGTTGTATGCGTCCGTCGCGGAGAAGCTCATTGACCTGGCGGTCGATGACGGCTCTCATCGCGGGATTTCTCGGGTGGTACCGCTGCTTGATTGGGCGGTCGTTGCGCATCGTTATGGCGTGCTCGGCGATATGCGAGACGCCGGCGAGAGTGTCGAACTTGGCCAGTTCTCGCTCGAGGAAGCCCTTTATCCATGGCTCTGGGTAGGCCTCCTGTTCTGGTTCGCCCTCGTCTGGGTAGTCTGCGGCGGCGATTGCGCAGTACGGCGTGTTTTTAGTCTTCGTGAGTGCCGTGTCCTGGAATCGGACTCTCCGTGGCCCTCGGCGAAAAGGATTTCGCTGGATCGCGGAGTCGACAGTGGCGGGCAGCGCTTCAGCCCAACTCGGGGCTGCGTCTGCTTTCTAGCGGCGGGCTTGCGGGGTCTCCGCCTGGGGTGCGTTCGTATGGTGACATCGGTTGGAGTCTCGAGGTGCGCCAGGGTGGCGGCTTCTTGATGGTGCGCTGAGACGGCGGCTTCTTCGTGGTGCGCCAAAGTGGCGGCTTCTCGTGGTGCGCCGGTGCGGCGGCTTCTTCGTGGTGCGCCAAAGTGGCGGCTTCTCGTGGTTTCTCGTGGTGCGCCGGTGCGGCGGCTTTCGTTGGCTTGGTCCGGACGGGTGGCTGGAGTTTCAGGGCTTGACCCCCGCATTGGAGCGTGGCTCCGCTGTAGCACAGGAAGTCCATGCCAAGTAGGAGGTCGTCCAGCACGTCTGCCATGATCAGGGCGGAGACCTTGACTCGGGCTTCTCCCAACAGTATTGTTGCTCGTAATGCTTGCGTGAGTTCCTTGTCGGTCCCGTCGGCCAATGTCACCTGCGTCCGTACGGCGCGGTGATTCCTTCCGTTGTCCAGCTCCTGCGCAAGGCGCTCGCTTATAAAACTGTGTGAGGCCCCCGTATCCAAGGTGGCGGTGAGAGGTCGCCCCTCTACCGTGACCTTGGCGCGGATACGGATGGTGTCCTGCTGGATAGCGTGGGTTACTGTGATCGGGAGGCCGGAGGGTTCCTCGGGTGACTCCCTGATACTCGAGGCCCTTGCCCGTTTCCCTGCGATGAGTTCCGGCAGCAGTCGACGGTGCGTATTCCCTGTCGACCGCAGTCCCAGCAGAATAGGAGCCTGGGGTTCTGGCATCCTGAGGAATAGTGGCCGTCCTGGCCGCAGTTCCGACAGGCGGTGCTGTCGTCGAATCCCCGACGGGGTGCGGAGTTCTGGCCAGTGCTTCTTTGGCGCATAACTTCGGCGCTGACTGGGTTCCTCGGGTTTGTTCTGGCGCGAGGCTGAGATTGGATCGGCGAGACTTCTGTATCGGCTCGGCCGGAGGAGTATCCTCGGACGGCTCGGCCTCCGCGGCTGCGGACGACTTCGAAGCTGACCACTAGTTGGGTAAGCTCCGCAAGCTCGTGAAATCCTGGCGTCTGGTAAACATTTGATACTCGGGCAGCATGTTCTCATATACCCGATCCAGCTCCTGTTCAGCTGTATATCCGGCGCGGCGCATCTGGAGCCGAAGGTCTACCAGATATTCTTTGAATGGCTCGTTCGCCTTCTGGAAATGCGTACGTATCTCATCCTCCAGGCGTTGGTAGTACCGGGGAGGCAAGAAGAAATCCAGAAATTCCCGACGGGTTTCATCCCATGTTCGTCCCTGTAGTCCACTGGTTCGGAACCAGCTCTCTGCCCGGCCCGTCAAAAGGATGGCGATGGCTTGTGCCAGATACCTCTTGTCGACCTGGTAGGTATCCCCCCGTTCCTCCATGTGCTCTACGAAGCTAAGTGGATCCGAACTGCCGTTGAAGGACAGTCCCCATTTGGTTACTTTGTCAAGGAGAGTGGAGCAAATGTTTGCATCCCACTGGCACTCGAGCACACTTTGCTTGTAACAGGCTTTACGGTAGAACATGGGGCCTAAGTCCCAAAATGATCTACTGGTCTTTTAACACTGTGGTAAAACCGATCTTAACCTATGCATCTCTTGCTTGGTGGACGAAATCTACCCAGAGGACAGCTGCGGCTGCACTTACCAAATTACAACGACTGGTCTGCATAGGCATCACCGGAGCCATCCGGACATGTCCCACTGCAGCACTAGGAGTCATAACTGGCATACCCCCTTTACCAATTACATTGAAAAAGGAGGCCTGCCTGGGGGCACTTCGCCTTCAAAACATCACCAATATAAAAAGTGGTGATCTTACCGGGCATCTTAGGGTCCTTGAGCCCCTAATAAATGAGCCCATTCTGCGCGTAACTGACGAGCAGAAACCAAAACTCGTTTTCCACAGAAATTTCTCAGTAGTCTTGTACACTAGGAATGAATGGAAAACAAAATCAATATCTCTGCCCAGTGGATCACAAACGTGGTACACTGACGGGTCGAAACTGGAAAACGGTGACACCGGGGCTGGCATTTTCGGACCAAGGTTCAAAAAAATCCATAGCCATGGGAAAGTCTCCAACCATTTTCCAAGCAGAGATACACGCCATAGAAATCTGTGCTCGTGAATGCCTTCGCAGGAAAATGCAAGGCGCACGGATTTACATCTTCTCTGACAGTCAGGCAGCGCTCATAGCGCTGAGTTCCTTTACGATCTCATCCGGACTTGTGGAGAACTGTTTCCAGCAGCTGAACGCCCTTGCCTCCAAAAACACCCTAACGGTGGGCTGGGTGCCAGGGCATGAAGGCCATATAGGAAACGAGGTGGCAGACTCCCTAGCTAAACGCGGGGCGATGACACCTTTCATCGGCCCTGAGCCGTTCTGTGGACTATCGAAAGGACACAATAGAGAACTGCTCAGGAAATGGGAGGAAACAGAGATAAATCGTCACTGGACCGACAGTGCAGGGTTGAGACAAGCCAAACAATTTCTCGTCCCCCAGATGACGCGATCAAAACGCATCATCTACCTACCAAAGAGCGAAATTCGCACTCTAACGGGCTACCTAACGGGTCACTGCAACCTTAGGTATCACCTTAAGAAATTAAAACTTTCAGAAATCGACACCTGCAGATTCTGCGAGATGGAGCAAGAAACATCAGAACAT
Organism: Drosophila bocqueti; assembly: GCA_018151655.1. Classification (NCBI taxonomy): domain Eukaryota; kingdom Metazoa; phylum Arthropoda; class Insecta; order Diptera; family Drosophilidae; genus Drosophila; species Drosophila bocqueti. Next base: position 314,763 of record JAECXF010000040.1, read on the forward strand.
ATTCTATGTGAGTGCCCATCGCTAATCAGACGTCGACTTCAACATCTAGGAGGTGAACTTATTCCCCCCTACAGGATTTGGGAACAAATAGACCTTACCAAAGTGCTCTCTTTCATTAAAAGCCTAGGTATAGGGCCTCTTCCCTAATCCTTCAGGCCGGCACAAAAGATCTAAAATCTGGTCGCAGTGCAGAAAGGCCTTTGTAATAATAATAATAATAATAAATGATTAATTAGTTAATTTCTTTGTTAACATTTTGCGGTTTGTCCTTAGTTAAATATGGTTTTTGTTGCCCAGAAATATTTTTGCCAAGTGTATTTTCAGGGAATGAACGAGAAAGCGCTTTCGTCATTGGAGTTCCCGCAAACATAGTGAGTGACAAACGAAGATCGTTAATTTTTTTTTTTCTTCTTTTCTTTCCTTGCTTTTGTTTTTTTCACTTTACTGGCACTTTTGTTTTTGTGTGAGCGTGTCCCACTTTAACGTATAGCAGCTGATCGGTTTCGCCTTGGCCTAGAATTGAAAAATATATAAGCATATGATCCACCGTTGTGGAAGAGAAGGCAACCAGTGGCTCTCTTAACTGCTTGGCTAAGAATTGCGATTGAAGTTGAACAGATGGAGTTGATTGAATGAGATTGAAATAGATTGAATTTGCAAGAAATTAAATGAAAACTATTTTGTTAATAGAATTATGTTCCTATATTATTTTTATACTTTAACTAGCTGACCCGGTGAACTTCGTCCCACCTATCCGAATTTCCACAGCACTGCCACATAAATATTATTTGGGTATTTCAAAATACAAAACTTGACGTAAATTTCATGGCTACCACATCCATAGATTTAAAATTTCTAATCTGACAGTCAGCAGGCAGCGACTAAAGCTGTATTGCGGACTACCCTTATCGGTTAGGGGTACGAAAAATAGATGTTAGCCGATTCCCAGGCCTACAGAATATCCGCTCAAAATTGCATCCAAATCGGTCAAGTAGTTTCGGAGGAGTTTTCTTACAAAAAGTGTGACAGCAGAATTTTATATATAAGATTTAAACCATACAATTTTTTCTATATTTTTTATTATATTCTATGATTATATATTATTATTATATTATATATTTATATATTTAATAATTTACCCCTCATTGCTAGCCCAACTAGGGAACGCAGGCGCAAAGCGAAAGATTAGATTAAATGGAAAATTGTTTAGAATAAATACAAATTAATTATGAATTGCTTAGTGAATTTCTATTGGGGACCATGCAGGGTAAAAATGTCTGGGAGGATAAAGGATAGGACTTAGGAGTGGGTCATATAGGGATTCCGAATAAAAACAGCTAGGAGGCTGCGGAATCAAGGTAGGGTGGGCATGACCGCGGCAGTTCAACCTTGCTGCTACGCTCTGGATATGGTTGTTTTGGTAGACAAGCAGATTTCCCCTTTCGTCAGAATGTTTCTTGCGTCTCTCGTCTGATCTGTGTTCGTTTTCCCTCTTCGCCGCCCGCGAAATCAAAATAAGGATATAAATTAACAATTTAGTTATCGAGATCTTTATTATTCAGCTAACTCGTTAGAGTCTTCGCTTAGAACTGACTTATTTTATTTCTCATTCCCTTTACTCAGCCTCTGATCTCGCGTGAGATCTCCTCTCTCTGGTCCGCTGTTCGGCTACGTTAACTATTCCCACCTTCAAGTGAAGCGCGTCCTCGAGCTTCAATATATTTTTGTTCGTATTTTCCTTAAATTATTGCTCTCGTTATCGTAGTCGGTTCAGCAATGTTTTCATCCGGGATACCTTTGGTCTCATTATAAGAAGTTAAATTTGGTATACAATTAATAAATGATTAAGTAGGTACTTAAGATAGATTTAATACTAGTAGAACGCTCATTGATCAATGTCTTAAATTCTTATAATTAATAGTTGTTTGATTTATTAATAGTTGTTTTTATACAAATGGTGTACAGAAGTTGTGGTAATGTGTGCAAGAATTTTACTTTTTCATTAATTGATTAGCTGCAAACAATTTCCGCATAGTTGATAGAGACAATGAAAGAGTGAGAATTTTTTAGAATGTTACCTTATGTTGTCCTTATGGACCTCTCTCCCATTTGCGAGGATGCTTGCCCCTACGTCAGCGTCAACAGTTTGTTCAGCATAGAGAGGAGAAAGTTTGTTTCCCAGCCTTCTGTTTGCCTTTACGAAAATTGTATCTCCCCTTTGGAATGTTCTTGTTTGTCTGCTCTCATTTAAGCGTTTAAGCTGGAGCTCCTGCGCCTTTTGGATTCTGTTCCGTATCTCGCAGTCCATTTGATCCGGTGACGAATGTATTACATCGATGGGTTTTGCATTTGTGACGGAGTGAACCGTTCTATTGTACTCTGTTGTTGACAGGAATATCAATTTCACGGTGTCACTGATCCCCCTTTCCAGTTTTAGGCATCTTGCTATTTCCGCAAGAGTACTATGGAATCTTTCCACTTGCCCATTTGAAGTACTGTGATGTGGCGGTGCATGTGAAATCTGGATTCCGTACGATGATAGAAGTGATTTTATAGTTTCTGACTTTAGCGAAGGCTCATTGTCGCAGTATACAACTTTTGTTCTCTTGAAGATATTAATTAGCTGAAGGATTTTTGGTTCCAGGTCAGCTATTGTTCTCGAAGGAATATGCTGAACCAGCGCAAACTTTGAGAATTTATCGATGCATGTAAGGAAGTACTGCTTGTCTGTGGAAAAGATGTCAATATGCAAAATTTCTCCCACAGCCGTAGGTATAGGAGTCTCACCGATTTTCTGCATAATGGGGTGACGATCATATTTGGCTTTCCGGCAGATCTTACAATTGAGAACCACCTCCTTTGCTATTTGAGTCATCTTAGGGAAGAAATAATCCTGTAGAATTTGTTTTACATTTTCTTGAGCGGCTCTGTGTGCCCTGTTGTGCACTGTCAATACAATTTCTCTTTGCTCGTTCTTATCGAATATATCCATTACTAATTCCTTGGTGTGTCTGAAAGTTTTAGCTGGGAATTTTTTAACAATCCTATGTTGAAGTACCGCGAGGATTGGTAGTTCGCATAAAATTGCAATAGTAACGTCGGGCTTGACTACATTGCAGACGGCATCAAACAGAACTTCTCTATCTGAGAAGTGTATGAAGTGCCTTGTCCTTTCGCCATACATAATAACGGTGCGAGATGAGTCAGTTTGTGCAGTCTCGATGATGATTTATAACAGTTTAGTGGTTTATCAGAGGACTCTATAGTGTACGAAAGGGACTCCTCGCTGTGAACTGTAGCGCGGTCAGATTGAGCGTCATTTTCTAAGGCATGAATATTTTGTCTAGAAAGCGCATCTGCCACTTGGTTTTCTTTCCCCGGCTTATAGAGTATCTGGGCGTTATGCTCATCGATAAAAGCTTTCCACCTTTTTATTTTCGCATTCGGGTTTCGGTCAGAAACGGCAAAGGTTAGAGGTTGGTGGTCTGTGAAGATGTTCAGGTTGTTTACGCCATATAGATAATTTCTGAATTTTTTCAAGGCCCAGACGATGGCAAGAAGCTCCCTCTCGTTAGTTGCAAAATTTTTTTCTTGATCATGCAAGGTCCGAGATATCATTGTTATGGGTTTTCCTTCCTGAGACAGTACAGCGCCCAGACCAGATGAAGACGCATCTGTGGTGAGGTCAAACGACTTCTCATAGTTGGGATACAAAAGCATGACATTCTCTGAGGTCAAAATGGTTCTCAGTTTGTTCAAGGATTCGAGTTGCCTTTCATCCAAATGGACAGAGATCCTTTTTGATTGTGTGGCGCTTATTCTGCCGTTTTCGCCTTTTAGAATATCGCTCAGAGCTATGGTCGCAAAATCCTTGATGAAACATCTATAATAACTTGCTAAGCCCAAAAATGATCGGACGCCAAATAATGTTTTTGGTTCCTCGTAGTTAAGTATTGCTTGCACCTTGGTAGGACTTGTAGTAATACCACCCCGTGTAATAACGAATCCCAGGTACTCTACGGATTCCATGAAAAAGTTTGACTTTTCTCGTGATACCCTCATATTGGCTTGATAAAGATTGTTTAAGACCCAGTCAATGTGTTTTAAATGGTCTTCCATGTTTTATAAAAAAATGAGCACGTCGTCAACGTAAATGTAGCAAAATTTGCCAACTTTCTCCCTAAGGACGTCGTCGATGGCTCTCTGAAATATTCCTAGCGCATTTTTGAGGCCAAAAGGAAGTCTGCAGAACTCATATTTCCCATTCTCAACGAAAAACGCTGACTTTTCTCTATCTTTTTCTAATAGAAGGATTTGGTGAAATCCTGATTTCAAATCAAGCGTTGTGAAATACTTCGCTTCACCCAGGTTTGAAATAATAACCGATACATTCGGGATAGGATAAGTATCTGAGACCGTTTTTTCATTAAGCTTACGAAAGTCAATGACGAGCCGCTTTTTTGTATTTCCATGCTCATCCTTACCCTTCTTATCCACAACCCATACTGGGTTATTATACGGGAATCTCGAGGGTCTTATAATCTTGTTTTTCAGTAGCTCTCGAATCTCTGCCTTTACGAATTCTGCTACTCCCTTTGGATATGGGTATAATTTAGAGTACAGCGAGTAATTCCTAAAGCTTGGTAATGCTTTGAAGTACCATCATACTTTTCAAAAATCTTATAAGCAGTATGGGCTGCCTTTCTCCATGAAACATAAGTTTCGTGCTTTCCCTCAAAATCCGGCATTGACTTAACAATATCAAGTCTTTCATTACACGGGACAATGGAATTTATTTTTGCATCCTCGTAAGCTTCTACCTGTGGCGCATCTAATTTTATACTATCAATTCTTTTGACCATTTCATTGATTTTGATTTCGAAATTCTTTTCTTGAGTTTTTAATGCTGCTGTTACTGCGGACTGGACAATCGAGTTCAGTTGTTCCGTTGTAAGGGCCATATTTGTTTTGCTCGGTTTTTGTCTGTCCGTTTGGGAGTTTATTTTGAGGCTTTTAATTCTTTGTAGCAATTCTTCTAATTCTCTATCACTCATTAAATGTCTTTCCCCACTGGCTCATAGACTGATTAGGGAAACTATATGCAAATTAATTATGTGTCAGACCCTGGGTTGTCCCGCGCCGCAGTCCAACGGGAAAGGGGTGATGACTTCTGTCTCCGCAGTGACCGGCTTCTCGGTCGGGGAGGGGAGCGGAGATCTTCTCTGCTAGAGGTGCGCAAGCGTTCCGCTGCGCAGCTCGATTCTGGAAGATTAATATACGATGGGAAAACTTTCTCCGTTATTGTCTGCCCTGGAGGCTAGACAACCAATATAAAGAAATACAGCGAATGCCGGAGTAAGTTTCCAGAGCGTGTGCTCTTTATTGTACTTGAAATCAAACTGACTTAAGGCTAACAAAATATGAAGCTCATAGCGGCCACTCCAACGGGTAGTGTTTGCCGGCTATGCACGAGCTTCCGGCCAGACGCTGTGTCAGCAGTTTGGCCGGAGCGAGTCTTCGGACGATCGGTCGTAGCCGTCGCCTTAGTTAACTTGCATATGTTTTTTACATTATTATAGAGCGGATAATGTGTTCAAATAGTGTAATGTTTTTTTTTTAGTTAATAGAAATATATTTTATCGTTTTATATATTTTGCCTTAATATAATATTTTTTTACAATATTAGGGAACGGATAATGTATTCAATGTTTTTTATATAGTTAATAGAAATATATTTTATTATTTTATATATTTTGTCTTATACAATATTAGATAATGTATTCAAATGTTTTATTATTGTTAATAGAAATATATTTTACAATAAGTTTGAATTTACGTTTTCTGTTTTAAATATAATATATTTTTGTAGATTAGGAGTAAATGTTTTAATGTTTTTAATATGTTTTTGTTTAGTGCAAAAGATATTTGCGATTGTTCGTTTTATTAACAATTCATATGTAGCTTTAATTGATCTTTTATAATTTTCTTGTTGAGCGTCCTACTTACAAGTTTCGATTATTTTCCGAGAGCTGGTTCTAAAAATTCTTCCTCTGCTGTGGCGATGCTTAGGTTCCACTTCTCATTTACTAACTCGCTCAGTGCCGTCCACACTGGGGTCTCTTTTTTTCTTTATTGTTCTTTACTCGCTCAGTGCCGTCCACACTGGGGTCTCTTTTTTTCTTTTTTGTTCTTTACTCACTCAGTGCCGTCCGCACTGGGGTCTCTTTTTTTCGTATTTCATCTTAAGATCTTAAATAAGATCTTTCTTTGCTTGGTTCAAATGAACTGTACTTTTGCCGTTGATTTTTTAGCGCTGTTCACCACGCCGGGACTGTACATACACTTTTTGAGTTCTTTTATGTATGTATGTAGGTTCTTTTTGCCACTCAATTAATTAAGTTATTAATTAATTGCCACTTTTCACTTTTGGCTTTTCTTTCATAATGTCATAATTATGTATGTATTTCAAATCACACGTTGGTGTTGTACTTTTGGAATTATTTTATATATGTGTGCTGGTTCTTTTAATTAAGGTTCAATTAATTAAGTTATTAATTAATTGCCACTTTTAACTTTTTTTTCAAAATGTTAAAAGTATTTACTGAATTTGCAACCACGTTGTGCGCCAATTAACAATTTAGTTATCGAGCTCTTTATTATTCAGCTAACTCAGCCGTCAGCCGACAGGTGTGCAAGGGGAATCACGTGTAACTACTCTGGTAGTACGCGCCGTATCTGCACACACTGCCGGAAGTGCGACTATACTCTCCACGCGAGGGCGGCTGGAAGCAGACCCTTGTGTTGGTCATGTCTCGACCAAGAGTGCTGACCAATGGTAGTCGGGCTAAGAGAAGATAACTCTTTATAAAATTCCCCAATCCAAGGTGAAACAGCATATGCCGAGGGATGCATGGCCGAGGGGGCGCTCGGTCGCTAGTATGCGGACTCTGGATACCTGTCCACCTCCAGTTTCAATAGTGGACTTCCCGCGGTAGACGGGCTATGCCGCGGGTGACCTCCCTTCCCGTTCACTCGTGGGAATCATTTATGGATGACACAAATTTACAAAATGAGCTTGATGTGACTCTGACCGCATCACCCCAGGCCTCAACCTCCACGGTCATGGCCATTCAGGGCACTGCAGCTGATGTGCTGCCGGCGCCCACCCCCATATGCGCGGATGTCGGTCCCGCCACGATTGGGGATCCGGAAGCGCCACCATCCGTCTCAGGACGGGTGGCTTCTGCCTCCTTCTCGTCGACGGAGGACGTGGTGACCCTAGGGGAACCTGAGGTATCGGCCTCAATCTCCAAGGAAGTCACTCCGCCATCGTCCGACGACGCATCCTGCCCAACCTCCTTGGGGTTGGATCTGGAGGATGCGGGCACTCGGCTCCAGCGGATGCGACTGGCTTCCGAGGTCGCCTTTGTAAAATTGACAAGCCGCAAAAAGAAGCTGTTTGAGGCAGCCATCGCAAAAGGGCTCCCGAGAGCAGAGGCTCTCCAGGCGGCAAAAGCTCCTCTTCCCGTCGCGGCCAAGGCCAAGCGGGAGAGATCTTTTGACACGACCCCGGAGTCCGGCTTGTCAAAGAAGCCGAAAATTGCTCATTCAGAGCCGACCGCGCCGTCTTACAGTCGGATGGCCAGTGGTGTCAAGCTCGGCTTCGCTTCGACTGGCGGATCACCGACCCTAACTGCGGAGCATATGGCTACGCTCAAGGCGGCGATCCTGAAAGCCACTCTCTCCTCGGAGACTGCTGGTTTGATGCCACAGTTCGAGGGATGTGTTCCGAGAGCTGGGTGGCTGTTACTCGTCTGCCACGACAACAATGCAGCCGAGTGGGTCAGGCGCAACTTTAGCCTTATCAAGGCTAACAGTGCGCTTGACGTGGAGCTGTTGGAGGAGGGCCAGTTCCCCCGGGCCAGCCTTGTGCGAGGCTACTTCGCCAACAGCTTAGAGTTGTCCAACGAGGAAGTTCTTGCCTATGTTGGTAGGCAGAATGGACTCGATACCACCCAATGGAGGGTTGTGCAGCGGAACACACAAGGTGAGATGCTGCACCTCGCCATGATGGTGGACCAGGCGTCGCTGCGGGCGCTTGCTAAGTGCGGCGGCAGAGTCTGGTACTGCTTTGGCAGGACCAGGCTCATTCTGAAGACCTCCGCGTCTGAAGAAGGAAGCAGCGTCGCACAACGTGGAGATCCTCTCCCCGACGATGGCCCTTCCACTAGCGCAGCTGCTGGGCTCGCTAGGAAGGCCGCCCCCGCCCAACGTGCGGAACCTCTCCCCGAGGATGGCCCTTCAACTAGCGCCGCTGCTGGGCTTGCTAGAAAGGCCACCCCCGTCCAGCCACCAGCCAAGGGAGCCCCAAGCGGTGCTACAAAGCGTAGCGCTCCCGCTAAGGGCGATGGCAAGGTCCAGCCACCCAAGGCAATGGCACCGGCGGCCAAGATCCCGATGCCGGTCGCGGCATCAAGACCGCCGAAGGGACTGAGAGGGAACAACTCTCGACGAGGCAAATGCGGCAGCCTCGTCCAACGCTCGAATGACGAGCAATGAGAACCACGAGGGTTCTCCAGGCGAACCTGCACCACGCCAAAGGGGCGTCGGCCACCCTGTGCAGGACTTTCGCCGAGAAGAGGATCGACCTGGCCCTAATCCAAGAGCCATGGTTGATCGGTGGCCAAGTCCGAGGACTTAACTGCGGTTCAAGTAAGTTGTTATATGACCGCAGTGGAGGTGCTCCACGCGCAGCTATCCTCCTGGATGGCAACGTAAAGCACTTCCCACTAACTAACTTTATCCACAGGGATCTGGTTGCAACAGCCATAGAGGTGGCTACAGCGGAAGGCGTCCGAGAAGTAGTGGTGGCGGCCGCCTACTTTCCCGGAGACACTGACGAAGCTCCGCCGATGGAGGTCCAGCAGCTCGTCAGCTTCTGCCGTACAGCCGGGAAACACTTGGTTATCGGCTGCGACGCCAACGCGCATCACACCATATGGGGTAGCAGTGATGTCAACAAAAGGGGTGAGTGCCTTCTTGAATATATATTGTGTAGTCAATTAGATATAGACAATAGAGGGTGCAAACCCACTTTCATAAACGCTATCCGAGAGGAGGTCTTAGACCTCACCTTGGCTAGTAATTTCCTATCCGATTGCATAACGAACTGGAGGGTTACCGACGAAGCCACGCTATCAGACCACCAGCACATCCGGTTTGATTTACCTGGTCAAACGGAACTCAATCCTTCGCTATACAATCGGAAGAAAACCAACTGGATCATGTTCACAGCCTCTGTGGCTATGAAAGCTGACCAACTCATAACCAACTTTGCGTCTGTGAGTGACATAGAGATGGCTGCTGACCAGCTTCATGATGTGCTAATCACTTTCTTCCAGGACAGCACAGTCCTAACCCGTCACCGGTCAAACCGCGAGGTCCCCTGGTGGAGCGATAGGCTTGCGAATCAGAGACAGGAAGTTCGCAGGCTCTTCAATAGAGCCAAAGCGAATCGGAACTCCTGGGACACTTATAGGAGTGCTCTCACGGAGTATAACAAAAATATTAGAAGAGCTAAGCGGGAAAACTGGCGCAACTACTGCGAAAGTGTGCAGGCACTACCGGAAGCAGCTAGACTGCAAAAGGTCTTTGCTAAGGGCTCAACTAAGGGGGTGGGGCTTCTAAAGAGAACAGACGGTTCTTTCACCCAGGACCGCAAGGAAACGCTAGAGCTTTTGCTTCAGGTGCATTTCCCAGGCTCAGTTATACACGCATGGCGAACCAAATGGGTTATCCACTCCACCGAATAGGCGCGACAACAGTCTGTCCGGTATTATCTTCGATCCTGACAAGGTCAGGTGGGCAGTCAAATCCTTTAGCCCCTTTAAAGCCCCGGGGGGTGATCAGATTTTTCCAGCCTTGCTACAACATAGCATTGAGATAATCATCTCCCCACTTGTCGGTCTGCTTAGAGCCAGCTTTGCATGGGGATATATACCACAATCTTGGAGGAGAGTCAACGTGGTTTTTATTCCTAAACAAGGCAACCGGGCTCTTGACCAACCCAAGTCATACAGACCGATAAGACTTTCGTCTTTCTTTCTCAAGACTGCGGAGCGGCTTGTGGACTTGCACGTAAGGTGCACTCTCCAGACCATCAAGCCGTTACACAAAACCCAATTCGCCTACATCAAAGGCGGATCGACAGAGGTCGCTCTTCACCACTTAGTCAGCAAGATCGAGAAATTCTTCAAATCCAAAGAAATTGCTCTGTGCTCCTTCCTGGACGTGGAAGGTGCTTTTGACAACACTGGCTATCAGTCAATCTCCAGAGCTCTATCTCGTAGGAATATTGACGCGGCAACCGTAGCCTGGATAGAAGCCATGCTACGACAACGGGAAATATCTTCCACGCTGGATGCGACAACGGTCCGCATTAACGCGGCTAGAGGGTGTCCACAAGGCGGAGTGCTGTCTCCCCTACTATGGTCACTTGTGGTGGACGAACTTCTAGAAATACTACACAACCAGGGAATCGATGCCATTGGGTATGCCGACGACCTGGCCATTGTAGTCACAGGGAAGTTCGGCAACACTGTCTCCGAATTGATGCAAAGGGCACTCAATTTGGTCCTCGACTGGTGCACAAACGTGGGCCTCAACATCAATCCGCACAAGGCGGTTGTCGTACCGTTTACCAAACGGTACACCAATGACATTGGCCTCCTTGTCATTGGGGGGACCCCCGTAGAGCTCACCAGTGAGGTCAAATATATGGGAGTTGTTCTAGATAAGCGACTCAACTGGAACTCGCACCTCAACAAGACGATTACCAAGGCTACTAATGCTTTATGGGCATGTCGTAGACTATATAGTAAGACGTGGGGCCTCGACTCCAAATCCATCATGTGGCTTTACTGCATGATGGTCAGGCCTATTTTGACCTATGCTGCTCTTGTGTGGTGGCCCAAGGTACAGCAGGTCTCGGCCATTCAGAAATGTAGCAAGTTGCAGCGGCTAGTGTGTGCACCTCTATCGGGAGCTCTACGCACATGCCCAACTGTGGCGATGGAGAAAATCATTGGATTAACTCCGCTACACATTCACATACAAGAAGGAGCCGCTAGAAGCCTTCTTAGAATCAAGCTCACATCTGGGTTACTGACAGACGATGCTGGTCATGTTAGGATCTTGAAAAATGTTTCTGGCTTAGAGATCTGTAGCCAAACAGACCTCATGACCACGAAACTCTACTTCGGGGCAAAATTTAGGACTCTCATCCCAGACCGTAGGGCTTGGTATAATGGCAACCCCTGCTGTGACCCCGGCAGCCTGCAGTGGTTCACTGATGGGTCCAAAACTGAGCAAGGGGCGGGTGCGGGGATCTTTGGACCTAACACCAGAGTCTCGATTCCACTAGGTAAATGGCCCAGTGTTTTTCAATCAGAGATTCATGCCATTGAGGCCTGCTCCAAACTCATCCTTGCTAAAAGAATGAGAGGAGCTACAATAAATATCTTTTCGGATAGCCAAGCGGCGATCAAAGCGCTATCCTCTTGGAGGATAAGCTCCAAACTCGTCGCAGACTGCTGGACCAGCCTCCAGCAACTCTCCACTGGGAACAGGGTAACCCTGTGCTGGGTTCCCGGTCATGCCGGAATTCCCGGCAACGAAAACGCTGATGAGCTGGCAAGAGTCGGCTCAGCGACTCCTTTACACGGCCCGGAGCCTTTCTGTGGCTTAGGGTGGGCCGCAGCCAACGATATGGTTGGAAGATGGGTTAAAGGAGCTAAGTCCAGGCATTGGATTTCCAGCTCAGGATGTCGTCAAGCTAAAGAGCTGATACATCCACTTTTGGGCAGGAACACTGATGGATGTTCCAGGATGGACCTAAGACTATTGGTAGCCTACCTATACGGCCACCATGTCTTAAACTACCATCTTCACAAGATGCGTCTGTCCTCGGATACGGAGTGCAGGCTCTGTAAAGAAGACGACGAGACGACCAAACACATTCTTTGTGAGTGTCCAGCCATTATTTGGTCCAGAAGGAGGCACCTGCATAGCGAGCTCTTGACAGCTTCGCAGATCAGGCAAGCCTCGACCAGAGACCTGCTAGCCTTCATAAGGGAGGCTGAGCAACTCTTGTCTCATTAGGGAGCAACATAGGCACAAAAGATCGCTCGGTCGCAGTGCCTTAAGTCTCCGTAGGGAGATCTCCCCCCCAACATTTATTTATTTAACTCGTTAGAGTCTTCGCTTAGAACTGACTTATTTTATTTCTCATTCCCTTTACTCAGCCTCTGATCTCGCGTGAGATCTCCTCTCTCTGGTCCGCTGTTCGGCTACGTTAACTTATATTTAATAGACGACATAGGTAACGCTTTTGGACTTTAATTGTCACCCACTCCCAAATACCACTGCGGTGCCCTGTGATGTCTAGGAAGCCATAACAGGAGCACTGGTCTTGGAGCAGGTGGCCTTTTCCGCTGCGGGAACGGGAGCCTCCACCTGTTGTTTAGGCTGCCTGCCGGCCTTTGTCTTTAATGTAGCCGTGCCCCACGCGAAGTTTAGCTGGTGCTAGCGACTTCAGCCGGTTGGCCGAGACCGGGTCAGCGCAACTGTCAGAACGGCTGTGTTCTCCCACACGCAGGCCGCTGTTCTGCCCTTCAATGAGGTTAAGAACCTCTGCCGTCTGCATTTCCCCACTACGGGGCGGAAAGTAGCCGATCAGGGACCACTTTTATGTGGGCGTCCTTTCACAGCCGGAGCTGCGGTATTTCTGTGCTTAGCCACTCGGGTGTCTCCGCGTTCCCGCTCGTCACAGCCATCCTGCCTGGTCGGAAGGTGCAGCCGGCGAACAACGCCTTCACGGAGCCGTGTCTCAGGGCCACCACCCTCGACAGAATAACGGACTGGACGATGCCGTTGTCAGCAGCCGGTTTGGATAATCGGCAGGGAGTATTGCAATCTTCGCCGAGCTGGCAACGTCCCCGTAGGAGGCCATGACACCGACTTGGGGTGGCTGCTCCTGTGTTGCTTGCCCAGTTGCAGTTGCGGCTGTGGAGGCTACTGGAGCGTCCGTGGCAGGCAATACGCTTCCATCACCCTTCGTCTGGGCACTAGGTGGCCGATCTTCCACGTTCTCCGGTCGCGTCACTCTTGCTGAGTACTGCCCAGCAAATCTCACGATCCTTCTCAGGCAGAAGGATATCGACATCGGACTGATACAGGAGCCTTGGACCAGGGACGAGCAAGTTGCTGGCCTAAGGATCCCAGGATACACAGTACTGTGCACCAACTCGGTGGGTAGGTCGAGAGCATGCATAGTAATTAAGAATCATTTTAACGCTTTTCTCTGTTCCAACCTCAGCACACCAGATCTGGCAGTAGCTAGATTCGTGGCAGCGGATAGGAGCGGAGTGATCATCGCCTCTGCCTACATGGCCCACGACGATCCGGCCCCGCCAGAACCGGTCGTCAAGCTGCTGCAATGGGCCGAAGACACTAAGACGACCCTGGTGCTGGGATGCGACGCGAACGCGAGGTACCCGCTCTGGGGAAGCTCGGAAACGAATGAGAGAGGTGAGTCTCTTTTTGACAATATTATTAGTCGTAAGGTTACGATCTGTAACAAGGGCAGCACACCAACCTTCATATTCCCCAGTACGAAGGGTTTTCAGGGTTGGGAAGAGGTGTTAGATCTCACCCTTCAAATAGAATATGGCAAATATAAAGTGGAGAACTGGAGAGTGTCGACCCAACTCTCCTTTTCGGACCACAGATACATTTTCTTTGACTTATCGGCATCGGTAAATAAGCCGATACCGAGTCGTAACCCCCGCAGGACAGACTGGGACAAATTCGGCGAAATTGTCCACTCAAAAGTCAGCAACAGGAGGGTAAAGGTACAATCCTCCTCAAAGGCCCTCGACAAGGAAGTAGAGGACCTTACAAACATCCTTAACAACGCATTCAAAGAGACATGTAAAGTTTCATTCTCCAAGAAGCAGTACCCACCATGGTGGACCAAGGAACTGAGCGACCTCAGGAAGAGAGCGCGCAAGACCTTCAACACATGCTATGGGACCAAGAAAGGGGAACCATATAAGGAAGCACAGAAAGCATACAAAAAAGCAGTATATGCAGCCAAGAATGAATCTTGGAAGACCTACTGTGAATCATTAGAAGGCATAAAAGATACGGCAAGATTAAGCAAAATCCTTGCCAAGGGGCACACAAGCCCCACTCTAATCAACAGACCAGACGGCTCGGCCACAATGACAATAGAGGAGTCACTAGAGCTACTAGTCGACACTCACTTCCCGGGGAACCTACGAGAGAACTCGGCACCCGAGGAAGACACAAATGCACAAACAGACACACAAACGAAAGACATCATCACCACGGAGCGAATCCAATGGGCAATTGATTCTTTCGACAAATACAAAAGCCCGGGCCCGGACGGCATAATACCGGCAATGCTACAAACTGCCAAAGGAAGCCTCTGTAGATGGCTTAAAGCCATATACAAGTCTTGTATAAGACTAAGGCACATCCCGCTCAGGTGGCGGGAGGCCAAAGTCATATTTATACCGAAGCCAGGCAGAAGGGGACACATTCTAGCGAAGGACTATAGGCCGATTAGCCTAACATCCTTCGTCCTGAAGACCCTAGAAAGACTACTAGATGTTCACATTCAAGAAAGAATCGAGAGACACCACCTATCGGACGCGCAGCATGCATACCGAAAAGGTCGGTCAACAGAAACAGCACTACACGTAGTTGTAGGTCACGTTGAGAAGACACTACAATACAAGCAATACACGATGGCCGCCTTCCTAGACATCGATGGTGCGTTCAATAACGTGAACGCCGACTCCATCCTGAGCTCCCTCACCTCGATGGGCATTGAGAGAGGCATCAGAGAATGGATCGGAGTTATGCTAACGAGTAGGACGATCACTGCCGAACTGAGTGGCACTCACCGCACACGGTCAGTGAAGAGAGGCACACCTCAGGGCGGCGTCTTATCGCCTCTACTTTGGCTCATAAACATGAATAACATATTGGAAGAGCTCAATATGGGTGGCGTTAAAGCAGTAGCCTACGCAGATGACGTGGTGCTGCTAGTATCCGGACCCTACCCTGACGTTATTAGCGAGATAATGATAGGGGCGCTGGGTCGCTTAAACATATGGGCAAAGACCTGCGGATTAGGTATCAACCCAAATGAAACGGAACTTATGCTCTTCACTAGAAGGACTAAGATACCAGCATATAATATGCCCAGAATAGATGGCATAGAGCTAAAACTATCAGAGCAGGCTAAGTATCTCGGTGTGATACTAGACCCGAAGCTCTCGTGGAAAGGAAACATTACTGAAAGAGTGAGGAAGGCAAGTATCGCTTTCTACTCTTGCAGGAAAATGTTCGGAGATAATTGGGGACTGCACCCAAAGATAATAATATGGCTTTACACGGCGGTTGTTCGGCCAATTTTAACATACGGAGCTCTAGTATGGTGGCCAGCGCTAACCAGAGCTTATAACATCTCAAAGTTAACGAGGATACAGAGAGCAGCGTGTGCTGGCGTAACGGGAGCTATGCGTTCATGCCCCGCAGCAGCACTTAATGCTATCCTGGACATAATGCCGATAGAACTGTTCATAAAGGACATGGCCGCACAGAGCGCAGTAAGACTGAAAGCAAATAACTGCTGGAGGGAATACGGCGCAGGCCACGGCAAGATACTGGAAGGAATCAAGTTAGAAGCAAACGCACTAATGGACTACATGACTACGTAGATGAACTTCGGAAATGCCTACACGACCACATTCCCAACAAGGGAAGACTGGAGAAGGGAGAGAGTAACCGGGGCGGAGGAGGTATCCCTCTACACCGATGGCTCCAGAATGAGCTGCGGCGTGGGGGCTGGGATCTTCGCTGAGCAATGGGGGATCGAGGAGTCCTTCACTCTCTCAGACTCAGCGACGGTCTTTCAGGCTGAGGTACTCGCCATAACGGAAGCAGCCAAGCTTTCGATACGGCGAGAACTTAGCGACACCAAAGTACGGTTTTACTCTGATAGCCAAGCGGCTATAAAATCCCTAGCGGCCGTGAGAACAAATTCACGGATGGTGGCAGAATGCAAGAAGGCCCTTAATAGACTTGCAGAGAGAAACGAGGTACAAGTCACCTGGGTACCGGGTCATTGCGACATTCCAGGGAACGAGAAAGCGGACGAATTAGCCCGAGCAGGTTCGCAAGGGCAAGATACCAACGTACCGACACCGATCTCATTAAACTCGGTCCAGACAAGGATCCATGATCACTTCAAACAGACAGCCAACAAAGAACGGTCAAGTAAGAGTGAACATAAGAGATCAAAGAAATGTTGGCCGAAATACGACAAGAACCGAACTAAAGAGCTGCTATCCAACAGCAAGCGGGATATCAGAAGATTCACAGCAGTCGCAACTGGTCATTGGGCGATCGGAACGCACGCAATGAAGATGGGGCTGCCATACAACGCTAGCTGTAGAAGCTGCAGAGAAACTACGGAACCAGACACAAGAGCACCTGCTCTGCTTTTGTCCGGCCCTAAATCACACCAGACTACGTCACTTCGGTGCCTACCAGCTGGAGTCACTAGGGGGTATAGGAGAGCTGAAGGTCTCAGCGATCCTAGGCTTTCTCAGCGACTCAGGATGGTACTAAAGGGCAACTACGACCACAACATGACAACAGAGGGAGTGGACCAAAAAGGAGCCCAGCTCTAATTGGAGGCTCCAGAAGGGGGCCTCACCACTACAACCTACCTTCCTACTGCCCTGGGAGGGTCCATAGGCTTCTGAGCGAGCCCTTTGGCCTCCTCCAAGGGTATGCCGTTCGCAAGGTGTCTGCGCAATCTCTTCCTTGCGGCGCCCGATAGAGCGATCCGCTTAGGTTTGTCACCCTTGGGAGAGGCGAGAAGGTTCTCTTCCTCTTCCTTGGTGATGGTGTCGGTGCCAGTTGTCCATGGCGACAGGCACTCACGCTTCTTTAACAAAGCCTTAGCCCCCATGAATTGCAGTATCTATACTTCTTAAAAGAAAAAAAAAGAAAATTTCCCAAGGACTCCGAATCTGTAACCCAAATATTTAAACATAATATTTCCCTTTTTTTAGAAGACGGAAGCAATGAAAGTTAAAATTTTATTCGTTCTTGCATCATTAACATTTTGGTAAATTTAACACTGCGCTTAGGATCTACTGACGAGTTGGATGTGTGTCGAAAAACAAATTATTGTTAAACAAATGTTTTATTAAAAGGTATTTTAAAAGGAAAGGTAACATTTCAATTTAAAATTAAATACAAAATAAGACGAAGCTTGCGACCAAGTTAAAGGACCGTTGCTTGCATCGAAATCTTTTCCTATTCCATTGTAAAGTGCTTGGGTTCGTTCTTGTTTGCTGCTTGGGTTCGAACAGAGAGCTGAACGAGGAGACAGTCTTGGTAGCTCCTAAGAGTATATATAATAAGTATAATAATATTAATAAATTATTAGTTGAAGGAAAAAATTATAAATATATACATATTATCATTGTACTCTATAAGTAATCCGTTTTATTTAAAAGAAATATTCATTTTTTTATTTTCAGTACGGCCACAAATTGGCCTATTTGATTGGACAAAGTATACAACGTGATATAGCTGATACTCTTTTGGATAAACTTTTCTATCTATAACATTATACAAATTTTCATTTATTTTAATTAAATATGTACAAATTTTAATAAACTAATTCAAAAGGCCATTTTTTCATCTCTGTGAGTATAAATGAATGTCTCTATGGCCGGGGTGACTCCCCGTTCCCGTCACGCCACGACCTGGAATTCTCCAGCGGCCACCGGAGAGACTGGTGTGATCGGTTCATCCACCAGGTCCCCGTTCCTGAGATTGAACAGAAAAAGAAGGGCGCGCCGGAGATTATCATCGGTTTAAAATAATTTACTTGGGCGACCCAGCCAGTCATTATCCCACTGATACCTGACGTTATTATAGGGTCCTGATACTAGAACACTGGGATTTTTAGAAATTTATTAGATGCATATTTTGCCGTCTGCAAAATAGCGGTAATGAGCTGTCGTGTTTCCGAACTATGGGACAACGCACTTGGAATAATAACTTGCATCAAAGCTGAAACGTTGGATAAACAGGACCTTGTCTAATTTTACTAGCTAGCAATTCGAAAAAGGATTTTCCTCCTATATTATTATTATTAACAATGAATTATAATTCATAATAATAATTATTAACATATTAATTTTTTGGGATTGTAGAAATAAGGGTCTGCTAATGGTAGGTTCTAATTAAACTTCCAATCACTGACGGCTATCGATTGATCAGGATGATAACTGGAGATCCATTTCCAGATCCAGATATCGATCGAGAGCCCATTAGCATTTATTCACGACTCCACCACTGTGTGTACCTTTTTTCTTGACTTGAAAATTAGACTCGCCAATACTAAGTAAGTTGATACACGACTCTTCTCTACGAATCTGTAAGCGGTTCACCAGATTGTTCATTTGAGACCCAGAGTCCAACAGAGCTCGTGCTAAAACGTAGAGAACATCACCCTGTAGAATGACGTGGCATGCATAACATGTGACGTGGAAGGCTGATCTTGGTTAAAAGGAGGAGTAATGCTCACAATGTAGAAAAAAGTGGACTAAATCGGACCAAAGCGGCCAAATCTCATAATCTAGCAGTTCCCCCCATTTTTGTTTGGTAACTGGGTCGACTCTGTTCAATACCAAATATTATATATAAACATTGCATTTTGAATCGTCTCCAATCGATAACAGACAACCATAAATCGAAGGAACAGTATCTATAAGGTTTCTCAAGGAGTGCGCGGACTGATGCGATATTTTCGGAAGACTAAACAATGTTGATATTATTCATAAAGATTCGTAACCCTTTTTAAACTGGCCAGTGCCTTTTCGTAATTGCTCTCGGTGACTTTGTAATTGTTCCAAAAGCTTCATTAGATGGACGTGAAATTAAGAGGTTAAATTTTTCGATAGCTGGAAAGCGTCTTTATGAACCAAAGTCCCGAAAAGACTAATGAAATTTTTAAACTCAGAATGCCAAATTCGGAAGTCGTGCACGAGTTGGTTCTACAGCAGCTGATCCCAGAGTTTTGCTGACGCTCGCTGTCTTCAAGGCAGATAACATAGACATTATTTTTGAGTTGGTCACTATACAAAGTTATATCTATCTCCACTATCTGTTTTCTATCTGTTCTTGTAATAGATTTGTGTGGTTACACCACTGTAAAATTTTCAAAAAAAACGAAAAACATTGTTCATTGCAATAGGTCATTTAGGGTCTTAAAAATAATATATTAAAAGATGAAGTGCGGAAAAAATGTGTCATGCCTGAATTTCGAGTTCTGTCGCAGGACCTCTAACGATTTTACACACGATTTTACAGCAACTGAAAACTTAAAACGCGTTTATCTCAAAACCACTTTTTTGAGCTGGCCGTAAACATAACTCAAACAAATAATTTCCGATCGATTACAAATTTTTACAGTACGTTTGAAATTGTTGTGTCCAGAGAAGTACGAAGTTTTTTTTTTGAAAAAGTGAATGTTTTTTTTTTTTAAACAAATTTCTGATGCATTTTTTTTGTCAAATTTTGATATTTTTTTAAAACTTTACCATTTTACGAAAAATTAATTTAAAACAAATTCGATACGTACTCCTCTTTCTACTTTAATATGTAATCAGAAGGGTGATAAGGGTGCATCAGACCAAGGCAAGATCAGCAGAGTTTTTGCTGATGTATATTCCTTGGCTTTCTGATGCATCAAGTCGACTCGTAGGTGAATATCAATTTGATAGACACCACCCTCTCCTCGGAAACGTACCAAGGTACGGCTAATACGAGCGGCAGTCTCCCGTGAAACCTCTATCCACAATTCCTGTGACTCCACTTCCCTACCGAGACCTGGGCAAGTCTTTAAACGGCCTCCCCTCAAGTCAGGCGTGTAACGCGACCCGTGCCCTCTGACTTTCGGTTCGCAGCTGAGGGGTTAATCCAGCTGTGTTCGAACGGAGCCTTTCCTGGACCGGGCAACCCTGGGTCGGAACTAGCCTTGCCGTGGCTTAGGGGCGAAGCCACGGTCGACCATCTTCAAAGCCCCAAACCCCTCGGGCCCGCCGCGCTCGCCTCGTCGAGCAACGCGGGCGTCTATGATCATGGCCAATTCACAACAATCCGCGTCGGACCTCATGGGGGAGGTAAAACCCCAACAAACCATCTCCGAAATTGACGAAGATGAGTTATTGCGCTCGGATGATGAAACTTTAACTCCGTCGAGTTCGGTGGGGACTGCTAAGTCGAGCACTCCCCAAACGTCACGACCAACTACTTCAACCACCAAGGCGAGCCACGCCAAGGTGAACGGGGGTAACGAAAAGACAAAGTCGTTCACCCACCAACAGAGGAAGGCGCAGGCCAGCAAGGCCCGTTTCATTCTGGCAAAGATCGCCAAGAATGAGAAGGAGGGCAAAGCTGACCAGCGCGATCAACAGGACAAAGCTCGATTCAAGGCAGTGGTCGATGATTTCGAGCGATACGAAAAGGAGCACCCGGAGGCGTTCATACAGCCCCAATCGAAGCGCAATCGCTCACAGGAAGTGAGTGAGAGCGCTCCGAAAAGGGCAAAGGACGCCAAGGGAGCCCCTAGAGCGACGTCCTTCGTCAAGCCGCGCGAAGAAGTTCAGCGAGGTGGCTATAGACAGCTTGGCCATGGCACTGGTGGACGAGCTCAAAGACGATGGGCGCCTGCTGTCGGAGAAATGGGATGAGGTCGAGACCAGACTGTCTGAGATGGTATCAGACAAAAAAATTGCTGAGCCAGCTGGTCCGACACAATCCTTTGACTCCTCGGACATGGTTCGAGGGCACCGGGTGATCAGGTGCGACGATGAGTCCTCGAAGGACTTCCTGGCGGAGTGCGTCGCTAAGATTAGTGGCGCCTGGATGGGGCTTAGCCTAAAGCTCGTCCCCGCCACGGATATCCCGAGAAGGCCCAGAGCTCGTATCTGGTTGCCAAAGGGGCTCACGAACCATGATAGGGTGCTCAAGACTCTGAGGGCTCTAAACCAAGATGTCGACATGGCAGACTGGGCCATCCTGAAGGCAGAGCGGGAGATGAGGACAAGCCAGCCTTTCTTGTTCCTCATCAACAAGCAGTGCCTGCAGCTGTTAGAAAAAACGGCATAAGGAAGGCTAAGATAAAAGTCTTCCTAGCCGAGCCAGATGACAACCTTGAAGACGACGTCGACGACACCAAGCAGATGCTCGATGACTTGGTGATCGACGATGACAGCCCCAACACCACACCGCCATAATGCCGAAGGTCGTGCAGATAACCCTGAAGCGTAGCTCGCACACTTCAGCAAATCTTGCAGTCCTCCTCCGAGAGGAAGACATCGACATTGGCCTCTTACAAGAGCCATGGTCCAGGGACGGCCAAATCTCTGGCGTGGCTATAAAAGGATATACAACACTATACACAAACTCGACAGGTAGGCCGAGGGCGGGTATAATCATTAAAAACAACCTTAACGCTCTTCTACATCCCAATCTTAGCAACCCAGACCTAGCAGTGGCCAGGCTTGAAGCAGCGGATGGGACAGCCATGCTGATAGCATCCGGATACATGGCCCACGATGAACCGGCACCCCGTGAAGCGTTTGTCAGGGTGATGCAATGGGCCGAGGACTCCAAAATGACACTTATCCTCGGGTGTGACGCCAATGCCAGGCACACACTGTGGGGAAGCAAGGAAACAAACGAAAGGGGTGAGTCTCTTTTTGAACATATTTTATGTCGTGACGTCACTATTTGCAACAAAGGGGAAACACCCACCTTTATTTTTCCGAGCCCGGAAGAATTCCAAGGATGGGAGGAGGTACTAGATATAACGCCCCAAATAGAGCACAGTAACCACAGGGTAGAAAAATTGAGGGTTTCGCCAAAAAACTTTTTTTTAGACCATAGATACATATTCTTTGAGATTTCGATGCCGACCTGCGAGACGGCACCCAAGCGCAATCCCCGCAACACAGACTGGAACAAATATGAAAAGATTGTACAGTCAAAGGTGAAGAACAGGAAGGTCAAAGTAAGACCCACCCCGGCCGTCAGCCGACAGGTGCAAGGGGAATCACGTGTAACTACTCTGGTAGTACGCGCCGTATCTGCACACACTGCCGGAAGTGCGACTATACTCTCCACGCGAGGGCGGCTGGAAGCAGACCCTTGTGTTGGTCATGTCTCGACCAAGAGTGCTGACCAATGGTAGTCGGGCTAAGAGAAGATAACTCTTTATAAAATTCCCCAATCCAAGGTGAAACAGCATATGCCGAGGGATGCATGGCCGAGGGGGCGCTCGGTCGCTAGTATGCGGACTCTGGATACCTGTCCACCTCCAGTTTCAATAGTGGACTTCCCGCGGTAGACGGGCTATGCCGCGGGTGACCTCCCTTCCCGTTCACTCGTGGGAATCATTTATGGATGACACAAATTTACAAAATGAGCTTGATGTGACTCTGACCGCATCACCCCAGGCCTCAACCTCCACGGTCATGGCCATTCAGGGCACTGCAGCTGATGTGCTGCCGGCGCCCACCCCCATATGCGCGGATGTCGGTCCCGCCACGATTGGGGATCCGGAAGCGCCACCATCCGTCTCAGGACGGGTGGCTTCTGCCTCCTTCTCGTCGACGGAGGACGTGGTGACCCTAGGGGAACCTGAGGTATCGGCCTCAATCTCCAAGGAAGTCACTCCGCCATCGTCCGACGACGCATCCTGCCCAACCTCCTTGGGGTTGGATTTGGAGGATGCGGGCACTCGGCTCCAGCGGATGAGACAGGTTTCCGAGGTCGCCTTCGTTAAATTGACAAGCCGCGAAAAGAAGCTGTTTAAGGCAGCCATCGCAAAAAGGCTCCCGAGAGCAGAGGCTCTCCAGGCGGCAAAAGCTCCTCCTCCCGTCGCGGCCAAGGCCAAGCGGGAGAGATCTTTTGACACGACCCCGGAGTCCGGCTTGTCAAAGAAGCCGAAATTTGCTCATTCAGAGCCGACCGCGCCGTCTTACAGTCGGATGGCCAGTGGTGTCAAGCTCGGCTTCGCTTCGACTGGCGGATCACCGACCTTAACTGCGGAGCATATGGCTACGCTCAAGGCGGCGATCCTGAAAGCCACTCTCTCCTCGGAGACTGCTGGTTTGATGCCACAGTTCGAGGGATGTGTTCCGAGAGCTGGGTGGCTGTTACTCGTCTGCCACGACAACAATGCAGCCGAGTGGGTCAGGCGCAACTTTAGCCTTATCAAGGCTAACAGTGCGCTTGACGTGGAGCTGTTGGAGGAGGGCCAGTTCCCCCGGGCCAGCCTTGTGCGAGGCTACTTCGCCAACAGCTTAGAGTTGTCCAACGAGGAAGTTCTTGCCTATGTTGGTAGGCAGAATGGCCTCGATACCACCCAATGGAGGGTTGTGCAGCGGAACACACAAAGTGAGATGCTGCACCTCGCCATGATGGTGGACCAGGCGTCGCTGCGGGCGCTTGCTAAGTGCGGCGGAAGAGTCTGGTACTGCTTTGGCAGGACCAGGCTCATTCTGAAGACCTCCGCGTCTGAAGAAGGAAGCAGCGTCGCACAACGTGGAGATTCTCTCCCCGACGATGGCCCTTCCACTAGCGCCGCTGCTGGGCTCGCTAGGAAGGCCGCCCCCGCCCAACGTGCGGAACCTCTCCCCGAGGATGGCCCCTCAACTAGCGCCGCTGCTGGGCTTGCTAGAAAGGCCACCCCTGTCCAGCCACCAGCCAAGGGAGCCCCAAGCGGTGCTACAAAGCGTAGCGCTCCCGCTAAGGGCGATGGCAAGGTCCAGCCACCCAAGGCAATGGCACCGGCGGCCAAGATCCCGATGCCGGTCGCGGCATCAAGACCGCCGAAGGGACTGAGAGGGAACAACTCTCGACGAGGCAAATGCGGCAGCCTCGTCCAACGCTCGAAGGACGAGCAATGAGAACCACGAGGGTTCTCCAGGCGAACCTGCACCACGCCAAAGGGGCGTCGGCCACCCTGTGCAGGACTTTCGCCGAGAAGAGGATCGACCTGGCCCTAATCCAAGAGCCATGGTTGATCGGTGGCCAAGTCCGAGGACTTAACTGCGGTTCAAGTAAGTTGTTATATGACCGCAGTGGAGGTGCTCCACGCGCAGCTATCCTTCTGGATGGCAACGTAAAGCACTTCCCACTAACTAACTTTATCCGCAGGGATCTGGTTGCAACAGCCATAGAGGTGGCTACAGCGGAAGGCGTCCGAGAAGTAGTGGTGGCGGCCGCCTACTTTCCCGGAGACACTGACGAAGCTCCGCCGATGGAGGTCCAGCAGCTCGTCAGCTTCTGCCGTACAGCCGGGAAACACTTGGTTATCGGCTGCGACGCCAACGCGCATCACACCATATGGGGTAGCAGTGATGTCAACAAAAGGGGTGAGTGCCTTCTTGAATATATATTGTGTAGTCAATTAGATATAGTCAATAGAGGGTGCAAACCCACTTTCATAAACGCTATCCGAGAGGAGGTCTTAGACCTCACCTTGGCTAGTAATTTTCTATCCGATTGCATAACGAACTGGAGGGTTACCGACGAAGCCACGCTATCAGACCACCAGCACATCCGGTTTGATTTACCTGGTCAAACGGAACTCAATACTTCGCTATACAATCGGAAGAAAACCAACTGGAACATGTTCACAGCCTCTGTGGCTATGAAAGCTGACCAACTCATCACCAACTTTGCGTCTGTGAGTGACATAGAGATGGCTGCTGACCAGCTTCATGATGTGCTAATCACTTCCTTCCAGGACAGCACAGTCCTAACCCGTCACCGGTCAAACCGCGAGGTCCCCTGGTGGAGCGATAGGCTTGCGAATCAGAGACAGGAAGTTCGCAGGCTCTTCAATAGAGCCAAAGCGAATCGGAACTCCTGGGACACTTATAGGAGTGCTCTCACGGAGTATAACAAAAATATTAGAAGAGCTAAGCGGGAAAACTGGCGCAACTACTGCGAAAGTGTGCAGGCACTACCGGAAGCAGCTAGACTGCAAAAGGTCTTTGCTAAGGGCTCAACTAATGGGGTGGGGCTTCTAAAGAGAACGGACGGTTCTTTCACCCAGGACCGCAAGGAAACGCTAGAGCTTTTGCTTCAGGTGCATTTCCCAGGGTCTCAGTTATACACGCATGGCGAACCAAATGGGTTATCCACTCCACCGAATAGGCGCGACAACAGTCTGTCCGGTATTATCTTCGATCCTGACAAGGTCAGGTGGGCAGTCAAATCCTTTAGCCCCTTTAAAGCCCCGGGGGGTGATCAGATTTTTCCAGCCTTGCTACAACATAGCATCGAGATAATTATCTCCCCACTTGTCGGTCTGCTTAGAGCCAGCTTTGCATGGGGATATATACCACAATCTTGGAGGAGAGTCAACGTGGTTTTTATTCCTAAACAAGGCAACCGGGCTCTTGACCAACCCAAGTCATACAGACCGATAAGTCTTTCGTCTTTCTTTCTCAAGACTGCGGAGCGGCTTGTGGACTTGCACGTAAGGTGCACTCTCCAGACCACCAAGCCGTTACACAAAACCCAATTCGCCTACATCAAAGGCGGATCGACAGAGGTCGCTCTTCACCACTTAGTCAGCAAGATCGAGAAATCCTTCAAATCCAAAGAAATTGCTCTGTGCTCCTTCCTGGACGTGGAAGGTGCTTTTGACAACACTGGCTATCAGTCAATCTCCAGAGCTCTATCTCGTAGGAATATTGACGCGGCAACCGTAGCCTGGATAGAAGCCATGCTACGACAACGGGAAATATCTTCCACGCTGGATGCGACAACGGTCCGCATTAACGCGGCTAGAGGGTGTCCACAAGGCGGAGTGCTGTCTCCCCTACTATGGTCACTTGTGGTGGACGAACTTCTAGAAATACTACACAACCAGGGAATCGATGCCATTGGGTATGCCGACGACCTGGCCATTGTAGTCACAGGGAAGTTCGGCAACACTGTCTCCGAATTGATGCAAAGGGCACTCAATTTGGTCCTCGACTGGTGCACAAACGTGGGCCTCAACATCAATCCGCACAAGGCGGTTGTCGTACCGTTTACCAAACGGTACACCAATGACATTGGCCTCCTTGTCATTGGGGGGACCCCCGTAGAGCTCTCCAGTGAGGTCAAATATCTGGGAGTTGTTCTAGATAAGCGACTTAACTGGAACTCGCACCTCAACAAGACGATTACCAAGGCTACTAATGCTTTATGGGCATGTCGTAGACTATATGGTAAGACGTGGGGCCTTGACTCCAAATCCATCATGTGGCTTTACTGCATGATGGTCAGGCCTGTTTTGACCTATGCTGCTCTTGTGTGGTGGCCCAAGGTACAGCAGGTCTCGGCCATTCAGAAATGTAGCAAGTTGCAGCGGCTAGTGTGTGCATCTCTATCGGGAGCTCTACGCACATGCCCAACTGTGGCGATGGAGAAAATCATTGGATTAACTCCGCTACACATTCACATACAAGAAGGAGCCGCTAGAAGCCTTCTTAGAATCAAGCTCACATCTGGGTTACTGACAGATGATGCTGGTCATGTTAGGATTTTGAAAAATGTTTCTGGCTTAGAGATCTGTAGCCAAACAGACCTCATGACCACGAAACTCTACTTCGGGGCGAAATTTAGGACTCTCATCCCAGACCGTAGGGCTTGGGATAATGGCAACCCTTGCTGTGACCCCGGCAGCCTGCAGTGGTTCACTGATGGGTCCAAAACTGAGCAAGGGGCGGGTGCGGGGATCTTTGGACCTAACACCAGAGTCTCGATTCCACTAGGTAAATGGCCCAGTGTTTTTCAATCAGAGATTCATGCCATTGAGGCCTGCTCCAAACTCATCCTTGCTAAAAGAATGAGAGGAGCTACAATAAATATCTTTTCGGATAGCCAAGCGGCGATCAAAGCGCTATCCTCTTGGAGGATAAGCTCCAAACTCGTCGCAGACTGCTGGACCAGCCTCCAGCAACTCTCCACTGGGAACAGGGTAACCCTGTGCTGGGTTCCCGGTCATGCCGGAATTCCCGGCAACGAAAACGCTGATGAGCTGGCAAGAGTCGGCTCAGCGACTCCTTTACACGGTCCGGAGCCTTTCTGTGGCTTAGGGTGGGCCGCAGCCAACGATATGGTTGGAAGATGGGCTAAAGGAGCTAAGTCCAGGTATTGGATTTCCAGCTCAGGATGCCGTCAAGCTAAAGAGCTGATACATCCACTTTTGGGTAGGAACACTGATGGATGTTCCAGGATGGACCTAAGACTATTGGTAGCCTACCTCACCGGCCACCATGTCTTAAACTACCATCTTCACAAGATGCGTCTGTCCTCGGATACGGAGTGCAGGCTCTGTAAAGAAGACGACGAGACGACCAAACACATTCTTTGTGAGTGTCCAGCCATTATTTGGTCCAGAAGGAGGCACCTGCATAGCGAGCTCTTGACAGCTTCGCAGATCAGGCAAGCCTCGACCAGAGACCTGCTAGCCTTCATAAGGGAGGCTGAGCAACTCTTGTCTCATAAAGGAGCAACATAGGCACAAAAGATCGCTCGGTCGCAGTGCCTTAAGTCTCTGTAGGGAGACCTCCCCCCCAACATTTATTTATAAGACCCACCCCGGAAGGAATAGACAAGGAAGTCGAGGACTTCACTAATATTCTCAACAACGCGTACGAAGAGTCGTGCAGAGTGACGTACTCCAAGAAGACATATCCGCAATGGTGGAACAGAGAGCTAAGCGAGCTTAGAAAAAAGGCTAGGAAAGCCTTTAATACAAGTTACGGGACCAAAGACTGGCAGTCGTATAAGGAAATACACAAGGAATACAAAACAGCGATATACGCAGCGAAGAAAGACTCTTGGAGCAGGTACTCCGAATCGCTAAAAGGAATCAAAGCCACGGCTAGGTTGAGCAAAATACTAGCCAGGGGGCATACAAGACCCACGCTTATAAACAGATTTGACGGCACAGGAAGTACGTCAGCAGAAGAGACACTGGAGATCCTGCTGGACACGCGATTCCCAGGTAACCAGAAAGAAGAAACTCGATCAGAGGAAAGCCAATTGGCCGAACACCAGCTAAGAGTCGACGAGATCGTCACCATGGAAAGAATCCAATGGGCGGTGGACTCTTTCGATTAGTACAAAAGTCCGGGACAGGACGGAATCATACCAGCAATGCTGCAGACAACAAAAGCATGCATTGGCAGATGGCTGCAAGCAATCTTCCAAGCATGCATTAAAACAGCACACATACCACTTCAGTGGAAGGAAGCAAGAGTAGTCTTTATACCAATACCAGGAAGAAGAGGACACATCCAAGCCAAGGATTACAGGCCGATCAGCCTGACCTCATTCCTCATGAAAACAATGGAACGGATTCTAGATATCCATATCAGAGAAAGAACGGAGAAAAACCTTTCCGAAGCACAGCATGCATACAGGAAAGGCAAGTCCACTGAAACAGCACTACACGAAGTAGTGGGATACATAGAAAAGGCACTGGTCTACAAAAACTACACATTGGCCACCTTCTTAGACATAGAAGGCGCATTCAATAACGTAAACGCAGATTCCATCCTGAGCTCCCACAACAGGATTGGAGTTGAAGCAGGCATCAGAAAATGAATTGGCGCAATGCTAACGAGCAGAAGGATAACAGCCTAACTGAGTGGCACTCATCACACGAGATACGTGAAGAGGGGTACACCTCAGGGAGGAGTTCTGTCTCCACTGCTGTGGCTGATTAACATGGACGACATATTGAGAGAACTCAGTAGCAAAGGAGTTAAAGTGGTAGCATACGCAGATTACGTAGTTCTACTCGCTTCAGGACCATTCCCAGACGTCAAAAGCGAACTAATGACAAGGGCGCTGAAAAAACTCAACCAATGGGCAAAAGCCTGTGGGTTGGGCATAAACCCAAGCAAAACGGAAATTATGCTCTTTACAATAAGAACAAAGATCCCCAGATTCAGTAAACCGAAGATAGACGGTACAGAGCTAGAGCTGTCACAACAAGCCAAGTATCTAGGAGTGATACTGGATACAAAGCTATCTTGGAAACAAAACATCAACGAAAGAGTAAAGAAAGCAAGTATAGCATTCTACTCCTGTAGGAAGATGTTCGGGAAAAATTGGGGCATCAACCCCAAGACAATAATATGGCTCTACACAGCGGTTGTAAGACCCATACTCACATACGGAGCACTAGTATGGTGGCCAGCACTAACTAGGGCATACAACATCCAGAAACTTACAAGGATACAAAGATCGGCATGCGCAGGGGAAAGGGGGCCCTTAAAACCGGGCCCGCAGCAGCGCTGAATGCCATTCTAAACATATTACCGATAGAACATTTCATAAGGAAAACAGCCGCCCAAAACCGCGAGTTATGATATCTCTATGATATCTGTAGGTCCAAGAGTCTTGAATGTCCGTGTGGAGCGGTTAATTAGTCCCAAGAATAACGTCTGGTTGATTTGAGTTTATTATTCGGAATGAATTCTTATCTTTCTTTATTGTTCTTTATGGTTTGGTTTCATACATTGTTTGTTATAATTTGCTGATCGGCCAAAAGTAGAAGTGGTGCGGATGCGATTTGGTGTTGCAAGAGGTTTATGTTTATGTGGACTCAGCAATTCCAGTGTTACTCGACTCGGTGTTCCAACTGGGTAATGGCGAAGTATTGCTCGGCCCTCTAGGTGTCTGTTGTCGCGGGGGTTTTGGCGGGGAACCGCCGAGGGTAAATGCTGAGGCGGTAACTCCTCCCCCCAGACTGAACTACCGACCATAGCGGGGGCATAGCTGCCGTTATCATAGCAGGTTCAGCGATGGCGGGAGTGAAGGTGGCGTGTGGTGTAACCTCCGGTTTGAAGATTGTTGTCTTTTTTTTGGGAAGCAAGACACGACGAATATTACTATCATCAGTACACCGAGCATCGTGTAGGTCGTTGTTGCATGGATCGTGGTTCCCCACTGCATTTTGTTGATCTGTACCTTTGTTTCTAGGTCTTCCATCCTCAGCTCGTGTATTCCCAACTCTTGGGTTGCCCTGTTCCTCTTAACCGTCTCTATCCGAGGTATGTCTAATACCAATTTCGCTGTGCTAAGTCCTTCTTCCGCTTTATACTGTACATTGTTGACCATCGCCTTGCAGTTGGTGAATCTTATAAGGACTGATCCATTTAATGTCTTATCGACTCCGCAATCTGTCTGAAGTTTGACATTCTTCCCGTTAAAAATTACGATGTAACCGGCCTCCGGTTCGAAGATTGTTGTAAGTAGTCCGACGTCCTTCGTTTCGCATTCCGCATCCTGCCCACTTAAAAGCCTCCTAATACATTTAGAATTAATCTGGCTTATACTCCTATCATTCTTACAAATATACATGTCTCTTACTAGTTGCCATTTTTCCTTATAGTAAAGTATTCGCTCAGATAGGTTTCTCCAGGCTGAGCGAAAACCATCGTTGGTGAGTGGCGAATTGGAAACTACGGAATGAGCTTCACCACTAGTCTTGGCATTTAAATAGAACAACTTTTCAACAGAGGTCAGCGCAGGATTGTCTTTAAAGACCGCTCTGAAAAGGTCTCGGAAAGTCGGCCAGCGAATATAATCGCCCAAAAAAATTTCGGTATCGCACGGAGGAAGCCGACAGCCAGACGGAAAGGAATTTTGGGGCGCAGGGGATTGAACTGGAGCTGCGTTAGAAGAGATCATATCGATCTGTTCCATGAGCTGGGCGGCACACCGTTCGTAGATGAAATAGGAATAATCGTACTTTGCCTTAAGAGTAGGCACGGTGTCCGCCGCGCCCTCTAAGCCAACTGAAATTAGCTTTGAACAAGCTTCGTACTCTTTCTCGACCTTATCCCATAGCGCTCGGACTTGGTCGAGATGAATTTGGCAAGTGTACTTGGATGGACTTGGTGCTGCTGGATTGCAGACTCTGGACTCGAAGTGACTAAGACGGTCACAGGTCATCGTAAATTTATTTAAAATGCAGGAAGTCATTCTGTATATATTTTAGGAACAAACTGGATTGTTTGTTGATGGTTTTATTTTTGATCGAATTAACTTATATTTTCGGGACGCTGGATAAAGCGTGAAACCAATTGAAAAATCGAAAAACAACTTATATTTTTGGGACGATTTAGTTATACGTGTTGAAGCTGGAATTGGAATTTAGGAACCAATCGGAATGTATTAGGAATTTAATTTATGAAATTTATTGTGTAGTGGCGGAGATGTACGGTCACAATAATGCATATATGGAAGCGCACTTGAATTTCTAACTGATATACATAGTTAGTTGGAATTTTATAAAAAATAATTTTAAAATTATTTTGTGTGCCTGGACTTATTCAGTTGACCTGCTGTATTTGCCGCGGTACTGTTCTTGAAGATAAGGCGTGCGTGTGAATATGTTTGTGCATTCACCGTTTGCCAATGCAGAATAGCGGAGAACACAAGAGGCGGAAAAAATTGCCAAAAATCGAAGCGACGACTTGCAGTCGACCAAGGCTACTAATGCTTTATGGGCATGTCGTAGACTATATAGTAAGACGTGGGGCCTCGACTCCAAATCCATCATGTGGCTTTACTGCATGATGGTCAGGCCTATTTTGACCTATGCTGCTCTTGTGTGGTGGCCCAAGGTACAGCAGGTCTCGGCCATTCAGAAATGTAGCAAGTTGCAGCGGCTAGTGTGTGCACCTCTATCGGGAGCTCTACGCACATGCCCAACTGTGGCGATGGAGAAAATCATTGGATTAACTCCGCTACACATTCACATACAAGAAGGAGCCGCTAGAAGCCTTCTTAGAATCAAGCTCACATCTGGGTTACTGACAGACGATGCTGGTCATGTTAGGATCTTGAAAAATGTTTCTGGCTTAGAGATCTGTAGCCAAACAGACCTCATGACCACGAAACTCTACTTCGGGGCAAAATTTAGGACTCTCATCCCAGACCGTAGGGCTTGGTATAATGGCAACCCTTGCTGTGACCCCGGCAGCCTGCAGTGGTTCACTGATGGGTCCAAAACTGAGCAAGGGGCGGGTGCGGGGATCTTTGGACCTAACACCAGAGTCTCGATTCCACTAGGTAAATGGCCCAGTGTTTTTCAATCAGAGATTCATGCCATTGAGGCCTGCTCCAAACTCATCCTTGCTAAAAGAATGAGAGGAGCTACAATAAATATCTTTTCGGATAGCCAAGCGGCGATCAAAGCGCTATCCTCTTGGAGGATAAGCTCCAAACTCGTCGCAGACTGCTGGACCAGCCTCCAGAAACTCTCCACTGGGAACAGGGTAACCCTGTGCTGGGTTCCCGGTCATGCCGGAACTCCCGGCAACGAAAACGCTGATGAGATGGCAAGAGTCGGCTCAGCGACTCCTTTACATGGTCCGGAGCCTTTCTGTGGCTTAGGGTGGGCCGCAGCCAACGATATGGTTGGAAGATGGGCTAAAGGAGCTAAGTCCAGGTATTGGATTTCCAGCAATGGATGTCGTCAAGCTAAAGAGCTGATACATCCACTTTTGGGCAGGAACACTGATGGATGTTCCAGGATGGACCTAAGACTATTGGTAGCCTACCTCACCGGCCACCATGCCTTAAACTACCATCTTCACAAGATGCGTCTGTCCTCGGATACGGAGTGCAGGCTCTGTAAAGAAGACGACGAGACGACCAAACACATTCTTTGTGAGTGTCCAGCCATTATTTGGTCCAGAAGGAGGCACCTGCATAGCGAGCTCTTGACAGCTTCGCAGATCAGGCAAGCCTCGACCAGAGACCTGCTAGCCTTCATAAGGGAGGCTGAGCAACTCTTGTCTCATAAAGGAGCAACATAGGCACAAAAGATCGCTCGGTCGCAGTGCCTTAAGTCTCTGTAGGGAGACCTCCCCCCCAACATTTATTTATAAGACCCACCCCGGAAGGAATAGACAAGGAAGTCGAGGACTTCACTAATATTCTCAACAACGCGTAGGAAGAGTCGTGCAGAGTGACGTACTCCAAGAAGACATATCCGCAATGGTGGAACAGAGAGCTAAGCGAGCTTAGAAAAAAGGCTAGGAAAGCCTTTAATACAAGTTACGGGACCAAAGACTGGCAGTCGCAGGAAATACACAAGGAATACAAAACAGCGATATACGCAGCGAAGAAAGACTCTTGGAGCAGGTACTCCGAATCGCTAAAAGGAATCAAAGCCACGGCTAGGTTGAGCAAAATACTAGCCAGGGGGCATACAAGACCCACGCTTATAAACAGATTTGACGGCACAGGAAGTACGTCAGCAGAAGAGACACTGGAGATCCTGCTGGACACGCGATTCCCAGGTAACCAGAAAGAAGAAACTCGATCAGAGGAAAGCCAATTGGCCGAACACCAGCTAAGAGTCGACGAGATCGTCACCATGAAAAGAATCCAATGGGCGGTGGACTCTTTCGATTAGTACAAAAGTCCGGGACAGGACGGAATCATACCAGCAATGCTGCAGACAACAAAAGCATGCATTGGCAGATGGCTGCAAGCAATCTTCCAAGCATGCATTAAAACAGCACACATACCACTTCAGTGGAAGGAAGCAAGAGTAGTCTTTATACCAATACCAGGAAGAAGAGGACACATCCAAGCCAAGGATTACAGGCCGATCAGCCTGACCTCATTCCTCATGAAAACAATGGAACGGATTCTAGATATCCATATCAGAGAAAGAACGGAGAAAAACCTTTCCGAAGCACAGCATGCATACAGGAAAGGCAAGTCCACTGAAACAGCACTACACGAAGTAGTGGGATACATAGAAAAGGCACTGGTCTACAAAAACTACACATTGGCCACCTTCTTAGACATAGAAGGCGCATTCAATAACGTAAACGCAGATTCCATCCTGAGCTCCCACAACAGGATTGGAGTTGAAGCAGGCATCAGAAAATGAATTGGCGCAATGCTAACGAGCAGAAGGATAACAGCCTAACTGAGTGGCACTCATCACACGAGATACGTGAAGAGGGGTACACCTCAGGGAGGAGTTCTGTCTCCACTGCTGTGGCTGATTAACATGGACGACATATTGAGAGAACTCAGTAGCAAAGGAGTTAAAGTGGTAGCATACGCAGATTACGTAGTTCTACTCGCTTCAGGACCATTCCCAGACGTCAAAAGCGAACTAATGACAAGGGCGCTGAAAAACTCAACCAATGGGCAAAAGCCTGTGGGTTGGGCATAAACCCAAGCAAAACGGAAATTATGCTCTTTACAATAAGAACAAAGATCCCCAGATTCAGTAAACCGAAGATAGACGGTACAGAGCTAGAGCTGTCACAACAAGCCAAGTATCTAGGAGTGATACTGGATACAAAGCTATCTTGGAAACAAAACATCAACGAAAGAGTAAAGAAAGCAAGTATAGCATTCTACTCCTGTAGGAAGATGTTCGGGAAAAATTGGGGCATCAACCCCAAGACAATAATATGGCTCTACACAGCGGTTGTAAGACCCATACTCACATACGGAGCACTAGTATGGTGGCCAGCACTAACTAGGGCATACAACATCCAGAAACTTACAAGGATACAAAGATCGGCATGCGCAGGTGCAACGGGAGCACTTAGATCGTGCCCCGCAGCAGCGCTGAATGCCATTCTAAACATATTACCGATAGAACATTTCATAAGGAACACAGCAGCCCAAAGCGCGAGTTATGATATCTCTATGATATCTGTAGGTCCAAGAGTCTTGAATGTCCGTGTGGAGCGGTTAATTAGTCCCAAGAATAACGGCTGGTTGATTTGAGTTTATTATTCGGAATGAATTCTTATCTTTCTTTATTGTTCTTTATGGTTTGGTTTCATACATTGTTTGTTATAATTTGCTGATCGGCCAAAAGTAGAAGTGGTGCGGATGCGATTTGGTGTTGCAAGAGGTTTATGTTTATGTGGACTCAGCAATTCCAGTGTTACTCGACTCGGTGTTCCAACTGGGTAATGGCGAAGTATTGCTCGGCCCTCTAGGTGTCTGTTGTCGAGGGGGTTTTGGCGGGGAACCGCCGAGGGTAAATGCTGAGGCGGTAACTCCTCCCCCCTCAGACTGAACTACCGACCATAGCGGGGGCATAGCTGCTGTTATCATAGCAGGTTCAGCGATGGCGGGAGTGAAGGTGGCGTGTGGTGTAACCTCCGGTTTGAAGATTGTTGTCTTTTTTTTGGGAAGCAAGACACGACGAATACTACTATCATCAGTACACCGAGCATCGTGTAGGTCGTTGTTGCATGGATCGTGGTTCCCCACTGCATTTTGTTGATCTGTACCTTTGTTTCTAGGTCTTCCATCCTCAGCTCGTGTATTCCCAACTCTTGGGTTGCCCTGTTCCTCTTAACCGTCTCTATCCGAGGTATGTCTAATACCAATTTCGCTGTGCTAAGTCCTTCTTCCGCTTTATACTGTACATTGTTGACCATCGCCTTGCAGTTGGTGAATCTTATAAGGACTGATCCATTTAATGTCTTATCGACTCCGCAATCTGTCTGAAGTTTGACATTCTTCCCGTTAAAAATTACGATGTAACCGGCCTCCGGTTCGAAGATTGTTGTAAGTAGTCCGACGTCCTTCGTTTCGCATTCCGCATCCTGCCCACTTAAAAGCCTCCTAATACATTTAGAATTAATCTGGCTTATACTCCTATCATTCTTACAAATATACATGTCTCTTACTAGTTGCCATTTTTCCTTATAGTAAAGTATTCGCTCAGATAGGTTTCTCCAGGCTGAGCGAAAACCATCGTTGGTGAGTGGCGAATTGGAAACTACGGAATGAGCTTCACCACTAGTCTTGGCATTTAAATAGAACAACTTTTCAACAGAGGTCAGCGCAGGATTGTCTTTAAAGACCGCTCTGAAAAGGTCTCGGAAAGTCGGCCAGCGAATATAATCGCCCAAAAAATTTCGGTATCGCACGGAGGAAGCCGACAGCCAGACGGAAAGGAATTTTGGGGCGCAGGGGATTGAACTGGAGCTGCGTTAGAAGAGATCATATCGATCTGTTCCATGAGCTGGGCGGCACACCGTTCGTAGATGAAATAGGAATAATCGTACTTTGCCTTAAGAGTAGGCACGGTGTCCGCCGCGCCCTCTAAGCCAACTGAAATTAGCTTTGAACAAGCTTCGTACTCTTTCTCGACCTTATCCCATAGCGCTCGGACTTGGTCGAGATGAATTTGGCAAGTGTACTTGGATGGACTTGGTGCTGCTGGATTGCAGACTCTGGACTCGAAGTGACTAAGACGGTCACAGGTCATCGTAAATTTATTTAAAATGCAGGAAGTCATTCTGTATATATTTTAGGAACAAACTGGATTGTTTGTTGATGGTTTTATTTTTGATCGAATTAACTTATATTTTCGGGACGCTGGATAAAGCGTGAAACCAATTGAAAAATCGAAAAACAACTTATATTTTTGGGACGATTTAGTTATACGTGTAGAAGCTGGAATTGGAATTTAGGAACCAATCGGAATGTATTAGGAATTTAATTTATGAAATTTATTGTGTAGTGGCGGAGATGTACGGTCACAAAAATGCATATGTGGAAGCGCACTTGAATTTCTAACTGATATACATAGTTAGTTGGAATTTTATAAAAAATAATTTTAAAATTATTTTGTGTGCCTGGACTTATTCAGTTGACCGCTGCTGTATTTGCCGCGGTACTGTTCTTGAAGATAAGGCGTGCGTGTGAATATGTTTGTGCATTCACCGTTTGCCAATGCAGAATAGCGGAGAACACAAGAGGCGGAAAAAATTGCCAAAAATCGAAGCGACGACTTGCAGTCGATTATGTGTAATGGTTGGCCTTGGAGAAAATTAACTAAAGTTCAAAAGAATATTTAAAATATCGGCTTACGCGCCATACGATATTCGAACTCCCTCTCCAGCCCTAGTTGATAACAATCAGCTGATCAAAGTTGCCAGCTGATCCTCTCAATCGATTAATCGATTAGAAGAAACTATCGTTTCCAAACCAAGCCGCGTGTGTCCCGAAAAAGTTATTTTCTTTTCCGCCGATTCACCCGAAAAGAAGTGCATATATCAGAACAATAGATGTGCATATTAAACATAAAAAGTGCCACGCTCCCGAGTCAGAAATTATCAAAATCTCACGGCATCCGCGACCTAATCGGCTTATTTAGCTAATAGGCGCACACCCGCCAATCCCGAGCTAAAAGTACGGTAAATATTTCGCGACAAAAAGCAGTGCGAAAATTAATTTACTTTTGTCCCGTATAGGCGGCGAAATACCGCGTGCTATCACGTCTGGCTGCGCCAGCATTGCCTTACATACAGGCCTAAGGATTCACTTGAACTATATTAGTCAAGCCTACATCAGCCTTTCCTGCCATTCTCATCATCCGTTTCTCATCAGTTTCCGTATAGTGAAAACTTTCGGTCGTTTAAAAACACCATTTCTTACAGTCATACATCAAAAAAAGGCCCCGTTCGTGCCTTACGACAGGGCGAGCGAAAATCCTTTTGACACAGCAGCTATTTTTAGCGCGGTCGCGGCAGCACAGGCCAAGCTTTAACATCGCTTGTTGTTGTTGTTTCCCTACCCGTGCTCTTCAAGGCGGCTGAGCAGCGCAAAGGGAGGGGCAACGCCCACAGCTACAGCGAGGGAGGAATCCTCGCCAGGCCAGGATCGACAGATGCTGAGAAATTAGGATAAAACCCCTTTGCCCTTTGACTAAAAATGTTGTCGGCTAGTGTTGTTGCTTTTGTTGTAAATGTAAAAGTTAAAGTTT
Source organism: Drosophila bocqueti (assembly GCA_018151655.1). NCBI lineage: Eukaryota > Metazoa > Arthropoda > Insecta > Diptera > Drosophilidae > Drosophila > Drosophila bocqueti. The sequence goes on from JAECXF010000040.1 coordinate 352,732, forward strand.
TTCGAAGCATATTCTTTTCTCCTCTGCCACGAAAATGTACCCAATTATAAATATGTAGTCGCAGAACGCATAAACGGCTGCGAAAAAGGTGAAAAGAGATAGAGTGAATGTAAGGATAAAAACAAAAGCAAAACAAACAAGAAAAATGCAGCCATAAAGTAGAGAAATTAACCTCATAAAACAAATCATTCATATTAAATTAACCCCCTTAAAACCTGAAATCAGCTCTTCATCCCTGTCATCGTGAAGGCCTTCAACGAGGATCGGAATGTAGGTAAGTGAACCAATCTTAAATGGACATAATATAATTTAAAGTGGAAAAAAATGAATCCACAAAAACAAAACAAAACAAAGCAAAATTATTAAGTCCTTCTAATGTAAATGATCTGTCGGTGTTATACGGCCCAATCTCATCGCCACGGCGGCCGATAATGAGCATTTAAGCTCCGTTCATTTTTCTGTTTTTGTTTTGATGGATTGCAGTGCAGTTAAGCTTGTGCATAAATGATTATAATTTAATTAATAATGATCTTTCAGAAAGCGCGCATATCGAATCTCGCCTTTAGTTAATTGATAATGATCATTCTCTTTTTCTTTTCGCTTTTCATTATCAAATCCGTGTGTTTGCTGATATATTAATGACGATACCTGATGATCATTAACGCAGATAAGAATATGCTTAGGAACAATGCGCTTCGTAATTAACCCTACATATGTAAGAAAATAGTAACGAATGCAACTACGCGACCCAAATACATATAAGCCTTAAAATCAAATGCATATTCTATAGTATATTGAAAATAGTAACGAAGGCATATATGAGACCTAAATAAAGATAGACCTTGAAATGCAATGAAAAATTATATAGTATAATAAAATCAACATGTTACTTAAATATTAACTCTTATTATTTTTAATTGCCTCAATTGTCTCATTGCCTCTCTCTCTTCCAAGTGAACGGACGTGTTTTTTTCTTGCGCTCTCGTTTTGTGTTTGTTCGGAGGGGGGTGGCTTTAACCTGGAAGGCACTCGATAAATAAAAACACGGAAGAACTTTTTCGGGGTGTTACGCGACGTGCGTCTTTATTTGTGGAATCGGAAATTAGAACTTAATACAAGAAGAAGCCTTAAAACTTACTTGGGGAGAGCGGACTAGGAGCTCGATGCACAAAAGTGCAGTGGGAGAGGGAGAGAGAGAGCGAGTGTACGGGATCACACTGCCTCCGGAAAATAAACGCCCTTCCGGCGTGAACATTCTCCCCCCCCTTGCGAGGATACGCAGCAAAATATAAGAAGACCTTCGAGGCTACCTAGCGAGGATACGCTGTAGGAATATTGAAGGCCTTTGCTCGGCAACGCGTTGGATACGCTGAGCGCTCGTGGAAATGAAGGAGTGTGTGATCCTGGCCACAGGACTGGCATCGGTCGTCACTGCGGCAAGATCCCGTGGAATGATGGTGGGCCAGGCAATTGACGCAGTACTTCTTTTGTATGACTGCCTGGAGCCGTTTCTCAGGGCTAAGCATAAGAAAACGGTGGCACTTCCGAAGAGGATGGTTCCCTTGGCAGACTCGGCATGGGTAGGATAAAATACCTCGGGAACGTCTGCATCTCACATCGTCGTATGGAACCCAGTAATTGGAGGAATCGGGAGTAGTAGTCACTCGTGTGGAGAACGAGGAAATCCTTTGGATCGGAGCAGAAGCAGTATCAGGAGCAGTCGGTTCACTGGAGGAGCAGTTGCTTGGATGCAACAAATTGTGATGCCGACCGTGACACTTGAAGCACTTGTGGGCGCTTGTGCAATTACGGAGTTGATGACCGCTTGCAAAGCAATTTAAGCACAACCGCTTTTTCTGGATATAAGATGTACGATCCTCTGTCGCCATCTGAAGGAAGCGTGGACATAAACGCACTGGATGGTTCTCTTTGGAACATACATCGCATCTTTTGGATATCGGAACGATCCTCGTACTGAAGGATTTCAGTATTCGTGGCGACACGTCGGAGGGTGTCGTTTCTGACGGATGGAGGCGCAACTTAGGAGGTTGAATAGAATCTATAGTTTCTAGAGTTCTATGGCGCTCAGTCAGGAATGAATCAAGTTCTTGCCACGTAGGAATTTCGGTTTTATTTGTTAAGGACTGCTCCCATAGTGAGAGCGTCAGCTTTGGAAGTTTCGTGGAACACAAATAAACCAGGAGACAATCCCAATTATCCGTAGGAAGGCCGGACAAATTTAGGGATGTGAGGCAGTTCTGGATTGTATTTTGCAGCTCTTTCAAGGTTGCCGAAGATTCCTGTGCAATGGACTGTATGTTTAGTAACTTCTTCAGTTGGCTGTTCACCAGCGCTCGCTTGTTTTCGAAACGCTCAGATAGGTTTTTCCAGGCTGAGCGGAAACCATCGTTGGTAAGTGGCGAATTGGAAACTACGGAATGAGCTTCACCACTAGTCTTAGCATATAGATAGAACAACTTTTCAACAGGGGTCAGCGCAGGATTGTCTATATAGACCGCTGTGAAAAGGGCTCGGAAAGTCGGCCAGCGAATGTAATCGCCCGAGAAAACTTCTGTTTCGCACGGAGGAAGCTGACAGCCAGACGGATAGGAATTTTGGGGCGGAACGGGTTGGATTTGAGCTGTTTTAGAAGCGATCGTCTCGATCTGTTCCATAACCTTTGCGGCACACCTTTCGTAAATAAAATAGGCATACTCTTATTTTGCCTTTATAGTAGGTAAGGTGTCCCCCGTGCCCTCTAAGCCAACTGAAATTTGCTCTGAACAAGCTTCGTACTCTTTCTCGACCTTATCCCATAGCGCTCGGACTTGGTCGAGATGAATTTGGCACGTGTACTTGGATGGACTTGGTGCTGCTGGATTGCAGACTCTGGACTCAAAGTGACTAAGACGGTCACAGGTCATCGTAAATTTATTTAAAATGCAGGAAGTCATTCTGTGTATATATTTTAGGAACAAACTGGATTGTTTGTTGATGGTTTTATTTTTGATCGAATTAACTTATATTTTCGGGACGCTGGATAAAGCGTGAAACCAATTGAAAAATCGAAAAACAACTTATATTTTTGGGACGATTTAGTTATACGTGTTGAAGCTGGAATTGGAATTTAGGAACCAATCGGAATGTATTAAGAATTTAATTTATGAAATTTATTGTGTAGTGGCGGAGATGTACGGTCACAAAAATGCATATATGGAAGCGCACTTGAATTTCTAACTGATATACATAGTTAGTTGGAATTTTATAAAAAATAATTTTAAAATTATTTTGTGTGCCTGGACTTATTCAGTTGACTGCTGCTGTATTTGCCGCGGTACTGTTCTTGAAGATAAGGCGTGCGTGTGAATATATTTGTGCATTCACCGTCTGCCAATGCCGAATAGCGGAGAACACAAGAGGCGGAAAAAATTGCCAAAAATCGAAGCGACGACTTGCAGTCGATTATGTGTAATGGTTGGCCTTGGAGAAAATTAACTAAAGTTCAAAAGAATATTTAAAATAGCCGCGTGTGTCCCGAAAAAGTTATTTTCTTTTCCGCCGATTCACCCGAACAGAAGTGCATATATCAGAACAATAGATGTGCATATAAAACATAAAAAGTGCCACGCTCCCGAGTCAGAAATTATCAAAATCTCACGGCATCCGCGACCTAATCGGCTTATTTAGCTAATAAGCGCACACCCGCCAATCCCGAGCTAAAAGTACGGTAAATATTTCGCGACAAAAAGCAGTGCGAAAATTAATTTACTTTTGTCCCGTATAGGCGGCGAAATACCGCGTGCTATCACGGCTGGCTGCGCCAGCATTGCCTAACATACAGGCCTAAGGATTAACTTGAACTATATTAGTCAAGCCTACATCAGCCTTTCCTGCCATTCTCATCATCCGTTTCTCATCAGTTTCCGTATAGTGAAAACTTTCGGTCGTTTAAAAACACCATTTCTTACAGTCGTACATCAATAAAAAGGCCCCGTTCGTGCCTTACGACAGGGCGAGCGAAAACCCTTTTGACACAGCTGCTATTTTTAGCGCGGTCGCGGCAGCACAGGCCAAGCTTTAACATCGCTTGTTGTTGTTGTTTCCCTACCCGTGCTCTTCAAGGCGGCTGAGCAGCGCAAAGGGAGGGGCAACGCCCACAGCTATAGCGAGGGAGGAATCCTCGCCAGGCCAGGATCGACAGATGCAGAGAAATTAGGATAAAACCCCTTTGCCCTTTGACTAAAAATGTTGTCGGCTAGTGTTGTTGCTTTTGTTGTAAATGTAAAAGTTAAAGTTTTTCGAAGCATATTCTTTTCTCCTCTGCCACGAAAATGTACCCAATTATAAATATGTAGTCGCAGAACGCATAAACGGCTGCGGAAAAGGTGAAAAGAGATAGAGTGAATGTAAGGATAAAAACAAAAGCAAAACAAACAAGAAAAATGCAGCCATAAAGTAGAGAAATTAACCTCATAAAACAAATCATTCATATTAAATTAACCCCCTTAAAACCTGAAATCAGCTCTTCATCCCTGTCATCGTGAAGGCCTTCAACGAGGATCGGAATGTAGGTAAGTGAACCAATCTTAAATGGACATAATATAATTTAAAGTGGAAAAAAATGAATCCACAAAAAACAAAACAAAACAAAGCAAAATTATTAAGTCCTTCTAATGTGAATGATCTGTCGGTGTTATACGGCCCAATCTCATCGCCACGGCGGCCGATAATGAGCATTTAAGCTCCGTTCATTTTTCTGTTTTTGTTTTGATGGATTGCAGTGCAGTTAAGCTTGTGCATAAATGATAATAATTTAATTAATAATGATCTTTCAGAAAGCGCGCATATCGAATCTCGCCTTTAGTTAATTGATAATGATCATTCTCTTTTTCTTTTCGCTTTTCATTATCAAATCCGTGTGTTTGCTGATATATTAATGACGATACCTGATGATCATTAACGCAGATAAGAATATGCTTAGGAACAATGCGCTTCGTAATTAACCCTACATATGTAAGAAAATAGTAACGAATGCAACTACGCGACCCAAAGACGTATAAGCCTTAAAATCAAATGCATCTTCTATAGTATATTGAATATAGTAACGAAGGCATACATGAGACCCAAATAAAGATAGACCTTAAAATGCAATGAAAAATTATATAGTATAATAAAATCAACATGTTACTTAAATATTAACTCTTATTATTTTTAATTGCCTCAATTGTCTCATTGCCTCTCTCTCTTCCAAGTGAACGGACGTGTTTTTTTCTTGCGCTCTCGTTTTGTGTTTGTTCGGAGGGGGGTGGCTTTAACCTGGAAGGCACTCGATAAATAAAAACACGGAAGAACTTTTTCGGGGTGTTACGCGACGTGCGTCTTTATTTGTGGAATCGGAAATTAGAACTAAATACAAGAAGAAGCCTTAAAACTTACTTGGGGAGAGCGGACTAGGAGCTCGATGCACAAAAGTGCAGTGGGAGAGGGAGAGAGAGAGCGAGTGTAGGGGATCACACTGCCTCCGGAAAATAAACGCCCTTCCGGCGTGAACATTCTCCCTCCCCTTGCGAGGATACGCAGCAAAATATAAGAAGACCTTCGAGGCCCCCCTAGCGAGGATACGCTGTAGGAATATTGAAGGCCTTTGCTCGGCAAAGCGTTGGATACGCTGAGCGCTCGTGGACATGAAGGAGTGTGTGGTGATCCTGGCCACAGGACTGGCATCGGTCGTCACTGCGGCAAGATCCCGTGGAATGATGGTGGGCCAGGCAATTGACGCAGTACTTCTTTTGTATGACTGCCTGGAGCCGTTTCTCAGCGCTAAGCATAAGAAAACGGTGGCACTTCCGAAGAGGATGGTTCCCTTGGCAGACTCGGCATGGGTAGGATAAAATACCTCGGGAACGTCTGCATCTCACATCGTCGTATGGAACCCAGTAATTGGAGGAATCGGGAGTAATAGTCACTCGTGTGGAGAACGAGGAAATCCTTTGGATCGGAGCAGAAGCAGTATCAGGAGCAGTCGGTTCACTGGAGGAGCAGTTGCTTGGATGCAACAAAGTGTGATGCCGACCGTGACACTTGAAGCACTTGTGGGCGCTTGTGCAATTACGGAGTTGATGACCGCTTGCAAAGCAATTTAAGCACAACCGCTTTTTCTGGATATAAGATGTACGATCCTCTGTCGTCATCTGAAGGAAGCGTGGACATAAACGCACTGGATGGTTCTCTTTGGAACATATATCGCATCTTTTGGATATCGGAACGATCCTCGTACTGAAGGATTTCAGTATTCGTGGCGACACGTCGGAGGGTGTCGTTTCTGACGGATGGAGGCGCAACTTAGGAGGTTGAATAGAATCTATAGTTTCTAGAGTTCTATGGCGCTCAGTCAGGAATGAATCAAGTTCTTGCCACGTAGGAATTTCGGTTTTATTTGTTAAGGACTTCTCCCATAGTGAGAGCGTCAGCTTTGGAAGTTTCGTGGAACACAAATAAACCAGGAGACAATCCCAATTATCCGTAGGAAGGCCGGAAAAATTTAGGGATGTGAGGCAGTTCTGGATTGTATTTTGCAGCTCTTTCAAGGGTGCCGAAGATTCCTGTGCAATGGACTGTATGTTTAGTAACTTCTTCAGTTGGCTGTTCACCAGCGCTCGCTTGTTTTCGAAACGCTCAGATAGGTTTTTCCAGGCTGAGCGGAAACCATCGTTGTTGAGTGGCGAATTGGAAACTACGGAATGAGCTTCACCACTAGTCTTGGCATATAGATAGAACAACTTTTCAACAGGGGTCAGCGCAGGATTGTCTATATAGACCGCTGTGAAAAGGGCTCGGAAAGTCGGCCAGCGAATGTAATCGCCCGAGAAAACTTCTGTTTCGCACGGAGGAAGCTGACAGCCAGACGGATAGGAATTTTGGGGCGGAACGGGTTGGATTTGAGCTGTTTTTGAAGCGATCGTCTCGATCTGTTCCATAACCTTTGCGGCACACCTTTCGTAAATAAAATAGGCATACTCTTATTTTGCCTTTATAGTAGGTAAGGTGTCCCCCGTGCCCTCTAAGCCAACTGAAATTTGCTCTGAACAAGCTTCGTACTCTTTCTCGACCTTATCCCATAGCGCTCGGACTTGGTCGAGATGAATTTGGCACGTGTACTTGGATGGACTTGGTGCTGCTGGATTGCAGACTCTGGACTCAAAGTGACTCAGATGGTCACAGGTCATCGTAAATTTATTTAAAATGCAGGAGATCATTCTGTATATATTTTACGAAATTTTACTGTCTGTATATATGTATTTATATATTTAGAATTATTTATTTGTGGAAGCAGGATTGGAATTTAGGAACCAATCGGAATATATAAAATTAAATTTAATTTAATTTAATAACGAATTAATTGAATAATATTCCCTCTGCTGCAAAACGGATACGGTCACACTAAGGCGGATATGGAAGCGCACTTGAATTTCTAACTGATTTAGTTAGTTGGAATTTTATAAAAATAATTTTAAATTATTTTGTGTGCCTGGACTTATTCAGTTGACCGCTGCTGTATTTGCCGCGGTACTGTTCTTGGAGATAAGGCGTGCGTGTGAATCTGTTTGTGCATTAGCCGTTGCGAATGCAAAATAGCGGAGACAACGGAGGCGGAAAAATTTGCCAAAAATCGGAGCTTCGACTTGCAGTCGAATATGTATTATGTATGTTTATTTGGATGAAGCTCCGCTCAGGATAGAGCAGGGAAGAGCTGATAAATAAATGCACAAATTAAGGCGGCGTTTCTGTGCCGTGATTTTGGGGATATATTTATTTATTTATAGGAGCGGTGGACTGTATTTGTAGAATTAGAATTGTAGAATTTGTAGAATTATGTAGTTTAAAGTTTAGGAAATATTGCAAATATATTTATTTTAAGTTTAAATATTTATAAGTGTATATATATATTTAATTTTGTTTAAATTGCTGTTGGCGCTCGTAGATCAGTGGAGTGGACTGTATTGTATATCGGAGAGTGTATATATGTAAATGCAAGCGGAACACAGTGAACGAAGAGAATTTCGGAACTAGAAGTTTCACTGTGGCTTATAGCATACGTACATATATTTAAATTTACACTTGTGGATTTTGGAATGTTTATTTACTATTATTATCCAGGATAGGAATATTTATAGCGTAAATTGTTGGTGCCGATTGTAGATAAGTGGAGTGGACTGTATTGGACATACATATGTATGTAGGCGTACAAGTGAAAATAAATGCAAACGGATCACAGTGAACGAAGAGAAATTCGAAATTGAAAGTTTCACTGTGGCTTATGGCATATATTTAAACACACACTTTTAGAATGTTGAATTCGCGGAAAATTAATATAAATTAATTGCGACACTAGGATTCTACAAATCGGATTCGGAATTGGAAGCTGCCGTTGTGTCGGATCAATCGGACTGGGATTTAGACAAAAATCATAAAAATGAACGGCAGGGCAGCAAAGTAAAATGTTTACTTATCTTGTGCGGTGTTAAAGCCACCGGAACTGCTGGAGATAGAATTATCCGGCTCGAAGGACCAAATGTTCGGAAGGGGGTGGCTTTAACCTGGAAGCCACTCGATAAATAAAAACACGTAAGAACTTTTTCGGGGTGTTACGCGACGTGCGTCTTTATTTGTGGAATCGGAAATTAGAACTAAATACAAGAAGAAGCCTTAAAACTAACTTGGGGAGAGCGGACTAGGAGCTCGATGCACAAAAGTGCAGTGGGAGAGGGAGAGAGAGAGCGAGTGTACGGGATCACACTGCCTCCGGAAAATAAACGCCCTTCCGGCGTGAACAGTGTTAATTTTTGCATTAAAACATCCGGGGTTTTATTTAAATCTTCTACATTGTGATTAATAAAGTTCCCGTTCACTTCGTGTGCAAATTAAATTATTTAGATGATATTTTATTAAAAAAATTTATTTTTTATTTCATCTTATTCATAAGATGGGTTTAGGTATATTTATAAATTTGGTTTTAATTAATCGTATGACCGATCTCTAAATGTCTCCGAAATGGACTGACTGCTTAACCATAATTCTAATCCTCGAAACCTCGGCCAGGAGCTTTTCTTAATACTTCTGAAACTTTGATCTATGTTTACATTAAAAGCTTGGTGATGGAATTGCTTCACTGCATTGTGAAATTCAGATTTGTTGACCAATGCAGATTTCAGATTGAAGCGCAATAAGTTATTGGTCACCAAGAGGAGGCTTTGTTTACGTTAAAGATAGTTTGTTTATCCAAGTGTCCAAGCTGTGGACCGGCAGCGGCTTGGTTCTCACGACTTGGTGGGAAGATTTGGATTTGTTTATATAAACAGTTGCATAGCGGCGAAGAGCAACTTTGAGAACAAAGGAAAGCCAATATTCAGATTGGATTTCGAAAAATTGTTTATAAATTGGGCAAGGGCCCTTGAATCATGGGTTGGATAACTCTCCCCCCTCTAAAATGGAGCGTCCCGATTCATTTCGAGTTTCATTTAAGTGATCCCTTAAATCTGTTAAAAATTCTGCTTGATTAAAAGATTTTTCTATATCTGGCCGATGTTTTTTGGTTACAAATATAAGATGAATATATTTAATAATAACACAGGCCGACAAAATTTTGACCCAGAAACCAGTATATACTTTTCCGAAGGTTTTCGGTGCGCTGAATCCGAATCCGAGGTCGAAATTTTCGAATTGGCTCTGGTTTCCGAGATATCCTAACCTAAAAGTTCAAAAACAGCGTTTTTGCCTATATTTGAGGTTAAGTAGCATCGAATTTGTTCTTTTAATGAAAATACTAAAAAAGCCATCTTAGAGTATAACCCTTGCCCTTTCCAATGCTGTTGAGTTTGATTAAATATCTCTTTTTTTCGCTGAGATATCGTACTTTGAAATTGATATAGAGTATTCTTTGTCGAGTGAGATGTCTGACATTCCCCGTGATTTCGTTTATGGTCGTTTTATGGTCGCCATATTGAATTTTTTACTTACATCTAACATCTAACATCAAATTTCATCATCAAATTTCAGAATTTTATCTCAGTTTGGTAAACAGCGACCCCGAAGACCCCCATATACCCAGTTTCAGCTTGATCCAGTAACTTTTTACGAATTTGGTCCGCCATATTGGATCCGCCATCTTGAATTTTAAAAATTTGAGTCCGGATTCGTGATCATCGACCTTAAAAACCCACGAATAACAGATTTAAGCTGTTTTATGTGCAAAGAAATATGTTTGCTTCATAGGGCCTATCCATAATGTTTTTTTTTAGGTAAATTCATTAACATGAAAATTTCAAAGTACGATATCTCAGCGAGAAAACGAGATATTTAATCAAACTCAACAGCATTTAAAAGGGCTAGGGTGCTTTACTTTACTTTACTTTAAGATGGCTTTTTTAGTATTTTCAGTAAAAAAACTAATTCGATGCTACATAACCTCAAATATAGGTAAAAAACGCTGTTTTTGAACTTTTAGGTTAGGATATCTCGGAAACCAGAGCCAATTCGGAAATTTAGACCTCGGATTCGGATTCAGCGCACCGAAAACCTTCGGAAAAGTATATACTGGTTTCTGGGTCAGAGGGTCGAGCTGATTTTGTCGGCCTGTGTAATTAAAAAAATTAAATATATAATGATTAAAATTAATAATATAAAGGAAAGTGATATCTTGGTATTATTAATTTTAATGAATGGATTTAAAGTTTTAATATTATCTAAAGATAATTCTGAATTATTTGACAAAATGTAATCGGAAATTTCATAATAAGTGAAATGGTTTGCAGCTATATAATCAAGAATTTTGTTTTCTATATTTGTATAAGAAATGTTATTTATGGTGGTTGTACCATTAAATGTTATCAGGAAAGATCCATTTAAATGGGTGTTGTTAACAATATTGTTACCATTTATAAAAATGGCACCGTCTTGAATGATGTCTATTTTTTGATTTTTTTCTCTAATTTTGTTACAGGTTGATTTTTCTCCATTTAATAATTTCGTGAAACAGGTTTTTACTTTACTAATGATACAGTAGTTGTTAAAAAGTTCAATCTTAAATGTAGACATTTCATAATAGGTATTATCGCATTTTGCGACTTGATTGCTTATTACTAGTTTTCCATCAAATTTGGAAATGGCTCTAGCATAGTATATGTCACATCTGTTAGAAATAATAGGGTATTTTATATAAATGATAAGTAGGTCTTTGTGAATAGCAATTTTGAACACAGAGATATCCATTAAATCTGTGATAATTACAGGTCTTTGTTCAAGACTTAATATTTCTTGTATGTCTTCCGTGTTTAACATTTTAGTATTAAAAACATCAATTTTAGCCAATGTGATAGTGTCGATTAAATTTTGTAGGTCAAATGTTAACAATCTTAAGCGATGTTTTCTTAATGGCAGATCTTGATCGACAAAAACATGTTTAAACTCATCAGAAAGAGATTCTATTTCTTTGAACAATTTTGAGTTGATAATAGATTGTTTATTATTATTGTCTATTAAGTCATTGATTTTGTCTTGTACTTTCATGAGGTCATCATGATCCGGAGTTCCGGCTATCCATTTCCATATGGTGCCTAATTCATTAATTCCCCTTTTGGATCTAGATGGTATTAACTCTGATAAAAGTAGTTCGATAACTTCTAAGTCGTATTTGATTTCCCATTGTGATCTTTTATTAGGGTCTCTATTTATATTTTGAGATTCAACATTTATTATTTCTTTGTAAAAGCTTAAATTGGTTACGTGAAATAATTCGTTATAGGATTCATAAGTAAGGACATCCTTTTTGTCCTTGAACAGAAAAAACTCATGGTTTGAATAATCAATAATTTCGGAACTGGTCAGTGTAAGGACTGATAAAAGTAGCAATATGGAATGCATTTTCTGTAAATTAAAAAAATATATATATTATTTTTTTAGATTATCTTTGTGAATAATTCTGTTTCTATTTTGGATTATTATTTTATTTGGTTTTACTTCTTTAACTACTTGTTTCTTGTATCTTGGTTTAAGTTTATTTCTTTCCCCAAATTTCTTTTCGTAAACCACTTGTCCAACATGATATTGTTTATCCTGCCTGTTTTCATTATGAACTTCTAACATTTTAGTTTGAGCAATCTTTAAGGCTTGTGAATTATTTTCATGTCCGGTTCTATTGTACAGTATATCAAAAGGTTTTTGATTTGTTACGGAATGTATTGTTCGATTATATTCTTGAGCAGCTCTAATAACTATTTCGGTGAAATCAGTTAGATTAAACTCCTCTTTAACGCAGCGAGCTAATTCTGTTAATGTAGAATGAGCCCTTTCAACCTGTCCGTTAGATGTACTATGTCTCGGGTCAGCGTAATGTAAAGTTAATCCATTCCTTTGAGCAAATGATTTAAATTGGGCCGAGGTGAAACTTGGCTCGTTATCTGTCATAATTATTTTGGCTTGGGGAAACTGTTGGAGTAATTCCATTACGTTATTTTCAATATTTAATTTGTTTCGGATTTGTTTAACCACCAGAAATTTGGAATATGCGTCAATACAAGTTAGAAAAGTTAAACTTTGCGCATAATATATATCAATATGTAATTGTTCACCTTCTTTTGTTGGTATTGGGGCTTCCCCAATCGGAATTTTAATAGGATGTCTGTTATATTTGTTTTCGTTGCAAATTTTACAATTTTTTATATACTCTTTCAGTTTTGTATATAAATTTGGCCAGAAATATAATTTACAGATTTGTTTGTAATTTTCATCTAATCCCCTGTGAGCTCTAGAGTGTGTTTCTTCTATTATTATTGCCCTATCTTCGGCACTTTCCACGTCTTGTAAAAATACTCTTGTAAAAAGAAATTTGTTAGTGAAATTATTTTTCAAGGGTAATTGAATATGATAAAGATTTTCTAAAGTACAGTGAATTCCTACCGTTATGTTTGGTGGTAGATACTCCCTTAATATTGTTATTAAGTTTTCAGGCGTATTATATTCGATTATATGTCTGATTTTGTCAAAGATAGTAAGAGATTCGTGTGCCGTTAACCTCCCAGTGGTTATCAACAATTGTTGTTTAAACTGGTTCAGTGGTTTGGAAGTTTCCTGAATGGCATTTTCGAAACTGCTTTCAGCGGAACGCTGAGTATTGGAATCTGAGCTAGATTCATCTGATTGATCAGGATTACTCTCGGTAATATTATTCAACTTTATTCTCGATAAGGCATCGGCTACCACATTAGTAGTTCCTGGTTTGTAGACTATTTTGGGAGTGAAGCTTTCTATGAATGAGTACCATCTTTTCATTTGTATATTGGGATTTTTGTCAGAAATTGTGAATGACAATGACTGATGGTCAGTCTGAATTTCAATGCCTACTACTCCATATAAGTAATTTCGAAGATTTTTTAATGCCCAAACAATTGCTAGTAGCTCCTTTTTATTCGTAGCATATAGCTGCTCGGTTTTATTGAGTGTTTTTGAAATGAAGGTAATTGGTTTATTATCTTGAGATAAAACTGCTCCTATAGCGATATCTGACGCGTCTGTTGTCAAAGTGAATTTTTTGTTATAATCTGGTTGAACTAATTCCACTTGTGCTATTAAATTATCTTTAAGTTCGTTAAAAGCGTTTACCGCTGGGTCGTCTAACCGTATTGTAATTTTTGTAGACATTCTTCTAGAAGTTTTACCATTTTCTCCTCCTAAGTATTTGGTTAATGGTTTGGCAATTTTTGCATAATCTCGGACAAATTTTCGGTAATAGCCGGTAAGGCCTAGAAAACTTCGAAGCTCTCTAATGTTTCGAGGAATCGGATACTTCATAATTGTGGAAATTTTTTCTGGATCTGTTTTGATTACATTGTGAGAAACAATATAACCAAGAAATGCTGTTTCCAATTTAAAGAATTTAGATTTTTCAAGTGAAATTTTCATATTAGCTTGTTGCAAAATATTAATTATTTGGATTAAATCAGCATAATGTTGTTCAACTGTATTTGAAAAGATTATTATATCATCCATATAAACGTGACAAGTTTTTCCGACTTGTTCTCTTAGGATGTCATCCATTGCTCTTTGGAATAATCGAGGGGCGTTTGTTAACCCAAATGGCATACGTAAAAATTCAAATTTACCATTGTTAATCGAAAAGGCAGTTTTTTCAATATCGGAATCTTTCATAAGAATTTGATGGAAGCCGGATTCTAAGTCGATGGTCGAGAAATATTTAGCTTTTCCCAGGTTCGCTAGTATAACGGATGGGTCTTGCATTGGATATCGATCAGGTATTGTATTTTCATTTAATTTTTTATAATCAATGACAAGTCTGTGTTTTGGTGTTCCGTCTTCGTTTTGGCCCTTTTTAGGTACCACTAAGACTGGTGAATTATAAGGGCTCCTACTAGGCCTTATAATTTGTTCCCTAAGCATTCTATCAATTTCTTTATTGACAAAATCGGAAACTGACATTGCATATGGGTATTGTTTTCCATATATTGGTCTGTCATGTTCGGTATTTATTTCTCCACGAATATCAGTTCGAAATGGAATTTGCATATCTATTTTAGAATGCTCCCTTTCGATTGTATTTATTATATCATTTTCAAAATCTTTAATTTGATTTGAAAATATTTTGACATTATTTAATCTTTGTTTGTCGGATATTTCTACGACGGCGTGTTCAGGATTTTTAGATCCCAAACGATTCAATTTTAGTTTGACGGAATTAACATCGTCGGCGTGTTCAGGATTTTTTGATCCCAAACGATTCGATTGTAATTTGACGGAATTAACATCGTCGGCGTGTTCAGGATTTTTTGATCCCAAACTATAAGTACTTCTTTCCATAATAAGTGATTCGCTTTCAATCACTTTTTGAGTGTCAAAATATTTTTTAATAATATACTCTTTTAATGGAAGCGTATTATTTTTTTTTCCCAATTAAACACAATTTGTGTTTGTCTTCATTATCATCGTATACAAGTTTTTCTTGTATCCCGTTATACTCCAAGATGCCTTTTTCCATATCAAGTTTAGCACCTATCCTTCTTAACAAGTTTATCCCAATTAGTAAATCAGATTCCAGACCGTCGATTTCATAAAATAAATAACTGACACCAAATATATTTATCATGTGATAATATTTTATTATTGAATACCCATGAACTGTGGATACTCTTTTATATATAGGTAATTCATTACGATTTTCATAAATCCCCTTTTTTATATAACAGGCCGTGGCCCCGGTGTCAATTAATATTTTAAATTCCCTTTTAATTTTGTGGTCCACCCGTATTACATGAGGCATTCCTCTGTTGGACGCTGCTCTAAAAAATGGTCCTCGTTAATGTTGTTTACCCTCATAGTTTTTTCAGCTGGTTGGGTAACTGTCCCAGTTGATTCCCGTTTTAATGGTGGGTGTGAATCAGAGCGATTTACCTGTCCTGCGCCTGTGTTAGTTCTATGCCCTTGGTTATTATAATTTTCTTGGAAATTATTATTATAATTTGGTCGGTTATTGTTATAATTCCACGGACGACTATAACCTCTATTCGGACGATTTTGAATCCTTATGGAGCTATCGACTTCCATAGGTTCTGGTGGAGGTTGAGCTTTGGAATTGTTGTTAAAATTCCAGTTATTATTGGTTTTATTCTGAAAATTATTCTGTCTGGAATTTACTGTGTTGAAACGTAATTTGTTTCCGTGAGTTTTATTCTCGTTTTTGAATCCGTAGTATCTATTGGCAAATTGGGCCCTGAAACTATTTGATTCCAATTCTTGGCATTTTGCCAAAGCATTGGGCAAGTCCGGTGGATTTAATGAAAATAGAGTTTCGGAAATTGTTCCGTTCAATCCGGAAATGAAAACCCTAAGAGCGTTATTCCTGATAGTTTTGTTAGTTTCCTTCGTGATTTCACTATCTTTACCATATGTCATAATGGTTTTATTTATTAATAGTGTCATCTTTTTATTAACTTCATTATAAAATTCAGCTATGCTCATACGTCCTTGTCTGAGTATGCTTAACTCAGATTCTAGAATATGTATAGGACGTTTGTCACTATAAATAAAATCTAGTCTAGCGAGAATCGCTTAAAAATTGAGGACTGTACCGTGATTGGTCAGGGCGTCATGAGCCGCTCCCAAAATTTTATTTCTCAGGATAGTTAATGCAATAAAATATTGCTCGCTTTTAATCTTATAGAGGCTCATTGCAGTTTCAGCTGCTTCCCTCCATCCTACGTATTGAGTAATTTCCCCATTAAATTTTGGTAGGGATTTAATTACTTCGAGAGTGGTATCGCACTTAACGGTCGAGTCTGTCTCTTGAATTTGATACTCTTCAACTTCACAAGCACCAGCTGCTAACCTTCCTTCTATACCTTCGATTTTTTTGCTAACGTCTCCCAACTGTAAGTTTATCAATCTATTTATCAATTCAACTGTTAAGTTGCTTGATGAGCCTAAACCAGCACTAAAGTTAGGTGCTCCTGTTGCCATTTTGTTAATTTAAATTTTTCAAAATTATTATTCGAAACTTTCAAATTGTATAAAGAAATTCTTTAATTTATGTGGAATTATTTGCAACTAACTTCAAATTAATTTTAAATAATTAAGATTTTAATGGAAGCTGGCGCACTTAAAATATTTTTTTAAATATAAAATTCCTCACGAGACTTCACGTTGGGGTCTTCCTTCTATAATATAGGGGGTTGATCTTCCTTCTCTCAGTGTATCTTCTTGGTGAAGTTTTAATTTGTCTTCCTTCCTTCTTTTACGATTGGTAATTAGGTTTCAATTAATTCAAAGTCAATTTAGCACTGGTGTTACTCCTTTTCTTTATTGTTTGTACTCTTCGTTCACTTGTAGATCTGGTTATTGGTTCGTGGTTGTTTTGTTTTAAAATTTTTTCCACTTAAAAAAATTATTTGATTCAGCTCCAGTTTCTTGATTAGTTTGATGTTGTTAACCTTTTTTGAACTGGTATTTGGACTGAGCAAGTATTATCGGTGTTAGTTCACGATTTTATTTATTTAATTAATAATCGTTGAATTTTATTATTCAGAACTTTCTTTATCACCGATTTAATTAACGACGCGAGTTCAAGATTTATTTAACTTTTTTCTTTTTGTTAAACTTATCACATCCGAACTATTATTTGCGTCGGTGGGGTTTTTGGCAGCGCGAGCTCACGTTAACTATTTTACTTGTTATCATAAAATTTTTTATAACTGAGCTTTTAATTACACTGCCCCACGTTGGGCGCAAATTAAATTATTTAGATGATATTTTATTAAAAAAATTTATTTTTTATTTCATC
Source organism: Drosophila bocqueti (assembly GCA_018151655.1). NCBI lineage: Eukaryota > Metazoa > Arthropoda > Insecta > Diptera > Drosophilidae > Drosophila > Drosophila bocqueti. The sequence continues at coordinate 370,076 of JAECXF010000040.1, forward strand.
TTATTCATAAGATGGGTTTAGGTATATTTATAAATTTGGTTTTAATTAATCGTATGACCGATCTCTAAATGTCTCCGAAATGGACTGACTGCTTAACCATAATACTAATCCTCGAAACCTCGGCCAGGAGCTTTTCTTAATACTTCTGAAACTTTGATCTATGTTTACATTAAAAGCTTGGTGATGGAATTGCTTCACTGCATTGTGAAATTCAGATTTGTTGACCAATGCAGATTTCAGATTGAAGCGCAATAAGTTATTGGTCACCAAGAGGAGGCTTTGTTTACGTTAAAGATAGTTTGTTTATCCAAGTGTCCAAGCTGTGGACCGGCAGCGGCTTGGTTCTCACGACTTGGTGGGAAGATTTGGATTGGTTTATATAAACAGTTGCATAGCGGCGAAGAGCAACTTTGAGAACAAAGGAAAGCCAATATTCAGATTGGATTTCGAAAAATTGTTTATAAATTGGGCAAGGGCCCTTGAATCATGGGTTGGATAACTTGCATGCAGCAATTCTGTTTTGTGTATTTAATTGTTATTATTTTCACAATTTAGTTGTGCTGCCGGTGTTTGCTTTGCATTCCTCTTTGTGCCTTCTCCGTTTAGTTTGCGCCGTCCCGACAGCTAAACGTTAAGCTCGCTCCCACGCACACCCGTTTACCCGCTTTCTCGTTCTCCCGCTCTCTCGGTGCAGCTGCACTCTTATCTCTTCTACGTAAAGGTACAGTGGTAAGTCTTTATAATGTCCGCAATTGTCTGCTTCGCTAAGACCTGTAAAAAGGCAATTACTACTAATGATCTTACAGTCGGCTGCTGGCTGTGCGACAACATTGTGCATGCCAAGTGCATTGGTGTTGTTGCTCGGACGGTGGACGATGTAAGAAGAAACATCGTTCTGCGTTACTGCTGCGAAGACTGTCGCGAGATTGAAAGAGAAATGATGTCTTTTATGCGGCAGACCAAGGGCGGTTTTAAAGACATATTATCGAGTTTTCGTAAAACTCATGAAATGCTCTTGGCGCTGGACACTCAATTTAATAGCCTTAAACTATTAAATGAGTCTCCTAGGCGCAAAAAAACCGCAACTGGTCTGCAGCATATAGGCGGATCTCAACAACCAGCGGCGGACTCCCAACAGAATCAATTCAAAGAGTTTTGAAATCGAGTGGCAAAAAAGATTCGGCATCCGAATGTGTTGCGGGAGGGACGGTTCCCCTGATGATTTCCGTTTTGTCCCCTGGGTGGTCTCAAATATTGACCCCTCAAAGCCCCGTTAATTTACCTGCTCAGGGTATCAGGCCCGGACTACCGGCCGATATCGGCAATGCAGACAATTAGTCTGCAGCGCCGAAAGCCCTTGTAGTAATACCACCTACGAAACAGATATTTGTTTCGCGGCTCACCCCTGCTCAGACATCGGAAGATGTTATTGCCTTTATCCAAGGCAAAACTAGAGCTGAAAAAATACAAATAAAGGTGGAAAAATTCAAATTTTCTTATGCTAGGAATATTTCATCTTTTAAAATAAATGTCCCTAATGAACTCTAATGAACAATATGCTCTACCAAATTCTGGCCAGAATATGTTGTCGTCAAAGAGTTTGAAGCTAAGAAAAAGGAAGGAATATGTCTTCCCAGGCCAGACCAGACCACTGCGCCCTCTACGATATCCAATCCAAAAAACTAATTAACTCCCTCTCTATCTCCTATCAGAACGCAAGAGGCCTACTAAATAAGCTTCCCAAATTGTATTCTGATAGTCTCTCGTTTGCTTCCCAGATTATTGTGTTCACAGAAACCTGGTTAAAGCCGGAGATTCTGAGCTCCGAAGTTTTCCCAGCTGTGTTCACGATATATCGGCTGGATCGGCCTATCAGACGTGGGGGTGGTGTCCTCATAGCGGTTGACTCCACTCTCGCGTCGGAATTAATAACTTTCGAGGAGTTTGATGTTAAATTCCTCTGTGTGAAGCTAACCATTAATGGTAGCTCTATTTTCATTACCTGTTTATACATTCCTCCTTTGTCCGAACCTCCTATTTATTGAAACCATCTTTCCGCTATCCAAACGGGTTTCAACCGACTTTCTAATAAGGATCATTTAGTAGTTCTTGGTGATTGTAACATCCCAGGGGCTATTTGGTCCTCAAATACTTCCTCTAATGTATTTTTCACCTCCACACAGCATGATTTTATTGCTGGCTTGCTCGACATTTCGCTGTCTCAAGTCAACCATGTACGAAATTCCCTAGAGCGCTTGCTTGATCTCTGTGTTGTCTCAAAACCGGCAAGAGTCAATTTAGCCAGGGTGGTGCCGTTGACGTTTCCCGAAGATCCCTATCATCCTACTATCGATGTGACTCTCGACATTGTGACTGACATACAGAACATATCTGACTGTCCAGCCAAGAAAGTCCTTTGTTTTCGCAAAACGGACTTCGAACGGCTGAATAACTTTATATCAGATTTTAATTGGTCCGATTTATACATGTGCACTGACATGTCAGTAGCCGTGGATATTTTTTACAGTGCCATAAATTCCTTTTTTACTGAATGTGTTCCGTTATACTATCCATCAACATCGAATAAGCCTCCTTGGTTTACTAAAGAGTTGAGTCATCTTAAAAACAAAAAATCTAGGCTGTATACTAAATATAAATATACCGGTTCTACTTCTGTCCTATCCCTTTATTTATCTGCTCGGTCAAGATTTACCGTGTTAAACGCGCAGTGTTACAAGAATTATTTGACTTAACATAAGACAATTACGCATCCTTCCTCGCTTTCGTTTGAAAATACAACTGTAAAAAATGATCGGGCTATTGCCGATCTGTTTGCGCAGTTTTTTCAAACCACTTACTCGACTTCCACTGATTGTAATCAGACTTATTCCTACATCATGCCCAAATCGAACTTTATTTTCAGTCCTACTTTAGAAGAAGTTGTCGGCCATTCCAAAACTTTTCGAGAAAATCATTAACCCACATTAGCAGCACCTGTGTAGATCAATTATTTATCCATGTCAGCATGGATTTTTAAAGCGTAGATCAACGACAACCAATCTTTTAGAGTTCACTTCCTTCTTCCATACGGGCTTTCAGACAGACGTAATCTATACTGATTTCAGTAAAGCATTTGATTCTGTCAACCATTCTCTTCTTGTTCGGAAACTCGATCTAATGGGATTTCCGGTTGATCTTCTTAGTTGGATCTCAAGTTATCTGAATGGCAGAACGCAAAAGGTCCTCTTTAAAAATTCTCTATCTCTTGTTCTCAGGGTTACTTCTGGCGTCCCGCAAGGGAGCCATTTGGCTCCCCTGTTGTTTACATTATTTATCAACGACCTGCCCAAAGTTCTGACTAACTCCAGAGTACTTATGTACGCGGACGACGTCAAACTTTGCGTGCAATATAAGGACGCTTCCTGCCAGTCTGATTTACAAACAGATCTCAATAACTTCCAAACATGGTGCCGCATAAACTTATTGAACCTAAACGGCTCTAAATGCAAGGTAATGATTTTCTCTCGTGTCGCTCCCAAGCTCGCGACTTTCACGCTAAACTGCTGCTCTTTGGAAAGAATTAATATAGTCGATGATTTGGGTGTCCGACTGGACCCTAAACTTGACTTTATCGATCATAATTCGTGCATGGTGAATAAAGCCAGAGGTGTGCTTGGTTTCATTAAACGGTGGTCGAAAGAATTCAATGACCCCTATGTTACAAAATCCTTATATATTTCGTTAGTTCGTCCTATCTTAGAATATGGATCTTGCGTCTGGAGCCCTCAGTATGGGGTTCACAGTAAACGCACTGAGTCAGTTCAGAAGAACTTTTTGCTTTTCGCTTTACGCGGTTGGAACTGGGATCCAAACCAGAGGTTACCCTCGTACTCTAGTAGACTCCTCCTAATTAACTTACCTTCTTTAGCTAACCGTAGAACCATGCTTGGCATTACGTTCATTTTTAACCTTATCCACGGTGACGTGGAAAGTGCTGACTTGCTGGGTCAGCTTAACTTTCACATACCGAGTAGAAATACTATATCCTATATTCCTTTAGTTTTGAGCCAATGTAGAACGTCTTTTGAATTGCATGAACCCTTTAGAGTCTTATGTGCAAGTTATAACGCCAGTAGTCACTTCCTCGTATTCCTTTTCTATATCTTCATATGTCGCGCCTACTAACACGAACAGGCACGTGCTTGGTGTCAGATGGGCCACTTGAATGTACTGATCGTAGTGCATGAACGTCCAATTAATTAACCCCGAATTAGTAATTCATAATGGAATAACGCAAACGTAATCATGCCATACATCGGAAATTTTGTTTACGTGTGGCTTTCTGAAAGTTTTTGAATAAATTATGTATTTCATATTTTGATCATCACAATTATGAGTGAGTAGATGACATCCTTTCGCGACCTGGGGATTTGAAGGATTTGATCGGCTACAATATGGGGTCTTTGTTAACAATTAAAGGTCAAAGGCATTGGTAGGGTGGGTAGCGACTTTGTTTGTGTCAAACATCATCTAAGACGCCAAAACATTAATCCTGATGTTTCGCATATTTCCCTCTCGCTTTGATTTTAGTATTTTGGTTTGAGTATTTCCTCGGATTTGTTTCCAAGGCAAATAGCTTTTGGTATTTTAGCCATGATTGGTTGGCTTATTAGTTTCTGACAGGGACTCTATAAACTTATTTTTAATGTGATGTCAGGAGCAGATACAGCAACAACCCCCCCATCCCGGAAGAGCTAGAAGCTGTACACTCTGCTGTCCTGAGAGAGCGAAAGCCATCTATGGGTTGTCTACACTGATGACTAGTGTTAATTATATTGATTTCAGTGTAGGCAATCATTATCAATCGTTCTCAAGTTGTATCCACTGATGACTAGTGTTCATACAGTTTGATTCAGGGCATATAAGAACCGTTACATTACATAAAATAATGGCGGCCAACGTGGGGCATGCTAGTGGCATGTTAGTGGCATGCTAGTGGCATGTTAGTGGCATGTTAGTGGCATGTTAGCGGCTAATAGTGGCTGTTAATGGCTGCTGCTGCTACGATAGTTGGCTCAACGTCGTGAATTCTACCTCCTTATGGATTCAGTTATTAAGCCCCGTGGTCTTATAAGTTTGAGAAATGGCACAGTTACTTTATTTTTTTCGGACTTCGAATTATTTGAGGAAGTTGAGTAATATCGACCAATAAAATAAGAGGAACAGGGTGTACTACATTTGGATTTTCTAAGAAACAGAATATCGTTAAGTTAATATAAGAGCAGGATCGTCAAACATTCAAGAGCTCAATTAACTTGTTATAGAAAAAGACAACTCAAACTCACTGGATTGATAGCTTGATTTTGTTTTTTCGAATGATACATTACTGGTAGTGAACTGTACGAACTAGGATAACTGTATTCGGTACTTTCTGGAAATCGTAGGCTTGCGAAAGTGAACTTTTACGACCGAAGTGGGGTATAGAGTACTACCTGCAGGGTAACTTCATTAAGTATCATCAACGGAGTGAGGAAACTGTTTATCAGTTGGCTGCTTGTAAAGTCTTATTGACTGGAATACATAGTGTATGCACAAGTGTACCTATGTCCGTTAATTCTGATCAGCAACTGGCTTAACGTAAAGGTATACAGGAAGAATCATTCTAGGTAAAGGAAATAGCCCAAACGTATTTAAAAATATAAATAAAGACATAAACCCAAATTTTAAAATGAGATATGTGGTAACCAGGATAAAGAAAGATCAAATTACCAGTCCCCAAAGAAAAGGTCTAAGCGAAGAATATAAAATAAATAGTAATAAAAACCATAAAACATTATGCCAATTCAGCATAGTCCCGATAAAGGTTTAGCCCCAATGGCTACTCCGGAGTTGTGTTTGCTTTGTGGAGATCCACTGGCCAATACACAGCCGTGTGCCATCACCCCGTGTAAGCATATATTTCATAAAACTTGTGTTGATAATAGATTCCACCCGGACAATGAAAACTAATGCCCGGTGTGCTTTACGAAAGTTCTGTTAAAGGAGGTTAAAGTAGTTATTGGAAATTGCTCTCCGGAGTCGAAAAAAACGGCTCACAGCAAAAACAGAATATCCGTCCCCATACTCGATCAGTTGCTAGACAGCTAGAACTAGGAGAAATTCCTCCAGTGGCAGGAGATCTTCTACAGCAACAAGACTTGATACTTAACATAGGCCCAGGACCAGCGGCTGCCGAAAATAATCGAGGTGCCAGGGGCAACCACAACAATATGGATGGAGGTGCTACTCGAAGAAATGTTCCTCGAGGCAGACCTTCTAGAAGATTCAATCGGAGTAACGACAATCTTAATGAAGATAATTGGTCGCAACCGGACATTGAAAGTTTAGTTAGAGAAACTGTTAGACAGATGATGCAATTTTTATCGATCAGAAATAGTCAAGAAAATCGAATACTTCATCCATTCTCGAAACCAATAAGGTCGCAGATATTATTCAGAAGTGGGGAGTGCGATTTGAAGGAACATCAGAAGGCTTGTCTGTTGACGAATTTTTATACCGAGTACAAGTGTTGACTAGAGAGCATCTTAATAATGATTTTGATGCACTTGTCCGAAATGTACATCAGCTGTTAGTTGGAAAAGCTAGTTCTTGGTTTTGGCGAATGCATAAACAAACAGAGAATCTTAATTGGCAATAGTTTGTTAGTGCATTGCGTTCCCAATACAAAGAAAGTCGATCAATGGCAGCGCTACGCGAACAAATTCGCGCTCGTAAACAAAGACATGGCGAATCGTTTGATACCTTTTACGAATCCATTTGTAAACTTATGGATAAACACTCAGTGCATTTCGAAGAACAGGAGTTAATTGAATTAGTATAGAGTAATTTGCTTTCTGATATGAAAGAAAGGTTACTGTTTGAAGACATATTCTCAATAGAACACCTTAGAAAATTGGTTCAAAAGAGAGAGCGTTTTCTGCAGGATATAGGGAAAATCGTTCGAACTCAGATGAAACCCAAAGAGACAACTTACCGTGTCTACGCAGTAGATGAAGATGTTATAGAAGAGGAAGGAAACGAAGTAGATAATGATATTTCGGCGTTGCGAGCTCCCTCGAAAGTTATTTGCTGGAACTGCAACAAGGCAGGTCACATATTTGAAGATTGTTTAGCAGAACGTCGCGTATTTTGCTACGGATGCGGCAAACCAGACATGTATAAACCAAATTGTCTGACTTGTAAAAGCCGGTCGGAAAACCGAAAAGCCGGGGCATCCCTAAACAATCGGATGCCCCAGATGTAGATAAGGAGTTTAGTAATTCATTAGATAATAGGTCAAAGAAGAAGATAAATAATGAAATAAACGATATTCCATCCCAATTAGTATAAGGCATAGACAACACTCAACAGCCAAGAGAACCGAAAATAGCGTTTCGGCCATATGAAGACAGGCTTCGAAATTATTATTTAGTTAGAGATAGAATATTTCGTGAGAAAACTCGAACTAGGAAGCGGAATACAAAACGATTAAAAAACTATTATTGAGCAAATGTTAGCTGTATAGGAGCAGATTTAGCGTTGCATAATTTTAGTTTCTTTCCTGGATATAAAGCCCTTGTATCGCAAGTAAAAACGGCCGATGCCAAGGCACATAAGGTATTAGGAATCTTGAAAGTTTGGATGAAATATAAGGAAAATGTACATGATATGGAGCTATAGCTCACCACCATAGCTCAGAGACTCATATTAGGAATTGATTTTTGGAGAACCTTTGAGTTAGCGCCTAAGATAGTTGGAGCTATTGAAAAGCCGCTCGTCTCTGAAATGAGCCAGGACTCCTATCCGCTAAATGAGACTCAACTTCAACAACTAGAAGCGGTGAAAGAATTGTTCCCAAATTTTGCAAAACAAGGTTTAGGGCGTACTTCCTTACTAAAGCACCACATCGATGTAGGATTGGCCACTCCAGTTAAACAGAGACACTACCCAGTCAGTCCCGCCGTCGAAAAAGTGCTTTATACTGAAATTGATCGAATGCTAGAGCTTGGAGTGATAGAACCTTCAAACAGTTCTTGGAGCTCACCAATTCGAATGGTTATTAAACCAAATAAAGTAAGACTTTGCTTAGATGCGCGAAAGTTAAATGAGGCAACAAAAAAAGATGCGTACCCTTTACAAAGCATCGATGGAATTTTCTCTCGCTTGCCAACGGCCAATATTATTAGTAAATTGGACCTGAAGGATGCCTATTGGCAGATACAGTTAACGGAAGAGGCAAAACCACTCACGACTTTCACAGTGCCAGGTCGAGCTCTTTTTCAATTCGTCGTAATGCCATTCGGCTTATGTAACGCACCATCCACTGGATGACCTAATTCCTACTGATCTCCGTCACTGTGTATTGGGATATTTAGATGACTTATGCATAGTTACCGAAGACTTTGAATCTCGTTTGTCGGTACTGATCCGTATTGCAGAGCAATTCCGAAAGGCAAACTTAACATTAAACAATAGTAAGAGCCATTTCTGTGTGACCAAAGTTAATTATTTAGGATATATCATTGGCGACGGAGGTATTTCCACGGATCCTGCCAAGATATCCTGTATTTTGAACTGGCCTGCTCCTCGTAATATGAAGCAAGTCAGAGGATTTTTAGGTGTATGCGGCTGGTATCGCATTTTATTTCTAATTTTGCCGACCTAACTTTTCCAATATTGTTAAAAAGTAAGACCTTTAAATGGTCACCGGATGCTATGAATGCATTAAAGCTGAAGCTTACCTCTGCCCCGGTTCTGCATAATCCTGACTTTACGCAAAAATTCGTTTTCCATTGCGATGCGAGTCACTATAGCATTGGAGCAGTTTTAGTTCAAGTTTTTGAATCGGGAGATGAAAGACCAATAGCGTTCATGTCCAAGAAACTTTCCAAGTCACAACGAAATTATAGTGTCACCTAGCGTAAGTGCTTGGCCGTAATATTGTCAATCGAAAAAATCCGTTGCTATCTCGAGTTGCAGGAATTTGAGGTAATAACCGATCACTCTAGCCTAGTTTGGCTGATGAGGCAACAAAACGTATCAGGTCGTCTTGCCAGATGGATTTTTCGGTTACAAGGATTTAAATTCACCATATCTCATCGAAAAGGGAAGGATCATATAGTGCCAGATGCCTTATCGAGGATATGTGAGGAATACATTGAAAGTTTAGAGTTTGTAGGTCCGGAAATCGATTTAAACTCTGATTCTTTAAATGAGCACGAGTATGTAGAACTCCAAAGGATTGTCGAAAGAAGTTCGCAATTATATAAATGATTGTGAAATGTGCAAACAGACAAAAAACAGACCACCCATGGGAGAGCAGAGTGCATCAACCAGACCTTTCGAACGGTTATACGTTGATATTCTCGGCCCCTATCCACGTAGTTAAAGAGGATATACCGGATTGCTAATCGTGCTAGATCATTTCAGCCGATATCATTGGCTCTGTCCACTTAAAAAACTCACTACGTCAGCCATTAATAACTTTTTATGCGAACGTATTTTTTGTGAATTTGGAGTACCAGAGACACTAATTAGTGACAACGGATCCCAGTTTAAGGCTAAAGAATTCGAAGCAATGTTAACCAAATGGGGTATTCGTCATGTTTGTACCGCTCTTTATTCACCGCAAAGTAATGCGGCGGAAAGAGTCAATCGTTCCCTATTATCAGCTATACGATCATATCTGCGAGAAGATCAAACAGACTAGAATTTGAACTTAACAAGTATCTCGTCTGCTCTTCGTTCGGCTTTGCATCAGTCCTTAAGTTGTTCTCCGTATAAAGCTCTGTTTGGCTTTAATATGATTAACCATGGTTCTGATTATAAGCTCTTGAAACAAGTATCTCTACTAGAGGAAAATCCTCGTTTGGATAGAGAGGAACAATTAGCATTATTACGGGAAGAAATAAAAAAGAATAGCCGTAAGGCGTATGAAACGAATGTTAAGCAATACAACCTAAGATCTAACCCAGTTGTATATAGAGAAGGACAAGAAGTCTTTAAGCGAAACTTTTTCTTAAGTAATTTTAGTCAGAATTACAATAAGAAGTTAGGCCATCAATTTACTAAGTGTAGAATTAAAAACAAATTAGTTAACTCGTTTTATCTATTAGAAACGTTACCAGGAAAAGAAATCGGAACATATCACGCAAAATATATACGAAGCTAATTCCAGCTAATCTATCTGTTCAAAAAATATTTAAAATATCGGCTTACGCGCCATACGATATTCGAACTCCCTCTCCAGCCCTAGTTGATAACAATCAGCTGATCAAAGTTGCCAGCTGATCCTCTCAATCGATTAATCGATTAGAAGAAACTATCGTTTCCAAACCAAGCCGCGTGTGTCCCGAAAAAGTTATTTTCTTTTCCGCCGATTCACCCGAACAGAAGTGCATATATCAGAACAATAGATGTGCATATTAAACATAAAAAGTGCCACGCTCCCGAGTCAGAAATTATCAAAATCTCACGGCATCCGCGACCTAATCGGCTTATTTAGCTAATAAGCGCACACCCGCCAATCCCGAGCTAAAAGTACGGTAAATATTTCGCGACAAAAAGCAGTGCGAAAATTAATTTACTTTTGTCCCGTATAGGCGGCGAAATACCGCGTGCTATCACGGCCGGATGCGCCAGCATTGCCTTACATACAGGCCTAAGGATTAACTTGAACTATATTAGTCAAGCCTACATCAGCCTTTCCTGCCATTCTCATCATCCGTTTCTCATCAGTTTCCGTATAGTGAAAACTTTCGGTCGTTTAAAAACACCATTTCTTACAGTCGTACATCAATAAAAAGGCCCCGTTCGTGCCTTACGACAGGGCGAGCAAAAACCCTTTCGACACAGCAGCTATTTTTAGCGCGGTCGCGGCAGCACAGGCCAAGCTTTAACATCGCTTGTTGTTGTTGTTTCCCTACCCGTGCTCTTCAAGGCGGCTGAGCAGCGCAAAGGGAGGGGCAAAGCCCACAGCTACAGCGAGGGAGGAATCCTCGCCAGGCCAGGATCGACAGATGCAGAGAAATTAGGATAAAACCCCTTTGCCCTTTGACTAAAAATGTTGTCGGCTAGTGTTGTTGCTTTTGTTGTAAATGTAAAAGTTAAAGTTTTTCGAAGCATATTCTTTTCTCCTCTGCCACGAAAATGTACCCAATTATAAATATGTAGTCGCAGAACGCATAAACGGCTGCGGAAAAGGTGAAAAGAGACAGAGTGAATGTAAGGATAAAAACAAAAGCAAAACAAACAAGAAAAATGCAGCCATAAAGTAGAGAAATTAACCTCATAAAACAAATCATTCATTTTAAATTAACCCCCTTAAAGCCTTCAACGAGAATCGGAATGTAGGTAAGTGAACCAATCTTAAATGGACATAATATAATTTAAAGTGGAAAAAAATGAATCCACAAAAACAAAACAAAACAAAGCAAAATTATTAAGTCCTTCTAATGTGAATGATCTGTCGGTGTTATACGGCCCAATCTCATCGCCACGGCGGCCGATAATGAGCATTTAAGCTCCGTTCATTTTTCTGTTTTTGTTTTGATGGATTGCAGTGCAGTTAAGCTTGTGCATAAATGATAATAATTTAATTAATAATGATCTTTCAGAAAGCGCGCATATCGAATCTCGCCTTTAGTTAATTGATAATGATCATTCTCTTTTTCTTTTCGCTTTTCATTATCAAATCCGTGTGTTTGCTGATATATTAATGACGATACCTGATGATCATTAACGCAGATAAGAATATGCTTAGGAACAATGCGCTTCGTAATTAACCCTACATATGTAAGAAAATAGTAACGAATGCAACTACGCGACCCAAATACATATAAGCCTTAAAATCAAATGCATATTCTATAGTATATTGAAAATAGTAACGAAGGCAACTATGACACCCAAATAAAGATAGACCTTAAAATGCAATGAAAAATTATATAGTATAATAAAATCAACATGTTACTTAAATATTAACTCTTATTATTTTTAATTGCCTCAATTGTCTCATTGCCTCTCTCTCTTCCAAGTGAACGGACGTGTTTTTTTCTTGCGCTCTCGTTTTGTGTTTGTTCGGAGGGCGGTGGCTTTAACCTGGAAGGCACTCGATAAATAAAAACACGGAAGAACTTTTTCGGGGTGTTACGCGACGTGCGTCTTTATTTGTGGAATCGGAAATTAGAACTAAATACAAGAAGAAGCCTTAAAACTTACTTGGGGAGAGCGGACTAGGAGCTCGATGCACAAAAGTGCAGTGGGAGAGGGAGAGAGAGAGCGAGTGTAGGGGATCACACTGCCTCCGGAAAATAAACGCCCTTCCGGCGTGAACATTCTCCCTCCCCTTGCGAGGATACGCAGCAAAATATAAGAAGACCTTTGAGGCCCCCCTAGCGAGGATACGCTGTAGGAATATTGAAGGCCTTTGCTCGGCAACGCGTTGGATATGCTGAGCGCTCGTGGACATGAAGGAGTGTGTGGTGATCCTGGCCACAGGACTGGCATCGGTCGTCACTGCGGCAAGATCCCGTGGAATGATGGTGGGCCAGGCAATTGACGCAGTACTTCTTTTGTATGACTGCCTGGAGCCGTTTCTCAGCGCTAAGCATAAGAAAACGGTGGCACTTCCGAAGAGGATGGTTCCCTTGGCAGACTCGGCATGGGTAGGATAAAATACCTCGGGAACGTCTGCATCTCACATCGTCGTATGGAACCCAGTAATTGGAGGAATCGGGGGTAATAGTCACTCGTGTGGAGAACGAGGAAATCCTTTGGATCGGAGCAGAAGCAGTATCAGGAGCAGTCGGTTCACTGGAGGAGCAGTTGCTTGGATGCAACAAAGTGTGATGCCGACCGTGACACTTGAAGCACTTGTGGGCGCTTGTGCAATTACGGAGTTGATGACCGCTTGCAAAGCAATTTAAGCACAACCGCTTTTTCTGGATATAAGATGTACGATCCTCTGTCGTCATCTGAAGGAAGCGTGGACATAAACGCACTGGATGGTTCTCTTTGGAACATATATCGCATCTTTTGGATATCAGAACGATCCTCGTACTGAAGGATTTCAGTATTCGTGGCGACACGTCGGAGGGTGTCGTTTCTGACGGATGGAGGCGCAACTTAGGAGGTTGAATAGAATCTATAGTTTCTAGAGTTCTATGGCGCTCAGTCAGGAATGAATCAAGTTCTTGCCACGTAGGAATTTCGGTTTTATTTGTTAAGGACTGCTCCCATAGTGAGAGCGTCAGCTTTGGAAGTTTCGTGGAACACAAATAAACCAGGAGACAATCCCAATTATCCGTAGGAAGGCCGGACAAATTTAGGGATGTGAGGCAGTTCTGGATTTTATTTTGCAGCTCTTTCAAGGTTGCCGAAGATTCCTGTGCAATGGACTGTATGTTTAGTAACTTCTTCAGTTGGCTGTTCACCAGCGCTCGCTTGTTTTCGAAACGCTCAGATCGGTTTTTCCAGGCTGAGCGGAAACCATCGTTGGTAAGTGGCGAATTGGAAACTACGGAATGAGCTTCACCACTAGTCTTGGCATATAGATAGAACAACTTTTCAACAGGGGTCAGCGCAGGATTGTCTATATAGACCGCTGTGAAAAGGGCTCGGAAAGTCGGCCAGCGAATGTAATCGCCCGAGAAAACTTCTGTTTCGCACGGAGGAAGCTGACAGCCAGACGGATAGGAATTTTGGGGCGGAACGGGTTGGATTTGAGCTGTTTTTGAAGCGATCGTCTCGATCTGTTCCATAACCTTTGCGGCACACCTTTCGTAAATAAAATAGGCATACTCTTATTTTGCCTTTATAGTAGGTAAGGTGTCCCCCGTGCCCTCTAAGCCAACTGAAATTTGCTCTGAACAAGCTTCGTACTCTTTCTCGACCTTATCCCATAGCGCTCGGACTTGGTCGAGATGAATTTGGCAGGTGTACTTGGATGGACTTGGTGCTGCTGGATTGCAGACTCTGGACTCAAAGTGACATTTGTCAGTGATGACAAAGTGACATAGTTAGTTGGAATTTTATAAAAAATCATTTTAAAATTATTTTGTGTGCCTGGACTTATTCAGTTGACTGCTGCTGTATTTGCCGCGGTACTGTTCTTGAAGATAAGGCGTGCGTGTGAATATGTTTGTGCATTCACCGTTTGCCAATGCAGAATAGCGGAGAACACAAGAGGTGGAAAAAATTGCCAAAAATCGAAGCGACGACTTGCAGTCGATTATGTGTAATGGTTGGCCTTGGAGAAAATTAACTAAAGTTCAAAAGAATATTTAAAATATCGGCTTACGCGCCATACGATATTCGAACTCCCTCTCCAGCCCTAGTTGATAACAATCAGCTGATCAAAGTTGCCAGCTGATCCTCTCAATCGATTAATCGATTAGAAAAAACTATCGTTTCCAAACCAAGCCGCGTGTGTCCCGATTCACCCGAACAGAAGTGCATATATCAGAACAATAGATGTGCATATTAAACATAAAAAGTGCCACGCTCCCGAGTCAGAAATTATCAAAATCTCACGGCATCCGCGACCTAATCGGCTTATTTAGCTAATAGGCGCACACCCGCCAATCCCGAGCTAAAAGTACGGTAAATATTTCGCGACAAAAAGCAGTGCGAAAATTAATTTACTTTTGTCCCGTATAGGCGGCGAAATACCGCGTGCTATCACGGCTGGCTGCGCCAGCATTGCCTTACATACAGGCCTAAGGATTAACTTGAACTATATTAGTCAAGCCTACATCAGCCTTTCCTGCCATTCTCATCATCCGTTTCTCATCAGTTTCCGTATAGTGAAAACTTTCGGTCGTTTAAAAACACCATTTCTTACAGTCGTACATCATTAAAAAGGCCCCGTTCGTGCCTTACGACAGGGCGAGCGAAAACCCTTTTGACACAGCAGCTATTTTTAGCGCGGTCGCGGGAGCACAGGCCAAGCTTTAACATCGCTTGTTTTTGTTGTTTCCCTACCCGTGCTCTTCAAGGCGGCTGAGCAGCGCAAAGGGAGGGGCAACGCCCACAGCTACAGCGAGGGAGGAATCCTCGCCAGGCCAGGATCGACAGATGCTGAGAAATTAGGATAAAACCCCTTTGCCCTTTGACTAAAAATGTTGTCGGCTAGTGTTGTTGCTTTTGTTGTAAATGTAAAAGTTAAAGTTTTTCGAAGCATATTCTTTTCTCCTCTGCCACGAAAATGTACCCAATTATAAATGTGTAGTCGCAGAACGCATAAACGGCTGCGGAAAAGGTGAAAAGAGATAGAGTGAATGTAAGGATAAAAACAAAAGCAAAACAAACAAGAAAAATGCAGCCATAAAGTAGAGAAATTAACCTCATAAAACAAATCATTCATATTAAATTAACCCCCTTAAAACCTGAAATCAGCTCTTCATCCCTGTCATCGTGAAGGCCTTCAACGAGGATCGGAATGTAGGTAAGTGAACCAATCTTAAATGGACATAATATAATTTAAAGTGGAAAAAAATGAATCCACAAAAACAAAACAAAACAAAGCAAAATTATTAAGTCCTTCTAATGTGAATGATCTGTCGGTGTTATACGGCCCAATCTCATCGCCACGGCGGCCGATAATGAGCATTTAATCTCCGTTCATTTTTCTGTTTTTGTTTTGATGCACAGCAGTGCAGTTAAGCTTGTGCATAAATGATAATAATTTAATTAATAATGATCTTTCAGAAAGCGCGCATATCGAATCTCGCCTTTAGTTAATTGATAATGATCATTCTCTTTTTCTTTTCGCTTTTCATTATCAAATCCGTGTGTTTGCTGATATAAGTTGATTTATTTATAGGTAGGTAGGTTAAAGTGGTGAGGCTCTCCACAAGCCTCCAATTAGAGCTGAGCTCCGTTTTGATCCACACCCTCTGTTTTCTGCTTGTAGCTGGTCAAGCTCAGCACCAACCCGAATCGTTAAGGGGGGGTCTGGTTTTGAGGGTTAAAAAAAAGTGCTTTTTTTTTATTTCATATTATGAAAGTATAGTATCTCAAGAATGTTGTCTGCAAATATGAAGTCAATCGGAGCAAAACTCACAAAGATATAGCTTTGGAAGTAGGCGGGTTTTACCAGGGTCTTACCGCTCCGAAAAACTTTAAACGCGTTTTTCTCAGTTCGATGTTTTTTGAGTCGGTGCACACCGTATCTCAAAATCTATTCAACCGATCGTTCTCAAATTTTTTACAGTATTTCCTTACATAATTCATGAGGTATTGACGTCGAGTTTTTTTTGTTTTTGTTTTTAGTTTTTTTATTATTAACAACAATAGTCATGAATTTTGGCCAAAAATGTGGTATTTTCACTTTCAAGTCTTGTAAAAAATTAAAAAAATTAAAAAAAACTAAAAACTCGACGTCAATACCTAGAGGGACATTTATATTTATGGAAAAACTTTGGTTGGTTCAATTCAGATGATCCACTGCTGAGGTATGGTGTGCACCGCAAAAGCTTTTTTTTTTTGACGCTTGCGAAGAATTGCTGCCATTATTTTCTGCCTTCAAACCCAGACCCCCCCCTTAAGGAAAGTAAGGATAGCTGCAATCTTAAGCTTTCCTACTTCTCTCAGCGATTCTAGCTGGAAGGCACCGAAATGACGCATTCTCCTGTTGTTCAAAGCTGGACAGTGACAGAGCAGGTGCTCTGGTGTCTCCTGTTCTGCTTGCTCCTTCCAGCTTCTGCAGCTTGTGTTATAGGGCAGCCCCATCTTCATTGCATGCGATCCTATTGCCCAATGACCGGTGGAGACAGCTGTGATCCTACTGATGTCCTTTTTACTATGGGATATCAGTTCTGTAGTGCGTTTGCTGTCGAAGTTCGGCCAACATAGCTTCGATCTTCGGTTTTGACTCGTCCTTGACCATTCTTTGGTGGCCTGACCTTTGAAATAGTCATGGATCTTAGACTGTACCGCTTTCAGCGATATTAGTGTATTTTTAATGTTGCTACGCTCGGCTGAGCCCTTGCGGGCTAGCTCATATCTGCCTTTTCATTTCCTGGTATGTCGTTGTGTCCTGGCACCCAGGTGATTCTAACGTCGTTGTGTTCAGCAAGCTCGTTTAAAGCTGCCTTACATTCCGACACTAACTTCGAGTTTGTCTTGACCGCTGCTAGGGCTTTGATAGCCGCTTGGCTATCCGAGTAAATCCTCACTTTGGTATTGCTAAGGTCTCGCTGATTGGATAGTCTGGCTGCCTCCAATACAGCGAGTACCTCAGCCTGAAAGACCGTCGCTGATGCTGGGAGACTGAAAGTCGATTCAATCCCCCAGCTCTCAGCGAAGATCCCAGCCCCCACACCACAGCTCATCTTGGAGCCATCGGTGTAGAGCGATACCTCATCCTGTTCGGTTACTCTGCCTCTAGTCCATTCCTCCCTTGTCGGGTAGGAGGTCGTATAGCCGTTGCCGAATCTAATTTCGGTTGTCATGTAGTCCGTGTTTTTGTCTATTAACGACGTGACCCCGTCAAGAATAGTGCGGTGTCCTATGCCGCGATTCCTCCAGCAATTGCTTGCTTTTAGTCTCACCGCACTCTGCGCCGCCGCAACCTTGATAAATAGGTCAATCGGCATGATGTCCAGGATTACGTTCAGGGCGGCCGCCGGGCACGAGCGCATAGCCCCCGTTGCTCCTGCGCAAGCCGAACGTTGTATCCTCGTTAGTTTGGTGATGTTATAAGCTCTAGTGAGTGCCGGCCACCATACTAGAGCCCCGTATGTTAATATAGGTCTAACTACTGCTGTGTATAGCCATATTATGGTCCTAGGGTGTAGTCCCCAGTTTTTCCCAAACATCTTTCTACAGGAGTAGAAGGCAATGCTTGCCTTCCTGACTCTCTCTTCGATGTTTTGTTTCCATGATAGCTTAGGGTCCAGTATAACTCCCAAATACTTCGCCTGCTGAGAAAGTTTTAGCTCTATGCCGTCTATTTTGGGCATGTTATAGCTTGGGATCTTTGATCTCCTTGTAAATAACATTAGTTCTGTCTTATTAAGGTTAATCCCAAGTCCGCAGGATTTCGCCTTTTTATTTAGTCTGTCCAGAGCACCCGACATAATGTCGCTTATGACGTCGGGGAATGGACCTGATACTAGTAGCACTACGTCATCGGCGTAAGCTACTGCTCGTACTCCACCACAATTGAGTTCTTTCAATATGTGGTTCATGTTGGTTAGCCAGAGAAGCGGCGATAATACTCCGCCCTGGGGTGTGCCTCTCTTCACTACTCGCGTGAGGTGAGTGCCACCCAGTTCGGCCACTATCGTCCTACTCGTGAGCATAGCACCTATCCATTCTCTGGTGCATCTCTCAACACCTATCGAGCTGAGGGAGCCCAGGATGGGTTCGGCGTTCACGTTATTGAACGCACCTTCTATATCTAAGAAGGCGGCCATCGTGTATTCTTTGTAGTTCAGAGCTTTCTCGACGTGACACCACTTCATGCAGTGCTGTCTCGGTCGATCGACCCTTTCGGTATGCGTGCTGAGCATCCGATAGGTGATCTTCCTCCGCCTTGTCTCTTATGTGTATGTCCATTAGCCTTTCCATCGTCTTCAGGATGAAGGATGTCAGGCTGATTGGTCTATAATCCTTGGCTAGGATGTGACCCCTCCTGCCCGGCTTTGGTATAAATATCACTTTAGCTTTCCTCCATAGGAGCGGTATGTGACTCAAGTTCATGCTTGCTTCATAGATGGCTTTGAGCCACCTACTGATGCTTTCTATTGCTGCCTGTAGCATCGCCGGAATAATACCGTCGGGGCCCGGGCTTTTATATTTGTCGAAGGAGTTTATCGCCCATTGTATCTTTTCAATGGTGATAATGTGTCCAGTTGACGTGAAATTCTGTTCGGTTCTAGGTCTCCCCGGGTCCGAGTTTACCCGCACATTCCCTGGGAAGTGCGTGTCTACCAGTACCTCTAGGGATTCTTCGACTGACGATGTTGACGTACCGTCAGGTTTGTTAATTAGGGATGGGCTTGTGTGCCCTTTAGCAAGGATCTTACTTAGCCTTGCCGTATCCTTTATGTCTTCTAAAGCTTCACAGTAACTTTTCCAACTTTTCTAACTTTTCTTTCTTGGCTTCGTATACTGCTTTTTTGTATTGTTTTTGTACTACTTTGTAGGGTGCCCATTCTTTGGACACAAAACATGTATTAAAGGACTTTCGTGCTCTCTTTCTGAGGTCACTCAGTTCCTTGGTCCACCATGGTGGATACTGTTTCTTTGCATACGACACCTTGCATGTCTCATTGTAGGCGTTGTTTAATATGTTCGTAAGGTCCTCTACTTCTTTATCAAGGGCCTTTGCTGAGGATTGTACTTTAATCCTCCTGTTCCTAACCTTTGCGTGGACAATATCACTGAACTTGCCCCAGTTTGTCTTTCGTGGATTGCGTCTAGGTGTCGCTTTGCTGGTCGGCACCGATAACTCAAAGAATATGTACCTGTGATCGGAAAAGGAATGTTGAAGCGACACATTCCAGTTCTCTACTGTATACCGGCTGTGTTCTACGAGTAAGGTGAGATCTAGCACCTCCTCCCACCCCTGAAAGACCTCCGTGCTCGGAAATATAAAGGTCGGTGTATTCCCTTTGTTACATATTGTAACGTTACGGCATATAATATGATCAAAAAGTGACTCACCTCTATCATTTGTTTCGGAACTTCCCCAGAGCGTGTGTCTCGCGTTCGCGTCGCACCCGATCACCAGGGTTGTCTTCGTGTCTTCAGCCCGTTGCAACAGCTTGAGCACCGGATCTGGCGGAGCCGGATCGTCATGGGCCATGTATGCCGAGGAGATTAGCACTCCTGTCCCATCCGTTGTCACGAATCTGGCAACTGCTAGATCCGATGTACTGAGATTAGAATGGTTAAAAAATGGTTAAAATGGTTCTTTATTACTATACATGCTCTCGGTCTACCTGTCGAGTTAGTGTACAGTAGTGTATATCCAGGTAGTGTCAGACCAGAAACTTGCTCGTTCCGGGTCCATGGTTCTTGTAGTAGCGCAATGTCGACATCCTTCTCCCTTAGAAGGATGGACAAATTAGCTGAAGCGTGCGAGCTGCGCTTCAAGTTAATTTGCACTACTGTCGGCATTGGTGTTCGTCGGTGTGGAGTTGGGCGACTTGTCGTCGATGATCAGGTCATCCAACAACTTGTTCGTGTCTTCCACCTCCTCCAGTAGCTCATCCGGCTCGGCTAGGAAGACCTTGATCTTGGCCTTCCTGATGCCGTACCGGATTTTGAAGTCATTCTTTTCCAGCTGCGGCAGGCAACGCTGGTTTATGAGCAAAAGAAATGGCTGGCTCGTCTTCATTTCTTTTTCAGCTTTCAAGATGGCCCAGTCCTCTGTATGGACGTCTGGGTTTTGTGCTCTCAGACATTAGGGCACCCTGGCATGGTCAGTTTGCCCCAGTGGTAACCAGATGCGAGCTCTGGGTCTTCTCGGAATCTCCCTGGCGTGGACCAACCTAATCCACGTGTTGCCGATCTTGGCCACACACTCTTCCAGGAAGCTCCTCGAGAACCCGTCGTCGCACCTGATTACTCGGTGCCCTCTCACCACGTCCGAAGAGTCGAAGGAGGGAATAGGACCGTCCGGCTTGGCGACCAACATGTCAGTCACCAAGTCAGACAACTTGGCCTCTATCTCCCCCCACTTCTCTGCCAGCAGGCGCCCGTAGTCGTTGAGCTCATCATCCAGCGCCATAGCCAGACCGTCTCTGGCCACCTCGCTGAACTTCTTCGTCTGCTTAACGAAGGATGTAGCTCTGGCTTTCCCCTGAGCGTCCTTGGCCCTCTTAGGTGCGCTAGCGCTCACGTCCTGTGATCGCTCACGCTTCGCCTTCGGGGGTTGGAACGCCTCGGGGTTAGCCTTTTGGTATGCTTCGAATTCCGCAATCTCTGCAAGGAACTTCGCTTTGTCTGCCGCGTCTCTAGGGTCCACCTTGCCCTCAGCCTCATTCTTAGCGATCTTGCTTAGAATAAAGCGGGCCCTGTGTGCTCTAGCGCGCCTTTTTTGATGTGTCAGTGGGTTGGCTTCGGTGGTGCTCAACTGAGCCACACCTATGTGTGAAGTGGTTTGGGGAGTGCTAGTACTAGCGCCCCCCTCGGATATCAACGGAGCGTTGGCGACCGGGCTTGGCCTCAACAACTCGTCTTCGTCAATATCCGACGATGCTTGAGATGCTAAGCCCTGCCTAGGCATTAGCAACTCCTCCTCGTCCATCATTGACATTGTGCGGGGTTTAGCCTCCCCCACGAGGTCCGAAGCATGGGAATTCATAAACATCTGCATAATCGCCCGCTTTGCTCGACCAGGCAAGCGCGGCGGGCCAGAGGGGGTTTGGGGCATTGAAGGAGGTCGACCGCGGCTTCGCCCCAAAGCCGCGGCAAGGCATCTTACGACCAGTGTTGCCAGAACCAAAAACGGATTTTCCGCTAGGGACGGTATGAAATTCCGCTAGATTCCGCTAGATTCATTTTCATCTTAAGATTCCTAAAAAAAAAAAAAAAAAAGTCCTCAACCTCTCCCATTTGATTTTTTAGAAAAAACAAAAAAAAAAGGTCTTCAATTTCGAATACAACAGGGGTAAAGAATATAATATATTTATTTCAACACTCAAACATCAATATCTTCGTAATTTAGTAGTGAAACCGCTTCGTTTGCCACGTTGCAATCAATGCTTTCTTCTTCGTCATCTTCTGCGTATTTCTTGGAAGACTTGATCTGCGCCAATACGTCCTTAGGGAATACGTAGCTTTTGCAGCATTTCTCCTGGCGCCGAAGTGCAAATCTCGTGACCAGCAGAGCATTCACCATTTTGGTACGCATTTTATTCCGGAGTTTGTTTTTTATTATGTTCATTTGGCTGAACACTCGCTCGACTTCTGCGTTAGAATGCGGCAATACCAACACACCAAGAGCATATTCCACAAGATCATTGAAGGGATTTTTCCCTGCCGCATCCGTATACTTGCGAACTTCATCCCAAAATGCGATCGTATCGTTTGTTTCGTTCCACCGAACCAAATGAATTCCGTCGTATTGACCCTCAATCAAAGTCACTAAATCGGATGAAATACCCGAAGAGACAAGAAAATCGGAAATTTTTTCTTTGTGGGCGTTCAAAATACTTTTGACGGAAAAGCGGTCACTTTGTTGCAAGACTTTGATGTTCTCGGGAAGTCGCTGTTGCAACTGTTTAAACAGGCTGAGCATAAAACTTCTCGCGTGATGGCGAAAAACATTCTCGTCTTCGAGACTCATGAGTTTGTGTTCTTTTAAGTGACTAAGTTTGGATTCAGTAGCAAAACCGAGGTAGGGTTTTGGATCCAAATAGTCGTCGATGCTCTGAGTCAGAACATCACGTGTGACATTTGGCACCATAATTTTGGCTGCTATTGAACGAACAAGGAGAACCAAATCCTAAAAAATACAATAATTCAATTTTCTGTTTTAAAAAATATTCGACAGTAATAAAAATACCTTGAGTAATTTGGTTGGGTCCACTCCATTAGACTCAAAGAGTTTGTTGACTCTTTGCACGTCAGAAAGTGTTGGCTTTAAAAAAAGCAAGTAAAGCAAATTCTGCTCGTCACTATACATCGAAGAAAGCTTTTCAGCGGAAAAACATCTTTCGGCATCTTTGGCGAGTTGGAAATGAAGTTTCAATGGATCCCATTGATCAACTATTCGAGAAGACGCAGGTTCAATGGAGATCCACCTGGTATTTGCCATTTGTAAAATTTTCAGTGGCTTCTTTCCAAAATTCAAAGTTTCATACAGCTCACGGTATTTTGCTTGTCGCGGGCCTGATCTTGAAAACCAGGTATGCGTGTCGGCAATCAGGGTTTCAAGGTACCGCGGTAAAGTTTCAGCGCCAGCATGAGACAGAGCTAGCTGCAATGAGTGGCAAAGGCACCGAACTAGGATCAGGTGCGGTATTAGCTTTTTCAGGCGAGCGTAGACCCCATTGTTGACCCCCGTCATTACACTTGCATTGTCGGTACCTAATCCTCGCATTTTTAAAATGTCAAGTCCCAACATTTCCACGGCATTAATCATTGCTGTGACGATCGCTTGCGAGTCGCACGCGGTAAGTTCCACCAGGCTCAAAAAGGTGGAGATTATTTTTCCCTGAGATTTGCTGAAATAGATGATAACAATCCCAAGAAGCTTGGATGCTGATATGTCATTAGATTCGTCGAGTAACAAGCTGTAGGGACCATCAGCGATGTCCTTTAGAAGTTCGCGCTCAAAATGAGGAAAACAAATATTTTTGATAATTGCACTACACTTGGTACGGTGCATCTTTAGGCTTTTGGCGAGTTGACTATCAGTAAACACTGAAGTACACACTTCGGTCAAATGGTCTGCTGCGTTGATAGAACAATGGACGGCGGCAAATAAAGCCAAGGCAGCTTCAGCTTTCGATGTTTCATAATTTTCTGCGGAAAACGTAATGACTTGCTGTCTACTGGTGGAAAATGGCTTAGCCGCGTTCAAATGTGAATTCGCCTTCGCATGATTGACGAGATCACTTTTTTTAGTGTTCAGAATCTTTCTTGAACCGTCAGCTGATCTACAAAACCTGAAAATGTTTGCAGTTTTTAATATTTCATAATGTTATAATGTTTTATATATGTATACCTGCATGCAGCTTTTGTAGGATCTCCGACAACGGGCATGATCCATTCTTTTAATTCTGGAATCTGCTCCCACTGTTTACAATATTTTTGAGCATATTGTTTTATGGCAGACATTGCTCTGCCTTTAGCCAATTTCAAATTCGTGTTAACCTTATGCGTGAAAGAGCGCGTTCTCAAAGTTTTCACAGCTTTCATCGGAATCGAAATCCGCTAGAAATTCCGCCCTCATCGGAATCGAAATCCGCTACAAATTCCGCCCTCATCGGTACCGAAATCCGCTAGAAATTCCGCCCTCATCGGTACCAAAATCCGCTAGAAATTCCGCTAGCCGCTAGGGACATATTTTTTGCCGCTAGCATACCCTGAAATCCGCCAGATCTAGCGGCATTCCGCTAGAAATGGCAGCACTGCTTACGACCCAGGGTTGCCCGGCCCTGAGAAGGCTCCGTTCAAACACAGCTGGATTAACCCCTCAGCTGCGAACCTGTAAGCCAGCGGGCACGGGTCGCGTAACACGCCTGGCTTGAGGGGAGGTCTTTTTAAGACTTACCCAGGTTTCGGTAAGGAGGTGGATTCAAAGGAGTTATAGGATGGAGGATTCACAGGGAATTGCCGCTCGCATTAGCCGTACCGTAGTACGTTTCCAGGAGGTACCACGCGGAGGACCCTTTCCGAGGAGAGGGTGGTGACTATCAAATTGATATTCACCTGCGAGTCGACTTGATGCACCAGTGGCACAAGGAATATACATCAGCAAATACTATGCTGATCTTGCCTTGGTCTGATGCACCCTTACCACCCATCTATATATATAAAATGCTTTGTCCTGACTGACTGACTGACTGACTGACTGATAGATCACAGCCATGGCCAAACCACATGTCTTAGAGACTTGAAGTTTTTTTTAAAAAATCAGAAAAAAAATTTCCAGATTCGTATGGGTATTTTAATTTTCTAATTCCACCTGCAACATATTTAAAAAAATAAAAAACATAAATTAAAAACGTTCTCAAAATTTTCGAATATTTACTGCTTAAGTAGTAGGCCTTGCCTCATTTTATATTTGTCATTCGACTTCAAAGAATCTTTATTTCTCATTTAGTGCGCTGACTTCAAAGCGAAATTTAATACAAAATATTAAGTGTGGATCTGCATCCGATCAAAGCGAGGATGCAATAGCGGGTCCTCTAGTTTATTTATAAATTAAATAAAAAAATAAATTTACGATTTTGGTTTTTTCAACTTTCTTTATTGAATGTAAAATTTAGACTGAATTAAAGTTCTACTCTAGCTCCCTAATCTGGACTTTTGTGAATCAGGTTTTTTGTGTATCGGTGGCAGCGCTGGTGCAGCGACGGTGGCAGCGACGAATCAAAGATTGATAACAGTGTGTCAGGGCAGCGATGGTGGCAGCGCTGGTGTGGCGAAGGTGGCCGCGCTGGTGCAGTCGGCTGTAATTGGTTAATTGCAGTTCTGCTGATGATTTGTCTTTTCCCTGTTGTCGTCAATACTTCTCGTGAATTGCATGTGCCCGTGTGACTGCAATCCATTTCCTGTTGTGGCTGATATTTCTTGGGAATTGCGGGTGCCCGTGTGAACTGCAGTTCAATGCTCTGTGATTTGATGATTTGTTTACTTTATGTTGACGCGTGCAGGAAATAATGCAGATGCTGACCTAAGCTTTACTTTATCAGCTTTATAAGCTTTTGGTAAAGCGTGTTGTTAACTCCTCCCCCTCTATTTTGAGCTTGTCCTCAAGCGACGTTCATTAGAAGAATGGTATGGTGTTGAGATTAACTCTGTTGGTGGTTTTCATGGGTTCGGGAGATGCCACTTGTAGAATAATCTTCTCTTGCTTTCGTTTGCAACAGTATAAAAACCCTGCGACGATTGTGGAGGTAGCGAAGAGAAGGGTGACGTAGTATTTGTTATAGTTGCTATCTGTTTCCAATTCTGCCAAACGTTTGGTGTTGTTAATATGTAAACTTTCCAGAGCGTTGAGAGATAGTATTTTGATTCGTTCTTTCTCTGCAGGGGTTATTTGGATCATGGGCCTTGATGATTGTATGGGCTTCGTCTCAAAGTTGTTGAACTCTTTTCCGTTGATGGTGAGTGTCTCGTTGAAGAAGTTGATGACGTATGTTCCCTCCAGTTTCTGCATTTTGTTGTTCCACTCTAGTGTGCCATTGTAGTTGTTAACCATTATAAGACCGCTGCTTATTTCCTCTATTGTTTCGATGTGGTCTGCGTTGCTGAATTCACATAACCCTTTCTCTCCTATCAAAAGCTTAGGTAGACAAGTACTATTGCTTATGTTTACAATATTATTCTTGTAACAAATTTTAATTTTATGATAAGTTTTACATTTATTTCTTATGCCAAACATATTTTCGTTTTTAAAAAATATTTCTTGAAATTTTATGTTTACAATTGTGTTCTTTTTGATAATGGGCTTGATAAGTGTGTTTTCGTATATAGTTTTTTCTAAATTTGGGACTTTAATTATATATAAAATTGTAGTTTTGTTATTTAATATAGTTACATCGGAAAATTCTAGCATTTCTTCTATTGATAGTAATGGCATATTGCTTTCTTTGAATATTTTATCAATTTCAATTATTACTTTTTCATTTAATAAGAATGTATTTATTACATTTAGCTTAGCCCATTGAATGGCGTATTTAACATTTATGATTTCTTCTTTGACGAGCCTGATTTGATTTTGCAAGTTAAAAGTTATTTCTGTGTTAACATAGCTGTCTTTTCTGATAGAATTTGATAAAGAATTAGTAAATTTAGTTATCTGATTTAGTCTTTCCTGAAATTGATTGTTAATTAAGAGTTGTTTGTTGCTATTGTTAATTAGATCGTTCATATTATCTTAGAGTAGAATTAGGTCGTCGTGGTCTGGAGTACCGGCAATGTACTTCCATGCGGTTCCTATTAAATTGATTGCTCTAGTGTTTCTATTATGTGGTGTGGGGGATAAAGTTTGGAGAATGGAGAATGTTTGAACCAATTCGTGTTTTATGGTGTGGTAACTGTTTGAATGTTTTAGTTCGTTGTCTACATATGAAGCTAAGGTATTTAAAGTGTTTGTAATGTGGTTTATATCTATAACATGAATTATTCTTGTGGTGGATGTTTGAATTTTCCCTAGTCCTTTATTTATTACTGCAGTCTGTACGTCGGTATAGTTGGTAATGTCTAGAAGTCCATTCGCTATTGTTATGGTGCATAGCATTAATGTCCTGAAAGGGTAAGGTAATTTTAGTTATTTCGTATGTTACTTTTGTGTATTCTCTTCCCTGATTCTGTTACAACTGTAGTATTCTTGTTACCTTTAACTATTTCTTTTCTATATCTTGCTGATAATTTAGAACCAAGTCGTGTGTTTATCTTAACATAAATTTCGTCACCTACGTTATAGTTTTTTAATGCGTTACGGTTCTGGTTATGATATTCGAGGTCCTTTTTCTGTTTGTTTATTAGTCTGTCTATGTTGTCTAGTCTGGTTTGTTCGTAGGCTTCGGGATTAGTTGATACTGTTCTACCGAAGAACACTTCAAGTGGTCTTTTCTTTGTTACAGAATGAATAGTGTAGTTATATTCGTACACTGCTCTTTCTAGTAATTCTGGAAAGTTTTTGTGGGTTCCATCTTTCTTGATACATCTCATTATTTCAGAAAGTGTCGAATGGAATCTTTCGACCTGACCGTTTACAGTGCTTTTGTGGGGTGGTGCTTGAAAAATATCTATATTAAGTTGGTCTTTGAGCATAAAAGTTATGGACTGTGAATTTAAAGACTTTTCGTTATCCATGACAACATATTTGGGGACGCCGTAGTAGAAAATAATCTCTCTTAGAGGGTTTCTTATGTCTTCTATTGCTTTGGACTTTATTATTTTGGCCTGCGCTAATTTAGAGAATATATCTATGGCTGTTAGAACTAAATTCTTTTCTGTAGAATAGATATCGATGTGGATAATTTGTCCGGGGTATTCCGGAATAGGAGTTTGCTCTAAAACGGGGTTAGTCGGATGTCTATCGTATTTTTCTTCTTTGCAAACTTTGCATTGTTTTATCAATTTTTCTATTTTCTTCTTCAATTGGGGAAAGTAGAATTTTTCGGACAATTGAGTTTTATTTTCCGTAGCATTTCTATGGGCTCTATTGTGGACTTTAAGTATCTCCTCTTCTTGTTCTGATTCATTAGTGAGGTCGGTAACTTTATTTTTTTGTAAAACGAATTTTAACTTTACTAAAGTTATCGGGTATATTGATTGTATTTTCCCCATGATATCTTCAGAAGTTTGTATTCCGTTAATAACGGATGGGTTAAGGTATTTCCGAAGTATTAGTATAAGTTCGTCAAGTTCGTAAGTTTGTAAGTAGTAGACATGACATAGTCTATGAAACGTAGGGAAAGGTATGCTAAATTTATAGTCGTTGTTGTTTGCTTTATGGATGAAGATTTGATTTCTAAAAGCGTTAATGGGTACTTCTATACTAGGGATGAGGTTATGGCTTGAACTCTCGTCGCTATGTTGAGTGGATACTGAGTTTATCTGACCTAAATTTGAAATGCGAGACAATGCATCTGCTACTACATTGTCTTTTCCTGGTTTGTAGAGTAACTCGTAGTCGTATTCTTCTAAGTGAGATTTCCATCTTTTAATTCTAGCGTTGCCATTCCAACTACTCAATGAATGTGTAAGCGGTTGGTGGTCAGTGAATATTTTCACTTTGGCTTTACCGTATAGATAGTTGCGTAACGCTTTAAGGGCCCATATAATGGCCAACATCTCTTTCTCGTTAGCTGCATAATTTTCTTCAGCTTTGGAGAGGGTTCGTGAGATGAATGAGATAGGTTGACTGTTCTGTGAGAGAACTGCACCAATGGCATAGTTTGATGCATCGGTGGTGAGGTGGAATTCTTTTTTAAAATCGGGGTATTTAAGTAACACATCTTGTGATATTAATGAATTTTTTAGTTTTTTAAATGCTTTTATGGCTTCTTGGTTGAAGCTTATTGCTTTAGTTGATGCTGCTTTCTTGCTTACGTGTCCATCTTCACCTCTTAACAGTATGGTGAGTGGTTTAGCAAGTTTTGCGTAATCCCTTATAAATCTCCTATAGTATCCTGATAAGCCTAGAAATGATCTGAGTTCTCTTATTGTCCTTGGGGTAGGAAAATTAGCTATCGCCGATACTTTGTCAGGGTTGGTTTCAATACCTTTATCGGATATTACGAAACCTAGAAATTCAACTTTGCTCTTGAGGAATTCGCATTTATCAAGTTGACATTTAATATTGGCTCTATATAGGGTATCAAATATGATATTTAAGTTTTCAAGATGAGATTTTTCGTCTTGGCTAAAAACAACTATATCATCAATATAGATATAACAAATTTTCCCTATATGTTCACGCAGTATATCTTCTAGTGCTCGTTGGAAAATGGATGGAGCATTTTTAAGACCGAATGGAAGGCGTGTGAACTCATACTTGGCATTATTTATAGAGAAAGCGGTTTTCTCTATATCTGAGGACTTTAGTTTTATTTGATGAAATCCGCTTTTTAAGTCGAGAACGGAAAAAAGTTTGTTGTTGCCCAATTGGGCAAGCACTTCATTTATCTCGGGGATAGGGTATTTATCAGCTATTGTTACTTTGTTTAATTTCCTATAATCTATTACCATTCGGTATTTCTTTTCGTTTGAAGCGTCGATCTTCTTGGGAACAATCCACACAGGTGAATTGTACGGGGAACGAGATGGTCGTATTATACCATTTGTCAATAGTTCTGAAATCTGTTTATTAACCTCGTCTTTTAGAGACATGGGATATTGGTAGAATTTGGAATATACAGGTGTTTCATTGTTCGTACGTATTTCTGCTGTCACGTTAGTAGTGTACGTCAATTTTTCGTCTGGTTTTGAGAATAAGTTGGGAAAATTTTGTA
Organism: Drosophila bocqueti; assembly: GCA_018151655.1. Taxonomy (NCBI): domain Eukaryota; kingdom Metazoa; phylum Arthropoda; class Insecta; order Diptera; family Drosophilidae; genus Drosophila; species Drosophila bocqueti. The sequence goes on from JAECXF010000040.1 coordinate 399,760, forward strand.
GTAGATTTTCTAAATTATTTTTTTGTTGATTGGACAAATGGGCTGTACGGGGGCAAATATTGTTTATTGAGTCATATTTTTTTTCTTTAATAATTACTTTTACGTTGTCCTTAATGATCATATAATTCGAATGTGTGTGAATTACTGCTTTAAGTTCTTTTAAAGTGTCGTTGCCGAGGATGGCATCGAAAGATTTTAATGTGTGTAATTTTAACGTTACCGCCAACTGTAACGGCTTGAAACGGTTTCTCGATTAGAGCGGGATTACTAACTAAACTAGGTTTAATATAATTTCTATTAGATCCCGTATCAATAAGTATTCTCAAAACTTCTGCTCCTACGTTCACCTCAAAATAAGGTAAGGAGGAGGAATTTACTCTAAAAAATGCAGGTCGGCGTTTTGTTCTTGTCCTATATCGGTCCCGTAACCGTACTCGTATTGTTCTTGGTATTCGTCTAACGTTTGTCCATATTCGTTTGAGTCTGTTTGGCTGTACGCTAACTGTTCATATTCTGTTTGTTCGTTTTCTGTGTTCTTGTCATTGCTACTAGGTGTGGTAGTGTCATTATTTTGTTCATTACTTTCTATATTGAAAGTACGTTGTCGTTTGTCCTCTTGTGCAACAGGGGGAATGGGGTTTCCTGGTCGTTTACCCATTTCGAAGTTCCGTGGTTTGTTCATATAGTTCACTTGTTTTGTGCGGATGCTGGGGTCCACGTCCATAGGCTCAGGACGGGGCAGCGGTTTTTGTAACGTGGGGCGATTCGGTGAGAAAGTTGGGTTTGGTGCGAACGGCTGTCTTGCGTATAGTTGCTGTGCGTATGGTTGTTGCACGTACGGTTGTTGTATTGGTGCCTGATTGCCAGAGAATGTCATGTTGTGCATTGGTCTGGTATATTGTTGAGCAATTGGTGCTCTTTGGGGCATGTTTTGAAATGCTCTGGGAGTCGAATTATTTAAGTATTGAGTTCTAGGCATTGGTATTGGTTTTTGGTTTGGTCGGAAGACCGTCGATTGAATTTTGCCTGTAGCATAGTTTGATCGATATGTTTGGTTTTCGATTTTCAAACATAGATGCAAAGCTTGGGGTAGATCTTCAGGCTCTTTCATTCCCAGAAGGCGAGGTAGGTCTCCTCTCAATCCACGAATGAAAGTGTCTAGAGCTTTATCTCTGTAAAGCTTAGTCATCATTTGTTCTGACTCGCGACATAATTCCATACAACCAACTTTATTCAGTAGTAAGGACAGGTGACGATAAACTACTTGATGGAATTCCTCTACTGTTTGATTGACACCCTGAGTAATGGTTGTCAATTGGTACTCTAATGTACTCAAATCGCGCTTATCTGCGTAATGCATTGTTAAGCACTTTGAAATAGCATTCCAGTCTAGTGGCACGTTATAGGATTCTAAGGCTGTGTCGGCATTGCCAACAATTTTGTTTCTTATGGTATGTATTATACCGAAATAGTTAGCAGTGCCTTGTAGTGCCGCGTAGTTCTCTATGATTCTATCTACGCCCTTTTTCCATGAACTAAATTCTCCGCGGTCGCCTGAGAACTCTCGGATGCCTTTAACTACATCCGGTGTTCTATCTAATTCGTTAAGATTTCCCCGATGTTGAGGCTGAATTATTTGGTTTGGTACATCTAAGAAATTACTATTCGGGTTATTTTGTTGTCTGATTAATTGGGGAACCTGAGAAGCGATGGCCTCTGAAATTAGTCTGCCAATGTGTGCGTTAAGTTCTTGTTGGTTCATATTGACTCTGTTTTGTTCTATCTGGTTTTCTGGAAGCATTGGGGGTCTAAGTAAGTTATTAGGATTTGCCATTAACGGTCAATGAAATTTAAAAATTTTAGAATATGTCGTATTAATTCAGGCTTATAAAAATAGAAATCGTAAGTGTTTGTTCGCAAAGGGATTTGTGGTAAAATATGCTCTTCACCAGTGAGAGTGATTCAACGAAATTTGAAATATTTTGGCCGAAGAGGAAAGTTTTTATATGTTTGAAAACGAGTAGCTGGTTTCTTCCTTCTACTTTGGAGGGTCCTCGTAGGGAATCGCAAAGTTGGAAATTGTTATACTACAGTATTCTGTAGTCAATTAATCGTTTATATTTTTAAAGTGTTTATTTGCTTTGGTTGATCACTTCACTTTCGTTTTCTTATGCCAATATGTTTTTTCTTTAAAGTTTTGTTTGATTTGAATTGTTAATTTCTAATTTTCTTTTACGTTTTTGATTGTGAGTTTTTTTTTCTCTTTAAATATTCCTTAAAACTATCTTATAAGTAGGTTATTGTTGCCATCCTTCCCGATCGTCTGGATTTGGTCCAGTTTGCTGTATCTACTGAGGATCCAGGTGCGATACTTCCTTCGGAAGGTTCCGTGGGGACGGGCCTTGCACGGCGTTGTTCTTTGTAGGCGATGAGTTGCCTTTATATTGTTTTTTAGGGCCACCACTGTGGGTGGGAGTCTTCCCTTTTTTTTGACGGAACACGGTTATTCGCGACTTACACTTTTGTTTTTTGTCACGACGCGAGCGTAGAGGCTTTTTGCTCTTTTATTCGCGAACGCTTAGAGGCTTTTTGCTCTGTTATGTTAGTTATAAACCGGTCCCTGTTCGGGCGCCAGTTAATTTATTTATTTATAAATTAAATAAAAAAATACATTTACGATTTTGGTTTTTTCAACTTTCTTTATTGAATGTAAAATTTAGACTGAATTAAAGTTCAACTCTAGCTCCCTAATCTGGACTTTTGTGAATCAGGTTTTTTGTGTATCGGTGGCAGCGACGGTGGCAGCGACGAATCAAAGATTGGTAACAGTGTGTCAGGGCAGCGATGGTGGCAGCGCTGGTGCAGCGACGGTGGCAGCGACGAATCAAAGATTGATAATAGTGTGTCAGGGCAGCGATGGTGGCAGCGCTGGTGTGGCGAAGGTGGCCGCGTTGGTGCAGTCGGCTGTAATTGGTTAATTGCAGTTCTGCTGATGATTTGTCTTTTCCCTGTTGTCGTCAATACTTCTCGTGAATTGCATGTGCCCGTGTGACTGCAATCCATTTCCTGTTGTGGCTGATATTTCTTGGGAATTGCGGGTGCCCGTGTGAACTGCAGTTCAATGCTCTGTGATTTGATGATTTGTTTACTTTATGTTGGCGCGTGCAGGAAATATTGCAGACGCTGACCTAAGCTTTACTTTATAAGTTTTATAAGCTTTTGGTAAAGCGTGTTGTTAACTTATACCTGACGATACCTGATGATCATTAACGCAGATAAGAATATGCTTAGGAACAATGCGCTTCGTAATTAACCCTACATATGTAAGAAAATAGTAACGAATGCAACTTGTGAGGAGCCGATTGGCCCTCCCAAATTAATAATATAAAATAAACACTAATACTAAATAAAAATAAATAATAATAATCTAAACGATATCATAAATAATAATAACATAAATACTAAATACGCAAATAACTAATAATATAATTAACTATAAAAATAAATATAATAACTACATGTAAATAAATAATAATATATAATCAATACCTAAACACAATAATAACTAGGCGTAAACAAATAGTATAGATAAATAAGTTAGATTTATATTCATAATAATTAAGTAGGGTAAGGCCCACACCCGACGCGATAGTTTTAAAACTGCCACCACCAACCCAAGCTCGACCCGTTAGCCTGGAAGGCTACCGTACACACCGACACACACACACCAGCAAACACAGCAAAACTCACCACGATCACGCCACCCGAAAATAGGCAAGCGCCCATGAGAGCGAGAGAGAGGGAGCGACCGATCGTACGGTAAACTCCCGGAAGAAGGCAAAAAGAACTCCGCAAGAAATTTCGCGAAGCGAAGCGGAGGGGAGTTCGAGATAAGCAGTGAATCGAGACGGACGTAAAACGTAGATCGGCGATCGAGTGAAAACCGCGTGGCCGGGTAAAAACCCTGCCAAACTTGTGGACTTTTGGCAAAGGAGATACGGGCCGGCGACTGCCACCGTACATGAGAGTTGGACAATCGGATTTGGAGCAAGAGGAGGATTTGGCAATGCCTAGCCCAGGACCAGCGGCGGGGCAGAGCCATTCCACACGTGGAACCAACGTGTGTGTGCGAGGGAGCGAGATGGGTGAGTGGCAGACAGTGAACCGCAACGAGGTGGCTAGAAAGTGCGTGTGTTCTTAAAATCTTTGCGAGCCCTCGATGCGGTGGTCACCAGAGAGTGCGGTCAGACCGACTCTAGAATAAACATAAGTTTGAGCCCCTTAACTAACACCGAGAGAAATTGTGCGAAAGTGTAAAACTCGGAAATTTTATGAAATTCTGAAAAGATATAGAAAAATATGAAAATAAACAAATAGTAAACGGAAAATATGATCTTAGAAATTATAAAAAAAAAATGTAAAAGGGCGTGCACCGAGAGAAAAATGTGGAAGCTGGAAATTGTGAAAATTATGAAAATTATGCAAATTATGAAATTATGAAAATGGAAATAATAAAAGAAAGCGAGTGCATTAAGATAAATTTTTGGAAGAACCAAAATTTAAAAATAAATAATGATATTAAATTTAACCAATTGTGTTTAATAAATAAAAGGCCGGGAAGGCGGGAAACCACAAAAAATAAAAGTAGATGAGAAACCGAACCAAGCTTAATTAAATTAAATTAAATAATTAAATAATTTAAATTAAATACCACGAGCTGGGGAAACAGCTACACTGGGAGAAAATAAACTTGGAGAAAGCGAACAAAATATAATGAAATTAAATTAAATAAGTTGTTTTAGCTACGAAAAATAAAACTATAGAAAAACATGGAAATAAATAGCGAAAAGATATGTTGAGAATAAATGACGGAAATAAATATAAATTGGACGGGCCAGCCACAGCCGGCCGGAGCAAATTCGCTATTATTTCTTCTTTTCCCTCTCGGTCCTTCGGCCCAAACATGCATTAAGGCTAATTCGGTCCTTCCCTCTGTCACACCCTATCACTATATTTTTTTAGTGTAACTCGGTGGCTGACAAACTCCACCCCGCGTCAGCCCACCGCCTCATAGTAGTCACATTGTCCCAGATCTTTATAAATTTTTCTGTAGAGAGACCCTGGCGAAACTGAGTCTCTATCCCAGCCCAGATAACTACCTCACAGATGGCGCCCGAGCAGGGACATGGGGCTTACGAATTTTAGATGAGATTTATGGCCTAAAGACCAATTTAGTTACACTGAAAAAAAAAATTTTTTTTTTTTTGTCTGTTGGGGGTACGGCAGGGGAAAGTTTGCGAGTGCATTTAAGAAGAATATAAAATATAACAAAACATATATTTGGATAAAAGGTTTCCCCAGAAAATCCCGAGAAAAATGATATAAAATTTTATATATATATACATATATTTATTTCCTTGTATACGAGAGCCCCAAGACAAGAAAAGGTATCCGAAAATATATATTCCTAAGCAAGGTACGAAACATAACCTGGAACAATAGGTTATGTAGGCACGTGGGCAGCAGAACACGTGAGCCCCAGAAAAATAAGAACAGGTCAAAAGAGAATCGAGAAAAGAGCGGGCCCTCTCTCGATCAGCCCATCAGGTCGCAAGATTTTTTTTCTAGAACACGAGGTAGGGAGAAGCTAACATATTCCCCTAACATATTCGAGAATTCCGTGAGCTTCGTTTGACCCCGCAATAAATCTTCGCTGTGTAGGAAAATATTTCTTTCGTGTCTGGAATTAGCTTCGAGGAAGATTGGTTTAAACTTTTTGCAAACATGGGTGCACGTTGGATTTCGTATCTCCGCAAGCGTGAATTGGAAGCGATTTTAAAGGAGTTTGGGTTAGACGCAACGGGAAGCGTCGAGGAAATGAGAAGCCGTTTGGCTGCGTTTAACAATAAGGAGGACAATGTCTTGGAAGTCGTCGAGCGGCTCCAGGAATGTGAGGCCGAGATTTTAGCCGCGATCAACGAACGGAAACAGCGAGCCCCAAGTCCCCACACGCTGAGCCATAGTCAGCTGCAGATCCCAGTACCCGGAATTACCGTGGACGGTGCTGGAGGCACAGAGTCCAGGAGAGACGTTTCACCTAGGAAACCCGAGATGACAGCAGCCACCCTAGCGGAGAAGCTTCGCAATTGGGGAATAACGTTCGACGGGAACTCGGATCCGATCGCGTTCATCCAGCATCTCGAGGAGCGAGCCACCGCATACGAGGTCAACGTGGAGAAGATGCCGCAAGCCATTCCCGGACTACTGACGGATACGGCGGAAAACTGGTTTAGAACCAGCCAACTGTTAGGAGAATCGTGGGCAAATTTCAAGAAGGCTTTTCTGGATTTCTTTTTGCCGCCGAGGTATTTTCAGCGACTCGAAGACGACATTCGAAATGGGTATCAGCGACAGGGGGAAACATTTAAGCAATACTTGGTAAATATCCGACTGCTGATGCACAGAGCGGGATACAGCCCCGAGCAGGAGTTGGATAGGATTTATGAAAATCTTCAGCAGGATTACCAACTTTTTACTAGGCGACACGAGTTCACGACGCTGGAGCAGTTTACTGTCTTAGCGGTCAATTATGAGGTCACCCGGGATCGGGATGCCGGAAACCATGCCAGGAGGCTGGCCGAGCTGCAGCCACCGAGGAGAACGGACCACGGATCGTATCCTGGAATGCCCCAAAGGAACCGCCCGAATGTCGCGCCACCACCTGCACGAGGACCTATACCCGACGCTGGTATTTCAGGACAAGTTCCCCGGGTGGGAAACTTATCAGTGGTGCCTTATTTCAGGGAAGCTTGCAGGAACTGTGCAGAATTAGGACACTATGCGAGCGGATGCCGTAGTCGTCGTGTTGTTTTCTGCTGGGGATGCGGTCGCAGAGGAGTCTGGACCCGAGAATGCTGCCAACGAAATGATCCGGGAAACGAGAGGAGTCTTCGCCAACACGGGGAGCGACCGGAGACTGCCAGGAGGAATCCCCGGAATTAGAAGGAAGATTACAAGTTCAAGACAGCCGGATCATCATAGCCTGGCTGAGGGCTCACGAAAGGAAGTCACCAAGTCATTAGTAGCAAGAGTTCAGCTGGACCAACGTTGGGTCCAAATTCCACTATTAGTTTTGCCTTCAATCATGGAAGACGTGCTGTTAGGCATGGACTTTCTCTGCGGCATATCCGCCACCCTGCAATGTGGTCGTACTTCTATTCAACTCAGTCCCCCTCTCCTAGCCAGTACTAGGAATAACACAGTCCTTTCTCCGCTTTCTGTAAATGATTCCGCTCCGAAGCCGATTTCTAATATCGAACCCGCAGCACCAGAACCTCCAGTCATCGAAGCAGAACAGAATAGAGAAGCAGCCCCGACTGATAGACCACTAGGACCCCGAGATGAGAAGGCAGTGCGGAACAATACGTTTCGACGAACCCAGGAGACGAGGGAAGAACCAGCTCGAGAGGCACCACAGGCCAACCACGCAAGTCGAGGTGACTCGCCAGGAACTCACTCCCCAGCCAGACCGGAGAACTTACCCGACGCTGGAGGAGCCATAGCAGTTATCAAGGAGACGGAAGAAACGGAAGATTTAGGGCCGCGGGTGAAGGAATTTCTAGAAAAGGAGCTAGCATTGTTTGAGGGTTTGACAGGAGTGTCACATATCGCCGAACATACGATTACGATGCGGGATGACAAGCCCATTAAGCAGAGATATTTTCCCAAAAATCCGGCGATGCAGCGGATTATCGATGAACAGATCGATGAGTTAATACGGAACGATTGCATCGAGGCTTCGTACAGTCCCACAGTGCCCCGATTGTACTTGTTGGCAAGAAATCAGGAGAAGCGAGACTATGCGTGGATTTTCGGCAACTGAATGCTGCCTCTATTCCAGATGCATACCCGCTGCCAAGGATTACACACATATTGGAACGTCTGCGACACGCGAAGTACATCTCTACATTAGATTTGAAGAGCGGGTATTGGCAGATCCCCATGGCCAAAAATAGTCGCGAGTGCACTGCGTTTACAGTGCCAGGGAGAGGACTGTACCATTGGAAGGTCATGCCGTTTGGCCTGCACTCCGCTCCAGCCACATTCCAGCGGGCGCTGGATAGCGTCCTGATATGGTCCTGATATGGAGCCCAACGCTTTTGCATACTTGGATGATATTATTATCATCGGACGGACTTTGGAGGAGCATATGGAGAACTTGAAGGAAGTATTCCGACGGCTACGAAAGGCGAACCTTCGCCTCAATGCAAAGAAATGTAGTTTCTTTAAGCGCAGCCTGGTATACTTGGGACATGTTATCAGCGAGCAAGGAATTCACACAGACCCCGAAAAGATTTCGGCAGTGCGTCAGCTGAGTCCACCCACCACATGCAAGGAGCTGAGAAGATGTCTGGGTATCGCTTCGTGGTACCGGAGGTTTGTACCATACTTTGCCAGCGTGGTCCAACCGATGTCTCTCCTACTGAAGAAAGGGAAGAAATGGCAATGGCAACAGGAGCAGCAGGATGCATTCGAAGAACTGAAGAGGAAACTCACGGAGGCGTCCGTCCTCGCATGCCCCGATTTCAATGAGAAGTTTGTCCTCCAGACAGATGCTAGCAACATAGGACTAGGAGCCGTTTTAACCCAAACAATCAAGGGGGAAGAGAGAGTCATCGCGTTTGCAAGTCGACGTCTCATAGCCGCGGAGGAGAATTACTCGACCACGGAGAAGGAGTGTCTGGCCATTATCTGGGCCATTAGGAAACTCAGGTGTTACTTGGAAGGATATCGGTTTGAGGTGATAACGGACCATCTCGCGTTGAAGTGGCTCAACTCAATCGATAATCCCACGGGACGAATCGCGCGCTGGGCGTTAGAATTGCGGCAGTACCAATTTGACGTCACATATCGGCGCGGAAGTCAGAACGTTGTCGCGGATGCGCTGTCACGACAGCCTTTGGAGGTGATACAGATGATTCAGGAAAACAAACCCACATGCACTTGGTACCAGCGGATGCTGAAACTCGTCCAGGACAAGCCTGAAGAATTTCCGGCCTATGTATACGAGAATCAGCAGCTGTATCGACATATTGGAGCACGACCCGATGATGAAGACTCGGTGCCATGGAAACTGTGCGTGGCCAAGGAACACCGCCAGCGAGTACTGTCGGAATGCCACGACCAGCCCACGGCAGGACATCTCGGAATCAGGAAGACTACCACCCGGATCGCCCAGAGGTATTATTGGCCGGGACTCTTCCGTGATGTAGCCAGGTATGTACGCAAGTGTGACACTTGCCAGCGGTTCAAGTTCAGTCAGAGTAAACCAGCGGGCAAAATGTTTACCAGGCAGATCAGTGAGCCTTTCGACACTGTCTGCGCAGATTTCATCGGGCCACTTCCGCGTTCCAAGAGCGGAAACAGTATGCTTCTTGTATTCTTTGACGCTTTCTCTAAATGGGTTGAGTTGGTCCCCTTAAGGAAAGCTACTTCGGCATATCTCGAGAAATCGTTTAGGGAAAGGATTCTGAATCATTTCGGGATTCCACGCAGGTTCGTTTGTGATAACGGAACTCAATTCACTAGTCGTTCTTTTAAAGCTTTCTGTAAACAAGCGGGAATGGAGATCCAGTATACGGCACCCTATACACCGCAGCAGAACCCGACGGAGAGGGCCAATCGCACCATTAAGACTATGGTCGCCCAGTACATCGAGGATAAGCAGACGACATGGGACGAATTGTTACCGGAGCTGAACTTGGCGATAAACCGGATTTAGTCCGGCGTTCATCGTTCAAGGCTGAGAGCCACGGCTCCCAGGGGCCTTGTATGACGAAGTCACTCCGGGACCCAGCGAAGTTCCCCGAGCACCCGTCGCGAAAGCGGAAATGCTTCGCGACGTGTTCAAGATCGTTCAGGAGAACACTCAGCGAGCTTCACTCGAACAGCGGAGACATTACGATCTTCGAAGACGAGCGTGGAAGCCACAGTTAGGATTGTTAGTATTTGTCAAGCAGCACTACTTATCCAAAGCGGCGGATAATTTTGCGGCGAAGCTGGCACCTAAATATGAAGGGCCATACAAGGTCATCAAGTTTCTGGCGCCCACGATCGTGCGTCTGCAGCATGTCCAGAGTAAGCAACGCAGGACGGCATCACTAGGAGACTTGAAAGAGGCAGCCAACGAGCTGGAACCGGCGAAGCCGGAGAACGAGGCGGAAGTCAGCGGCGTGTGGCCCTAAGCTTCGTGGAGTAAGACCGCAGTGACGGTACCGTGGCAGGAACCAGAGGTTCTGCCACCAACAAGGGTTGAGGCCCGGAAACGCCAAACAGTTGGCTACGAAATGACAGGCAAGAGCCATTTATAACTAGGAGCATTGTGACAGGAGCCAAGACTGAGTCAGTGGGGGCCACTTGTTGGACGGTGCGCCTTCCCAACGTCCCCATTTCCCTGATGGGAAAACTCAATGCTCCCAGGACCCACAGCTAACCCACCCCAACTAACGTTTATTAGAAATTTGCTAAGTAGGTCCTTAGTAAGGCAAAAGTCTAATAAAACTTTGTGTTCCCACAGATATGACATCTACAGCCACTAGGATGGAGGCGGAAGAAGATGGAAGACGAACCGGTCCCATCACCCCGCCAGAACTGGTCGTCATCTTCGACGACGATAATCCCGTCGAAACTCCGCCGACTGCCACGGGCGGCAGCAGCGGAGAAGTACCTAGCCCTCGCTATGAGGCCGAGGACGACACTATGCCCGCCTTGGTCTTCGGCGACACACCATCGCCGCATTCGAGACCGAGCCAGTGGAAACCCCAGCCATGGGTGCGAGCTGGGCGAAGGAGCAGGAGTGGGAGGACCGATCCCACGAGAAGGTCACATCGGAGCCGACGCCAGCTTCAAAGCCGGCCACACCGGAGCCGAGGCCGACCCAGAGACCAAAGAGAGCAGGATTTCTTTGCGTTCCCCGAAGAAGGAGGGGAATGTGAGGAGCCGATTGGCCCTCCCAAATTAATAATATAAAATAAACACTAATACTAAATAAAAATAAATAATAATAATCTAAACGATATCATAAATAATAATAACATAAATACTAAATACGCAAATAACTAATAATATAATTAACTATAAAAATAAATATAATAACTACATGTAAATAAATAATAATATATAATCAATACCTAAACACAATAATAACTAGGCGTAAACAAATAGTATAGATAAATAAGTTAGATTTATATTCATAATAATTAAGTAGGGTAAGGCCCACACCCGACGCGATAGTTTTAAAACTGCCACCACCAACCCAAGCTCGACCCGTTAGCCTGGAAGGCTACCGTACACACCGACACACACACACCAGCAAACACAGCAAAACTCACCACGATCACGCCACCCGAAAATAGGCAAGCGCCCATGAGAGCGAGAGAGAGGGAGCGACCGATCGTACGGTAAACTCCTGGAAGAAGGCAAAAAGAACTCCGCAAGAAATTTCGCGAAGCGAAGCGGAGGGGAGTTCGAGATAAGCAGTGAATCGAGACGGACGTAAAACGTAGATCGGCGATCGAGTGAAAACCGCGTGGCCGGGTAAAAACCCTGCCAAACTTGTGGACTTTTGGCAAAGGAGATACGGGCCGGCGACTGCCACCGTACATGAGAGTTGGACAATCGGATTTGGAGCAAGAGGAGGATTTGGCAATCCCTGGCCCAGGACCAGCGGCGGGGCAGAGCCATTCCACACGTGGAACCAACGTGTGTGTGCGAGCGAGCGAGATGGGTGAGTGGCAGACAGTGAACCTCAACGAGGTGGCTAGAAAGTGCGTGTGTTCTTAAAATCTTTGCGAGCCCTCGATGCGGTGGTCACCAGAGAGTGCGGTCAGACCGACTCTAGAATAAACATAAGTTTGAGCCCCTTAACTAACACCGAGAGAAATTGTGCGAAAGTGTAAAACTCGGAAATTTTATGAAATTCTGAAAAGATATAGAAAAATATGAAAATAAACAAATAGTAAACGGAAAATATGATCTTAGAAATTATAAAAAAAAAAATGTAAAAGGGCGTGCACCGAGAGAAAAATGTGGAAGCTGGAAATTGTGAAAATTATGAAAATTATGCAAATTATGAAATTATGAAAAGGGAAATAATAAAAGAAAGCGAGTGCATTAAGATAAATTTTTGGAAGAACCAAAATTTAAAAATAAATAATGATATTAAATTTAACCAATTGTGTTTAATAAATAAAAGGCCGGGAAGGCGGGAAACCACAAAAAATAAAAGTAGATGAGAAACCGAACCAAGCTTAATTAAATTAAATTAAATAATTAAATAATTTAAATTAAATACCACGAGCTGGGGAAACAGCTACACTGGGAGAAAATAAACTTGGAGAAAGCGAACAAAATATAATGAAATTAAATTAAATAAGTTGTTTTAGCTACGAAAAATAAAACTATAGAAAAACATGGAAATAAATAGCGAAAAGATATGTTGGGAATAAATGACGGAAATAAATATAATTGGAGCAAATTCGCTATTATTTCTTCTTTTCCCTCTCGGTCCTTCGGCCCAAACATGCATGAAGGCTAATTCGGTCCTTCCCTCTGTCACACCCTATCACTATATTTTTTTAGTGTAACTCGGTGGCTGACAAACTCCACCCCGCGTCAGCCCACCGCCTCATAGTAGTCACATTGTCCCAGATCTTTATAAATTTTTCTGTAGAGAGACCCTGGCGAGACTGAGTCTCTATCCCAGCCCAGATAACTACCTCACAAACTACGCGACCCAAATACATATAAGCCTTAAAATCAAATGCATATTCTATAGTATATTGAAAATAGTAACGAAGGCAACTATGACACCCAAATAAAGATAGACATTAAAATGCAATGAAAAATTATATAGTATATTAAAACCAACATGTTACTTAAATATTAACTCTTATTATTTTTAATTGCCTCAATTGTCTCATTGCCTCTCTCTCTTCCAAGTGAACGGACGTGTTTTTTTCTTGCGCTCTCGTTTTGTGTTAATTTTTGCATTAAAACATCCGGGGTTTTATTTAAATCTTCTACTTTGTGATTAATAAAGTTACCGTTCACTTCGTGTGCATGCAGCTATTCTGTTTTGTGTATTTAATTGTTATTATTTTCACAATTTAGTCGTGCTGCCGGTGTTTGCTTTGCATTTTTTGCATTCGTTGCAGCTGCACTCTTATCTCTTCTACGTAAAGGTACAGTGGTAAGTCTTTATAATGTCCGCAATTGTCTACTAATGATCTTACAGTCGGCTGCTGGCTGTGCGACAACATTGTGCATGCCAAGTGCATTGGTGTTGTTGCTCGGACGGTGGACGATGTAAGAAGAAACATCGGTCTGCGTTACTGCTGCAAGGCCTGTCGCGAGATTGAAAGAGAAATGATGTCTTTTATGCGGTAGACCAAGGGCGGTTTTAAAGACATATTATCGAGTTTTCGTAAAACTCATGAAATGCTCTTGGCGCTGGACACTCAATTTAATAGCCTTAAACTATTAAATGAGTCTCCTAGGCGCAAAAAAAACCGCAACTGGTCTGCAGCATATAGGCGGATCTCAACCACCAGCGGCGGACTCCCAACAGCAGCCTCTCCCAACACAGCCTTCGACCTTAGAATCAATTCAAAGAGTTTTGAAATCGAGTGGCAAAAAAGATTCGGCATCCGAATGTGTTGCGGAAGGGACCGTTCCCCCGATGATTTCCGTTTTGTCCCCTGGGGGGTCTCAAATATTGACCCCTCAAAGCCCCGTTAATTTACCTGCTCAGGGTATCAGGCCCGGACTACCGGCCGATATCGGCAATGCAGACAATCAGTCTACAGAGCCGAAAGCCCTTGTAGTAATACCACCTACGAAACAGATATTTGTTTCGCGGCTCACCCCTGCTCAGACATCGGAAGATGTTATTGCCTTTATCCAAGGCAAAACTAGAGCTGAAAAAATACAAATAAAGGTGGAAAAATTCAAATGTTCTTATGCTAGGAATATTTCATCTTTTAAAATAAATGTCCCTAATGAAGTCTAATGAACAATATGCTCTACCAAATTCTGGCCAGAATATGTTGTCGTCAAAGAGTTTGAAGCTAAGAAAAAGAAAAGGCGGCCCGTAGGAATATGTCTTCCCAGGCCCGACCAGACCACTGCGCCCTCTACGATATCCAATCCAAAAAACTAATTAACTCCCTCTCTATCTCCTATCAGAACGCAAGAGGCCTACTAAGTAAGCTTCCCAAATTGTATTCTGATAGTCTCTCGTTTGCTTCCCAGGTTATTGTGTTCACAGAAACCTGGTTAAAGCCGGAGATTCTGAGCTCCGAAGTTTTCCCAGCTGTGTTCACGATATATCGGCTGGATCGGCCTATCAGACGTGGGGGTGGTGTCCTCATAGCGGTTGACTCCACTCTCGCGTCGGAATTAATAACTTTCGAGGAGTTTGATGTTTTTTTTTTTTTTTTTGTATTCGTGATTTATTTCCTACTAGTAACTAAACCTTATGCTACATACATTAACATACAAAAAACATTAAGGGAAAACGGTAGACTATAGACTAAGAGCTAAGGGCTTCGCGCGGTGCGGTACCGCCGCTTGGCATTGCTTCGCGTGCGCGGGGACCCCTACTCCGTCTGCTCCTTCCGCCTTCTCTCCAGTGCCCTGAGAGTCTTCAGGACGTGCGCGGCAAAAGTAGCTGCCGCATCCCACAGCCTCTGGTCCCTCAGCATCACCGGCACCAAAGAATCAGTGCTGATAGTGCATCCTGCCACTGCTTCAAGCTCCTGCCTCTCGAATCCGAACCTGCGGCACTCGAAGAGGACGTGTTGCGCGTCCTCCACGATGCCCGAGCCACACTCCGGGCACCAGTCCTCAGTCTCGTGGCCGAAGCGTTTTAGGTAGCTGCGGAAGCAGCCGTGCCCGCTGAACGCCTGGGTTAGGTAAAAATCTACCTGCCCGTGCGGCCTCTGCACCCATTGCTCCAGGTCAGGGATGAGGGAGTGTGTCCATCGGCCCTTTGAAGAGGAGTCCCATCTGGACTGCCAACTCTCCATGCTTCTCTTCCTAGCATCAGCCTTAATCTCGGCTCTGGGCCGTAGCGCAGCCGCCCTGTCCTGCGTGG
Source organism: Drosophila bocqueti (assembly GCA_018151655.1). Lineage (NCBI taxonomy): Eukaryota > Metazoa > Arthropoda > Insecta > Diptera > Drosophilidae > Drosophila > Drosophila bocqueti. The sequence continues at coordinate 414,914 of JAECXF010000040.1, forward strand.
CAGAGAATAGATCGCTCCTTTCCCTTACCAGCTCGGTGAGCGGTACAAGCTCGGCGATGACCAGCGCCGCATCTTCCGATATGGTTCGAAAAGCGCGTGCTACCCTGATGGCGCACAGCCTGTACGACGCCTCCACCCCTCGCATGTAGCTCTTCACCTTGGCGGCTTTCGCCCACACCGGCGCAGCGTAAAAGATCTGCTAGGACACTACCGACGTTAGCAGCCTCCTTGTTCCTTGCTTCGGGCCCCTCGTATTCATCAGCATTCTGGATAACGCGCCTGTCGTCCCGCTGGCCTTTTTGTGGACGTACTCCAGGTGCTCCTTGAATGACAGACGCGTGTCAATGAGGACGCCAAGGTACTTTATCGCCCGCTGCGATTGGATCCTGGTCCCTCCGACCTGCACGGTTGCTGCCTCCACAACCTTCCGGCTCGAGATAAGGACGGCCTCCGTTTTGTGGGCCGCCAATTTTAGCCCAGCGATCGCTAGCCATGCCTCCACGGCTTGGATGGCCGCGTTGGCGCGACCCTCCACTGTAGCAAGCTCCTTGGCTACCACCACATTGGCGACGTCGTCTGCAAAGCCTACCAGGCTAGTGCTGGATGGCATTGGCAGTCTTAGCACCCCGTCGTACATGGCGTTCCAGAGCAGGGGTCCCAAAACGGAGCCCTGCGGGACTCCGGCTGAGACTTTGTATGCTCTGGTGCCCGTGCTCGTGTCAAACGTGAGGATGCGGTCGCTGAAGTAGCTCTGCGCTATCCTGAGCAGGTATCCCGGAATATTGAAGTTCCTAAGGGACTCCATCGTACGGCCCCAGTCTGCCCAGTTAAAGGCGTTCCTGATATCCAGAGTGACCACCAGGCAATAGGACTTGGTTCCACCTTTCCACCTGGCCCCTGCTATGGCTTCTTCTGCCAGCTTGGCGACCCTCGAGATGGCGTCCAGCGTTGACTTCCCCTTCCGGAATCCATATTGCTCCGGGGAGAGGCCACCAGCCGCTTCTATGGCTCCGCTCAGCCTAGTAGAGATCACCCGCTCAAAGACCTTCCCAATCGTGTCCAATAGGCATATTGGTCGATACGAGGATGCTTCTCCTGGTGGCTTGCCAGGCTTTGGGAGTAGCAGCAGTCGCTGCCTTTTCCACCTATCGGGGAACGTCCCTTCCAGGAGGCACTTATTATAAAGGCCGGCTACTTCTGGCGCCATCAGCGCCAGGATCAGCTTTGTGGCTCTGTTTGGGATCGCGTCTGGTCCGGTGGTGCCTTCTTGGGTTTTAGCTTCCGGCCGGCCTGGAGAACCTCAGCTTCCGTGACCCGCTGTATGTCACCTATCTCCGTGCTGGCGAAGTTGGCGACCTGCCGACCGCTCGGGAACAGGGCACTGACTATCCCCTCCAGGGTTGCCGGGTCAGAAGGGGCCTTGCCACCCGCATTTAGTCTTTTGACTACCAATTTGTAGGCGCCTCCCCATGGGTCGTCGTCGGCGGCATCGCACAGCTTGAGGAAGCATTCCCGCTTGCTGTTCCTGATGGCAGACTTCAGCTCCTTTCTTGCCGTTTTGTAGCGGTCGCTACACTCTGAGAGGCGCGGAGTGCCTTTAGCCCGCTGCAGAAGCCTTCTGTTGCGGAGGCAAGTGCGGCGGAGGTGCGCTCACTCCACCAGTACACCGGAGAGTGGTGCTGACGGAACGTCCTCCTCGGTAGCATGCTCTGGTTGCACGCGTCTTCCATCGCTGCAGCTAGCTTGTTGGCCATTGCATTAGCCCCGTCTGGGTCGTTCGCCGAGAAACCATCCAGGGCATGTGCAAACGCTTGCGGCCTGAAGGTGTCCTGTCTGAACGCCTTCCTGGGCAGCGGCGCGGTGCAACTCGGTCGGCCAGCTGGGTCTATCGTGCATTCGATGGCCTCGTGGTCGCTGGCGGTGTAGGCGTCGCTAATCCTCCAACGTGCATGGCGGGCCAGCGCGCTGCTGGCGAAGGTGAGGTCGATGATCGAGCTCGACCCCGCTCTGCTGAATGTCTGCCGGAAGCCTTCATTCAGAAGGGCAACATCGAGAGAGGCAAAGGCCTCCAACAAGGATCGGCCTCTGGCATTGGTCCGAGGGGACCCCCATTCCACGGCCCAGGCGTGTAAGTCACCACCGACCACAGCACGGCTCCTTCCGCGTACGTCGCTGCATAGCTCGCTCAGGATCCTGTTGAAAGACTCCAGCGAGAGGCGGGGTGCCAGATAGCAGCTGTACACCCAGACGCCTCCAACGTTTGCTCGGACGAATCCCTCGGCCGACTTCATGTCCCGCATCTCCAGCGTCCCCAGTCCGCAGAGCCACAGGGCCGCCCTGCCAGAGCAGTCCGTTGCCCAGTCGCTACTGCTGCCTACCCTGTAGGGTTCGCTGAGGACTGCCACCTCTGATTCAGGTTCAGCTGAATCAACTGCATCTGGTTGCGTGGTTCCCGTTCCCGCTGCTTGCGGCTGGGCATCCTTTGCCGCCTGCCTGGTGCCTCGTGTCCTTCTCACCGGCCGCTGAGCAGATGAAGCATGATGCCTCCTGCGTGCACTCTGCTGCCCTGTGCCCCGGCTTGCCGCATTTGATGCAGCAGCCGCTCCTGTCCACTGGGCTCTTGCAGTGGACCGCAATGTGCCCCAGTTCCAGGCATCTGAAGCACCTCGGTGGGCCTAGCCTCTCCCGGATCCTGCATATGGTCCACCCAATCCGAACTTCCCCACGGTGAAGGACAATTTTGCCCAAGGAGACTGGCAGACTAATCACCACCGATTGGGTCTCAGCGTATCCACGCCGCATGCTTCGCACCTTCACCCGGTCCGCCTCGAATTTGAATTGGGCCGCGATGGCGGCGCAGACTTCCTGCTTCGACGTAATGGAGTCGATGTTCCGGATCTCTAGGACTAGCACCTTCGAGTCCTCCGTCGTGCTGCGCACTGACGCTGCATCGCCTAGCACCTTTTCGATGCACTCCTTCATGGATTCAGCGCTCTCGGAGTTTGATGTTGAATTCCTCTGTGTGATGCTAACCATTAATGGTAGCTCTATTTTCATTACCTGTTCATACATTCCTCCTTTGTCCGAACTTCCTATTTATTGGAACCATCTTTCCGCTATCCAAACGGTTTTCAACCGACTTTCTAATAAGGATCATTTAGTAGTTCTTGGTGATTTTAATATCCCAGGGGCTATTTGGTCCTCAAATACTTCCTCTAATGTACTTTTCACCTATATCTGACTGTCCAGCCAAGAAAGTCATTTGTTTTCGCAAAACGGACTTCGAACGGCTGAATAACTTTATATCAGATTTTCATTGGTCCGATTTATACATGTGCACTGACATGTCAGTAGCCGTGGATATTTTTTACAGTGCCATAAATTCCTTTTTTACTAAATGTGTTCCGTTATACTATCCATCAACATCGAATAAGCCTCCTTGGTTTACTAAAGAGTTGAGTCATCTTAAAAACAAAAAATCTAGGCTGTATACAAAATATAAATATACCGGTTCTACCTCTGCCCTATCCCTTTATTTATCTGCTTGGTCAAGATTTACCGCATGCTCCAAACTAATAGCCTTATTCCACTGCTACATATTTCAACATTTTGAATGTTGGGGTTATTCCATTGCTACATTTACATTCGGCTACATTCCTTGTTTATTTGAAGTCCGACATGTCAAATATAAATAAGGAAAATATTGAACAAAATTAGTGAAATTGAAGAAATAGCCACTATAAGCGGGTTCTACGCAATGCTATCATGACACTGGCCAGTTTGGAAGATGGGGAAGAGGATCTCATGACGGTATACAATGCGATTGCCGAGGAGGATCTATTGCCTCCACATACATAAAGATCTGCGCCAATCCCCGTGAATCTGAGAGTTTGTCAGTAACAAAGAATAATAAACCATAATTCGTTATGGATCTATATTACAGAAGTGTTATGGTTGTTTTTGGGAACAAGGCGTGCCTCAAAATAACGATGCACGGAGAGAGTACATTTGATAAGTTTGTGGGGGATCTACAGGGGCTTAAGAAAAAGGATACCAATTTTAGGAACGCTTTACCATTAGATAAGCGTATTGATATCACCTTGTATACTCTGGAATCTTTTACGGAGAACAGCAGACTTGGAAGGCTTTTGGAGTGTCCCCAAGTATCCCCTCTCTCGCTCATGCGGCCGACCTAGCGGTCCCCAAGTGTTCTCTCTCTCGCTCGGCCCTCCCCGGATGACCCAGCTCATCAGGGAGACCGTTCGAGATCCGAGGCGACGATCCTGGCCAGCTTGCTATTTACTATCCTGTACATTTACGTCAATAAATAAGACCGATACACAATTACTTAGTAATTCCCACCGACTTCCACTCTGGGACCGGGTGACCTTCTGTTTCAGCAACCACCTCCGATACAAATAAATATCTGCGACGACCCTGGGCCGCCCCTGAGCTACCCGAAACATCGACCAACCGTCACACGGTTACCCTCTATCTTTAATCAACCGAACTCGTTTTCATGCTAAGCAGCCGCCCTGTGCGGTACAGTGCCCTGCCTAATACATGCGAACGAGCCGACTATCAAACTTCTATACAACCATCGAGCCGTTCTGCTCGACCATCTCCCTCTCTTAACAAACAGTCGAACTTGTTGGCATTTCCCCCGACCGACGGCATGACATCGTTCGGCGATCGTTCGATCGGCGAGCCTCTTAGTCACATCGAACTTCCGACAACCACCACCGTACTCTGACGGACGTTCGTTTGATCGAGCCGTTCTCTGCGACGTCGACCCACGACATCCACCACCGACCGTTTGCTTGTTCGAACCCATTTTTCTGCACTTCATTTAGACACAACTCGAATTAATTTAATTCTTTTATTTAAACAACAACTCGGCCTTGCATCTACTTCTTCTGTTATTACAAACGAAGGTTAGCTTTTGGCTTCCATCGTTTATGGCCTTAATTATATAGTATTTATTTGTACCTATCATTTCAGTTTGGCTTAGTTCAGCCCCTTTTATTATTATTATTATTTTTTTTTTTTTATAATATTGGTTTTCACTTGCGTTTTATATTCCCACTGCTTGACCATTCTAAATTGGTCACTCGCGGCTTTTACTATTTTCATCTCCATTTCACACTGCACTATATTCACTTTTTTCCTTACATTAAAATTATTAAAATTAACTGCATCTCCTGGTCTTCACGAAATCCTGTTGATTCGGCCTTCGGCCTGGAACCTCCGACTACGCCAGTTATTTCCTTTTAGTAGGTCCGGGAGTTTTGAGTTTCGTAGTTAAGCGGTTGGTTGTCCCCAAATAACAGCCGTTTTAGTTGAGTTTATAAATCAGAATGAATTCTTATATTTCTTTCTAGTTCTTTACAGTTTGGTTTGATACATTGTGTTTGTTTTAAACTGCTGATTGGCCAAAAGTAGAAGTGGAGCGGATGCGATTCGGCATTGCAAGAGGTTTTGTTTAGCCCGATGTTTGTGTTGATTCAGCAACTCCAGTGCTACTCGATATGACGACTCGGCGTTCCAAATGGGTAGTAGCGAAGTATTTCTTGGCCCTCTAGGTCTGGTTATCGAGGGGGTTTTGGCGGGGAACCGCCGAGGTTAAATTCTGAGGCGATAACTCGCGCATTAATGGTAGTGCGCGACGGGTCATACTGGCCCGCAAATAAGGACTACCGGAAAGGAGTTCAGCAGACCCATAGGAGACGGGTAAACGGCGTGGTAACTAACTAATCACAGTAGACTTTGCTTATTACGTATTATAGTAGCCCTGATTGGCTTCTAAAACTCTTCTCATAATTAGTAGACCTGACCGGCCTCTCAAACCCTTTTCATTAATTAGTAGACCTGACCGGCGACCGACGAGAAATGAAACTACCATTAATCTGTACCTCTTAAGTTAATAAACATAAAGATAATTTGTACCGTATCGGAATCTCTTACAGCAACCACACCTGAACCAAATATAAATTCCTGAGACGAATTCTGGTCATCCCTGAGCCACCCGAGCACTGATAGATCGTCACACGTGGCATCAGTCTTCTTCCCGTAGCATACAAAGTTCTCACGAGCGTTATGTGTGAGAGACTTAAGCCGAATGCTGAAGCATTGATCGGACCGTATCAATGCGGCTTTCGCCCTGGTCTGTCCATAGTAGACCAGATCTTCAAACTACGCCAGATCCTGGAGAAAGTGGATGAGAACCAAATCGACAACTACCACCTGTTTGTCGATTTTAAAGCTGATTTTGATAGTCCACGGCGAGGACGCCTGTACGCCACCATGTCTGAGTCTGGTATTCCTGCAAAGCTAGTACGGCTTTGTATTATGACATTGAGAAACACCATCAGCTCTGTCAAGGTAGGAAATGACCAGTCCGAAACCTTCAGTACCAGGCGGGGTCTCAGACAAGACGACTCGCTATCTTGTGTGCTCTTCAATCTAAGCTAATGGAGAGTGTCATAAGGAAAGCTGGAGTGCATCGAGGGGGCACAATACGTGGACAGAAATGTGTCCAGCTCCTTGGTTACGCTGATGATATTGACATCATTGGTCGTACCAAGCGTGATGTGACTGCGGCTTTTGGAGCTATTGAAAGAGAATCGGCTACAGTTGGTCTTGCAGTGAATATGGACAAAACAAAGTTTATGGTGTGCAGTAACCGAGAGACGAGGCGTCTTGACTCTCATCTTACTGCTGGAGACTATGACTTTGAGTCGGTCAAGGACTTTGTCTATCTAGGAACTGCAGTGACCAGCAACAACGATGTCAGCTTGGAGATCAAGCGGAGGATCACACTTGCCAACAGAAGTTACTTTGGGCTCAGTAGGCAAATGAACAGTAGGCAAATGAACTCGAAAGACGAAGCTAACCATTTACAAGGCACTCATCATCCCACTGCTTCTATATGGCGCGGTCGGTGATGCAATCAGATGCAGCTGCTCCTGGTGTCTTCGAGAGAAAAATCCTTCGTAAGATCTTCAGACCTGTTTGCGTTGGCGGAACCTATCGTATCAGGTGGAACGATGAGCTGTATGAGCTATATGGCGATGTGGACATAGTCAAGCGAATTAATATTCAGCGATTTTGCTGGCTTGGCCACATAGCTCGTATGGAGGGAACAACTCCAGCTCGATCCGTTTTCGATGCGGTAGTTGGCGGACAACGAAGGAGAGGAAGACCACGCGCACGTTGGAGAGACCATATGGACGCAATTCTGGCGACACTTGGGATCACCAACTGGCGGAGTCGCGCACAGGACAGAGGAGCTTGGAGGCAAATCGTCCATCTGGCTGTACCCCGTTAAGGGTGTTTATGCAATTGATAATAAGTAAGAAAAAATAGAAAGAGAGAGAGGGAGAACCGAAAGACACGTCGACGCAGCAGCCGGCCTCTATGCCATCAGTTTTCTAGTTTCCCTAATTCTGTCGCTCAACAGGTCCTTTTTACCAAGTACGAATCTCGAGGCTAACAGAGGGGATCCGATGCAGTCGACCCTGGCACACAATCACGGCAGTCGATTAGCAGAGCTACAAGAGATAACATTCCTGGACTTCAAAAGGCCGTTGATTATCAGGCCATACAGCCTACTTGAATAGCGCTTCTTTCTCGTGTGCACCGAATGCGTGTGAAGACGAAAAAGGAGAAGAGAGTCTGGAAGCATGCCGTTAGATGAAGTTTGGCAACGCCGCAGCGCACAACCAACTTCTCGCGACAGAGTTCTCGCACATTTCTTTTGTGATCTCAAATCGTTCGCATGCAAATTGCTGTTGATCGTTACAATAAGAACATAAAATTTTCACACCGCGTGGCCGATATTTTTCAAGTGTTATTGCGGCCAACAAAACAAGCCGCCTGTTGGCTGTTGGAGTTTTCGAGGGATTCTAACCCCAACAAGAGGTGAATATTTTAGTGCAAGTGCAAGTGAAAAGTGTTTTAGAACAGCCAATTTATTTCTATAGGGGAGAGTGAGACGGAAGATCCGTCGAAGCCGTCATAGCAGCGCCAGAGCTGCAAATTCATATCAGCTCGTTAGCCACCGGCAGAGCAAGTTCATCGAAATTTCTGGACAAGATTAGGAGTAATCTCGGTGAGCTGCAGAGAGCGCCACGTGAGACCCTAACCTGCGAGGCAGCGCTGCCGACGTCGAGCAGAGCGCCGTTCAAGCCGCCGAGCAGAGGAGAAAAAGAAGAGAAGCGAGTGTCAGCGCAACAGAGCCGCATTTTTCGCCCGCTGCCGCGTGCCACCTGCTACATTTAGGCATTTTTCCTCCCGCTGCCGCGTGCCGTTCTTGATCGCCAGTGCGACATTTTGGCCGCGACAGCCGCGTACCACATGGAGGTTCCGACCTAACCTCGATCCAATCCGCTAGCCCTACGCAGCCAACCCATCCCATCCGCGGCGACAGCAAAACCGCGTGGGTTCGGCAACATTTGGGGCAGCGATCGGCAAGGCGATGTGAGTCACCGACACAGGTAGACCCTATCCCTGATGGATGCCACGTCCAGCGATCGGCATCGAGGAAGCAAAAATAGGAAAAGGAGACATTTGAAGTGCTAATTGCGGAAGGCTTATAACGCACGTGCCACGTGCGGCACCTAGCCTGGCGTAGGCGTTGGACACGAGAGGACAGACCTGCCGTCTGGCATGCGAGGGATATATATCCCTTCGTATGTGAGTAGCTGATTAGGAGGATGCCATAAGGAGGCGTCGCCATCTGCAAAGACGTTGCTGATCGAGTGGTTAGACGTGTGCTGCAGATCTTTCTCTGATTTTTGCTTTGTCGAGACACTTGTAAACTCTAGATTTTAATTTAATAGAGTAATGATATTGGAATTCCCAAAAATGGTTGAAGAGCACCACAAATTTAATTCTTTTGTCAGAAGTTAAGAACAATTAATTTTGATTAAGCATCCTAGCACAGCGTCTTCGATGGGCCCATCGAACCTGCTTTGTCGGATTTTTTAAGTAAGTGAGAAACTTATTTCCTTTTAATTTCTGAACCTGATTTGAAATTATATTATTTTTGTGCGTGTGCCAAAAAAAAAAAAAAAAACATAAAATTAAATAGATAGGATAATAAAAGGGCAAGTAAAGAACAAATAATGTGAAACAAAAAAAAGAAGAAAATATTATGCAACCCACCATTCTATATCTTAATTAAATATATAAATATAAAGCTTATGAGTTAGGAGTAAAATGAGAAAAATATCTTAATTAGGGATATAGTTCTAAAGATGTAAATTATAAGACAATTCCACTCAAAATATCTCATGTCGTTCTAGAGCCGATTGGCCGATATGATTGGACCTTTAAATGTCTTCTATATAAAATTCTGCTGTCACACTTTTTGTAAGAAAACTCCTCCGAAACTACTTGACCGATTTGGATGAAATTTTGAGGGGATATTCTGTAGGTCTGAGAATCGGCTAACATCTATTTTTCGTACCCCTAACCGATAAGGGTAGTCCGCAATACAGCTTTAGTCGCTGCCTGCTGACTGTAAGTTTAGAAATTTTGAATCTATGGATGTGGTAGCCATGAAATTTACGTCAAGTTTTGCATTTTGAAATACCCAAATAATATTTATGTGGCAGTGCTGTGGCAATTCGGATAGGTGGGACGAAGTTCACCGGGTCAGCTAGTTTTGGTATAGAAAATTGGACTTTTGTGAATATGTTTAGATAGAATCTAAATTAATTCCGTGCAAGAACGCGATGCTGTCGCAATATGAATTTAACTTGAAAAGAAATATGTGAATTTTTTAATAAACTTTGATTAAGGGATAACCGTCAATCTATTCTTACGCGTTATCATGGTAGGGAGGGTAAAGAAAAGGGGGCGAACAACACCAAGCCACCCTTACTTCTTATGTTTATCTTGACCAGCTTTAATAAATCCGTCCGTCCGTACGATTTTGAGTCTGATTACATCTTTGTTGTTTGAACCAGTAGTTTACAGAAAGTGCACTTAAAACTCTTTTTCGCGTAGTGCGGTGTGTGCTTGTAAGGAAGAGGCGGAAGAACCCATGACTATCCGACGAGCTTAGCACAGAGCAATGCTAGGAGTGCACGAAACCGAATCTCCTTATACACTAACTTACCCTTAAGTTGGTGAACACAGGTCAGGGAGTCCGTGCGAAGAACCGACACCCCTAGTCACTATTATACAAAAGTAAAGGGACTAGCTGTCTACTACATAATAGAAAAGATGGCGCCCGAACGTGGGGCACGAGAAACCGTTACTAGAAACCGTTACCACATAAAAGTAAAGATGGCCCGAAAGTAGAGCCCGAGGAAACCAACTATAAGACACCTAGACACCGAAACCGCCTAGAGATCGGCTAATTTCTAAGAGGAGGATTCTAGGAGGGACTTAGCTCCACGGATTATGCTTCAATAGTTATTAAATTATTTTTATTAGTGTCTGCTGAAGTTTAGTATCAGTTATTTTCCATTTATTAAATGATCACGGAGATTTGTGGCCGGAATAGCGATCTTGATTCGGGAAATCCGCGGATTAAGGGACCATGTAAGCGAGGAAATATTGGAACTAATGAGAGTAGAAGTTATTCGTATATTTGAGAGATTTTGAATCAGGTTTCTTGGAGTTGCGAGTGCATTTCGAGTCATTACGGAATGATCGACCAGAACCTATAGTTCATTTTTGATCTCATTTATATGAATATTCTATACACTTGCTTTTAGACTACGGAAGTCTGTTCAAAGGAGTTGCAAAGTATTGGAGATACTTCGATCTTTGACCGGTTCAGAAAGGAGTAATTCAAGAACCAAGCATTCAAGAATCTTCTTTTGATTAATTTGTTTTTGGAATTCATATTTTATTAAAGCTGTCGAGAAACATAGGAAAGTTCAATTCACATTGCGGACAAGCGGACGTTATTAAGCACGGAACGATTAAATTTATATACTTAAAAATACTTTTTCGATATGTCAGTAAAGATGGCCCAGAGAGAGTAGTACAAACAGCCATGCAAGCACAGCAGCAAATTTTTAGGCAAGAACTTTCTGAATTCATACGAGAGCAGGTAGCGAACTTACAGATTAGTAGTTCTAATCAAACCCCGAGTAGAAAGGTGAACGATAGGCGAGATCAAGCTAGGGAAGCTGAAACGGTCTATCATGACATTCGTCTAAATACTCAGCACGTCGAAAGGTCGAATTCTACAGTCCAGCCAGAGAAATGCCAAACATTATTTAAAGCTGGCACATCAAGTTTGACGGATCGAAAGAAGGGTTACAGACCTAAGAGTTTCTTTATCGAATACAGGCGTTAGCGCAACAAAATTTAAATGGGAATCGTCAACTTCTGTGTGACCACCTCCATTTATTTTTCGTGGGCAAACGAGCAAATGGTACTGGAAATTTCATCGTTCGTTTCCACAGTTTAACTGGATACTATTTTGTAGAGAATTTCGGGATAAGTTCAAGGAAAGTGATACGGATATGGACATTTGGGAGTTTATAAACAACAGGCGTCAAGTCGAAAAGGAATCCTTCGAGGACTACCAATTCCAAGTGGAAAAGCTCGTATCTCGCTTGAGCAATCCGATCTCAGAAGAATCGTTACTGAGGCTTCTTATACGACATGCAAAGCCATCACTGCGATATGAACTTATGCATTTACGTATAGACACATTAGCTCATCTCAGGGCAGAATACACTAAGCAAGCCTATTGCAGAAGAAAGTCCTGACGAATCAATTAATAAACCTGATAAGTCCACACAAAACAATGTCAAGTACCCCCAGCCATATCATATTAGAGCAGAAAAGTACGCTGCAGCAAGAAAACGAATCTTCGGAGAAGTCAGTTCGTGCTCCAGCATTTATAAAACCAGACGTTCAACCAAGCGGATGCGAAAATTCTGGAAGGAAGTTCGGGGAAATCGCCAAAAACTAAAGTCCGCGATCTTCATGAATGCCGATAATCGCTTATATACTGATATCAATATAAACGATCACCAATATACAGCTTTACTGGACTCGGGTGCGTCCATAAGTTGCATTGGAGGTTTAGCAGCCAAAGAGCTGGTCCAGCAAGTGTTAGCACGAGCGCACGATTCACCTGATGCTGCTCACATCGGCATGAAGAAGATGATCGAGAAGATCAGACGTTATCTGTTTTGGCCGGGAATGGTTACTCAAATTCGTAGCTTTGTCTCAGACTGTAGCGTGTGAAAGTCTACCAGGAGCCCAAACAAAGTTCTCAGACCATCCATGGGTAGACCCGTTACGTCTGATCGTCCATTTCAGCGACTTTACATGGATCTTCTCGGTCCATATCCAAGGTCTAAGAAAGGAAATATAGGTCTTTTAATAGTAGTGGATCACTGCACCAAATTTCATTTCTTGCAGCCGCTTCGAAAGTTTACTTCAAAAAGGATTTGCGAGTAAATCGAGAAACACATATTTTACACATTCGGTACTCCAGAGTCCATACTAACTGTGTAGCGCTTGTGGCAGTCGCGGCTAGCGCCATCTAGGTTTGAGAGATTAGCTAGCGCCATCTGCATAGTAGTGGGCGGAACCCGAAAGGTGAGAGGCGATTAGCGAATGTTTCGGATTAAGAGGCAACAGTGGCAACTGTCATCTCTCCGGATAATCGAGGGAAAGATAGCCGAGGCAGGCCGAAGAGGGTCAAACGGCGATCGGATGATTCAATTTAATCAATTCCATTTGAACGGTCCGCATGCAAAGTCAAGCCCAAAAATACATTGCAAAAGGGGAAACCAAAAATCCCATCAGTGTGCCGCAGATCGAGAACTTTCGTGGAGAAGAGTACCAAAAAAAATAATAAAACAGCGCTAAATCCATTGAGTGGGTAAGCAGGTACTGACAGTTTTTTCTGCTGCCAGCTAATAGTTGCTGTTGCAATTATGTAGGTTTGGCGCTTAACTTCGACGCTCTCGACGCGGCGTCAGTCCTCGGTTTTGGCGCATTGTTCCGCCGCTTGGCGCCTTTCGACGCAGCGTCAGCCCGCCGTTTTGGGACTTGTCTTGGTGGAGTCTGGCCGATGTGCATTACCCGGCAGATTTCCTGGAACATTTTGACGAGCACTGGAGGAATCGCCACGGCCACTCGGCCGTACATAGACCAGCGAAGCGAAGAGAATTGAATTTTTAAAAATCATATTTTTTGTTGGTGTGTGAGCTAGCTGTGACTGGGCCCCAGATTTGCCCCATAGTGTTTTAGCTAAATAGCAAAAAGAAAGAAAAGCTCTACGGGAGCGTAAGCGACGCCTAGCCGCTCCAGTTTCTCAGCTTCTGTCCCTTCAGTCGCCGGCAATGATTATTGCATTTAAATAGTTTATTTCAATCTCCCAAAGCCGGTCGAAGAGTGCCGCATATCGTCCCCCTGCAGCGGCGGAAAAATTCTTTACTTTGGATGGCTGCAGTAAATCGAAAAAAGCATAGATTAATGTAGTGTTAGTTGTTTTTTTTGTGCAAAGTTAATATTCATGGTCGGCATAGGAAAAAAAATAATTGTGTGCAATGCTCGTTTTGTTGTTGGTTTTTTTTGTGAAAAGGCAAATCGAGAAATAGTGCGAACGAAAATTGGCGTACAGTGGGCCTAGTGAGATGTGATTTTTTGGAAATATTATTTTTTTGCAACTCCACAGATCAGCGGCATCATCACCTCGGAAGCGCTTTCGTCGGTGGATTCCCCCAAAAAATTTGTGCAGTGTGAGTTTGACAATAGGTCATAAAAATAAAAAAAAAAACATGAGACGTTAGCATCGACTAATGGTCACAAAGAAATAAATTAATAAACCCTGAATCCAATGTCCGATTAATCAGGGACTTGTCCCACTGTCCCGCTTAAGATCCCGTGCACAAAATTTCCAATCGATGCCTAGGTCAATACATTTTGTTTTTGTACCAACTGGTGAGCTCTGAGCAAAAGCTATCAGCTAGCATAATTGTTTTTATTGCCTTTGCATTTACATTTGCTTGCGACTCTCGCAGCTGCTGGTCGCCGACCCATACCTTTAGTGGTTAATTTTTAATTTATCATATTTCTATTTCAACTCTTAATTCAATGGTTTTTGTTAGGATTAATTTATTTGTTAATTTATTTAAATGTATTTTCGTTCCATGCCTATTAGCTTTAAGAACATTTTTATAGATTTTTAATATATTTTTATAATGTTTTAATTTGACTCTTTTATTTGCCTCCCCTGTAGGGACTAGTAACAGCAAAGGGGCCATTCAAATTAATATAAATATAGGTTCCGAATGGCCAAGGAAGGGAGGGCTTTGACTCCTCATGTCATCAGAGGATCGTTAAGAAATTCGGGATATTCATTCTATCCGTCTGGTTATGTGCAGTGAGGGTTTACCTTCACCCCCCAAATACTTGTCGCAGCACGCAACTCGATTTCCTTAGAATAGCAGAAGGCCAGATGCAGGAGGGCAAGACCACCACCCCATTAGCCGACGAGCCGCAGCCGGATATTTCCGCGTGCGCCCCCCTCGCATCTTACAACACCTAGGCCGATCGCTGTAATTCGGTACAAATGATAACGGATCACAATTCAAGTCCGGTTATTTCAGAGCTTTTTTAACCAGGTTTGGAATTAAACATATTTGTACAGAAATTTATTCGCCACAAGCTAACGCTATTGAGCGAGTAAACAGGTCGATTCTAGCCGCTATTAGAGCTTATATTGGCTCGGATCATAGGAATTGGGACTTAAATATCAATGTGATAAGTGCGTCATTGAGATCAAGTGTTCACCGGAGCACAGGATTTTCTCCGTGTTTCCTCTGTTTCGGACAGAACATGATAGCCAATGGACAGGATTATGAGTTGCTTCGAAGTCTGAATTCATTATCGAATGACGTAGCGCTAAGAACAGCTGATATGCTACAAGTTGCTAGACAGCAAGCCAAAAATAAGATTTCTGAATCGCATGCCGCAAACGCTAGAGTATATAACTTGCGTAGTCGAGTAGTACAGTTAAAGGTCGGAGTTCTCGCTCAGACAGAGTTCTCGCTCATTTCTTTTGTGATTTCAAATCGTTCGCATGCAAATTGCTGCTGATCGTCACAATAAGAACATAAAATTTTCACACCGCGTGACCGATATTTTTCAAGTGTTATTGCGGCCAACAAAACAAGCCGCCTGTTGGCTGTTGGAGTTTTCGAGGGATTCTAACCCCAACAAGAGGTGAATATTTTATTGCAAGTGCAAGTGAAAAGTGTTTTAGAACAGCCAATTTATTTCTATAGGGGAGAGTGAGACGGAGCGCCAGAGCTACAAATTCATATCAGCTCGTTAGCCACCGGCAGAGCAAGTTCATCGAAATTTCTGGACAAGATTAGGAATAATCTCGGTGAGCTGCAGAGAGCGCCACGTGAGACCCTAACCTGCGAGGCAGCGCTGCCGACGTCGAGCAGAGCGCCGTTCAAGCCGCCGAGCAGAGGAGAAAAGGAAGAGAAGCGAGTGTCAGCGCAACAGAGCCGCATTTTTCGCCCGCTGCCGCGTGCCACCTGCTACATTTAGGCATTTTTCCTCCCGCTGCCGCGTGCCGTTCTTGATCGCCAGTGCGACATTTTGGCCGCGACAGCCGCGTACCACATGGAGGTTCCGACCTAACCTCGATCCAATCCGCTAGCCCTACGCAGCCAACCCATCCCATCCGCGGCGACAGCAAAACCGCGTGGGTTCGGCAACATTTGGGGCAGCGATCGGCAAGGCGATGTGAGTCACCGACACAGGTAGACCCTATCCCTGATGGATGCCACGTCCAGCGATCGGCATCGAGGAAGCAAAAATAGGAAAAGGAGACATTTGAAGTGCTAATTGCGGAAGGCTTATAACGCACGTGCCACGCGCGGCACCTAGCCTGGCGTAGGCGTTGGACACGAGAGGACAGACCTGCCGTCTGGCATGCGAGGGATATATATCCCTTCGTATGTGAGTAGCTGATTAGGAGGATGCCATAAGGAGGCGTCGCCATCTGCAAAGACGTTGCTGATCGAGTGGTTAGACGTGTGCTGCAGATCTTTCTCTGATTTTTGCTTTGTCGAGACACTTGTAAACTCGAGATTTTAATTTAATAGAGTAATGATATTGGAATTCCCAAAAATGGTTGAAGAGCACCACAAATTTAATTCTTTTGTCAGAAGTTAAGAACAATTAATTTTGATTAAGCATCCTAGCACAGCGTCTTCGATGGGCCCATCGAACCTGCTTTGCCGGATTTTTTGAGTAAGTGAGAAACTTATTTCCTTTTAACTTCTGAACCTGATTTGAAATTATATTATTTTTCTGCGTGTGCCAAAAAAAAAAAACATAAAATTAAATAGATAGGATAATAAAAGGGCAAGTAAAGAACAAATAATGTGAAACAAAAAAAATGAAGAAAATATTATGCAACCCACCATTCTATATCTTAATTAAATATATAAATATAAAGCTTATGAGTTAGGAGTTAAATGAGAAGAATATCTTAATTAGGGATATAGTTCTAAGGAAGTAAATTATAAGACAATTCCACTCAAAATATCTCATATCGTTCTAGAGCCGATTGGCCGATATGATTGGACCTTTAAATATTTTGATATAGAAAATTTTGACTTTTGTGAATATGTTTAGATAGAATCTAAATTAATTCCGTGCAAGAACGCGATGCTGTCGCAATTTGAATTTAACTTGAAAAGAAATATGTGCATTTTTGAATAAACTTTGATTAAGGGATAACCGTAAATCTATTCCTACGCGTTATCATGGTAGGGAGGGTAAAGAAAAGGGGGCGAACAACACCAAGCCACCCTTACTTCTTATGTTTATCTTTTTATTTATTTATTTATTTATTTATTTATTTATTTATTTATTAGAAAATATAGCAAATTTCTGCTATTTTGGACCATATCCTTACCTCAGCCGAATTAAGGAGTGTTTTTTAAAGATGTGCTCCGACTCACATCATGTGGGCTGAGGCAAGGACAGGTGTCTTAATACATTTTGTGTATTAAAATCTAAAGACAATTCAACATGTAACAAGAAGTAAAGCTCATTATAAAAAGAACATAAAACACGAAAAGGGTCATGCTGCTCGAAGTTAGTCTTACAAAAATCAAGAGTAATTGGACGAAAGTGACGAGAAGGTCTAACAGGAACAGAGAAATACAATTGACTAAGAAGATAGGACGAACAAACATGACCATTAATTAATTTAAATAGAAACATCACTCCGTGGCAGGTCCGACGATCCTTTAGAGTGGGCAGGCTAAGAAGACGCAGCCTGTCGATGTAAGACGGGAGGCGGCGATGTGTGTCCCAGTGCAAACCCCGAAGAGCGAACAAAAGGAATTGCTTCTGAACCGATTCAATGAGGTCTTGATACTTCGCGTATTGAGGTGACCATACACACGAACAGTATTCGAGAATTGGACGAACAAGGGAGACATAAAGGAGTTTTGTGGTGTAAGGATCGTCAAACTCCTTAGACCAACGCTTGACAAAGGCAAAAACACCTTTAGCTTTCCCAACAATTATGCCAATGTGGTCGGAAAAGTTCAAATTGTGGGTAAAAAAAAGACCAAGATCGGTAACAGAGTGTATGCGCTCAAGATCACTCAGTCCTAAAGAATAAGTTGCAGAGAAACAGTTTTTACGAAAAAATGACATAAATTTACATTTAGAATTGTTGAGAAACAGCAAATTGTTACAGCACCAGGACTGCACGTTGTTTAAGTCAGATTGTAAGAACATATAAGAGTCAGAGTTTGTCAGTGGCAAGCACAGTTTGACGTCGTCAGCGTACATCATAATTTTGGAATTTAGAACGACATTAGGCAAATCATTAATAAAAATTCCAAAAAGAAGTGGCCCAAGATGACTCCCTTGCGGAACACCCGAGGTTACGTGGACACAGTCTGAAAAAGAACCCTTGAAGGCTACTCGTTGAGTCCGGTTGGATAAGTAGGTGGCAATCCAATTAGTCAACAAGACAGGGAAACCCAAGAGTGTAAGTTTTTTCAGCAGCAGCTGGTGATTCACGCAGTCAAAGGCTTTGCTGAAGTCCGTAAAGACGACGTCAGTTTGGGTGTTATTTTTAAAGGCGTTTCTAATAACAGTACAAAACTCCAGAAGGTTTGTGGAAGTTGACCTGTGTTTCATAAAGCCATGCTGGTAGGGGGACATTATAGAGCGACATTGGTGTTGAAGTTGAGCAGTAACAAGCGATTCAAAAGCTTAGGAATCGCACTAAGTTTTGCAATCCCTCTATAGTTTTCAATGTTAGATTTGCTACCCTTTTTGTGAAGGGGAATTATAAAAGATTCCTTCCAGCTTTCAGGAAAAAATGAGAGCTGTAGGGATATCTTAAAAAGTTTAGACAAAGGACTACATAATGCACTGGCACAATATCTCAAGACACAGCTAGGAACAAGATCAGGACCAGAAGAGAACGAAAGCTTGAGTGTTTTGAGATGCTGAAAAACATCATTTTCGCTGATTGAGGGCAAAAAAATATTGTCAGAGTGCGGAAGAGAATATGGATATGGTGAAGTAGAGTCAAAACATATAGATGAATAAGTAGTCCGGAAGAATTTTGCGAATAAGTTCGCGATATCGTGCTCATTTGAGGCGGACTCGTTATGGAGGTGAAGACTGGATGGATAAATGTGTGACTTTCGTTTCGAGTTAACAAAGGCGTAAAACTGCTTAGGATTAGCCTGAAACTCAGTTCTACAACGATTAAGGTGGTTATTGTAACATTCAGAGTTGTGAGTCAGAAAGTCAGAGCGGGCTATTAAATATCTAGCACGATCTACTAGCAGCCCGGTTCGTCTGAATTTTTTAAAAAGTCTGGACTTCACGTTTTTTAAATAGGAGAGTCGACGAGAAAACCAGGGAGGCTTATGCGAAACGTCAGGAGAGGGAAACGATGGAACAAACATATCAAAACTAGAGTACAGTATGTCATAAAACCGTTCAACCATGTGCAAGGGATCGTCAGTGGAGTCAAGAAAAGTCCAGTCAATTGAAGATAAATAAGAAATCATGTCAGTGAAATTAGCTTTGCGGAAGCAGCGAAAAGTTGCTGGTTCAGCTAAAGGACACGGCAGTAGTGGAGACGAGGCCTCTAGAATTATCTCCAATTTGGGATGATAAGCATCTTCAGGGCTGGAGAGAGGGTCGATTCTTGAGACGTACGCATTGGCAAACTCCGACGAAAAAATTAAGTCTAAGACTTTGTCTCCACAGTTCTTAATAAAATTCAATTGTCCCAATGAAAGGTCGATAAGACCATGAATAAAATCATGAGGAGCGGTGGGAACTAGAAAATTCGACTCAGGAGAGGGCACCCAGGATATGGAAGGCAGGTTAAAATCACCCATAACAATGAGGTGATCATTAATGCCAAGGGACGAATGAATATTTTGGATTAGCATTAAATGCTGCAAATATAAATCAGTATCAGACCGAGGTGGGATGTAGGAGCATGAGACGTAAACAAAATAATCATGAACACGGATGCGAACTGCAACAAACTCTAAATTACAATTTATGTCAGTTATCGGAAGCAAGTTTGAAACTAGATTAGACTTAACAGCGATAAGGACACCACCGCCGATACGCATAAGACGATCACATCTATAAACGACATAGTTTCCTGCAAATAATTCACTATCAGAGACAGAGGAGTTGAGCCACGTTTCAGTAAAGGCAATAACATTGGCATCAAAGGAGACACTGTTGACGTGTAGTTTACTAAGTTTACCTAGCAAGCTGCGAACATTCTGGTAGTGTAGGATAAAGGAGTCTTTTAGTTTTTTGGAGTTCTAGCCAAGGGAGACCGTGGCAAGCGAGCCCGAGGGTCACTCTTGTTGACAAACTCATGAACAATTGCGTGTACAGGCCATACGGAAGTATCAAGAACTCTAGGAAATAGTACATCAGAAATTCCAATCTTAAACGAAGATATATCACGTCTCTGCTTAAAACTGAATTTAGTGACAGTAAATTCGGTAACAGAAACATTCAACTTGTTACTCAAATGGGTCCTTACATCGACCTCAGAGGCCCCTAGATTGAGGCGGGAAACAAAGATTAGCTTCTTAGGAGCAACGCCAGCTAAAGGGGCTGGTCTTCGCTGGGCAACTCCAGAAATTGTAGAAACTGTAGAAACTTGGGGTGCTCGGCTGGTGATTGGTAGCGCTAAAGTTGAGACCGCCGGAGGCACCCCAGGATGGGCATCCAAGTCCAACGACGCGCAGTCAGCGGCAGCCGACGTGGATGGTTGGTCGGCGTTGACGGGATGTAGATCCAAAGGCACGTTGAAGTTGGCTGGTTGCAGACCCAAAACAATGTCGTCACTATTCCCGCCAGATATGGGGGCAAGAACAGCAACTTCACCTGGGCCGTTGACCACGGCCGCGGTGTTATCAGCGGGCTTAGATCGAGGGCTAAACCGCATAAGGGGGCTCGCAGGGTCTGGAACAAATAGGAAGCTGTTAGTAAGGTTGCTCATTTGTTGATTTGCGGAGTCACTTAGCAGCTTAAGTGATTTAAAGTGCTGCTCCGCCTTCTGGAAACTGCAGGATAAGTCCCTGAAGCCGGCAGCCAAGGACTGAAACTCGAGGTGAGTTTGCCTCATAAAAGCTCTCATGTCCGATTTGATATGCAGGCAGCTCGGGCAGGTCCAATCCAATCCAGAATTGCTCCGTATGCGATCAGCAATACGCGGGCCAATTTGTCCAAGATCGGCGCATGCAGGGTGAGCGATATTGTCGCAGAGCCAACAATAAACAGTGGCCTGCCGCGCGGTAATTACACCGCCGCTCGGACACGGATTGATGCAACAGGTTGCCATTATTTTAAAATAATTTGCACAGCAGCAGTCAAATCAGGCAATAAAATTTAACAAGTATCGCGGCGAAGGAACCGATCAAAACAAAAGACCGAAAAGCGCGAGAATAAAAGCTTTTTCTGAGCGCAGAGAAGTAATAAGTTTGTGTGATTGATTTCGCGTATGCAAAACACTTGCACAACAACAAACACTAGGCGATGCAGCGATAAGCGGTAAACACTGAGCGCAAGAACAGAAAGGCAGAGCAGTCTGATGAAATGTAAAACCAAATTAGTTTTACGTAAATAAAGTCACTGTCTTTGTTTAAACTGAACAAGCTGTTTATGGATAATAAATATCACAGAAACGCTGACAACTTGCCAAAAATTTGGGCTGAGTTGAATAAATGTTCACTATGAAAACTTTGAAAAAGGAAGAGCGGTAGAAAAACACGTCCGACACAAAGCTCGTATGCGAGAATGGACCAGCTTTAATAAATCCGTCCGTCCGTATGATTTTGAGTCCGATTACATCCTTGTTGTTTGAGCCAGTAGGCTACAGAAAGTGCACTTAAAACTCTTTTTCGCGTAGTGCGATGTGTGCTTATAAGGAAGAGGCGGAAGAACCCATGACTATCCGACGAGCTTAGCACAGAGCAATGCTAGGAGTGCACGAAACCGAATCTCCTTATACACTAACTTACCCTTAAGTTGGTGAACACAGGTCAGGGAGTCCGTGCGGACAACCGGCACCCCTAGTCTCTATTATACAGAAGTAAAGGGACTTGCTGTCTACTACACAAGGTGTACGCTATCAGTCACCAATGACAACATTATCAATCAAGAAGGACATACAACAAGGATCATGAAGGATACACAGGACCTAACCTGACTTCAAGGACACCCAAAGGTCCTCAAACCTTAATACAAGGTGCTCCCAGGATCAAAGAATCGCCGCTCCTGCAACCTAGCCAGGACCCACCACAATCGCAAAGATCATCGAAAGGATACACGTCCACTCAAGGACACGCATCCCGCCTTAGCAAACACAAGAATACCAATAAAGATCCCTATGCACACACGCAGTTTGATCACTGTCGACTACAAGATGGGAGTCACGTGAATATCCTACAGAAAGAAGCACGAACTGGAGGCCATCCTTCTCAAGCTTGGCTGTGAACACAGCAGTACAGTTAATGACAACCAGACCACTCCAAAGACCTGACCCTACTCGCGAAAATTGAACACAAGTACCGAAACACACCTTCCGGAAACACTAAGCGACCAACGCCAACGACCAATCAATCACTCGTTAACCACACTACGCAGCACTTTCCAGTGCACAGGGACTCGAGGAATATTCAAGACACTGCACGCGAGAACGCCATCCACTTTGGCTTAAGAATTTGCCCCATCCTAGTCGACATGGTGACCAAGTGGAGATACTCCTTCAACGGCACTTCAAATCCGCTCAGCTTTGTGAAGCACAAGGAGGAAGTATTCGACTTACCGGGTCGACCGGAAGTATCTGTCCCACGCTATCATAAGTTTTCTAGCCTTTCGCGCTGAGAGCTGGCTCTGAACATGAACATGAACATCAACAGGGACGAACCTGGACAAAAGCCCGACGGGAATTCTCGGATATCTTCCTTCCCGGCCATCCTCAAGGATCAGCCCATTTCGGTGCGAAGGGCTAACCCTTGAAGAGATGATCGGGACGGTCTTCCAAGACGTGCTAAGATTACCCACACGCGTTTCAGGGACTTCCATTTGGAAGTGACGCCTCCACGCAGGGAGAATTCCGTGCCACCCCTACCAGTCGTCGTAGTACGGCTGGGCGTTTTACGATAACGTGTCGGATTCGGATTCGTTGAACTAAGTTCGGGAGATGACGAGCCGCTTCTGCCAGATGCACAGACGATGAGGAGCTAATCACCGCCTACTCTGCGGGCACGCCGGCCGGGAAAGTAACACTCGGGGCCACCGCCGCCAAAAGAGGACGGCCATAGTGCGCACAAATGCGGGCCTCCGAAACTAACTCACAGCTGCCACTCTTGTGTGCGTGAAGCCCAAAAGAGGAAAGACAGCAGCAAAGCGGCTGCTACCGGCAATAGTGAAGGGCTTTGAGCAATCCCCTCCGCTCTCCGATCGAGTCTTTGGCAAACTTCTAATGGGGAATGATGTGTGCGGATAACGACTAACAGGACAACCAGAATCACACGTGGCCGACGGATGGGCAGCATTGTTGGCGGAGGACATGGAGTCTGACGCCGAGAAGTAGCGCGGGTCCTAAATTCCATTTCCTGGCTGACAGGACCCGGGGTTCTCCCTCCCTGCAGCACCACCCGATTCGGACCACCGGTTCCCGGATGACTGCACCGGCCCTCCGATTCGGGGAACTCTTCTGGCACCGGCAGATCGGCCGCATGGCCAAAGTGGGCGGATTTCTCCGACCAGGAAGACCTACTTCAATGGCTTGTGAAAACGGCTTCTGTTTGACAGCCGCGATACCCAGGTCTAGGCAAAGCGATCCGTCCTGAAAAGCCGGCACCCGGTTGATGGGGCCGACTCATCCTTCCCGGATTGGTTTTGTGCATGTCTTGCGACTGGCCCGGACAGCGGGGCCGGCTGCAGGGCCGTGGGCAGTTACCCCTCCCCTGGCAAGAGACCCGATTCCAGTTTACCGGCCGCAACCGAAAAACTTGGTTTTTATAAAAAGTGAAAATAAAAGTTATTAAGCAACTTTAATAAAAAATAACAATTATTCTTAATTTTTTTTACTATAATTTTTTTAAGTTTTTAAAAGCAATTAATAAATAAATGTTAGTGGTAAAAGGGATAAATAAAGTATTGAACAGAATTGCCTGTTGCGTGTCCAATCTTTACAGATATGTGTATTTTCATTATATGTTTTAGAAGTGTTTAATGCGAATTTACAAAATTAAAAATACTTGCAAGCTGAGAAATGTAAAAGAAACTGTATAATAATTGTTTTGGAGGGGGGTGGCTTCCTTCAGTGGAAAAAAATAAGTCCGGGAAAAGAAGTTCGGTGGTGGTGGCGTCTCGACGCAGTCGAAATTAAGATGGTGAAAAGAAGTAGGCACGGGGGCGTCGATTCGCACTTCACTTTATTACTCCAGTTTTGAGACTAAAAGCTAGCTTACATACTAGAACCCGAACTCCCGCCTGCATAATATAAGGAGAGCGGGAGAACCAAAACGGTCGGAGGCGAGCAGTCCCGAAGTTCGACTAGCGACGGAGAGCGATCATTTCAGGGGCAGAGCATAGAGGAAAGCTCTGAGAGCAGCGGGGGTACAGTGGCCCTTGGCCTGAACATTCCGGCCCCCTTGCAATCACTCCGGTTGCAAAATATTCCTGCCTTCCTACAGTTGATGACAGGCCCCGGAGAGGACCCATCCGAATCCGGTCGTCCGACCTGGAACTTCCTGAATCCCGAGGGTATACATCCGCACCCAGGACTACGGAGATCGTAGCGGGGAGATAGAAACGCTCGTCCGCTAAAGTGATGTCTTGGAAGCAGGTCCGCACGGTTTCATCGAGCTCTCGAATCGGAGTTCGGATGCGCACATACGGCTCAACTTTGAAGAGGACATCGAGGCGGATGCTGGGATCGATCATGGAAAGCACGGCGGTTGAGCAGATCTGCTCGCCCCCTACGTCGGTCGTCGGTAGCCGGAAACTCGCAGCCAGCGAAGCGTCGACGCAGCTCGTGGGTGTGCACAGGTCGATGAGCGCAGCGCTGTTGAAGATTCGCGTCCCCGTATCAATTCGCACCAGCGCGGTCGGAAGGACGTTGACGCTGTGCCGCTGAAGCAGGCCAGCCAGCGATGGTGCCTAGGAGCGGCGGACGAGTGCCTAGGAGCGGCGGTCGAGTCCCTAGGAGCGGCGGTCGAGTGCCTAGGAGCGGCGGTCGAGTGCCTAGGAGCGGCGGAAGAACGTCGAGGAGCGGCGACTGGACTAGGAGAGCGAGACTCTGGCCGCTCGTGCATATGCAGAAGCGTGTGGTGGTCCTGTCGGCACACCTTGCAGCGATCCCCCCGGCGACATGCTCCGTCCGAGTGCTCGTGCGCCAAACAATTAGCGCAATAGCGGTTTGCGAGTACCGCTCGAAGCCTCTTCTCCACACTCAGCCGGAGGAAACGATGGCACTTCCGTAGCGGATGAACTCCGTGGCAGACTCGGCATCGGTAGGAATTCATACCTCGAGTACGTCTGCTCTCCAATACGATAGCGCTGCGCGGACGTGGAGACATCGTGACTGATCTGACAGAAGAATGAATATATTAGAAGGAGCTCGACTTGCGACTTAGAACTAGGTGCCGATAAGAACTACGGATCAGGGGGAAGAGAGGCTATTGCGGGAGGCCGGAGGACCCCCCTGGAAGCAGTACGACCTTCGCGACGGGACGTTTGACTAAACCCCGGGCAGTACGGATGTTCACTACTCGAACATGACCATCGGGTCCGGGACACACGGAATCGATCCTGCCGAGCCGCCACTCATTGGATGGCAGATTTTCGTCCTTGATGACTACCATATCCCCCACGCCGAGGTTGGCTATGGGGGTTTGCCACTTATTCCGTTTGTGGAGTTCCTTGAGGTATTCTTCCTTCCATCGTAGCTGAAATTGTTGGTGAAGAGCCTTAAGGTGCTGTCAGCGATTAATGATGGACGTGGTGGCCCCCTTTATCTCAGGTTCAACGGTGGCCAGGAGTGGCCCACCAACAAGGAAATGACCCGGCGTGAGTGCCAGCAGATCTGTGGGGTCTTCGGACATCGGAGCGATTGGTCTCGAATTCAGACAGGCCTCGATCTTGGCCAGAAGCGTAGCAAGTTCTTCGAATGTGTATTTACGCGTGGCTGTGGATTTGTAAAACAGCGTTTTGAAGCTTTTGACTCCGGCTTCCCACAATCCTCCCATATTGGGAGCTCCCTGAGGAATGAACTGCCACAGGAGCTGCTGATGACTATACGCACTCGTCACTGACTCCTTTAGTGCTTGAAGAAACTCGCGGGACAGCACAGCGGCTGCGCCTACAAACGTTTTTCCGTTATCCGACTGGACTTGTCGAGGGCACCCCCTTCGGGACACGAAGCGTGCGAAGCAGCGAAAAATTTTTCTGTTGTAAGGTCCGAAGTTGGCTCCAAATGGATCGCCTTCGTGGAGAAACATACAAACACCAAAACATACCCCTTGGTCAAGAGGCAGGCTCGTCCGGTGTAGTTCTTAATGTCGAAGGGGCCGGCATAGTCCATGCCCGTATATGTAAATGGACGCGAAAAGGATGTTCGCTCTTTAGGTAGCTCTCCCATGAGTGGGTTTGTATCTTCTTTTTATAGATTACGCAGACCTTGCATGAGAAAATAACGGACTTAACTAAGTTCTTAATCTTTGGTATCCAGAACTTTGAGCGGATCAGACGGACCATCAGTTAGTTACCGCCGTGCAGGGTTATGCGGTGTGTAAAACGAACGAGGAGACGAGAGAAATGACAGTTGTATGGAAGAATGATCGGATGCCGTTCATCATATTGGAGGGCCTCGGAGGCCGTCACCCGACCACACGCTCTTATGAGGCCGTGTGGATCCAGAAAGGGGTTCATATTTCGAAGGGAACTGGAGGAACTGGCTGCTTTTGGAACAAACAGGCGGACTCGAGCGCGAAGCATCTGCGTTGTGTCGTGGAAATGAGGAGCCTTTCAGCTGCGGCGATCTCTGTATTAGATAGCTGCTCCTCACACGGCGCTGCTCTTTTTCGCGAGCGTTGAATGAAGCGATACACGTACGCCAGGACTCGTAATGCCTTGTCGAGCTCGGAGAACCGCTCGAGGATGTCTTCTGAGGATGCTCTGGCGAAATTGACCTTAACCGCTCGCACTTCGAGTTTTGTTATGGGCGGCTCACAACCCTGAGTGGGCCACTCACAAATAGGCATTCGCAACCAGGCCGGACCGTGCCACCACAGTTGGCTGTCTGCGAGGTCTTGGAGCGTTACCCCTCTGCTAGCGAGGTCAGCAGGGTTATGTTCCGATCGGACATGTGCCCATCTCTCAGCTTCGGTGGCCTGAGTGATCTTGGTCACCCGGTTTGCCACGAACGTAGTCCAGTGACAAGCTGGCTTGCTCAGCCATGCCAGAACTTTTGTCGAATCTGTCCAACAGTGTAAGCCTGAAGTGGGCGCTGGCATCTTAGGAAGAATCGCCGTGGCTATCTCGGACAGCAGCAAGGCTCCGCACAGTTCAAGCCTCGGTAGCGACACCGTTTTGACTGGTGCCACTCTCGTTTTTGCTGTGAGCAGGTTTACCATGATTGTGGAACCCACCTCCACTCGGACATAAATGGCGGCGCCATACGCTTTCTGCGAAGCGTCACAAAACCCATGGTGCTCGACCTTCAGTTCTGGTCGGAAAGCGACCCAACGAGGGATTCGAATTTGATCGAGCGCGGAATAGCTTTGTAGGAAATCAGTCCATTTGTGAGACAATTCTTGAGGAAGAGCGTCGTCCCACCCTTGGTCCTGCAGCCAAATGTCTTGCATAAACATTTTTGATCGGACAATAAACGGGGCGAGCCAGCCTGCTGGATCGAATAGTTTCGCAATTTGGGATAGGACCAGGCGCTTTGTGAGTACTGATTCGGAAGTAAGATCAGGCGGAACAAAGAAGAATTCGTCCGAAGTCGCCTTCCACCGCACCCCTAGTGTCTTTGCAGTGCTCTCTGCGTCGATCTCGAGGAAGTCAGTGCTAAGGAGATGGTCACTACGGATATTGGACAAAATAGCCTTGCTGTTGGATGTCCATTTCCTTAGAGGGAACCCCGCTGAGCTTAAGGCCCTGTCCAATTCTTGAATTGCTAGCTGAGCCTCTCCCTTGGAGTCTGCTCCGGCTAAAACGTCATCCACGTACATATAGTCCCGAATAATGCTACTAGCCCGCGGATACCTAATCTCTTCGTCGTCTGCGAGTTGTTTCAGGACTCGGATTGCCAGGAAAGGAGCGCAATTGACTCCGAAGGTGACTGTCTTGAGCTCGTAATCTCGGATTTCTCCCTCGGAATTTCGAAACAGGATACGTTGGAAAGGAGTGTGGCTAGGATCAACCCAAATCTGCCGATACATCTTTTCAATGTCGGCGTTAAAAACGTACCGGAAATAGCGCCACTTAAGAATCTGAATTGTCAGATCGGACTGTAGGACGGGGCCCGCATGAAGAATGTCATTCAGGCTGGTTCCGTTGGCGGACGGGCTGGATGCATTGAAAACGACTCGAACTTTGGTAGTCGTGCTCTCGGGTTTGAGCACCGCGTGATGTGGAAGGTAGTAATTGGAGGAGTGATTCGTGAATGGGACCTCGGTCATGTGACCTAGATCCAGGTACTCTTGGATGACGGCCTCATACCGTGCCTTGAGTGAAGGATCCTTCTTCAAGCGTAGTTCGTTTCGCAGGAACTGAGACAACGCGAAAGATCTGGAATGTCCCAATCCGGCTCCCACGTGATCAGGGTTGCGGAAGGGTAGCGTCACCACGTATTTTCCACTGTTGTCTTTTTGTGTAGATCGGATAAAATTTTGTTCACAAACCGACTCAGCCTCGGTCAGTAAGTTTGCCGGAACTTCCTCCACCTCCCAGAATTTGGTAAGGAGTTTGTCTAATGAGGCCTCAACCGAACAGGATACTTGCGTTGAGTACGCGGAGATGCTGAGAGGAGCTGCTGCCGACACGGACCCAGTAAGGACCCAGCCAAAGATAGTCTCCTATCCGAGAAGGGAGCCGCAAATGTTAGGCTTAGACCTACCTAGAAGGACCGAAGGAAGGATGTCGGCTCCAATTAAAACATCAATTTGAGAGCTCTCGAAGAACTTAGGATCCGCTAAGGGAAGGTCAGGAAGATCCTTAAGCAGATCTCGCGAAACCGGATACGAGGGCAGATTCCCGGCCAACTGGGGAAGGACGTAAGCCGTAGTCTCAAGCTGCAGCCCGGGTCTCGAAGGGGCTAGAATCGAAAAGTGACAGAGCTTCTTGGATTGAGCGGCAACTGTCTGATTTAGGCCAGAGACCTGGGCTTGGATATTCCTGAATGGAAGTTTAACGAGGTTGAAAAGACGCTTAGTTATGAAGGTCGCCTCGGACCCCGAATCGATCAACGCCCGCGCTTGAAAGTTGCAGCCTAAATGACATATATTGATGATGGCCGTGCCTAGTAGGACGGCTCTTGAGCCGGACGCGAAGCACACTTGCACATCTGACGGATCGTCGGAGGCTGCAGCACCGGCACCCGGAGCAGGAGCAGCACGTGGCCTTGACGGTGCCGCGTGGCTGGGATCTCTCGCAAAGGGATTACCGCGATGTAAAAGCGAATGATGCCGGCTATGACACGTAAAACAGCTATGAAGGCTCGTGCAATCCCGCTGCTGATGGCCTCGGGCAAAACAATTGAGGCAAAGCTGCTTTCGTTTTATGTAGTCTGACCTTGCAGTCACGTCCATCTCTAGAAACCGTGGACATAGACGCACAGGATGATTTTCCCTGGAGCACAGGTCACACCCTTTTGGTGCTGGAACCACCCTGGCTTCGTACGCGTTCAGCCTGCGTGCAGGCTCGTTGGTGTTTGACGGCTTTGGCGGAACATCATCAATGGCTTCCAAAGCACGATAGTGCTCCGTCAGAAAGGCATCCAGCTCTTTCCAGGTCGGAATCTCGGCCTTGTTATGAAGCGAATGCTCCCACATGGAACGTGTGAGCTTGGGCAGCTTGACAGAGATCATAAATACGAGGATGGAATCCCACGCCTCTATCTTTATTTCGGACATCTCTAAAGCTGTTAGGCAACTTTGGAGAGTGCTTTGCATTTCTTTAAGGGCGCTTCCTGACTCTTGAGTGATAGCCTGAATATTCAGAAGAATTTTCAACTGGCTATTCACCAACAGCCTCCTATTCTCAAAGCGCTCCGTTAGGCTTCGCCACGCTGAGATAAACCCTTCATTGGTTAAAGGCGCCTTGGACACAATGGAGTGCGCATCGCCGCTAGTCTTGGAGAGTAGATGAAACAATCTCTCCACAGGCGTGAGGCGCGAATTTTGGATATAAATCGCCGTAAACAAATCCCTAAACGTGGGCCAGCGAAGGTAGTCGCCTGTGAAGACCTCAGTACCGACGGGTGGTAGCCGACAATCAGTAGACGGCGATGCGGACTCACTGACGGAAACCTGAGTGGATTGGGACTCCTGCTTTATTATGTCCTGAAGTTGGACAACACTCCTTGAATAAACGGAGTAGCAGTACCTGTACTTGGATTCTAGTTCAGTTGCGGCGGTCGTACTGTCAGCGGACTCAGAAATAAGGTCGGAAAAGCTTTCGTAGCTTTTCTCAACCTTTTCCCAAAAAACACGGATTTGGTCCAAATGGAGTTTGCACATGGACGGGGACAGATTTGTAGCTTCTGAGGTGCCTGGAGTGTGGATGTGCGCCTCAAAGTGGCTCACACGATCCGTGGTGGCAATAAATTTCCTCAAGGCTATATCGACGGCGGATTGGGCCATTTTTGTAGTCGACCGAGTGACCCTTGACGAAGGACCTGCGCTGATATCTAAGGACTTTTCGCTACTCGCCCTGTGTTGGCCAACTGTGGACGTTGATTTCGGCTGAGAGGACCGGGGAGATGCGGACTTGGATCTGTCTAGACGAATTAACGGAATCGGATGAGGTTTCTTATCCTCTCCTATTGGCATTGGAAAAAATGAATATTAAAGGAGGCGGTGACACTGGACCTCGTGAAACCACGATTCAAAAACCAATTGACCGTTACAGAATATGTATGAAGAAATTATTGTTCCAACTTTAACGTTGACTTGGATACGCGACACCGAGTGGAACAAAGGGAAACGGTTTGAACGCCGGGAAGAAATTAGCGAACTCCTGGGAAATACTGACCAACCCCGTGAGAGTATGGTGACTATGCGGTATCCGTTGCGTAGCGTTAGTATGAAGAAGAAAATACCCAAACGAACTGGAAGCAAGCAACAAGGCGAAGGTTTGTAGCAGGGGAAAGGCAGACCGGAATGTGTTTTAGTACGTATTAAAATAAGATAATAAATTGTGTGCAGATATGTGTATATAATAATAAATTGTGTGCAGATATGTGTATATAATAATAAATTGTGTGCAGATTTCTGTATATAATACGCAGCTCGGAGTTTCTGGCTCGATATTTCTTTAGTTAATAATTTAAAAAAAATAATTAAACTGTTAAATTCCAAGGAAAGGTTAATTCGATAATAAATTAATAATTAAAAAAAATTATTAATTTACCTCCTTGTTTTGAACTGGATTTAATTTTATCAAATTATTGTTTTGGACTGGATTTAATTTTATCAACTTATTATTCAATTTATTTACTTCGATTACTAATATTATTACGTTGATTAATTTCAATGCAGACGGAATATTGTAAAAGATTGAATTAATAATGAATTTTATTTTATTGTTATCGACCTTTTAATTTTTTGTTCAAAAAGAATGACTATTGGGACACTGTGCTGGCAAATGCTCTCATATGAGTGTGCCGATGTATGTACATACATACATATGCATGTACGGCAGCCGTTGGACCAAACGGAAGAAATAAGACACAGGCGAACAGGTGGAATTAGTTTACTGGATTTTATATTTATTTAATTCAAATCGGAATATTATTAATTTTGTTGATTAATTTTAATGTAGACGGAATTGTAAATGATTGGAATTTTATTTTGTTGTTGTTAACCGTTTAATTTTGGCCTCAAAACAATGACCACCGGGACACGGTGCAGGCAAATGCAACGGTCTTATGTATGTGAATGTATGTGTATGTAACGGCAGCAGCTGGACAAGACGGAAAAATATAACACACAGGCGGACACAGGTGGAATGGACTGTAATGGACTGTCGGCAATGCGTTCTCTTGTTTTTTCTTTATTAAAATTGCCCGTCCGGCAATCCCCACGGCTCACTGTATGCTTTGGATGGTATGTGTGTGTATGTATGGCTGGGCGAAAAACCCAAGCCGGCGAACCCAAGAGCACAGCAACAACAACAATTGCACTGCCGCTGCTGATGCCGATGCTAAGCGAGATAATGGCTATATGTACATATATGTACATGTATAAATGCACAGACAATTATGAACAGCGTTGTTGGTTTTGTTTCTGAATTTTAATATGTATTTTATTTTGCAGTTGCGGAATAAATATTTTACAATGGCGAAAGAGGAAAATTTGCAGTGGACTGTATTTATGTAATATAGATCGATGTAGATGAATATAGAAAAAATGTATAATTTCCCGCGGAGACGAACAAATACATATGTACGGAGGAATGCACTTTTTATTTTATTTTGCAGTTGCGGAATATGTATGTACATAAATATTTGTATGGCGAAAAGGTAGAAGACGGGATGTGCAAATTTATATGGGCGTTAGGAAAATTTGCAGTGGGCTGGATTTAATGCAAATAAATGTAGGAAAAAAATGTATAAATTCCCGCGGAGTCGGAAAAAATATGTAAGTATTGTAGGAATGGACTGATGTTGATGTACATACATACGCCAAAAAAGACTGAGGAAGATGGCGGCGAGAAAGAGGAGACGGCGTTGGAAAATGGACAAAAGTAAAACTCCCAAGTTGCCGTGATGTCGGAGACTCGGACTCGGAGTTGACAGGGAAATCTTGCAGCAGTCTGAGCTAAATTGGATATTCGAACAGCTGCTGAAGACCGGCACTTTGGGCTGAAGGGATGGAGTCTCGTACTTATCTTATTTTTCCTGACGAAGAAATCACCGGAGCTGCTGGTGTATGGCTGATCCGGCTCTGATGGACCAATGTTTTGGAGGGGGGTGGCTTCCTTCAGTGGAAAAAAATAAGTCCGGGAAAAGAAGTTCGGTGGTGGTGGCGTCTCGACGCAGTCGAAATTAAGATGGTGAAAAGAAGTAGGCACGGGGGCGTCGATTCGCACTTCACTTTATTACTCCAGTTTTGAGACTAAAAACTAGCTTACATACTAGAACCCGAACTCCCGCCTGCATAACATAAGGAGAGCGGGAGAACCAAAACGGTCGGAGGCGAGCAGTCCCGAAGTTCGCCTAGCGACGGAGAGCGATCATTTCAGCGGCAGAGCAGAGAGGAAAGCTCTGAGAGCAGCGGGGGTACAGCGGCCCTTGGCCTGAACAATAATTATTGATTAATATAATTAAAGTAAGTCTAGAATTTTAAAGCCAGTTGTAAAATTTTATGACTTACGACAGAAATTGTTCATAATCCACGAGTGAGAAATAAAAAATTATCTTTTTTTTTACATAAATAGCTAGTGCTAAAATTCATTTGTTTGGCTTGCACAACATGTATCTTCTTAAAGGTGAGATTGTAAATATGCGACATTATTTATAAGCATAAAGGGTTTCGAATAATCCAACAAAGATAAGCGAACAATAGAATTCGATAAAATGTATAAAGAAATTTAAGAACAAGTCTCATGTTCACAAAGTCACCTCTTTGATCTTGGTTAAAAAGGTTTCACCCAAAGCCTTGACTGCTTTGAAGGCAGCATCACCATTCTGCTCTTTGAACTCCTCCTCATTCTGGAGCTTCACTTTTTCGCGCTTCTCCAGATCCCGATAGATAACCTGCCCAATATAAACGTCGATGGCGGCGTACATCAGCTGGTTCTCGTCCAGAGGAATAACATGCCACTTGCTCATCCTAACTTTCTTGCTCTTGTCCATGGCCTTCTTGGCTATGAAATTGGCCAATCTCTCCAGGCTCCAGCGTCCACCGGTCTCGTAGATCTCACGCCGAAATCCACGCATTTTTCGATCAACGGTTCAGAGGAAACCTCGGGAAAGTCGCGGGGCAATTTACGGAAATCCGCTTTAATATCGTGTATCGCGTAAGTTAAATACAACATTTAAAATTAAATTAACAATATGGATTATATAAAAATTGATTTAATACTCCTCTACTTCCGAAACAACTGGATTATTTTTATGACTTGATTTATATATTAACTTCCCAACTCAGCAAAAAATCTCCATTTAAAGATACTCTGACCATGATGTAATAACTACAAGGTGATCTCGTTTGAAAAAGCTCGAGTGTTTCTCATGCTTACGGGGTCTGTTCTCACTCTGATTTTGACAGGTGACAGGTTGTGCGCAAGAATTTTTATTTTATTTGTTAATTTGTTTATTTGTCAATTTTGTTGTGCGGTCGTAAAAACTGAAGGAGTCAAATTCATCCGTGTTCCCAAAGAAGATAGGAAAAGAAAATTGTGGGAAGAATCCTTGGGATGCAGTTTGGCTCATAATGCCAGGATTTGCGACACACATTTCAAAGGATCGGATTTTTATGGAGAAACAAAGAACAAAGTGGAACGAAAGAGAAGGCGTTTGATGCCAAACGCCTTGCAAAGACAGCCCCCTGGCCATAAAGAATCAAAAGCAGCGCATTGTGGAGAATTCAAAATTACATATTAAAA
This sequence comes from Drosophila bocqueti, assembly GCA_018151655.1. Classification (NCBI taxonomy): domain Eukaryota; kingdom Metazoa; phylum Arthropoda; class Insecta; order Diptera; family Drosophilidae; genus Drosophila; species Drosophila bocqueti. Next base: position 449,282 of record JAECXF010000040.1, read on the forward strand.
AAAAACTTTGACAAGGATTAAAACGAAAACTACAATTCAACTGTTTTTATTTTGGATATTTTTCTTATTTATCATTTTTTCTGGGTTTTTGCGGTCTTCCTTAACATTTAAAATTTGTTTTTGCCGACTTAAGGTCAAAAATTATTAAAAATCAAAATAGAATTCCAAAATTATTACATTTCTTACCAACATATTTCGGAGACACATCTGTAGCCGCCATCAGAGCTATTTGCTTGCCTATTAATAATAATGTTGTAGTTATTTATTATTATGTATAGCATCTTAGCTTATGTTTCAGCAGTGGGTTGTAAATATACACACAGCCAGACTAAGGGTTAAACTCATCATGACTCAAAACAAACTGACACCAAAAGCTCTTTTGAGTGTTTTTGAAAAGCTTTTTCCCCGTAAGCTAGAGCTTTTTCTAACCATGATGTTATTACATCATGTTTCTAACGAGATCACCTTGTACATAGTTATTACATCATGACTCTGACAAACTCTAACTAGAACTCCTTTACTAACTTAATTCGATTTTGAATTAACTTCCCAACGAAAGAGAATTTATCACCAATCCACAGAAATGTACCATAGTACATTTGTTGTAGTTAACAAACATAAAATAAAATAAATTTAAATTCAATTTAGATCGAATAGTATTATATATTCATGCAGGTTAGTTTTATAAATATAGTTTATAAGTTCAGTTCAAACTTAAAAATTATAAGTCCAAATACATAATATTTGTAGCAGATATGGCACCACAAAAACTTAAAAAACTTGCTGTGCTAATTACAGCTGTCGTTGTTCCTGCTAGTTTTATAATTGTTCCCATACATAGAGATAAAATAAATTGGGCTAAAAAAACCATGCTACTTATAATAGCGACATCAGTTCCTAATCCTCGTAGTCCAGATCCAAGTTTTGCACATCCGTTTTCATCTAATTCAAACTGAAAACAAATAAAGATTTTAATTAATATTTCATTTAACATACTTCAGTAGTTTTAGGTTAAGTAATGTATGAAAATTTGAAAGTATATGGATTGAAATGTAAACAAAAATAATCCAAACAACGTAAAATGTTTATCAGTTTGCATTTTAAGCTGACACATAGCCGAAAGATTTTGGTTTAAAAAATAAACTTTAAATATCGTTGTTATGCAAAATTCGGGTACGGTTCCTGTAAGCTAGTTGTTGATGTAGTAGCAGTGTTGATTGCAGCAGTGCTTCGCTCTTCGATCTTCTTCTTTTCATTCAATGGAAATTTCACAGTTAGGGCGCTAGTCGCTAGTCGCCGTTTAATAGTACATTCTCCGGGAATTGGGGACTACGAAGTGCTTTTCCTTAATTTTAGCCTCGGAAAAAAGATTAATAATAGTGCATTTTCGTTTTTCTTTTTCGGCGAACAACCCTAGCTTTTGGAAAAGACGAAGCAGTTGGTTCCACCATTTGATAAAAGAAGGGAAGTTCTGGGAAATTATGCCAAATAAATAGGTATTCGGTGTCAAAAATTAAGAAGTGTGAGCATTTGTGCAATGACACAATTTTAGCACATTCTTAAATTGGAACACAAATTAATTTCCCAAAAAGCTGTGACGCGCAGGCGTGACCTGAGCGGCCTCTCAAACTGGACTTCTTTTTTGGTAGACCTCAACGGCCTGTCTTATCATGGTGGTAGGCTTCAACTAACTCTCAACTGCTTAATTTTTCTAAATTTATTTATTTGTTTTTTGAATCCTTTATTTATTGAATCTTCTTATTTTAGAGACTAAGAATAAGTATATAAAAGCTTATACTATAATCTTATACTATTAACAGTCTTATAGACTGGAATAGTGAAAAATAGCCCTAAGAAATTAAGCCTGGGTTGGATAGTTGAACAGCATATATCTATGTATATATCGAACAAAGAGGTAGCAAATCAAATCGTCTCCCGCAATTTCTGTTTTTATTTTGAAAATATTACACTAACTTCAATAAAAAACACTCACATACAACCTAAACGCAGTACAAAACTCGGCCTATTAAAAACGTACATCGACGAGACGTAGTACAAAATATTAACACAATTTTTGTCTGGCAGCCGCCAATTCGCCAAACAAACATTCACAAACACAATTAAACCTTCGCCAACGACTATTACGGCACCGACAACACAAACAAATCACTCAAAAAACACTCAATACATCACCGAATCTCACGATGGCTCCAACTGCGCCTGCAGTCGTGACACCAGCAAAGAAGCGGGTTCGAGAAAACACCAATGGGGATATTAAAACCGGCGTATCCACCAGGAATGATGGCTTGGCAGCCAAGCTAACGGAGCTGATCAACCAGCGATTCGAGGAGCAGGCTGATCTAATCACTGCCAGCATGCACTCCGCTGAAGAGCGCATCATGACGGCCCTCCAGGAACGCGTAAACACCATGGCCGGCGAGATCCGGGATCTACTTCGTCGGGTTCAGCATCTGGAAAACGAGGTTGGTGAGGCAAAGTCGCTCAAAGTCCAGGTTGCGCAACTCGAGTCCCAGGTTTCTACCCAGGCAAATGCACATGTCGCTTGCGATTTGCGAATGCACGGCATACCTGCAGTAGAAGGCGAAAATCTTCGCACGCTTCTAAACACTTTGTGTTTTGGACTCGAGCTCACTCCGGCACCGAGGGTCAGGGATATTTTTAGGGTCAAGCCACGCCACAACACTGTGGTTGACCCAGTAGAAATAGTAAAATTCGACCGCGTTCAAGATAAGGCGCAACTTCTTCGAGCAGCAGGTGAATATCGCCGAAAATCAAAGACTCAACTAAAGCTGAGCTTAATGGGCTTTGATTCGGAAGCTCCGCTCTACCTAAACGAGCAGCTGACGAAAGAGAGCTATGCGCTCTTTAAAGAGGCGATGAAGCTTAAAAAGCACAAACATCTGCATGCGGTTTTTACGTGCAGAGTATTGTGCACGTGAAAATCCAAGAAAGAGGCGAGATCTACAGCATTCTGGAAATGAATGACCTCTCTGTGTTGCAGAGCATGAGAGAGGAAAAAGCTGTCAGACCATCCGATGATGCCTTTCGCAACTGCCCACCGTAAAAGCTCCTCCAACTATCTTTTTTTTATTTTTTTTATTTTGTCCTATGTTTATGTTATTATTGTTATCTCTTAAGTTTCGTCGTTATTAATTTGTGCGCGCTTCACAACTCTTTATTCAAATTATGTTCTCTTCAAGTAACCTGAGCAAATCCAAAGCAAACAGTCATGCTACTCTTAGAATTTTTACAAACCGTCATAAAGGATTGCATATGTGTCATATAAATGCCCAAAGTTTGACCAAGAAAGTTGACGAATTTAGATGGCTTTTTGTTGACTCCAATGTTGATGTTATTTGTGTGTCCGAGACCTGGTTCACGTATAGTGTCTGTAATTCGTTGATTAAATGTGATGGATACAATGTATTTCGTTCAGACCGAGAGGGTCATGCTGGTAGAGTTGCAATATTTGTTAAAAATAGTCTTCGATCTAAAATAGTTTGCAAGCAAACAGATGGATGTGCAATAGAATATCTATTTATTGAAATTGGGACTAGAAGGTCAGAAAAAATTCTGATTGGGTGTGTATACCGCCCAAATAGAAATACGGACTACAACGACTTGACTGAACTACTCTACTCGCTTACTCCACTCTATAATGACATAATAATAACTGGAGACTTAAACAATAACATGTTGACTGACAAGCAAATGTCCGAATCTTTTGAAGCGCTTTGTTTAAGTCTGGTTAACACACTTGTTCCGACTCACTATACTAACACAAATAACACCCTTCTTGACATCTTTTTCGTAAGCGACGCAACTAAAACTCTACTCTTTGACCAGGTTTCTGTCCCAGTTTTCTCTAAGCACGACCTTATTTTCATGACGTATCGAATTTCACTTGACCATATAAAGCATGACCTTGAATACAGAGACTTTAGAAATATTGACTATGACCTACTAAATTTAGAATTTTTTCGACGTGATTGGAATGTAATTTACACGTTTCCGACTGCTGACCTACAATTACAGCATTTACATTCTGAGCTAGAATATCTTTTTAATAAGTGTGTACCTTTTCGTCGGAAACTCCTCAGACCCATAAGCAGCCCCTGGTTCAACGGAGATATTAAAACAGCTATTAAAAAACGCAACGCCGCTTACGCTAAATGGGTTAGGTACAAGACTACTACCCTTAAAGACACGTATACAACTTTGCGTAAAAGTGTTATGCAAAAGATAAAGCATGCCAAATCTACTTACTATAAAGAAAAGTTCAGCAATGCCTTAAATAGCAAACACAGATGGCATGAGCTACGTAGCTTAGGGATAGGGAAGCAAAAACAGACGGAGGAAATTAATGCCAACATTGATGACCTAAACGACAAATTTGCCAATATTCAAGTACATGAAGCGACAGAAAATACATACCTGAACTACTCCCCAACAAACCGCTGTGATACTAATTTTAGCTTTGCATGTGTTAGTGTTTGTGACGTCCTCCAATCTGTACTTAAAATTAAGTCAAATGCTATGCGTTTAGATAATATCTGCCCAAAGTTCGTCAAGATACTCCTACCGCAACTTCTACCAGCCATAACTCATATAATAAACACGGTCTTCACGACATTTATTTTCCCTTTGGCCTGGAAAAAAGCAAAAATAATACCTATCCCCAAATCTTGTTCGAACTACCGACCCATATCCATTCTCCCTTTACTTTCAAAGGTTTTTGAGCAACTAATGGCCGAGCAAATAAATATCTTCGTAAAAAGAAACTCGCTATTAAACTGCTGCCAATCCGGCTTTCGGAAAAACAGAAGCTGCACTACTGCAGTAATTAAAACAAGTAAGAAAGCTACAGTCGTTCGTGAACGACTGTTATATACCATGTACCAAAATATATCGCTGCTCGAATTAGATCCCGATTATAAATAAAATCGGTAACCAGGGAACACCACAGCTGATCAGCTGATCGCGACTTTTGCCTATTAGAGAAATGTAAACAAACTCGCTCTTTGCAAAACCACCACCATCTCATGCACTTGCGTGTGCAAGACAGAGAAAGAGATAACCCCTCTCTCTTTTTTGCGCACGGGAGTTAGTTTCTTGCGCTCATCAGTTTTGTTGTTGTTTTTTGGGATGCACCTGTTGCTAGCTGCCAAATAGATAGCACACTGATAAGTAAATAACTTTTGTGTTTTTCACCCGATCTTTACCAGATTTTCGGTATAGATACATGTTCTACATATGCATGCCTATGCACAAAAAGAAAGATCTACGGTAATATTTGTGGCTGCAAAACGTTTTTATTGATTTGCGGGGGAGTGGGGGGGAAATTTTTAAATCTGAAACAAACTTGATCTGCGTGCAAAACATTCCGACCTACATACCGAATTTGGTGGCTCTAGCTCTTATAGTTGCTGAGATCTAGGCGTTCATACAGACGGACAGACGGACAGACGGACAGACAGACATGACTTGGCTGTTGATGCTGATCAAGAATATATATACTTTATGGGGTCGGAAATGCTTCCTTCTGCCTGTTACATACATTTGCACGAAATTAATATACCTTTGTACCTACGGTACATGGTATAATTACAGATGACATTCATGTGCAGATTGACCAAAATAATATAACTTTTCTGACCCTTTTAGACTTTAGCAAGGCTTTTGACTCTGTAAACGACGAGATTCTCTTCTCAAAACTACAAAATATGTAAAATTTTGAGTCATCTGCCCTTAATCTTTTGACCTCATACTTGAGTGGGCGAAGCCAAGCAATAGTTACAAAGAATGCGACATCAACGTTCCAGTCTCTAAAAAGAGGGGTTCCCCAGGGATCTGTTCTTGGGCCCCTGCTTTTTTCATTATATTTAAATGACCTTCCGAATGTATTGTCAAACTGTCAAGTCCATATGTATGCCGATGACGTCCAAATATATGTAAGTCGTCCCCTATGTAACGTGTCTGAATGTATTGATATTTCAAATGACGAGCTACTTAAGATAGACAACTGGCTTAAAACCAACGGACTCTTACTTAACCCCCTGAAAACGAAGTTTCTCATAATATACAAAAAACCATACAATTTCGCTGGACTACCTAGACTCAAAATTGACAATAATTATATAGATTACGTAGTAAAGACAGAAAATCTAGGTTTTACACTGAATAGCACACTTTCCTGGAATGACCACATTAATAAAGCCTCAGGCAGAACTTACAGCGTCCTAAGGCAGTTGTACCACACTTAGGCAATAATTCCAACTGAAATTAGACTATCTGTTGTAAAAGCTATCTTAATTCCCACTCTTTTCTATGGCGTAGAGTTGTTTGGAAGTTGTAGTGCCACCAGCCTAGTAACTCTGAGAACGACGTTCAACAGTATTGCTAGATATGTGTATACCATCGGCAGATATGACCACATCACAGAACACGCAAACACCATCTTAGGTATGCCTATGCTGTCCTGGATCAAACTTAGGGTTTTAATTCACTTTCACAAAATTATAATGACGCACGAACCGCAATACCTACATATATGACAAGATTGATTTTTTAACGTCTAGACGAACAAACAATATTAAAAACATAAGAAATAGACTAGCGAGTTCAGATAATCACTTTTTAGTGTATGCTGTTAGGATTTGGAATCGGTTACCAAACAATTTAAAAATAATAAGAAGCGCGTAACAATTTAAGATCGAAATCACAAAATATCAGACTTTATAATGTTTAGCATAAGTAAGAAAATAGATAATATAAATAATATAATATAATCATGTTAATTTTAATCATATGTAACAATACGAGAATGATAATGTTAGGTTAAGAAATTTATAATTCCGTGACTAATGCAATAAATATAAGTTCTAAACTTTTCGCACTAGGAATAAATAAATAAATACAAATAAAATAGTCGGTACGTTGCACGAGGGACCAGGACCTTGTAGTCCAGACACAAGGGCGATCGGGCGTTTATAATCCAATGGAGATTGCTGGCTTTAAGTTTTAGGTGTAGTTTTTTGCGTTTGATATGTCTACGCCACTTTAGACCTCTGTCGAGGTGGATACGAGATTTTATTAACTTGGGGGATCTGCGTGCTATTCGCGAGTTGAGTTGTTGCGCGGACTGGGCATCTGGAGCGGGTGAGGATCGCAGTGTCGTCAGCGAAGGTGGATGTTGTTAGTTGGTCAGTCGTTGGAATACGTGCTGTGTAAAGGACGAAAAAAGTTGGCCCAAGGGCGCTGCCTTGTGAGACTCCATCTTTAATAGTGTAGTTGTTTTATATGGTTGTGTTGCACATCACGGTGAAGGCTCTGTTGTAGAGGTACGACTCAAGGACTTAATGAGTGTACCCAGTAGAGCTCGAAAAACATCGATGGCACTATCGATAATATATATATTCAAAATCCGGTACGGCATCAGGAAGGCCAAGATCAAGGTCTTCCTAGCCGAACCGGATGAGCTACTGGAGGAGGTGGACGACATGAACAAGTTGTTGGATGACCTGATCATCGACGACAAGTCGCCCAACTCCACACCTACCACCGCCAATTCCGAAAGTAGTGCAAATTAACTTGAAGCGTAGCTCGCACGCTTCAGCTAATTTGTCTATCCTTCTAAGGGAGAAGGATATCGACATTGCGCTACTACAAGAACCATGGACCAGGAACGAGCAAGTTTCTGGTCTGACACTACCTGGATACACCCTACTGTACAATAACTCGACAGGTAGACCGAGAGCTTGTATAGTAATAAAGAATCATTTTAACGCTTTTCTCTGTTCTAATCTCAGTACATCGGATCTAGCAGTTGCCAGATTCGTGACAACGGATGGAACATGAGTGCTAATCTCCTCGGCATACCTGGCCCATGACGATCCGGCTCCGCCAGAACCGGTGGTCAAGCTGTTGCAACGGGCTGAAGACACGAAGACAACCCTGGTGATCGGGTGCGACGCGAACGCGAGACACTCGCTCTGGGGAAGTTCCGAAACAAATGATAGAGGTGAGTAACTTTTTGATCATATTATATGCCGTAACGTTACAATATGTAACAAAGGGAATACACCAACCTTTATATTTCCGAGCACGGAGGTCTTTCAGGGGTGGGAGGAGGTGCTAGATATCACCTTACTCGTAGAACACAGCGGGTATACAGTAGAGAACTGGAATGTGTCGCTTCAACATTCCTTTTCCGATCACAGGTACATATTCTTTCTTTGGCGCCCAGCAAAGCGACACCTAGACGCAATCCACGAAAGACAAACTGGGGCAAGTTCAGTGATATTGTCCACGCAAAGGTTAGCAACAGGAGGATTAAAGTACAATCCTCAGCAAAGGCCCTCGATAAAGAAGTAGAGGACCTTACGAACATATTAAACAACGCCTACAATGAGACATGCAAGGTGTCATTTTCAAAGAAACAGTATCCACCATGGTGGACCATGGTGGAACTGAGTGACCTCAGAAAATGAGCACGAAAGTCCTTTAATACATGTTTTGTGTCCAAAGAATGGGCACCTTACAAAGAAGTACAAAAACAATACAAAAAAGCAGTATACGAAGCCAAGAAAGAATCTTGGAAAAGTTACTGTGAAGCTTTAGAAGACATAAAGGATACGGCAAGGCTAAGTAAAATCCTTGCTAAAGGGCACACAAGCCCATCCCTAATTAACAAACCTGACGTTACGTCAACATCGTCAGTCGAAGAATCCCTAGAGGTACTGGTAGACACGCACTTCCCAGGGAATGTGCGGGTAAACTCTGACCCGGGGAGACCTAGAACCGAACAGAATTTTACGACAAGTGGAGACATTATCACCATTGAAAAGATACAATGGGCGATAAACTCCTTCGACAAATATAAAAGCCAGGGCCCCGACGGTATTATTCCGGCGATGCTACAGGCAGCAATAGAAAGCATCAGTAGGTGGCTTAAAGCCATCTTTGAAGCAAGCATGAACCTGAGTCACATACCGCTCCTATGGAGAAAAGCTAAAGTGATATTTATACCAAAGCCGGGCAGGAGGGGTCACATCCTAGCTAAGGATTATAGACCAATCAGCCTAACATCCTTCATCCTGAAGACGATGGAAAGGCTAATGGACATACACATTAGAGACAAGGCGGAGGGAGATCACCTATTGGATGCTCAACACGCATACCGAAAAGGTCGATCGACCGAGACAGCACTGCATGAAGTGGTGAGTCACGTCGAGAAAGCTCTAAACTACAAAGAATACACGATGGCCGCCTTCTTAGATATAGAAGGAGCGTTCAATAACGTGAACGCCGAACCCATCCTGGGCTTCCTCAGCTCGATAGGTGTTGAGAGATGCACCAGAGAATGGATAGGTGCTATGCTCACGAGTAGGTCGATAGTGGCCGAACTGGGTGGCACTCACCTCACGCGAGTAGTGAAGAGAGGCACACCCCAGGGCGGAGTATTATCGCCGCTTCTCTGGCTAACCAACATGAACCACATATTGAAAGAACTCAACTGTGGTGGAGTACGGGCAGTAGCATACGCCGATGACGTAGTGCTACTAGTATCAGGTCCATTCCCCGACGTCATAAGCGACATTATGTCGGGTGCTCTGGACAGACTAAATAATTGGGCAAAATCCTGCGGACTAGGGATCAACCCTAAATATATATAATATCAGTTCTTCAGTGCGTTTGCTGTCGAAGTTCGGCCCACATAGCCTCGATCTTCTGTTTTGACTCGCCCCTGACCATTCTTTGGTGGCCTGACCTTTGAAATAGTCATGGCTCTTAGACTGTACCGATGTTTTTCCAGCTCTTGTACCCAGGCAAGAGCGTTTTAATTTTAAGCATGAGACCTTTGAGCGAGACGCGGCCGAATGCTTGAGATACATTATCAGGGGTGCCATGCAAAACACAGTGATTTTGAATTCCACAAAAAGGCATTTCCGCTAAACCAATTTCTCGGTGCCATACAACATCGAATAAGTTTTGTGTTTTTAGTTTTTTCAAAAACCATTCGAAATGGCTTGCAGGGTTGCCATGATGAAATCACCCATGTGTTTTAGCAAACATTTTTTTGAAATGACTGTAAAATGGTAGGTTTTGGGTTATTTTATTCTTTAAATAATGTTATTTAACCTATTTTGTTAATTAATTTAGTTTTTTTACTTTTATTTAAAAAAAAAAGTTTAAAATATTGGCGCGAAAATAAATAAAAGTAGTTCGACAGCTCTACTAAACCCGACTTCAAAATTTCGAATCTATCGATGTGGTAGGCATCGAAATTGACGTCAAGTTGTGTGTTTTCAAAAACCCGAAAAATATTTGAGTGGAAGTCCTGTGGAACCGAGAAATCATTTTTTAGGGTTTTTGCAGCGGAAGTGGTTTCTGTGGCACCCCTGTATATAACACGCACTTTTCAAATAATTAAGGCTGAAAGGCGCGGGCCTGTGGAGAAGGTCGAGTTTCGGGTACACGAATCGGGACTCTGCTCCACAACTTATTGAAGGGGACACTGACTACTGTGTCCCCGCGGAACACCCTATCCCACCCTTCAATGTCTCCATCCCCGACAGAGCGGAATGGAACCTAGGACCACCTGGACCTCTGGGTCCCTTCATATTTACACGGATGGCTCAAAACCAGGGACTGAAAATAATGATTATTTTTATTTTAAAAAAAAATCAATACTGTTCACGCCAGAAGCACGAACTATTGAGCGGCAGTGTGAGCGGCCAGCGCTCGCGCTAAAGCTTTCGCTGCGGCTCTTCTCTTGCTCTCCTCGCGCTCTCCCTCCTTTCCACCAACGGCAAGTTCACCACTCCGCGGTCCACCGGGTTTCCTATTTTTAGTTCTAAGTTAGTATTAAAACTCTGTGAATAAAGTGAAGTACTAGAAGCTGACTCCCGACGCCTACTTATTTCTGGGCCCCCAACAACCACAACTACAGCAGCACTTCATCGAATCCACCCGGCGACCACGACCCACTCCAGCGGCCGTACGGACTCTTGGCATAACTCCACCCACTCCAGTTCATGGTCCTTCGAGCCGGATCTATCCTGATCCACCAGCGCCCCCTGCGGAAAATCCAAAGATAAGTACGGCTTTTCTATTTCTAGTCCGTCCGTGGTCGCCATACTCTTTTTCCAAAGGCGTTTTTTTTAATTTTTTCCCTCCATCCGAGACCGATTTCAAAGTGAAAAGTGCAGAGTAACCTATGTACATTCGCACAGCCGCAGTGAATTTTCCTAATATATTTTTTTAAAGTGCACACATAAGTGCTTTGCCAATATCGGCCCCCTAATTCGGCTCACTGCGATCCGCTGGTCTCCAAGCGAGTATATACATACATATATATATTACATATGCACATATGTATGTACATCCGCATTCTCACATATATATATATATATATATATATAAATATAAAATTCTCAAATTCATCCGCAGAGACTGCAATATATATTTAAAAATAAAATACATACATAAATACACAGTCCGACTTATACGAATAAATAAATATCCGCAACACAAAAATTATTTTTAAATATATTTAAACTACATACATAATACACATACATAAAATATACATACAAAAATAAAATGTATACCCCACCAAAAAATTATCGAGCCACTTAACCTATTTTGTGTAAAATATACAACTAATAAAAATAAATAAAACCTCCCATTGTTTAACCCTTCGCTCCAGAAATAAATTAAAATATACATTTTATTCCACATACAAAAAAACACACAAACAAATATTGAGTTTTTATTCCGCTCTTCTACATACATACATATTTGCAGCGGAGCGCCAAACTCCAGCTTGCCCGCCTTTATATATATATATTTGCCAGCTTTCCGCTATACAGCTTCATACGTACATATATCCATACCTACATACATAGACTCGCCTAAGTTCGAGTTCTCTCGTCTCCTGTTTCTCTTCTTGTTCAGACAGCAGGTGCAAGCTATTCGGCACACATACAGACTGCACTGGCAAGTGCGGCGACATAGTGCCGACGAGAAAATACCCTCCACTCGAAACAAAAATATTTCCGAGAACAAAAATTTTGAAGGTTTACAAATAAAGCTAGGTACTAACATAAACTAAATTTTCTGAAATCAGCTTTAAGAAAAATTGCAATATATTTCGATCGGAAACCAGTGTGACCAAATATCTTAAGGAAAAGGCGGAAAACGCGTAAATGGGGTCATACTAACATGTACGCACAGCTGTTTTATGTAAACAAACTTTTTAAAATTAAATAACAATGAACATTAAAATTTTAAAGTTAAATTGTAACGAACATGAACGAATTCGATATTGAAATAGTATTTATTGATGTATTCGCCACTATATATCTCAAGTCAAATAACAGGAAACACCAACGCCGTCGACGCCCATAGACGGAATTTTTTCTAATTTAAAATGTCTTTTTCGAATTAAATCCCATATAATAACCCTTATCATTAAGACTTTTATACAATTATTGCCCCCAGGGGACAATAAAAGCTGCCCATGCGACCAATGTTTTTATTTTTTGAATTTCCCTCCATATCTAGCTTTCGAAATAAATATATATATTTATTTTGAAAGCGAAATCACAGCTGATTTGTTTCCTGATCTGGCAACGCTCAACGCGCATTTTGATAGCTAGATTTCGCTTATGTTAGTACCCGAGAAAGCGACATTTCAGAAAATTCTTCTTCTTTTTTCTGCAAGCGTTTTTTATATGGAGTTTGGCCGCTTTCAGAAAATTTAGTTTATGTTAGTACCTAGTTTAAATTCCAAACAATTCACAACTGTTTATAGCCAAAATCCTTGGCTATTTTATAGCTACTCCAGAGAGTTTAGGCGGGTTTTCCCACAAAAATTTTTAAATACTTGTCGGGTTTCGGAAATACTAAGCCGATAGTTGCAAATAATTATTTATTTTAATATCGCTAAATTTCACCCTTTTTTTTCTAGCTACTTTTTGTAAATTTTTAGCGGGTTTTTTCCCACAGAAATTTTAAACGAAATATTTTGGGGTTCCTAAACACTAAATCGAAATTTTCAAATAATTATTAATTACCGCCAAATTTTCCGTATTGTTCCTAGCCATTTTTTAGCTATTTTTTCGTGTCAATTTTTGGCGGGTTTGTTTTCAACAGAATTTGTTTACTTTTAAATTTTTGTCCGTTTCCACACCACCCAAAAAACCTAAAATAATTTTCAATAATTATTTAATAATTCCCTCCGAATTTATTAGCTATTCCAGCTAGGTTTTTTGGCGTGTTTATATTTAAGCTAGGTACTAACATAAACTAAATTTTCTGAAAGCGGCCAAATTCCATATAAAAAACGCTTGCAGAAAAAAGAAGAAGAAGAATTTTCTGAAAGGTCGCTTTCTCGGGTACTACCATAAGCGAAATCTAGCTATCAAAATGCGCGTTGAGCGTTGCCAGATCAGGAAACAAATCAGCTGTGATTTCGCTTTCAAAATAAATAAATTTATTTATTTCGAAAGCATGATATGGGGGCAAATTCAACAAATAAAAACATTGGTCGCATGGGCAGCTTTTATTGTCCCCAGGAAAAGGTTAATTGTATAAAAGCCATAATGATAAGGGTTATTATATGGGATTTAATTCGAAAAAGACATTTTAAATTAGAAAAAATTCCGTCTATGAGCGTCGACGGCGTTGGTGCCATTTGTTATTTGCCTTGAGCTATATAGTGGCGAATAGATCAATAAATAGTATTCCCATATCGAATCCGTTCATGTTCATTGTAATTTAACTTTAAAATTTTCATGTTCATTGTTATTTAATTTAAAAAAGATTGTTTACATAAAACAGCTGTGCGTACATGTCAGTATGACCCCATTTACGCGTTTTCCCCCTTTTTTCCGCCTTTTCCTTAAGATATTTGGTCGCACTGGTGCCCGATCGAAATATATTGCAATTTTTCTTAAAGCCGCTTTCAGAAAATTTAGTTTATGTTAGTACCTAGCTTTATGTTTGGCATTTCTCCACTGGTCGGCGAGTTCCCAAATTCGATTTGAAATATTTACGCGCGCGCGCCAATCGATAAATCGAAATCCCGATATAAGGGAAGATTCCGGCGGGCACACGAAAGTCTAGCCAAGCACTATATAAAGCGAGCTGCGAGCCCTCATATCCGCACTTAGCGTTCGACCGCTGCGAGGGTTTTGCATATCCCATTTATTTTTTTGTGATAGCTAGGTCTTGCTATTTTACAGATCTTTTGGTTCCTTTGAGAAATTTTTAGCTATTTTCGGTGATTTCTTTTCGGAATCCATTTTTTTCAAATTTCCAATTCTACTATTCAGTTCGAATTCGGGTTTTTGATAGCCCATCCAGAATCGAAGTGTTTGTTTGGTCGTTTCCCTCTCTCACTTTTCTTGGCGTGCAGGCCTCCGTGCCGTCATTTGCCATTCCGAGGGTATAACTGAGTATGCCCATAGAGGGAGACAAAAAAGCGACATCCGCGCTATTAAAATCAACCAAACTTAATCCACACTCTCCGCTACCCGCTCGCGCGAAGCCAGCCCCCAAGTCCGCTAGTCCAAAGATTAGACCTCCGATTTCCACTCCAAAAGGGAGAGATCTACCATCGACCAGTTCGAAGACTACCCCAAAAATATTAATTTCTCGTCCGCTGACGAAAACGTCCAGCGAGTCTTCACTGGCGAAAAAATCCGAAAATCCCTCTACAGTCAAGACTGATTTTTTAAGGGTGACTCGCTCTATCAGCAAAAAGATGGAATCCGCAGAGTTGCCAACGCCCGCCGCCGCTGCATTGGACAAATTCATTGCCGTCAGCGATCGCGTCAGCATGTTCGAAGCCAAGATCAACACTCCTGATCAAGTTCCTCCATCCCTCCACACGCTAAACGTCCGTCTGCAACAAGTGCGAGCCTTATGGGATAAAGTGGAAAGAGAATATGAAACATGCTCTGACCTAATTGCCCGAGAAGGATCCCTCAGCACATTTCCTCTGCTGCAGTCCAAATATGACTACTGCTACTCCGTATATGAGTCATGCGCAGCAAAAATTGGCGAAAATATCGAAAGGGCAACACCTCCAGTTGTTCAAACGCCCTCCCAGCCGCTAATTTCATCCGGGTGCCGCTTACCTCCTTGCGACACTGAAATCTTCGATGGCGACTACCTCTGATGGCCCACTTTCCGGGACCTATTCACGGCAGTTTATGTTAATAACCCTAGCCTGACACCGGTCGAGAAGCTCTTTCACCTTCTCACAAAAACAAGCGGCGAGGCAAAGGCCATCGTGTCCAAATCCCCTCTTACAAATGACTGGTTCGCTTCGGCGTGGGAAGCGCTTCACGACCGGTTCCAAAATAAACGACTTTTAGTCAACAGTCAAATCAAGCTCCTTTTCAACTTGAGTTCCATTTCCCAAGAATCTGGTCATGCTCTCAAGGAGTTGCAGTCCACGATTCAAGGGTGTTTAACAGCGCTAGCCCATTCGCAGATATCCACTGACAATTGGGATTGTCTACTAGTCTTCCTTTGCGCGAGCAAACTGCCAAGGGTGACCCTTTTCTTATGGGAACAGTCCCTTACGTCGAAATCCGAAATTCCGGCTTGGGAAGAGATGAATACCTTCCTGAGCGAAAGATATCGGACGTTGGAGGCTATCGACGACGTTAGGCCTAGCGGCTCTGGGCATTTGCCGCCAAGATCGGCAAATGTCCATGCACCTGTACGCAGGCCAAGCTCCTACGAAGCTAGGGTGGCTCCTGCACCCAGAGGGTGTGACCTATGTTTCAGGGAAAATCACCCCATTCGTGTATGTCCCCGTTTCCTGACAATGAGTGTCAATGAGCGGTCAGATTTCGTCAGAAGAAAGCAACTATGCTTGAATTGTTTAGCACGAGGCCATCAGCAACGGGACTGCACTAGTGCCCACTCATGCTATACGTGCCGCGCACGGCATAATACTCTGCTGCACCGCGACAATCCAGTTGCCGGTATTCCAAGACCCTCCACGGAAGAAAGCGCGGTAACCTCCGATGGTCATTCCAATGTTCAAGTGTGCTTTGCTTCCGGATCCAGAGCTGTCCTGCTCTGCACGGCGGTCGTGGATATCTGCCATCGTGGCCGCAACTTCCAAGCGCGTGCTCTAATTGATTCAGGTTCCGAAGCAACGTTTATCACTGAGCGGCTTTTCAATCAAATCAAGCCATCTTTCAAGCCAGTTCAGACCCAAGTTTCCGGGCTCAATTCCACTGTTGCCGCTCAACCCACGAAGCTCTGCCAGTTTGCAATTCGCGCTCCTTCCAGGCTCGGACTGCAGTTAGATACGACTGCCTATGTCCTTCCACAACTAGCCGGAAAGCTTCCCTCATACCCAATTCCGATGAGTTTTCTAAAGGAGCTTCCTGATCTCCCATTAGCGGATCCAAAGTTTTCGAGAGGTCCGAGAGGTCTGTGCTTCTGGACGGTTTCAAGAGCAACGTTTTAGGGTCTCTTCTGGCACAAGAGACTATTTTCGGATGGGTTCTCACTGGCCCAGTGCCCACGCCAGCAACAAATGGCAATTTCCGACCAAGACTCTCAGTCGACGACATGGTAATCGTCAAGGACAATCTACCCTCTCCATGTCCACAAGGTTACTCTACCTACGAAGGACAAATAGTCCTCCCTTCCTAGGAATTAAGGATCCTCCCCCATTCAGGGGTCCAAGGTGTAGTCGACCCCTACTAAGCCCCGTTTGTTTTTTTTATCGACAGAACAAAGTTCCGGAAATGGATCCTCGTCCTCGTTCCACCATTTCCTTGGAGGGCAGACGTTCCCGAGGTATTAAATCCTACCGCTGCTGAGTCTGCCCGGGAATCCATCCTCTTCAGAAGTGCAAGAGGTTCCACAAACTGAGCGCTGAAAAGCGCCTTCGAGCAGCACTTATTAATAACTACTGCTCGAACTGCCTCGCCCATGAGCACTCAGGAGGAGACTGCCGTAGCCAAGAAGGATGCAAGAAGTGCGGGCAGAACCACCAAACCCTCCTCCACATGCACGAGGAACCCCGCCCCGCTCCAAAAGGATCTGTGCTGCCACCGCCGACCCGCAAAGGGCGTCAGCCCGCTGCACCCCGTCCGGACGCGATGTCCATTTCGCGGTCTCCGTCGCCAGCCCCAGTCGCCAACGATCGCCCGCATCCGACAGTCTCCGTCCCCTCTCCGTCAGTGGCAATCCTGCCGACAGCCGTCGTCGTGCTAGACACGGGCTCGAAGATCTTCGAGGCTGGCGCCATGATCGACCCATGCATGGCAGTGAGCAGCATCGATCGGTCGTTGGCGGCTGCGTTCCGGCTGCCTACCACCCGGCAGGGAGACGACGAGGTTTGCTCGGTGACGCTCCGGTCCCGAACAAACCATTTTCAGTTCAAGGTCGTCCTGAAGATTGACCCCTGCCTCAGAATCCGGACACCCATTCGAGCGCTGAGCGACGCAGTAAGGGCCAAGTTCGACGATATCCGTCTCGTGGACGAACGCTTCCACCGGCCGGCAACCATCTCCCTCGTGTTGGGGTCAGATGTTTACGCCAAACTGATCCAACCGGGGTTCCTGAAACTCGACGATGGGTTGCCCGTCGCTCAGAACACGGTGTTCGGATGGACCGTATCCGGAGCTTGTTTGGAGGGATGACACCGAGCCTGCTGCACATCCGATGAGTCCTTTGCCTACGCAAGGGGGGGGGGGAGAATGTTCACGCCAGAAGGGCGCGAACTATTGAGCGGCAGTGTGAGCGGCCAGCGCTCGCGCTAAAGCTTTTGCTGCGGCTCTTCTCTTGCTCTCCTCGCGCTCTCCCTCCTTTCCACCAACGGCAAGTTCACCACTCCGCGGTCCACCGGCTTTCCTATTTTTAGTTCTAAGTTAGTATTAAAACTCTGTGAATAAAGTGAAGTACTAGAAGCTGACTCCCGACGCCTACTTATTTCTGGGCCCCCAACAACCACAACTACAGCAGCACTTCATCGAATCCACCCGGCGACCACGACCCACTCCAGCGGCCGTACGGACTCATGGCATAACTCCGCCCACTCCAGTTCAAATACATTTGAGTAAAAAACATACATTATAAATAAAAATAGTTTTTGATGAAAATAAAAAACTTTCAAAAATAATGATTATTAGTGTTTTTTTTTTTTTATCAAAATAAAACTCAAAACCAAACTTTTTACCAATATTATTTCATATTATGTACTGAATCTCTTCATTTTGGAGACTAAGTGTATCAAATCTTTTACCATAACCTAACTAGGAGTCTTGTAGACTGAGACAGTGGCCCTGACAAGTTATGGCTGGGTTGGAAGGTCTGTACGTTGCTGGCGGGTTCGGCTGAAGACCCGAGTCAAGACCCTTGCTAGAGGATTTGGGTGGACAGAGAGTTTTTCATTGTAGGACGCTTTTTGCTTGTCTATTTCATCTTTTACTGCGAGAATGCCGAGGTCCCTGTGGATGTTTTGGTTACGAATATACCATGGTGCCCTAGTGATAGTTCGCAGGATCTTTGATTGGGCTCGCTGTATGATGTCTGTGTTGGTTCTGCTCGCGTTCCCCCACAGCTGGGAGCCATACGTCCAGATTGGCTTAAGAGTGGAGTTGTAGAGCAGGACCTTGTAGTCCAGACACAAAGGCGATCGGGAGTTTATAATCCAGTGGAGGCTGCTAGCTTTCAGTTTTAGGAGCAGTTTCTTGCTTTCGATATGTCTACGCCATGTTAGACGTCTGTCAAGGTGGATGCCCAGATACGTTAACTTATTAGCTTGGGGATCTGCGTGCTATTCATGCAGAGCGGAGGGCAAGTTTGTCTGTTAAGAGTAAACGTTGTGTGTTTACACTTTTGTTCGACTATTTTAATACGCCAGTCAGATAGCCACTTCTCGACTACCACGAGGTGGTTGGCGAGTTGGGTTGTTGCAAAGGTGGATGTTGTTAGTCAGTCACTCGTGGGAATATCTGCTGTGTAAAGGACGACAAAGTTGGCCCAAGTGCGTTACCTTGTGGGACCCCAGCTTCGATAGTGTAGCTGTCGGAAATTGTTGTGTTACACCTCACTGCGAAGGCTCTATTGAAGAGGTAGGATTCAAGAAGTTTATGAGTGTACCCGGGCAAGTGTGTTTTAATTTTATGCATGAGACATTTGAGCCAGACGCGGTCGAATGCTTGAGATACATCGAGAAATATCGCGCTGCAATATTCCCTATGTTCGAAGGCTGTGCGAATTTCTGATGTTATTCTGTTTACTTGCTCGATAGTTCCGTGTTTTTCTCTGAAGCCAAATTGATGGGCTGGGATAATGTTGTGGGCTCCCATATATGGTATTATGCGCGTTAGAAGGCATTTTTCGAATAATTTGTACAGGCATGATAATAAACTTATTGGTTTGTAAGATGACGGAAAACTTTGATCTTTCCCGGGCTATGGTATCATTATGCTACAGATTTTTTCCATTTACTTGGGTAGTAGCCGAGATTTTTGTTTCCATTTACTGATGACCGCAATAGTACACACAACACAGTACAGAAGTTTCACAATCATTTTTGTAGTTATTATGTATCTGCTGGAGCCCTTTTTGGATTTAGCTCTCTGACGACTTTTGTGATTCAGTTTCCGAGAGGATTGGTGGAAGAACATAAACATTTGCAGAATGTTTCGGCTGGAAGACGCCCCTGAGATATCAGGCAAATGTTTCGGCTCTGTCTTTGTCGCTGAGGGCCATACAACTTGAAGAATTTCTTATAGGGGTGACGGTTTCAATCGGAGAGCTTAGATTTGGGTGAGCTCTACACAAGGGCTATTTTGTACTACTGGGCTTAAGTTTTTCAATATATTTTAGTTCTGCATTTTCGGCAGCTTTCTTCAGAGCCCGATTTAATTTACAGGTGGCTTCAGTAACCCGTTGCTTTGAGCATGGGGATCTGCTGGTTTGCCACGAATTTGCAGGTTGGTTTTGAACTTCTTTATTTCCACATCCTTCCGTTGAACTGGGGTAACTCCCAGTAGGGTAGGTCCGAAAATTCTGGGCTTTGGGGAAGGGTTATCAACAAAGAAGAGTGGTCTGATGAGAGATCCCCTTATAAGATGACGTGGGAGGTTTCCTGTCACCGCGAAATCAATTATTTATTTATTTATTTCAACAAAATAGCAAATATCTGCCATTGAATACCATACCCTTACCTTTGCCCGAATAAGGAGTGTTTTTTATAGATGTGCTCCGACTCACATCATGTGGGCAGAGGCAAGGACAGGTGTCTTAATACAGTTTGTGTATTTAAATCTAACGACAATTCAACATGTAACAACAAGTATTATTTATTATAAAAAGAACATAAAACACGAAAAGGGTCATGCAACTCGAAGTTTGTTTTACAAATATCAAGAGCAATCGGACGAAAGTGACGAGAAGGTCAAACAGGAACTTAGAAATTCAATTGACTTAGAAGATAGGACGAACAAACATGACCATTAATTAATTTAAATAGAGAAATCACTCCATGTCACGTCCGACGATCCTTAAGAGTGGGAAGGCTATGAAGACGCAGCCTGTCGATGTAAGACGAGAGGCTGCGATGTGGGTCCCAGTGCAATCCCCGAAGAGCGAACAACAGGAATTGTTTCTGAACCGATTCATTAAGGTCTTGATTCTTCCCATATGGAGGTGACTATACACACGAACAGTATTCGAGAATAGGCCGAACGAGAGAGACGTAAAGAAAATTAGTGGTGTAACGATCGTCAACCTCCTTAGACCAACGCTTGACAAAGGCAAAAACTCCTTTTGCTTTACCAACCATTAAGCCAATGGTCGGAAAAGTTCAAATTGTGGGTAAAAAGAACTCCAAGATCGGTAACAGAATGGATGCGTTCTCTTGATCTTTCACTCGTCCCTATAAAATAATTTGCAGGGCTACAGTGTTTATGATAAAATTACATAAATTTTCATTAAGTGTTGTTAAGAAAAAGAAATTCTTAACGCACCAGGACTGCATGTTGTTTAAGTCAGATTGTAAAAGCATGTTCGAGTCAGAATTTGTCAGTGGCAAACAAAGTTTTACTTCGTCATCGTACATCATCATATGGGAATTAAGAACCACATTAAGCAAGTCGGCAATAAAAATGCAAACAGAAATGGCCCAAGGTGGAACAGCCAAAGTTACGTGGACACTGTTAGAAAAATAAGTCTTAAAGGCTACTTTTTGAGTTCGGTTAAATAAGTAGGCGGCGATCCAATTGGTCAACAAAATAGGGAAACTCCAGAAAGTGAAATTTTTCAGCAGCAGATGGTGGTTCACAGAATAGAACGCTTTGTTAAAGTCAGTAAAGATAACGTCAGTTTGGGTATTGTTTTTAAACGCGTTTCTAATGACAGCACAAAACTCGAGATGGTTTGTGGAAGTTGACCTGTGTTACATAAAGCCATGCGGAGAGGGGGACTTTATTGAGCGACAGTGGTGCTGAAGTTGAGCAGTAATTAGGTGTTCGAATGGCTTAGGAATCGCACTAAGTTTTGCAATCCCTCTGTAGTTTTCGACGTCAGATTTACTACCCTTTTTGTGAAGGGGAATTATGAAAGATTTCTTCTAACTTTCGGGAAAAAAGAAAACTGGAGGGACATCTTAAACAGTTTAGGCAAAGGACTACATAATTCACTATCACAATTTTTCAAAACACAGCTAGGTACAATATCAGGACCAGAAGAGAAGGAAAGCTTTAGTGTTTTTAGATGCTGAAAAACATACCATCTGAGTGCGGAAGAGAGTATGGATACGGTGAGGTGGAGTCAAAACTGATGGACGAATACGTAGTCTGGAAGAATTTTGCGATAAGTTCGCGATATCAGGATCGTTTGAAGCGGACTCGTTATTGAGATGAAGACAGGATGGAAAAATGTGAGATTTTCGTTTCGAATTGAAAAACACAAAAACTGCTTGAGATTAGCCTGAAACTCATTTCTACATCGTAATATTCGGAGTTGTAAGTCAGAAGGTTAGAGCGGGCTATTAAATATCTAGTACGATCGAGTTTCAGCCCGGCTTTTCTGAAGGAAAGTCGACGAGAAAACCAAGGAGGCTTATGCGAAACATCAGGAGAGGGAAACGATGGAACAAACATGTCAAAATCAGAGTAGTGTGCCATAGATGTGCTCAACCATGAGTAAGGGATCGTCAGCGAAAATCAATCTATTTGCAGTATAGTAAAAGTTTAATAAACAGATAAATATATAAGAGTCTTCAAATAAAGCGAAATAGATGCTAAGTGCAATGAAAGCACTAATATAGTTTGAGTTTACTAATTATTCTTAAATTATAAGAAAGGAGAGTAACAAAACAAAAACACACTTAAAATAACTATGATTCAAAGCGATATTCGCTCTCAGCGCCAGCGAGAACAAGACGACCATCGGAAATCTCTTCAAAAGAATAAAGCTTACTTCTCATTTACATCAACACATCCCGCAACTATTCCAAATGCAGTAAGCAAGCGGTCATCGAACCTAAACCCGGCAAATGCACTTCTACCAACAAAGCAAGAAAGAGCGCGACTTAACTCCCTTGTACGTTCGGGGAGTTAGTGGTTGAAGAGAAGAGCTGGATTTGATTCCCAAATGAGACAACTAAGACGTCCGATTGAGTTGAGCTTCAAAATCTGAATAATTCTTATATTTCCTTTCTTGTACTTTATAACTTGGTTTGGTACATATTGCTTATTCTAACGTGCTGATCGCCGCAATGGTTGTATCGATTCAGCATCTCAAGTGCTAATCGATACGAAGACTCAGCGTTCCAGTTGTTGCCGATGCAGCGTTTCGGATGTTTATTTGATACTACGTCTCAGCGTTTGAGTCGTTCGCAACAAAGTATTTCTTGGGTCCTGTAGATCTCTGGCTGTCGAGGCGACTTTGGCGGGGGACCACCGAGGGTGAATGCTGAGGCGGTAACTCGCGCTCTTGCTCTCCCTCATTACCTCATTTACCACTGAGTAACCAATCACAGCAACTCAAAGCTACTACAACAACATCGCTAAACATTCCCAAAATTGAACTTCGCTTACCGACAGTGACAAGTACAGAGACTACCACAACTACAGCAATGGCAATCACAACAACAACGGGAACGGTAGCGACAGCTCACCTAATTTCGTCAACAGCAGCAGTAGCAATTATCTAAACTTATCTAAACAAACAAAACGAAACTACAGCGCAGCCACCTCAGCTAAACGCAAACAAAAACGTATTGTCGACCTTGCAGACGGGTATGGACCGCTAGATTAAAATCAAAGCCCTCAAAAGGCAAAAGCGGGGAATAAACCAAAAATCAAAACCAATATAATATTCTAAACAAAGACAAGAACCCGCAACCACTTTTTAAGGTTGAGCTGGAACCTGAAACCAAGTACATAAAAAGATACGTCCAATCTACAAGCTATAGTTTCTTCTGCATCGTAGAAACACAGTAGATAAGCTGCATAAACGCATAAAATGTACGAACTGTCAAGAATTTGGCCACACCCGATCTATACTGTACACTGCCCACTGTATGCGTAATTTGTGGAGACAGTGCCCAGCAAACAAAAACATACCCAGCGAGAAAAGGCGCGGAAACTGTGGTGGCAATCACACAGCAATCACACATAATGACTGCCCAATTTACAAGGAGCTGAAGAGTCGCCTCCAGCTGCGAGCCACCACATTAAGGATTCAACCAGGAATGTCCACATTCGATCAATCAAACATGAACCCAGAAATATTCTTACCCAGAGCTTGAGGAACTGCCTCCGAGTTCGCCCTCTTTAACACTAAATTAACGTTTGCAAATGCCTTAAAAACACTAAAGCTGTCCTCAGCCCTAACTACAAAAACAAGCAACTGAACACCTCCAACAACGTACTCCGAGTCTGGCAAGGAACAAAACTATTAGTCCTCAGAGCAATACGAAACGAAAATAGAAGGCATGATGTAGACCCTGAAAAAAAAACATGGTGGAGTTTATTTCGTTCATGATAACTACCATGCAAGATATGATGCCAAACCAAATCCTCTTGATACAAATGCTAGTATCACAACAGCTTAAATAAATAATGGCTTCCCTACGTATGGAACGCTAATGGTGTTTCACAACGGAAACTTTAACTAACTCAATTCCTATACGAAAAAAAATATCGGCGTAATGCTTTGTGACTAGTGTCAGTGTTCGAATGGTTCAGGGATGGCCAGGAGTCGTCTCAGGAATGTATATTTGGTTCAAGTGGGGTTGCTGTAAGAAAATTCGACCCGGTCCCAGAGAAGAAGACGAGGAAATTACACAGTAATTGGTTATGGGTTTTTATTCATGGGTAATTAATCGGTGTACAAGGATCTTCAAGTGGCCGGCGGCTCTCGTGGTGGATCCGGCTGCTGTTCTGCCCGTGATCGTCCTGCCCTGTCGGTTGATGTGCGGTTCGCCGGGAGGCATGCGGGATTCGCCGAAGCCCCGAGGTGGTAGCTCCAGAGCCTTCTGTGCCGGGGTGTTGAGCGTCCCACTGTTTGTGAACGGGACAGCGTTGTAGAGACCCTTTCAGGTCTACCAGTAAGCGGGAAGGGTTATTGCCAGGCCGTTACAGGTCTACTAAGGGTGCGAATGCGGAGGCCGTTACAGGTCTACCAATTAATAAGAAGAATTGTAGAGGCCGTTACAAGTCTACCACAGGGAGAAGAGTTGTAGAGGCTGTTACAGGTCTACGAAGTGAGAAGAGTTGGAGAGGCCGTTACAGGTCTACCACAGTGAGAAGAGTTGTAGAAGCCGTTACAGGTCTACCACGGTGGGAAGAGTTGTAGAAGCCGTTACCACAGTGATACTCGAGTCGGTAAACCGAACCGGAGAATAAACGATAAACGTAAAGGCTACTGTAGTTAATTTATACGCTAGTTTACCCGTCTTCTGAGACTCTTCCTAAGTACTTACCGCTGGTCCTTATTTGCTGGTCCTGTCCGCTAATCCTGGTTAGGTGAACCTCTGCCGATCGCCGGCTGAACTGAATGAGCTCCGGACGGCTGTGGTGCGCCATATATATCGGTTTGGCGGATATTAATGTGCCCGCCTATCGCGACCCATTTTGGGCACATAAGTGTGCCCGACCCACTTTTTGCTCAGTGTGCCCCTTCCCTTCGTCGTACCGCGCATGCGCTTTTTGTTCAAATTTAAATGTTTTATATTTTTCCTTTTACTTCATAGTTTGTCTTTTTACTTATGATTAATAATATATATATATATGTGCGCATTCTGTGTCACAGCTTATCATGGAAACACACCTTACAAACAAATAAAACTTCCAAATAACGGGCTACCTTTTTTACGGTACTAATCAACTCGATGGTAAAGGGACAGAGAATCTTGTAAGGAGTAGCATGAGGCATCACCGTCACCTTCACCGTGTCGCCAATAAGAAATTCCAGAGGCGACTGGGCTCGCAGTGATTCAGACAGGGCCAATACATTTGCCGCTTACCTACAAAAAGTCTTCCAACCAAACCAGGCTACTAACGCATTTACATTACTAACATAAACAAATGACCCCAATCCCCATGATGAGCCAAATGTGTTTTTAACCCAAGAGAAATTTTAAAACTCATAATTGAGCACATTAATCCACAGAAATCCCCTGGCTGCGACCGCATAACTCCAAAAATTATCAGCTATTCAACGCCATAGAATTGGTCACTTCCCAGACAGATGGAATAAAATCAATCATTATAATGATTCCTAAACCCGGACAGGATCCGACATCTCCTTCCTCGTACAGACCCATAAGCTTACTCTCGACCCTCTCAAAGCTTTAAGAAAAATGCCTGCTGGCCCGTCTCAACCCTTACCTTAGAGCTCAGAACATATTACCAGCACATCAATTTGGTTTTCGCGAAAGAAATGGAACTATAGAACAGGTTAACCGAATAACAACAGAAATTAGAACCGCATTCGAAAACCTACAATAATGCACAACAGTTTTCGTGGATGTATCCCAAACATTCGACAGAGTTTGGATAGACGGACTTATGCAAAAGATCAAGCTAAAACTACCCAAATACACACACAAACTACTCAAGTCATACATCTACGAAAGGAAGTTTGCAATGAGAAGCAATACTGCAACATCCAATGACCATAAAATTGGAGCAGGGGTCCTCCAAGGCAGCGTTCTTGGGCCAACTCCATACCTCTTATACACAGCTGACCTACCAACAAGCAGAAGTCTGACAACATCCACCTTTGCCGACGACACCGCCATTCTTAGCCGTTCTAGATGCCCGATCCAAGCATCAGCGCAACTAGCTCTTCACCTGGTGGACGTTGAGAAGTGGCTCTCAAACTGGAGAATAAAAGTAAATGAACAAAAAAGCTAGCACGTCACCTTTACTTTAAAAAAACAGGATTGCCCATCACTTTCGCTAAACAACGCAGTGATACCGAAAGCACTAGAGGTAACATACCTGGGAATACACCTCGACAAACGTCTCACTTGATGCAATCATATTGAAGCCAAAAAAACTCATTTATGTAAAGCTCAAAGCCAACACCCTGCACTGGCTAATCAATGCACACTCCCCACTGTGTCAACCAAAGGTCCTCAGAACTATTACCGGGGCACCGTGGTATGTTCAAAACGAAAACATTCAACGAGACTTGAACATCCCTCCAGTCAAAAATGCAATAGCCGAAATCAAGAGGAAATACTACGCCAAGCTTACAACGCACCCTAACCACCTAGCGAGAAGTCTGACGCAATTCAGCAGTCAATCCCTACCTGACCTACCTGCCCAGCGAACAAACTTTTAGAGACGTATCATCGAAGGATAGTTTAAAATAAACTGTTGACAAAATAATAGTATTAAGATTTTAAAACTTACAAATAGTTCTCACATTATGAATATAATATAAAATATAAAACAAATAACCGTACAGTAAAAAAAAAAAAAAAATGTCAGTGAAATTAGCTTTGCGAAAGCAGCGAAAAGTTGCTGGTTCAGCTAAAGGACTAGGAAGTAACGTTGTCGAAGCTTCTAGATTTATCTCCAATGTGGGATGATAAGCGGCTTCAGGGCTGCAGAGAGGGTAAATTCTAGAGACGTAAGCATTTGCAAATTTCGACGCAAAAATTAAGTCCAAGACTTTATCTCCACAGTTCCTAACAAAATTTAATTGTCCCAATGAAAGGCCAATAAGGACGTGAATAAGATCGTGAGGTGCAGTAGGAAAAAGAAAATTCGAGTCAAGGGAGGGCACCCTGGATATAGAAGGCATAACAAGGCATAACAATGAGTGATTTCAACCTGAGTGATAACACCAAGAGACGAGTAAATGTTTTGAATTAACATTAAATGCTGTAAATATATATTTGTGTAAGACCAGGGAAGGTTGTACGAGCATGAGACATAAACAAAATAATCATGAACATGAATGCGAACTGCAACAAACTCTAAATTACAATCAGTGTCAGTTATAGGAGACAAGTTGGAAACAAAATCGGACTTAACTGCGATAAGGACACTGCCGCCGATACGCATTAGACGATCACATTTGTAAACGACATAGTTTCCTGCAAATAATTCGCTATCAGAGGTAGATTATATTAAGGGCAATGACATTGGCATCAAAGCAGACACTATTGACGTGCAGTTTACTAAGTTTACCTAGTAAGCTGCGAACATTCTGATAATATAGGATAAACGAATCATTTCGTTTTTTGAAGTTCTAGCCAAAGGAGAAAGAGGCACGCGAGCCCGAGGATCACTCTTGTTGACGAATTTGTGAACAATTGCGTGTTCAGGCCATACGGAAGTATCAAAAGCCTTAGGAAATAGTATATCACAAAGTCCAATTTTAAACGAAGATATATCACGAGTTTTGGTTTTGTTGGTTTCCGGAGTCACTTAGCAGCTTAAGCGATTTAAAGTGGTGGTCCGCCTTCTGGAAACTGCTTGACAAATCCCCGAAGTCCTTGGACAGAAGCTCGAGGTGAGTTTGCCTCATAAAAGCCCTCATATTCGATTTAATATGTAGGCAGCTCAGGCACGTCCAGTCCAATCCTTAATTATTCCGTATGCGATCAGCCATACGCGGGCCAATTTGTCCATGATCGGCGCATGCAGGGTGAGCGATATTGTTGTAAAGCCAACAATAAACAGTAACCTGGAGCGCAGTAATTGCGCCGCCGCTCGAACACGGATTGACACAACAGGTTGCCATTTTTTATAATAATTAACACAGCGGCCGTTAAATCGAACAAAAAAATGAAACATCTTTTGCGGCGAAGATCGGTATCAAAACAAAAGACCGAAAAGCAAAAAAAAGAATAGCTTTCTCTGAGCGCAGTAATAGCTCTGTGTGGTTGATTCGGCGTATGTAAAACACAAACAACAAAAAGTAAAACGATGCTGCGATAGACGGTCTGTTTTTTGTAAGTAAAGTCACTGACATTGTTTAATAGGAACCAGTTGTTTTTGTATGATGAAGATCACTGAAACACTGATCTCTTGACAAAAATTTGGGCTAAGTAAAATAGATTTTGACTATGAAAACTTTATATAAATTTAGAGCGAAAAGAAAACGCGTCCAACTCAAAAGGAAGGCCTTTGTATTGCAAAGCTTCGGTGAAAGCGGTGTTTAATGCGTTCTTTGATTAAGATATCAGTTCCGCCGTGATCTTTACCATCTGGATGATCTGTGCGGCAGAAGGTATAACCCCTTATGTGGAAGTGAGGTGCGTTTCAACCAGCAGCAAAACGTTGGTGTGATTTACATTTAGGAATTGAATTATTTCAAGTTTATGCCCTGAAATGGCGTTGGCATTCCCCATAGATCTACTTAGGTTGGACATTTCTCATTATGAGGACTGTTATGCTACATCCAACTGAAGAGTTCTATACTTTGTTGCATGGTAAACATCATAGTTTCCAAATTGCTTTGTGGCTGCCGTGGCGCGTGCTAAGCGTTTTCTGAGTGTGGCTGGCGCGGATTTTCTATGCCTGCTCGTAAAGCTTCGGCGTAAGATATGCTCGTAGCGGAATTTACTTAACCGAATGATGATATAGCTGCCTTGCAGAAAAATACATCTGGCGGTTTAACATTATTATAATAATAGCGCTTGGAGTATTGTTCATTGCGACCACTGGGGTCAATTGTGCCCTCGTCCTATTGTCTGAGCTATAGCTCCTCGAACAGTTCAATCAAACGCAAGAATTCGATGATGTCGCCTGGTCGAAGAGCCCTCATCTCCTGCGTGGTGAGTGTAAGGCCCCCCAAGTAGGGCAGCCTCAACCGACTGATAGCTGGGCACTCCTCAAGTACTCAAGTACCGGAGTCTCGTCTTCTTCCAGACAAAATCTGCAAAGACTGTCCTCACCTATCTTGAGATTAAGCAGATGCTGCGCAGTATGCAAAACCCGGTCAGGAAGCCCGTGACTATTCGGAGAGATTCTTTGCTTAACTCCAAACTCTCCTTGGTCCTCTTGCTGTTATAGCTGCCTATAAGAAATGCACCTTGCCCCTTGCGACGGCCGCCAGAAGTCATCGCAGGCAATTCTGAGATCCACACGACTGCTCTGGCTGATGACTCCTGGCCCTAGAAGAGCGTGCTCGCCCCTTTCTAGCCATTATGTCGGCCACTTCATTGCCGGGGATCCCCGCATGCCCTGGTACCCAGTATATGGTTACTTCATTGTTCACACCCAACTCATTGAGTGTTCCTATACATTGCCATACTAGTCTGGAAACAATCTTATGTGCACTGAGTGCTCTGATTGGTGCGTGACTATCTAAGAAAATGGTTTTGTCTCTCCGATTATAACCCCGCTCAATATTGAACGATGCACATCTCTCTATCGCGTGTACTCGCAGCCGAGTCAGCTGGTCTTGCCCTTTTATCTTCGTAGTAGATCTGCGCGCACTGTGCTTGATACAAGTGCGGTGGTGGAAGCCCGAGCAGCACCTCCAGAGCAGTGGATCGCAGCTGCGCATAGCGCCCGAGATGCACGTGCAGGCAAGTCTCTGGAGTTTGCCTTCTCATGACATCAAGGTCAGCCCGATTCGGCCAAACCGCAGCCCTGTAGTTGACTATGGACCCACCATAGAAACGTACATCCACAGTACGATCTTTGAAGATACTCCCCAATTTTTCCCTGAAAGAGATCTACAGCTCATTAGGGCCATAGTGGCCTTGTGAACAGCATGTTCCTCATGTTGATTCCATAGTAATCGTTTATCTAGGATAACTTCCTGATATTTGACTTGAGTGCAGATCGGTATTTCTGTGCCCCAATGGCTATGGGCCAAATAGATTTCATTTTGTAGCGATTGGTAAAGGCGACAACTGTGGTTTTCGCTGGATTGATATTCAGCCCCACGTCTCTGCACCAGTCTAAGCTTATTCTTAGGCCCAGTGTAATCCAGTCGCACAATGTGCTCTCAAAATTACCTTTACCTGTCATTGGCATAGCCTTGATATTCAAACCCATTTGCTGTAAGTTTAACCATCAGCTCGTCCACCACGAGGCTCCAGAATATGTAGTGGTGATAAGACACCACCCTGCGGATAGCCTTTTTTGGTTTGAGCTCAAACTGTCACACTGTTGACAGTGACTTCTGCTATTCTGCTATCAAGGAGTTTGCCCAGCCACGTCGTGAGACCTGTCTTAACTCCCCTTCTA
Source organism: Drosophila bocqueti (assembly GCA_018151655.1). Classification (NCBI taxonomy): domain Eukaryota; kingdom Metazoa; phylum Arthropoda; class Insecta; order Diptera; family Drosophilidae; genus Drosophila; species Drosophila bocqueti. The sequence goes on from JAECXF010000040.1 coordinate 480,019, forward strand.
CAGAGTGCTCTTACCACCACTCATGAGCTGTTTTATCAAAAGCAGATCGGCCTGAAGGATTTGGGATGAAAGGGGTCTTTCTTCACAACCTTCGGGATAAAGATCACCCTAGCCGTTCTCCATGCCTTAGGAATGTAACGCATGGCTAGGCGCCCCTTGAAAATACTTATAAGGAACAGCTTTAGCTGTTCAACACCCTTCTGAAGATGGATGGGAATGATGCCATCCACCCCGTATCCTTGTATGGGCTGAGAGTACTCACTGCCCTCCTAATCATCTACTCGCTGCAGCCAGGCTCCAGTTGGGTCTCCCGTTGGGGATCCTTTCGTAACTGTTGTCTACATTGGAGATGGTTCTGCACAGAGGGAAGTGAGTTTGCAGGAGAAGTTTTGCCTTCTCCTCCTCATCCTCTGAGAATGAACCATCCGCTCTCTTCAGGCAAAGTTCAGAGAGTACCTTGCCTTTTGAGATCGCCTTAAATACTCTAGCCGCTGATGCGGCTTGCTCAATGGTGAAACGGAATTTCCGATAGTGAGCACGCTTACTATACCGGATTTCCTTGTTATAATCTGTCAGCTTTCTGGTGTATAGTTCCCAGTTGGCGCTCTTCTTTTTAGCTGTGCTAAACAGCTTTCTGACTTCTACACGAAGTAGCCCTAGTTTCCTATTCCACCAGGGATTGTCCCTTTTGGACTTTATAGGTCTGTCGGGACAGCTTGCATAATATGCTTCTAAGATTGTCTATCCTACTTCTCTTGAGAGTTGCTCAAGATCGTCCGGAGACGATATTCTACTCTTCTGTTCAAGTGTGCTCAGATTTAATTCCAAACAGGACTGATAGGCTAGACAGTCAGTCCGTCGTGGATTTCTGATAACCCTGCTGAAACTGAGGTGGCTCTGAATGTCGAAAAGGATAATCCTGTAATCCGACATTGACGGTTTTGAGGAGACCTTCCAGTTGCGAATCAACCGGAAGCCCCCCACATTGCCAAAAGTGATGTCCAGTACTTCAGCCCTGGTGTTGGTAATGAATGTGGGTTCAGCCCCCACATTGAAAAGTGTAAGATCCCTAGATACAAGATAAACTAGTAAACACTCACCTCTACTGTTGTTGTCCATGCTGCCCCATACAACACTGTGGCATCACACCCTTGCAGTAGAGGTAGCCTATTGCTGCTGCAATGTTGCACCAGATCCTGAACCTCTGGTGGGGGACATCAGACACGTCTCCTGGGAAGTATGCCGACGCCACCACAATACTCCCGTGATCGCCAGTGATCATCACTGTTACTAGATCTTTGTTGAGAAATTGAGAGAGACACAGAAAGTTAATGTCCTTTCGCACCAAGATACCAGCTCTCGGTGATGCCTCCCTTACGTCTGCAATAGTTTGCATACTCACTTTACTTAGGCCGCAGATCCTGCCTCTGACGACGCAATGCTTCTGGATGAGCACCAGCCGCAGGTCAGACCTGGAGACCATCCTGCCGATGACAGCCTAGGCTTCCTTCGGGTGATGCAGGTTGATCTGTGCCACGCTGGTGACCACCATCCTTAGCGGTCTTCTTCACCCTCCGAGAGCGTCAGATAAGCCTCTGACTGCGTCCCGGTGGGTGTCTGCACATCATTGGATGGCTCCTCTGTGCTGGTTGGCTCCTCCTCGCCGCCCATGTGCATGCGCGTCAGGTACAGCCCCTGTAGGAATACTGAATCCAACTCTGCCTCCAATGCTGCCAAGGCCTCAGCTTCCGCTGCCTCGTCCGAGGAGCAGGAGGGTGCCACCTTGGCTGCAGCCGTTGAAGCGCCAGGCACATCGTCGGCGTTTGCCTCCGTGGACACCTCCGCCTCCGCAGATTCTTGCTTTTTATGCAGGCGGTATTTCAGTTGGCTGAACATATACTTCACCAGCATCTCACGCTTCTTGAGAAGTGTGAGCGCTTCCTCATCCATGCCTAACATCAGCACCTTGCCGCCCTTCGACGGCTAGGTGCCGGATGACACGCCAGGACTCGGTGAGCAGGCACTTCTTCTGCTCATTGAGAAGCCCAAGGAACCTCTCCATCGTCCTCTTGTCCTCTTGGACTCATTCGTCGGGAGATCAGGCGGGTGTTGGAGCTGCCTTTTCCTCCCTACAGCGGCCTGGCCGCCGACTCTCTCTACTGGAGACCCGTTTGTCCAGGCCGTTCGGTGCAAGGTGCTCCAGCGCCCTCATGCGAGCCTCCTGCGGCTTCAAGCCACGCCCGAAGTAGCGGAAGTACCACTTACGGCCAGCTTGAGGCCTTTGCCTCCGAGGATCTCCGGCTCCCCCGGGCTAACCTGTCTCTGGTACAGTCTGCTTTTTAGGTTGCTGCCTCGAACTTACGGAAGAGGGTGTTGCGAGGTCTCTCCTGCTGGCGTTGCTCGCGTGCAGGACAACCGCTGAGGCAGTGTGATATATATAATGACCATAAAAGCTTTCTCTCTTCCAAGTGAATGGACGTGTTTTTTTCTTGCGCTCTCGTTTTGTGTTAATTTTTGAATTAGAACAACCGTGGTTTTATTTAAATCTTCTACTTTGTTATTTATACATTTCCCGTGCATGCAGCTATTCTGTTTTGTGTATTTAATTGTTATTATTTTCACAATTTAGTTGTGCTGCCGGTGTTTGCTTTTGCATTTTTTGCATACCTCTTTGTGCCTTCTCCGTTTAGTTTGCTAACGTTAAGCTCGCTCCCAAGCTCACCCGTTTACCCGCTCTCTCGTTTTCCCGCTCTCTCGGTGCAGCTGCACTGTTCTTATCTCTTCCTACTCAAAACAGTGGTAAGTCCCTATAATGTCCGCAATTGTCTGTTTTGCTAAGACCTGTAAAAAGGCAATTTCTTAACACCAACTGATCTTACAGTCGGCTGCTGGCTGTGCGAGAACATTGTGCATGCCAAATGCATTGGTGTTGTCGCTCGGACGGTGGACGATGTATGAAACATCGGGGGGGCTAAGGCTGTGTCAGTGAAGCGTGTGCGCCTGCCGCCGCGATGATCCGACTCAGCTAGTGGTAGTTGGCAGTCACATGCCGACTACTAAAGACCGACCATACGTGGTGAAGAACCACATCCTGCTCGAGGTGCCCCTGCTCTAGACTAAATATGGCGGATCTAGAGAGGACAACTCGAAAAAAACCCGTAATCACCGGTGTTACCGTACCGTGCCCCTGTGATGAATGGCACTACGTTAGTGTGGCTTTTAACGGTGGCTTCCTGATACCTGGCACCTCCGGTCGTACAAGCGCCCGATCCGGGGTATGAGGCTCTGCCCCGGGGGATACTTCCTTCCTCACTACTCGTGGGACCAATATATGGAGACCAATACAAGTAAAACTGAAACAGGGTGCTCTAGCAGCCCCAAATCGATCAATATCGAACCCACTCGGGAGCCCGAAGAAGCCATGGACGTCTGTTCACAAGGCTCTGGCACCGACAACATCACCAAGGAAGAGGAAGAAGCCCTTCTCGCCTCTCCCAAGGTTGATAAAATAAAGCGGATCGCTCTATCGGGCGCCGCACGAAAAAGGTTGCGCAGACACCTTGCGAACGGCATACCCTTAGAGGAGGCCAAAAAGGCTCGCCCAGAAGCCTATGGACCCTCCTAGGGCAGTGCCTAGCAAGAGTGGCGGGACCAATAAAAGAGGTAGATCGGCCAACACGACCCCAGAAGGAGTGTCGAATAAGAGGCCCATGACGAAAACCGCGGCACCTAGTGCCTTGACGAAGGGTCCTGCAACAGTGCAGCTTGCCACGGAGGCTCCAGTAGCCTCCACATCCGCTGCTGCGGCTAGGCAGGCAGCACTGGAGCAGTCGACCCAAGTCGGTGTCATGGCCTCTTACGGGGACGTAGCCAGCTCTGTGAAGATGGCAATACTCCCCTGAGGACTACCCTAAAAATCTGCTCACGACGGAGCAGCTGAAGACGGTGCAATCCGCCATTCTGTCGAGGGTGATGGCCCTGAAACACGGCTCCACGAAGCCGCTGTTTTCGGGCTGCACCTTCCGACCAGGCTGGATGGCCATAACATGTGGTGACGCAAAGACAGCCGAGTGGCTGAGCACCGAGGTGCCCAAGCTCCGGTTGTGGAAGGACGCCCACATAAAAGTAGTCCCCGAGACAGAGGCTCCACGTGCCGCTGTCTACATCGGCTACTTTCCGCTCCCTAATGCGGAAATGAAAACTTCAGAGGTTCTGGACCTGATTGAAGGCCAAAACAGTGGCCTAAGCGTGGGAGACTGGCGCGTCTTCCACCGAGAATCTAGGCAGAACACGGCGGTCATAACGATCGCGCTGGACCCAGCCTCGGCCAACCGGCTGAAAGAGCTAGGGCATAGCCTGAACTTTGCGTTCGGCAAGGCTACCCTTAAGTCTAAGGCCGACACGCAGGCAAAAAAGACAGGCAGTGGCTCCCGTTCCCGCAGCGGAGAAGCCCACCTGCTCTACTGCCAGTGCCCCTGCTATGGCTGCTGCGACACCACAGGGCACCGCGATGGCCCAGGAGCCCGCAGCACTGCGGAAGTTCCTGCGCCCCCCACTCCATGGGCGTATCACGCGCGGAACCGGGCGCACCACACGAGGCACCGGGCGCGTTCCCAAGAGTGCGAGGCGCACCCAGGAGGAGGAGGCACTTCTAGGCACCAACCGCGGCCGGAAGATAGCGGCCAGGGGCCGCAAGAGGGCGGACTAATGTCCTCCCCGCCTCTCCCCCTTCCCCCCAACACCAGGAGACACCTCCGATGTCTCCAAGCGAATCTCCACCACGCAAAGGCCGCATCAGACGTACTTTGCGAGAGGTTCGCTACCATGGACATTGCATTCATCCAGGAGCCCTGGATAAATGCAGGACGTGTCCTGGGGCTTAGCACCCCATCCGGTAAGTTGCTGTATGCAAATAACCAACCTCGCCCTAGATCGGCGTTGTTAATAAACAAAAACCTAACATTTGTTCCCCTCTCACAGTTCATAACTGAGGACCTAGTGGCGGTTTGGGTCAAAATACCCACCGCCCACGGCGAGCAGGAGGCAGTGTTGGCCTCTGCCTATCTACCCGGCGACTCGGAGGAGGTGCCTACGGCGGCTACTTGTGCCCTGATTGAGCACTGCCAGAGAAACCGGCTCAGATGGATTATCGCCTGTGATGCCAATGCACACCATACGGTCTGGGGGAGCAGTGACATCAACAAGAGGGGTGAGTACCTTCTTGAATACATTATTAGTAATAACATAGGTTTACTAAACCAGGGTAGCGAACCCACATTTATTAATGCCATTAGAGAGGAAGTCCTTGACCTGACTCTCTGTAGTACTAATATGTTGTCCGTTGTCTCCAACTGGCACGTTGCAAATGAGATCACTATGTCGGATCACCAACACATTAGATTTGACATAGGATGTGCCTTGCAATGTGACCTAGTCACCATAAATCCCAGGAAAACGAACTGGGATCTCTTCTGCTTTGAACTTGAGCAAACCAGAGACTGCTCAACCCGTCCAATAACATCCATAGACGAGTTAGAGCGTGAAGCTACTGTGCTTCACAGTAATGTTGAACTAGCATATCATGCCAGCTGCGACCAAAAGGTACGCAAGACCGAAAGGACAGTTCCCTGGTGGAACAAAAGCCTTGGCGATCTCAAAAAGGCTGCGCGCAGGCTCTTCAATAAAGCGAGGAGTGGGAGGGCCTCATGGGACTCCTACACTACTGCTTTAACGCTCTACAACAAAGAGCTGAGAAGGTCAAAACGGGCTACGTGGCGTCAACACTGCGGGCAGATCTCATCTCTCCCGGAAGCTGTTAGGCTACAAAAGCCCTCTCCAAGGACCACTCAAACGGCACCTGCACGCTGAAAAAGCCGGATGGAACACACACAAACAACCCAGAGGAGACGAGCTGTCTACTCCTGGCTACTCACTTCCCTGGGTGTGTGGCTGTGGAGCAACCCATCTCAGAGCGTGAGGCACCAACCTACCTCTCGGAGACTGGAGAATGCCCGCACCTGCACGTGACTATGGTGGCAGACTCTAATGGGGCTGAGAGAGGGGAACCCCCTTATCGCTCAGAACACATTGGAAACATGCCCTATAGACTGTTTCATCAAAATAGCGTAAAATGGGCACTACAAAATTTCAGCCCATACAAATCACCCGGACCAGATGGGATCTATCCATGCTTGTTGCAGCGGGGACTGCATCTAATTGCACTCCCCCTGGTCCGTCTATTTCGAGCCAGTCTCATGCTTGGACACATACCAAGCAACTGGGCTAAAGTAAAAGTTGTGTTTATCCCAAAGGCAGGGAAGAAAGACTCCCAATTGCCTAAATCATATAGACCGATTAGCCTTAGCTCTTTCTTCCTCAAAACTATGGAAAAGATAATCGACCAGCACATCAGGGAGGTAAATCTCAAGCAACATCCCCTAAACAAGTACCAATATGCGTATCAAGCTGGTAAATCAACTGAGACCGCCATACATTGCCTTACAACAACCATTGAAAGGGCCATTGGCGCTCAACAGATAGCACTAGGTGCCTTCTTAGACATCTCAGGAGCTTTCGACAACACGTCATATGAGGCTATACGTGCCTCTCTTGTACGCAAGAATGTCTCCACACCTATCACTAGGTGGATTCTGGAAATGCTTAAATCCAGAATCATAACTGTAGACCTTGGAGGAACTATGACCTCAATCACAGCCACAAGGGGGTGCCCTCAAGGGGGAGTACTCTCTCCCCTTCTGTGGACTCTGGTCATTGACGAGCTACTTTATGAGCTCAACAATTTAGGTTTCCCCACTCAAGGCTACGCTGATGATCTAGTCATCTATATTGTGGGCTGGCATGAGCAAACCATCTCGGACCGCATGCAGCAAGCCCTAGATATAGCCAACAGATGGTGCCAGGACAAAGGACTGTCCATAAACCCATCAAAAACAGTTATAGTCCCATTTACTAGGAAAAGGTCTCTCTCCTTAAGAAGACCATCCCTAAATGGGTCTATCATTGACTTTTCGGTTAAGGCAAACTACTTAGGAGTCACGCTTGACTCCAAACTCAACTGGAATGCACACCTGGAAAAGACCATAAACAAAGCCATTCGAGCACACTTTGCGTGTAACAGGCTCTACGGCAGAACATGGGGCCTAAGTCCCAAAATGATCTACTGGTCTTTTAACACTGTGGTAAAACCGATCTTAACCTATGCATCTCTTGCTTGGTGGACGAAATCTACCCAGAGGACAGCCGCGGCTGCACTTACCAAATTACAACGACTGGTCTGCATTGGCATCACTGGAGCCATCCGGACGTGCCCCACTGCAGCACTAGGAGTCATAACTGGCATACCCCCTTTACCAATTACATTGAAAAAGGAGGCCTGCCTGGGGGCACTTCGCCTTCAAAACATCACCAATATCAAAAGTGGTGATCTTACCGGGCATCTTAGGGTCCTTGAACCCCTAATAAATGATCCCATTCTGCGCGTAACTGACGATCAGAAACCAAGACTTGTTCTCCACAGAAACTTCTCTGTAGTCCTATACACTAGGAATGAATGGAAAACAAAATCAATATCTCTACCCAGTGGATCACAAACATGGTACACTGATGGGTCGAAACTGGAAAACGGTGATACCGGGGCTGGTATTTTCGGACCAAGGTTCAATAAATCCATAGCCATGGGAAAATCGCCCACCATTTTCCAAGCAGAGATACACGCCATAGAAATCTGTGCACGAGAATGCCTTCGCAGGAAAATGCAAGGCGCACGGATTTACATCTTCTCAGACAGTCAGGCAGCGCTTATAGCGCTGAGTTCCTTCACGATCTCGTCCGGACTTGTAGAAACCTGCTTCCAACAGCTGAATGCCCTTGCCTCCAAAAACACCCTAACGGTGGGCTGGGTACCAGGGCATGAAGGCCATACGGGAAACGAGGTGGCAGACACCCTAGCCAAACGCGGGGCGATGACACCTTTTATCGGCCCTGAGCCGTTCTGTGGACTATCGAGAGGACACAAAGAGAACTGCTCAGGAAATGGGAGGAATCGGAGATAAACCGTCACTGGACCGACAGTGCAGGGCTGAGACAAGCCAAACAATTTCTCGTCCCCCAGATGACGCGATCAAAACGCATCATCAACCTACCAAAGAGCGAAATTCGAACTCTAACAGGTTACCTAACGGGTCACTGCAACCTTAGGTATCACCTTAAGAAATTAAAACTTTCAGAAATCGACACATGCAGATTCTGCGAGATGGAGCAAGAAACATCGGAACACATCCTATGTGAGTGCCCCTCGCTAATCAGACGTCGACTTCAACATCTAGGAGGTGAACTTATTCCCCCCTACAGGATTTGGGAACAAATAGACCCTACCAAAGTGCTTTCTTTTATTAGAAGCCTAGGTATAGGGGCTTTACCCTAATCCTACAGGCCGGCACAAAAGACCTAACATCTGGTCGCAGTGCAACAAGGCCTTTGTAATAATAATAATAATGAAACATCGGCCTGCGTTACTGCTGCGAGGCCTGTCGCGAGGTTGAAAAAGAGCTGATGTCTTTTATGCGGCAGACCAAGGGCGGTTTTAAAGACATATTATTGAGTTTTCGTAAAACTCAGGATATGTTCTTGGCGCTGGATATTCAATTTAATAGCCTTAAGCTATTGAATGAGTCTCCTAGGTGCAAAACAACCACAACTGGTCTGCAGCATATAGGCGGATCTCAACAACCAGCGGTGGACTCCCAACAGCAGCCTCTCTCGACACAGCCTTCGACCTCAGAATCAATTCAAAGAGTTTTGAGATCGAGTGGCAAGAAAGATTCGGTATCCGAATGTGTTGCGGGAGTGTTAGTACCCCCGGTGATATCCGTTTTGTCCCCTGGGGGTCCCATATATCTACCCCTCAGAGCCCCGCTATTTTATCTGCCCAGGGTGTCAGGCCCGGACAACCGGCCAATATGGGCAATGCAGATGAACAGTCTGCATCGCCGAAAGCCCTTGTAGTAATTCCACCTACAAAACACATATTTGTTTCTCGGCTCTCCCCTACTCAGACATGGGAAGATGTCATCGCCTTTATCCAAGGCAAAACAAGAGCCTATAAAATAAAAATTATGGTGAAAAAATTCAAATTTTCATTTTTAAATAATTCGGTTCGTTTCTAAGCTTTCACAAATTTCAAATCCGCCTGTTTTAGTTTCCGAGCGGAAACAAACTTTGGATCGTAGAGTGCCTTGAAGGGCAAATAATTAGAGAAATAAATAATCAGTGAGATATTTCGCATATTATAAATGAAACTTTTACGGCCAAGAACGCGTGTACCATTGATTTTATGCAGTGAACCAGTCTTTAGGTTGGAAACTAGAGCGGGCCAAAATTTGATCAGCCCCTAATTCACAAAACTCAGTCAAAACAAACGCAGCGTCCAAAGGGGAAATTTAATAAAAAATAAATCAATACACAAGGAAAATTTGCTTATGTTAACGGGAAACTCGAAAATGTTAAAGAGAAATATGAAAATGTTAACAAATTCACTTCCGAGCAGAGCTCGCAAATAACTGTTAACCGTTTTTTTTTCTTTCTCTCTTACTCGCACGAAAAGCTGAAAAAATCGTGCACACTTGTTTTCCTTCGGAGCATCAGGCTTTGTTTTTATTCGTTTTCATTTTACACTGAGCGCTTTTCGTTGGGCTGTTCGTGTGACTCGTATCTAAGCGTACAGTGCTCGACGAGAAACTCAAGACACGTTCGCACACAAATCTTATTAAGAAGGATTGACTGAAAAACTGAACCCAAAAGGTCTTTTGAATTATTTGTTTTTTTGAATACAAAAATGAGTAGTTTGCGTTTTGATTTTTTTATTTTGAATTTAGTTTTACAATTAATAAAGAGTTTAGGTTCTCAGAACTAATTGAACTCCGTCGTTCGCTTAAAATATAATTTAAAGCTGAGAATGCTCTTTCGACGGAGACTTGAGTAGCCGGTATGGCTAATACAACTAGTGCCTGCGCAGTCAAGTGAGGCGATTTTAGCTTAACATTTTAAAAAAAAACCTAATATGTCTTCATTTAATGGCAAACGACAATACATTTTGTCGAAGCTTTCCACATCAGCATATATTTTAAGCAGTTTGTTAGAAACGTGCTCCACTTTTGCATCTGGAAGAGTTTGCACGCCATCCAATAATGCAGAGAAAAGCGATTTTTCTTCTGGTGGTGATGAGAAGGAGGAGTTCACATGAAGTTTAATTTCATCAATTGTCTGCGATGCAACCGAACCGGCGGAGTCAAACTTTAATAGTAAAGAAAAATGATGTTGTAATTAATTGTATGTAATTATAACTTTAAAAGGACGTTACTGTTTGACGAGGCCAATTCTACTTATTTAAAACTATGAACAAGTATCTAAAAGCAGCTACAACATGAAGAAAACAGGACCAAATCTTCAATCATACTCTGTCTTACATATTTCAGCTCAAAGAGGCGGAAAGCAATTTTTTTCAAATTCTGCTTTGTCAAAAATTTTTTATGATCAATTAAGATGCAATTCACTCGCGGATCCATATATAAGCAGATAATAATGCTCCATTTTCGAGCAACTTGCTCTCTCGAAGCTTAATTTGGGCGAATAATTTTTTTTAATTAAGTTTTGGCTGTTATCGCACCGTAATTTTAGTTCCATCCATATGATGAAAAATTCACTATAAACTAAGTTTGTTTCTTCCAGCTTTAAAGTAGCATCATATGCGTCTTTGAATGCGTCGACATACGTCTCCACCCAGTCCCATTCTACATACGTCGGTATTAATGATGGACTGAGTGTCCAGAAACTCTTTGAGCTCAAGTAGATTTTTCACCATTAAGTACGTTGAATTCCACCTAGTGACAATGTCGAGCGGTGCACTGTGGTGCGGAGTCCCAATTTCATGGCCAAAACCTCAAAAAAGAATGGATTTTTGTAAAATATTCAGAATTATATTTTTTCGGGTCGCTAATTACGAAAATAATAAAAAAAAATAAAAATTCAAAATGGCGGACATTTTTCGTGCGCTTTTGCTGAAATTCGTATTGTAAGTGTGTTTTGGGTCGCTGATTACGAAAATGACAAAAGAAATTGGTGGGAAAGGACGGGCATTCAGAAAATGTTTATTTTTTGTTTTTTGAGGATTTATTAGCACATTTATCAACAAAAAAGGACATTGTTTCGGTAATGTTTCAAAGTATATAATTTATTTTTATTTATATATTTTTTTTTTTTTTCAAAGTATATACATTATTTAATCTTAATGCTAATCGCTATGCTAATCATATTCATCCTTAACATTGTCACTGCCATCTCCTACGCTATCATCACTATCGTCACTATCGTCACCCTTTGTATATGATAAAAGTTTAAGCGCTTAACGATTCAATTTTTTTGCCTTTTTTTTGCCGAGATTTTCTCATACTGGAGATAAGGGGATCTGAAGAAGCGAGGAGTCGCATAAAAATATCCTGAATGTTCTTGACTCTGGAACATTTTCGCGAAAAACTCAATCGATAGTTTCTGACATCCTTATTCCGTGCCTCCTGCGCTTCTTCCGACAATTGCCCTATTGGCAATGATCTTGGGTCCATGAATGAGTACCTTGTGCACTGTGGTAGACATATTATACCATTTATATTTTGACACAAACAAATGGGCAGTCTCGTGACAGTATTTTTCGAATAATTGCACTTTCACATTAAAGCCACTCGACAAAACTTGTAAAATTATGTGGAATCTTTCAACTAGTTCAAGATCAATACCCAAAATACGAGCTGAAACAGTCGAATGTTCAAAAAAATGTCTAGCCGTGTTTCCATCATTCGAATTTCCCATTCCTGGTTTGGGATGATCAATAATCAATTGCAATTCTTCTTTAAACGCCTTTTGAATTGCTGAACGTAAAGCTTCAGCAAGCGATTGTTTCACTTCTGCACTTCGAGACTGCCATGTTTCAACTTCTTTTTTGTATCCTACATGCAAAAGACACTCAAAGAAACGTATCCAACAGTGCAAAGTAGATAAACCGTATTGGTAGTTGGAAGTGTCGACGACAAGTTTTTTCATAGCTTCAATGTCATTGAAATTTTTTGAAGTAGCTTTGCACAAATATCATCATATCATGTTGTTTCAGTAACCACATTGCAAACTTTACCGTCTATCATTGTAAAAGTGAGTTTAAAATTGACGCCTATACTTTTACCATCTTGAAAAGTATCAAATCTGGTAAGAGATGTTATTTGCTCGTCAACAAAACGCTTCTATTCAATTGTCGATTCCTTGGTCTTGCGTTTGAATTGCAGTCGAATAGGTCTACAAAACCAGGGCGAGGAAGGGCGTGAATTTTGCCAAACAATTATGTTTGACTTAGTTTCTGCGTTAAAGCCGCTAAGTTAAAGGGGAACAAGAGAAGTCAACAAAGCGTTGGAATCGGTGCTACTTTCTTCGATGAAACTCTGTTTGTACTCACTCTGCCCAGAACTTCCATCAAATCTTCACTTTACAACCAACAATAGGTTTTTACAAATGTCAGCATCAAGCTGATCGAGAACATCATGTTGCATTTGTATAATTCTGGAACCGGTATGATTTAAAAGGGATTGTAATGGAACTTCTGCGCAGGTTTCCGAGAAATTCATATCTTCCGGGTAACAAAATTTCTTAGCTCGCAAAACATCTAGGTACGATGGAAAAATGTGACTATTGCAAGCTACTGCAGTGCTCCTTATATTTTGATATTGCGCTTTAGTTAATGAAGAGTTGAGAAGTAGAGCAAGAGCAACATCTGCAGACATTTTTATCTCTTTAGTTTTGTTCATCGAAGCTCTATATTTATAAGCTCGTGTTGGTGATTTCGTTGTGACGTCTTCGATAACTTTAGCAGCTGCCACTGCACCTTCCGAGCGAAGACTCATTCTCACAGCCAATGATAGCTCATCCGTGCCGTGTTCTTCTCGCAACTTATTCACTTTTCTGCGTTTCGATCGTTCACTAGACTCGGAAAAAGATAATCCCGGTCGTCCACCGCTGTTCCTTGACGAAGTGGTATCCAACGAACTTTCAGTCACGTTCGGTTTTGCATTGAGAAACACGACCTATTTACAACGTCAAGTTTTTATTTCATAGTCTTAATACGTAAGTAAGTAATATTCATTTACCGTAACATCAATTGTATTATCCAGCCATTTTTTGTTGTTCTTTAAGAAACGAGTCTTCAAGCGGTGATCAGCTCGCCATTTCGTCTTCAAATTGCAAATTAATTTTTTAATTGCCAGCTGCGACTGTTCCTCGATATAAAACGAATCTTCTCCCTTTTCGAGCAATTTTAAAGCTATTATTTTAGTGAGGGTTTCCAATTTATCGTGGACTGCGTCAAATATTTGTTTATAAGTCCACTTGACGACTTTCCTGTCCGATCCTATAAATGTAAATAAATGTAAAAATTTACATTTTCGCCCGCCATATTGGCGACGCCATTTAAAATTGTGCAATTTTGACTTCGAATTCGGATTCAGCATACCAGAAAACCCCCAAGTATTTCTCAGAATTGAATTCTGAACATGCAATGCGCGGTGCGCGCCAAAGTGCTCTGTCAGCTCACGCACGAATGCACCAACACTGCTTCAAAAAATACGATTTTTCAGCCAAAGTTGCAAAAAAGGGCAGGCAATGCCAGCGGAATTTTATTTACTTCTTTACGCCTAAAACCGTTGCCACTTTTTCAGGATCTCCTCGGATCACAACTAATTCTCTACAGATGTGAAAAAATTGAGAAAAAAAAACAATTCGGATCGCTGACTTTTCATTGTTAATAACATCATCAAAAATGCACGTAATTGAGTTCTGCCAAAAATAATAATATTCCACGTACCTTCAGGAACATCCTCCATTTTCTTTCGAACGTTTTCACTGAAAATTGCTTTTTTTATGACAATTTTTGTCAAGCGCACGAAATAGGTTAAATGCGGCGAACTCTCGAGTGGCGCGAAAACGAGCAAGTTTGAGCGCGTGCCCATAGCTAGATATTTCATATACCTTCAAAAGCTTTTCGGATTATAAAGCTTTAAGCTTTTCTGTTGAAGAAAAGATGAAGCTTTTTCTCTTTCGGTAACTTTCGATTTTTGAGGTTTTGGCCAAGAAATTGGGACTCCGCACCACAGTGCGGTGGTACATTTTTGTTGTGCTCGATTAGGATACGTCTGGCAGGTTACATTTTTATTTTAATCTTGCATATAAACAATTATATATATTTTTAAGACTCACTTGCCTATAAGTTTCAGTTCGCAATGTTTTGCATATTTTGCGGGAGATACTAATCATTTCAGTAATTTCGTTCAGCTTATGAACATCATAGACACAATGCTTAAGAGTATGCGCAGCACACCGTACAAGATTAATATTCGCCAAATCCAGATCATCTACACTGATAAAAAAAAATGTCCTTTTAAGATTTTGTGCATTCTTAAAATTAAAATCTTAAAATAAGACAAAAATCTCACTTATAGAATTTTCCAGGGTTCATTCAAGCACAAAAACATCTAGATTTTTCCACATTCTTAAAAAAAAAAATTAATTTAATACCAAATATTCTAATAAGTGAGATTTTCAGGGTTCATTCAAGCACAAAAACATCTAGATTTAAGATTTTCCACATTCTTATAAAAAAAAGCTTAAGGGGTTATATACCTTTTTTTTCAAAAAATCTAAAATTTTTTTTTGCTGAATCCTAAAGTACAATTTATAAAGAACATTTTCACAAATTTTCATAGAGATCCGAACAATAGTTCCATAGGAAAACAGCTTTTTGTGTCGCGGTTTGTCACACTTAACACACTCAAACTCGTACTTTAAATGCGATTATATCGAAATCGTTTTTACAAAAGTGCCTTTGCCGTGACTACGATTCCGCAAGAACCATTCGATCGATCTGCTTCATTTTTTTTAAATTGTTCGTAATGAATATGCGGAGTTCGTGAACGATTCAGTTTTCAAGAAAAAATTTTTGTTTTTCAGATCAGAATTTTTGAATAAAAATTTTAGAGCAAAAAAAGGCAACTTTTTAAAAAAATCGTTACTGTTTACAGAAAAAACGAGATATTCCAAAAAGGAATCGTTCACGAATAAGATACAACTTTATACTAATGAAATTTATTCTGTTTTTTGACCTCAGTTGACCTGCTGACCTTCAATTGTAGTCACCGCGAGCCTCTTTTAAAAAAAATGGGTTTGGTAGAATCGCCATAACTCCATTAATTATTTATATTTTTTTAAAACAATAGCTTCCTTTTTTTCTTTAAAAGATGTACAATCAATAAAAATTAAAATTTGTGTAATAAAAAGACTGCTTCATATTTTTAAAAAAATCCAAAGTTTCCTCAATTTTTCCGCTGAAAAAGGTATATACATAACCCCTTAATTCAATACCAAATGTATGTATAAATCAATATTAAATAATCCTAAACTAATACCAAAAAAGATTAATTTCAAGAATAAAAACTTACATTAGGATTTTTGTCAATCTTAAAATTGCAAGAGAGTGAGCATATTACTGTTGTCTCATGCAAAACAATGTTCTCTCGCTCTTCCTACTCTCCTACCCTCCTACCCTCCGGCTCTCTTCCCCTGGTACTCGGCTCAAGCTTTTAGACGCGCGCCATTCGCGAGTTGTTAGTGAAGCCGAAAAGACAAAGACAGTGAGCAGAATGCATGTATGTATGTACAGGGTCCGCCACGTAACATTTGTTTTTTTTAAATGCTATAAAACAAAAACGGTTCATCCGATCATCAAATTTTTTTTTCATAATAAAGTACAATCCTTCCGATTACTTATGGAATACAAGTTCGTTCAAACGGCTGCCTCGGCTAGCCTTGCAGGACACCATACGGCCGACCCAATTTTTGAGGACATTTCCGATTGTTTGCGGCCGTATTTCGGCAACGGCGACGCGAATGTTGTCATTCAAAGCTTGAATTTTCGCTGGCTTGTCCACATAACACTTGTCTTTGACGGCGCCCCACAAATAATAATCCAACGGTGTCAAATCACAGCTCCGAGGCGGCCAAACGACATCAAAATTTCGGCTGATAATTCGGTCTCCGAAAACAGTGCGCACAAGATCGATCGTAGCGTTGGCTGTGTGGCACGGAGCGCCGTCTTGCTGGGACCAAATGTTGTCCAAGTCCTCCTCTTCGATTTCCGGGAAGAACCAATCCGTTAACATGGCGCAGTAGCGTAGCCGAAATACGGCCGCAAACAATCGGAAAAATTGGGTCGGCCGTATGGCGTCCTGCAAGGCCAGCCGAGGCAGCCGTTTGAACGAACTTGTATTCCATAAGTAATCGGAAGGATTGTACTTTATTATGAAAAAAAAAATTTTATGATCGGATGAGCCGTTTTTGTTTTATAGCATTTTCAAAAAAAAAATGTTGCGTGGCGGACCCTGTACATATGTATGTATGTAACTGTGCATGCCCTCAGGTGCTGCACGTCCCTGCGGTTGTATGCAACAAGCCTTAAAATATTATTTATTACTATTTATATATAATTCTTTATATATATGTACATCTGTAGAAACTGAAGTAACATACTTGCGTTATTTAAATAACGAGGATTTACGGGAGGCTATTCCCCCTATGGGGTTAAGAGTCATGTTTCGGGAAAAACTAATGGAGTGGAAAAAAGAAGAAGTAAGAACTATATTATATAAAATAATATAAATTTGATTATTTTTATGTTTTATTTCAGTTTGGAATTAAAGAAAACTCAGGTGCTTCCGAATTTAACTCTTCAACTTTGACTGATGTTCCAGATTTGCTGAACAGTGATATAGGAAAGGTAATTAAGAACATTCCATTTAATAGTAGTGTTTGTTTATTAATTTAAATATTTATAAAATTTTTTTAGTACCATTTCTAAATAAATTTAGGGGACAAAAGTATACATAGGAATGGTACTAAGAAAAATTGTACAAATATTTAAATTAATAATAATATATAATAATAATTAATAATAATTATATAATAGTATACAGTGTTTGTTTATAAATATTTAAATTGCTTTTTATTATTTTCTAATATTTTATGTACGCATTTTTCTATTCAAGAGTGTAGAAACTATTCAATAAATCAATAATTGAATACGGAAAAAAATCAAACCCTTTATCTAATTGGCATAGAAAGGAAATAATTCGTTTGGTTATAGAAGAGGTTATGATCAAAAATGTAACTTTAAAACCGAAAGATTTCATTCATATTGTGGAAGAGATTTGCAATTTGTTTCCAGAAGAAAGAAATGTGACGGTAATTATTTTATTTTCAAAACAAATATTTCGGTCAGGTAGAAATACCCACATTTTATTATATTATTTATTTATTTTTTTTATTTAATTATTTATTAAAAAAAGGAATATTACTACATACCCCGCAAGAACAAGTCCAACCCAGGCGGACGATTGTTCGCAAAATATAAAAATAAAAGATCAAAATTTGTTAAGTGCGAAACTTCTTTGCGACTTTCTCCTGTGTTGGATGATCTATCTGACGAATATGATGACTCAGTAGCAAATGAGCTGAGAAAGTCGCTCATAACAGACTGCTCAGATTGGCTTATTGTAGAGGATAGATGGAGGCAGACCTTTACTTTACGACAAAAGGACGTAAAAAAACTGGAAAGCCTAGACTTCATTAAAAACTGGCCGACATTATCCGATTCTAGAGCTGCCCAGTTGGTAAGTGCTCCCTCTCTTAACACGCATCCGTCCCTTGTGTCAATTTGACACAATTTTCATATTTAAGTAGATTTTTCGGTCATTAGTTGCAAAGATATTTTAAATAACATTTTGGCTCACTGAACGAATTTCGACGAAATTTCAAAATCAAGAAGAATTTTTTTTCTAGGAGGCTTGGGGGCGTGGCAACACGAAACGTAATTAAAAAAATTTTTTTCTGGGTTTTTTTGCTAAAAATATGTTTTATTATTATTATTTTAATTTTTAAAGTGTTTATTTTTTTTAAACTTTTTTTTTTAATTAAAAAAAAAATTAATTATTTTCACCGTTTTGACAAAGATTGAATCTGTGGTCTGGACAGACTTTTTTGGAACATTTATCGCATTCCACAGAGTGTACATTCGCATTAGATTTCCGTGGACACAAGTGGCACCGCGCCCGCTTCCTGGACGGGATGTGGTGCGTCACCAGGATGTTGACGGCTCCTGTGAAATTCCCCTCATTTCATTCACCACTGCCATGGCTCCCTCCCCTCTGGGGGTCCTCTCCAGTAGGTCAATAGTTGGTGAGACAAGTGCACTGCCCAATTCCACTAAGAAAAGTCGCCTGCGGAAGTTCTTTTTGCGAATATTCCACAGAGGATTCAGCTCCGTATACACAATGTACGCATTCAATGCTGACATATCAAGCATATTGCAGAAAACTGCGAATGGCCACCAAATTTTTCCCAAATAAACACCAAATTTGATTGTAAATCTGGCAACATTTCTGCACTGATAAATTTTTTGCAAAATAATAATAACTAAAAACTCACAATGTTTACGTGCTTCAAATGTCTAAAAAAGTTGCCAGATTTAATTATTCATTTTAAGTCTACTCACTTAATGACTACTAAAAGCTTAAATATTCAATGTAAAGAAAATAATTGTAATCAACAATTTTCTAATTTTAGGAATTTTCGTTTACATTTCGAAAAATTACATAATGAACAAAAAAATGCTAATGAACTGAAACAAAACAATATAGACAATGAGGATAATAGTCAGAATAATTACACTTGCCTTGATGATTTCCAAAATTCGCTTGTTAAGATTGAAGAAGATTGTAAAGTGTCTAATTATAATGAAACTAAGTTGAGCACAGATGGCATACGTTCAGAAACATTACAACATGATGAAACATTAAATATGCTTAAGCGTGAAGCTTTCAAATTAACTTTAAGTCTATATCAAGAAAACTTTATGCCGAGAAGTAAAGTTTTTTCGATACAACGAATGGTATCATCTTTATTTTCGACTGTATCATCCCAGATAACAAGTCTATTGGGAAAAGAGAAAATGAACTATTACTATTTTGCATGTTTGCTTAATTTCTGTAAAAATCCGTTTAACGACATTAAATCAGAACATCGTCTTTTAAAAGTATTACACGACATGAATTTATATGAAAGTCCAAAGCAATTTGTAATAGGCAATAGAATATCTGAAGTTGTGTTTAAAGGCAATCCCACTTCGGGACCCAAGATTGCTGAAATTTATGTAATGCCTTTACAATTTACATATGTTTAAGGCAATTTTCAAGATACCCAAACTACTTGACTCTACATTACAAAATACAAATAGATCAGACGATTATTTAATAAATTACATATGCAGATGGAGAAATCCGAGACATCTTTAGGGTGCGTAAATCACAAAAATCACTGGTTGATCCTCCAGTTATTGTCAAACTGGAGTCGGCGAGGGAGAAGGTAGCACTTCTGCGCGCACTAGGGGAGTATCGTCGAGCAGCAAAACAACAACTGAGTATACACCTGCTGGGCTTTGACTCGCCGGCTGCTCTATATGTCAAGGAGCAGCTCACGAGAGATAATTTCATCATCTTTAAAGAAGCCCTTCGGCTGAAAAAGGGAAAGACTCTCGCAGCGGTGTTTACACGACGCGGGACTGTGCACGTGAAGTGCAGTGGGAGAGATGATGTGTACATCATCCAGCATCTCGATGAGCTTTTGGCACTCACCGGTACTCAGCTACCACTCTCCCGCTCTGGATCGAGCTCTACTATCGCCGAAGTCGTTAATGCTGGGAATAATAGCTTTCGCTGATAAATACTCTTCTTTTACTGTCCCTATATTATTTGTTAGTTTTAAGCAAGTTATAGGAGGTTATTCTACGTTTTCTGTGTGTGTTAGGTTCGTGCCGTTAAATTTGTGTTTGTTTTATTTAGTAATTCGTTTTCGCAGATATGGCAAATTTAAATAGCTTTGCGATGGTTCGTATTCTGAGCAAGAGGAAGGGTGGTCTTAAAATATGTCACATAAATGCTCAGAGTTTGTGTAACAAAATGGAAGAGTTTAGATATTTATTCATTAATTCGAATGTTGATATTATATGCGTTTCAGAGACTTGGATTGTTGCAACCTTAAATAGTCAACTATATGAATGCTCTGGTTATAATCTGTACCGCTCGGATCGTGAAGGGCATGCAGGAGGTGTGGCAATATATATAAAATCGAATATTAAATGCAAATTAGTTAGTAAACAACAGGCTGATGATCCCATTGCATATATTTTCCTGGAAGTAGTTAGTTTAAGATGTAGCAGATCTAGGACATTAATTAGTTGCATGTATAGACCCAACAAAATGACCAATTACTCGACCATTATCAATTCGTTAGCAAGCCTTTCCTATAGATATACTGACATAATTTTGGCCGGCGACCTAAATAGTAACATTTTGGACGAGAGCAACTTACGAGACGATATTGAATCTTTAGGGGTACAAATTGTAAATTCTGTGATACCAACACATTACACAAGTACGGTGAATACCTTGCTTGATGTATTGTTTGTTGACGATAATGACAAAATTCTCCTTTATGACCAAGTCGCTGTGCCGAATTTCTCAAAACATGACCTCATATTCTTGACCTATAATGTTCAAATAGACCGCACTGAGCAAACCTTTAAGTATAGAGACTTTAGAAATATTGACTATGATAAGCTAGAATATGACGTCTGCCACTGTGATTGGAATAGCATCTTTATGCTACCATCGACCGAAACTAAATTGAACCATCTGAATGCTAACATTGACTATCTATATAACAGACATGTACCTATTAGGGAAAAGCGGGTTAAGAACTCTACAAATCCATGGTTCAATAATGAAATTAAGAGGGCTATAAACAGAAGAGATAGGGCATATGCGCATTGCAGACGATATAAGACTGCTCATTTGTTTGGCCTGTTCAAAACTGAAAGGGCGCGTGTAAACAAATTGATCCAGGACACTAAAATTGCTTATATCAGCGCTAAGCTTACCAGTACAAACAGTTCTAGGCAGGTCTGGAAAGAAATAAAAAACTTGGGAGTTGGCAATACAAATTCTGTGATAAATACTGACGTAAATGTGGACGATCTTAATGACAAGTTTTTGCAAACTAATGTACCTGAATGTAGTCATAATTCGTATCTGTTCGCTGAGTCCCCGTTATGTAGTACTAATCGTTTTGAATTTGCTTGTGTAAGTCAATGTGATGTGTTAGAAGCTATTTTGAATATTAAATCGAACGCAATTGGGCTTGATGAGTTGCATCCGAAATTTATAAAACTAATACTTGGAAAGATATTGCTTTATATCACGCATATCTTTAACACGGCAATAACCACTTCGACTTTTCCTGAATCTTGGAAAATTGGAAAAATTTATGCCAATTCCTAAAGCGAACGACGATTTTAGACCAATTTCAATACTCCCATATTTGTCAAAAATTTTTGAAAAACTATTGGCTGGACAAATAAATTGTTTCTTGGTCAATAACAATCTGTTGAACAATAATCAATCTGGCTTCCGCCAAAAACGAAGCTGCACGTCAGCAGTTGTAAAGATAGTGGAGGATATTCGCCAGGAAATGAATAAAAATAAGGCTACATTATTAACCCTGCTAGATTTTAGCAAGGCATTTGATACTGTAAATCATGACATTTTATTAACAAAACTGCAGCGAATGTTTAATTTTTCCACAACTGCTGTTAAACTTATTAAAGCGTATATCACTGATAGAAGGCAAGCTGTTGTTGTTGGGAACAAAATATCAGGACTTCGGGTCACCACTCGTGGTGTACCACAAGGATCAGTTTTAGGGCCTTTATTGTTTACAGTCTATGTTAATGACCTGCCAAATGTTTTGTCTGTGTGTAATGTCCATATGTATGCAGATGATGTTCAGATGTATATCAGTCGTCCGTTAAGTCAAGTTAATGAATGTATAAATGTATGTAATATTGACCTGTTAAATGTAAACAATTGGGCTAAGAAGAATGGTCTGAGCCTTAACCCTTCGAAATCGAAGTGTCTTGTTATATACAAGAAGAGCATTCAAACGGACCATTTACAGAAGCTGCGATTGGGAGACTCAAATTTAGAATACGTAGATAAGGCTAGTAACTTAGGCTTTTTCTTCAATAAGCCACTGTCTTGGAATGACCATGTCAATGTAGTTACAGGAAGAACATATGGAATGTTGTGGCAACTTTACATTACGCAGTCTGTGATCCCGACAAATATTCGACTATTAATTGCCAAAACTCTAGTCATACCATCACTGTTTTACGGGATTGAAGTATTTGGTAACTGTGATGCCATAAGCCAGCAAAAGATAAAAGTAACGTTTAACAATGTTGCACGATATGTCTACAATTTGGGAAAAATGGACCAAGTAACAGTGAGCGCGAACAAAATTTTTAATTTAAATGTTCGAACATGGATAGACTTCAGAATTCTATTATTTCTCCACAAAATTGTAGTAACAAAGCAACCTGACTATTTATTTGATTTAATTAGATTTTCTTCCTCACAACGGACAAACAATATTATTAGTATACGCACAAGACTTGCAAGCTCTGATAGACAGTTTCTAATTTATGCCATTAAACTGTGGAACCAATTGCCGAATCAAATACAGTTAATAAGAGGCACATCACAATTCGAAAACAAACTCAAAACGTATCTTTCCACACACACATAAAACATATGTATAACAAACGATAGAAATTTAAAACATATATGTAACAATCACTAGAAACTTAAGAAATAAATGTTAGTTTTAAGTTAGTAATATTTCATTTTGTGACTGGTGCATTAACTTAAAAGTTTTATACTTGTAGCGCCAGGATAATAAATAAATAAATCTAAATCTAAATCTAAATTAATTATAATGAAGATTTATTAAAAGACGATGCAAAAGAGACGGGTATAAAGGAAAATTGTGTTTTCAACAGCTTAACTCATTTTTATGTTGATGACAATTGTTATTTTGATCTTATGCACGACATGTTCGAAGGCGTGTGTGTGTATGATATGTGCCATATACTTATGAGCCTTATAAGTAATGATATAGTAACTTTAGACCTTGTTAATAATAGGAAGAAATTGTTTCCCTTTGGTGAAACAGAAATAGGAAACGATTCCATTTCAATAAGTTTAGAGAGACTAAAATCATTTAATTTAGAAATGACTGCGGCAGAAATATCTTCCTTGGAAATTTTTTTTATTAATGATAGGTGATCTTATTCCTATTAATAATGAAATTTGGCAAGTATTCATAGTTCTATTACAAATTATAGATATCCTACTAAAATCTAAGTTTACTTTAAAATATGTAGATATTTTAAGTACATTAGTTAAAACTCATCACACTTTGTATACAAATAAGTTCGGTGCATTGAAGCCGAAGCATCATTTCTTGGTTCACTATGCAACCGCACTAAAAAAGTGCGGATCAGTTAAACATTTGTGGTGCATGCGCTTCGAAGCAAAACACAAACAAGCAAAAGCATATTTTAATAATATTACAAGTAGAAAAAATCCTCCCTATTCTTTAGCAATTAAGGCAAGTGTAAAATTTTCTAAGTTTTTATTGGATAACGAAAAAATGTTTGAGCCTGAACTTTATATCTTCGAAGAACGATTTAAAAACGCAACAATAGCAAACGAAATAATATTTAAGGGAACACAGTCTGGGCACACTATTTTTGAGAGAGCCGCTTGCTCTCTCAAAAAGAGGCAAGGCATATATCGGGGGTTGAAAGAGAACTGCCTGCGAGCAGCAGATCACTTGGTAACGAGCAATGAAAAAGAACAGACGTGTAAAACGAGAATACAGAAGAGAAACAAGAAGTTAGAAATTAAAAGACAAGAGTGAACACGAATAGAACTTAACTTAAAAACATAATTGTGAAACGTAATTATAATATAAAATAAACTTGATAATAAATATAATAAATATAATTAAACAAAACAAAAACTAAGTAGACGGTCACAAAATCAGAAGTGGGATACGGAAGATTTTTTTTTCTTCTTTATAAACCAAAAAACGCCAGTGAACAAAGAAAAGATTAAGAACGAAAAAATAATTATGGAAATGAACATAACGGACATAACAGTAGTCCAGCTAAAACGTTGGCTAGAAGTGCTAAATTTGCCAACAAAAGGCACGAAAGTGGAGTTGTTCTCGAGGCTGGCTAAAGTACCGAGAGATGTTCGTGGAAACGCGCCAGAAGATATTGAAGAAACGGTAAATGCGCAGCTCGAGGAAGAGGAGGACAACGAGACAGAAGCGGAATTCAACGATTTAAAACAGTTACGCGCGGAGATAGAAAAGGCGCAAGAAAAGTTGGCTAGTTTGAATCGCCAGATCAATGACGCGACCAACAGCCAGAATTTCGGAGAAGCTAACGGTGCTGCGATTGTAGACCGCGAAGGCAGAGGCAGCGGCAGAGAGGCAAGCAGAGACGAAAACGAAGGCAGAGGCAGCGGCAGAGAGGCAAGCAGAGACGAAAACCAAGGCAGAGGCAGCGGCAGAGAGGCAAGCAGAGACGAAAACCAAGGCAGAGGCAGCGGCAGAGAGGCAAGCAGAGGCGACAACGATGGCAGAGGCAGCGGCAGAGGTGGTGGCAGAGACGGCGACAGAAGCGACGCAAGTGATGAAATTGAGCAGAATAGAGCCAGAAATGAAAGTGCCTATTTGTCGTCACCGGGGTTTGCCATGGCGAGAGAAATGCTGTCGGATTTCTTCAGCAAGGATTCTATCAAATTATGGATCGATCAATGGGACAATGTCTCGAAACTCTACAATTTGTCGGACATGCAGCGGCGTGTGCTGCTGCTCAGCAAGCTTAAGGGAGATTCCATGCAGTGGTTACACGCGGATGCGGGACGCTTTACAGCTCCGATTAGTGTTCTACTCGACCAGTTAAAGGTAGCGTTTGGAGATCTCGAGTCGAAATCAGCGTTACGGCGAAAGTTTGAAGCACGATCTTGGTCGTCGACCGAGAAATTCGGCGTATATTTCGAGGAAAAATGTAAGCTGGCGCGAGATGTTGCGGTGGAAGAAGAAGAGTTGATCGATGGGCTGGTGGAGGGCATCCCATTGCCAAGTCTGCGTACGCAGGCTAAACTTCAATGTTTCGACACTCCAGGAAGGATGCTTAGAGCTTTTTCGGACATTAGGCTTCCGGAGAAGGCGCCAGTGAGGACGAAGTCTGCAGCAAAGGCGGTTGCCGGGAGCAGCGAGAGTCGTTGTTTCAATTGCAACGGTAAAGGGCACTGGATGAGGGACTGCATCAAACCGAAGAGGACGCCAGGGTCATGTTACGGATGTGGCGCGGAGGGCCACAGGTTTGCGGAGTGTCCGCAAAATAAAAGAAGGCGGACAATAATTACGTAAGATTGTTGAAAATTTTTTTGTTCAATATCCTAACCAGCCTATTATTACAGAATGCCAAATAGATTCAGGAAGCCCAGTTTCGTTTATTAAACAATCTTACATACCAAAAGGAGTAAAATTAGAGCCTCAAGAAGAGAGCTATTTTGGTTTAAATAAGAGCTTATTGAAAAGCTTTGGAAAAATATTATGTTTCATGTTCAAAAAGAAATAAAGATTTGGTTTAAATTAATTGTAGTGGCTGATGAATCAATGGGCTGTAATATAGTGCTGGGCAGAGATTTTATGGATATTTGTAATTTAAAAATTGATTTAGAAGAATTAAAACTAGTGACGCTAGAGAGGATTGAACCCGATAACAAAGGAAAAAAGAAAGTAAAAGCATTTTCCAATGAATGTATGGAAATGAGCAATTCGGAGAAACAACTTGAAAATAAATTAGTAGAAAGCTTAGGAGAGGAAATGTTAGGTACAAATTTAGATGATAATATGTTAGGTACAAGTTTAGGTGATAATGTATTAGGTACAAGCTTAGGAGAGGAAAGTTTTAGTACATATTTAGGAAGAAATTTAGGGACAAGATTAGGAGGAAAATGTTTAGGTACATGTTTAGGTGAAAATTGTTTAGGTAAAAATGTAAGAGAAAACGGTTTAGGGACAAGCTTAAGGAAAAACGGTTTAGGTAAAAGTTTAGGGCAAAACAGTTTAGGTAAAAATTTAGGAGATAATGTTTTAGGTACAAGTTTCGGTACACACAGATTAGGTGAACAAATAGGAGTGTTAGAGGAAAATTTTGAGAAAGAAATGTTACAAATAAATATTTTAGAAGATGATAATAATGAAGTAGTGTATAATATTGGCGATCATGTTAGTTATGCGGATAAGATGGAGCTTATAAGAATTTTAGAGTCAAAATATATTTATGTACCGAGACCGGAGGTACCGAAAAATAAATGTGAAATTAGTATAATATTAGAGAGTACAAAACCGTTTAGTTGTGCGCCTAGGAGGCTGTCGTATAGTGAAAAGGAAGCGTTGCAGAAAATGTTAGACGAATACTTAGAAAAGGGTATTATTCAGAATAGTAGATCTGAATATGCTTCGCCAATTGTATTAGTAAAGAAAAAGTCTGGGGAATTTAGATTGTGTATAGATTTTAGAAGGCTAAATAAGGTTATGGTCAAAGATAATTATCCTATCCCCTTAATTGATGATCTTTTGGATAAATTAGTTGGTAAATCGGTTTTTACGAAATTAGATTTGAAAAATGGGTACTTTCATGTGTTTGTAAACAAAGATTCGGTGAAGTATACATCGTTTACGACGCCGTTAGGGCAGTTTGAGTTTTTGCGAATGCCGATGGGATTGAAAACGGCACCGCAAGTATTTCAAAGATTTGTGAATGATATTTTTTATGATATGATACGAGAAAATAAGGTTATAATATATATGGATGATATTTTAATTGCAAGTCAAGGCATTAAAGAACATTTAGAAATATTAGTAGAAGTGTTTAGAAGATTAGTAGAGAATAAATTAGAACTTAGAATGGATAAGTGCAAATTTTTGCAGGATAAAGTAAAATATTTAGGTTTCTTGATTTCAAATGAGGGAATTAAAGCGGATGAAAAAGGATTAGAGGCTATACAAAATTTTCCGGTGCCAAACAAAGTACAAGCTGTACAAAGCTTCTTAGGTCTATGTTCTTACTTCCGCCGGTTTATAAAAGATTTTTCGATATTGGCAAAACCTTTATATGATTTACTGAGAAAGGATAGAGCTTTTGAATTTGGAAAAGAAGAGTTAGATTGTTTCACACTTTTGAAGAACAAATTAGTTGCAGCTCCAGTGTTGGCTTTATATGATCATAGGGATGAAGTAGAGCTGCATTGCGATGCGAGTGCGTTAGGTTTTGGGGCTGTATTGCTTCAGAGAAAAGAAGATAAAAAACTGCATCCGATATTTTATTTTTCGAAGAGGTCAACGGCGACGGAAGCTAAATATCACAGCTTCGAATTGGAGACATTAGCTATTATTTATGCACTTAGGCGTTTTAGGATATATTTACAGGGTAAACCTTTTAGAATTGTCACGGACTGTAACTCTTTAACCTTAACGTTAAATAAGATAGAGCTGAACCCAAGAATAGCAAGGTGGGCTTTAGAATTACAAGAATTTGATTATGAGTTAAAACATAGGGCAGGGAAACAAATGCAGCATGTTGATGCACTGAGCAGGTGGAATAATATTATGATAATTGATGCAAATACATTTGAGGATAATTTAATAATTTGTCAGTCGAGAGATATTAGGATTACAGAAATTAGGAAAATTTTAGAAAATAGGGAGCACAAATGGTTTGAAATGAGAAACGGTGTCATTTATAGAAAGGATAATAACAAAAATTTATTGTTTTATGTACCAAGTCGAATGGAGCAACATGTGCTATATAAATATCATGACGAATTAGGACATATTGGGAGGGATAAAATGTTAGATGCAATTAGCAAAAGTTATTGGTTCCCGAACATGAAGGAGAAGGTTTGTGAACACATCCAGAACTGTTTGAAATGTATAGCGTTCTCTCCTAAAGTAGGAAAGGGAGATGGGTTACTGCACAGTATACCCAAAGGGAATAAACCATTTGAAGTTATTCATATCGATCACTATGGGCCAGTAGACAATAGTAGATCAAAGAAACATATTTTAGTGGTGATTGATGGATTTACGAAATTTGTTAGACTTTTACACTACAAAAACAACTAACACAAAAGAAGTTTTGAGCGCATTAGCAGACTATTTTAGGGCATACAGCAGACCAAGGTGTATTATATCAGATCGAGGAAGTTGTTTTACGTCAGCGGATTTTGAAAATTTTGTCGAAGAAAGAAATATAAAACACATTAAAATTGCTACAGGGTCACCACAAGCCAATGGTCAAGTTGAGCGAGTAAATAGAAGTTTGGGACCAATGATTGCGAAAATTAACAGAGCCGGAGAGAGGATTACATTGGGATATAGTAGTGGAACAAGTAGAGTATTCGTTAAATAATACATGGCATAGCAGCATTAGGCATCTTCCAAGTGAAACTTTATTTGGAATAGCTCAGAGAGGAGAAGTTAGTGATGAATTAAAGGAGAAGTTAGGAGAGAAAGAAGAAATTAGAGAAGAATCAGAAGACGAAGATGAAATTATTGAAGAAAATAGGAAAAAGTTAGAAGAACTTAGACAAAGGGTAGAAGGATGCCAAATCAAGGCGCAAATAAGAAATGAAAATTATTACAATGCAAAAAAGAAAAAATAATTCGGAATACAGAGAAGGTGACTATGTCATGGTAAAGAAATTTGATAGTACCGCGGGAGTTAGTAGAAAGTTAATTCCGAAAAGTAAAGGACCATACATTATTGGAAAAGTGTTAAGAAATGATAGATTTTTGCTAAAAGACATTGATGGGTTTCAATTATCTCGAATCCATACCAAGGGGGTTTGGAGCGCTAATAATATTCGGCATTGGATGCAAGATGAAAGTAAATGTAGATAATTAAAATTTAGTAGAATATTAGTAAAAACTGAAAGAAAAATTGTAAACTAAAAATTGTATTAGTATATAAGGTGTATAGATTGTTATCTATTTGTAAGAATAAGTCTTAACGTGTTTAAAACCGAGATAGTGGGCTATCTCAATGTCAGGACGGCCGAGTTGTAGCAGGCCAATTATGATTTATGTGCTCTGGGCACACTATTTTTGAGAGAGCCGCTTGCTCTCTCAAAAAGAGGCAAGGCATATATCGGGGGTTGAAAGAGAACTGCCTGCGAGCAGCAGATCACTTGGTAACGAGCAATGAAAAAGAACAGACGTGTAAAACGAGAATACAGAAGAGAAACAAGAAGTTAGAAATTAAAAGACAAGAGTGAACACGAATAGAACTTAACTTAAAAACATAATTGTGAAACGTAATTATAATATAAAATAAACTTGATAATAAATATAATAAATATAATTAAACAAAACAAAAACTAAGTAGACGGTCACAACAGTACAAAAGAAATTATTATTTAGCTGAAAACAATGACATCTTTAAACTGTTTAAAATCAATGTTTTTTTAATTCTAAACGACAATGTATATATAAAATGTAATCAAATAGTAAATAAGGGTTTTGATCATCATTTTCAAGCGTATGAAGTTGGCCAAAAAAGAAAATCAACATGTATTAGAATCATTTCTGCATTCACCAGCCCTCCCTTACATTTATACCCACTTAACAACGGAAAAATATTTGTAAGAAACAAGTGGCTATAAGTCTATAAATTAAGTTTATATATTATATAAATTTTGTTGTCAAACAATTAAAAATATTTCTATATAAATATAAGTAAGTTTAAATTACAAAAAAAGTAAATAAATCAGAAAAAAAATTCTTAATAAAAGACTTTTTATTCTTAAAGTGAGATTGACCAAAATCTTGGAATGATCTTTTTTGGTATTAAAACAAGAATTTTATATTGTATGTATGTATTTATGTATGTACATATGCATGTATGTAACTGTGCATGCCCTCAGGTGCTGCACGTCCCTGCGGTTGTATGCAACAAGCCTTAAAATATTATTTATTACTATTTATATATAATTCTTTATATATATGTACATCTGTAGAAACTGAAGTAACATACTTGCGTTATTTAAATAACGAGGATTTACGGGAGGCTATTCCCCCTATGGGGTTAAGAGTCATGTTTCGGGAAAAACTAATGGAGTGGAAAAAAAGAAGAAGTAAGAACTATATTATATAAAATAATATAAATTTGATTATTTTTATGTTTTATTTCAGTTTGGAATTAAAGAAAACTCAGGTGCTTCCGAATTTAACTCTTCAACTTTGACTGATGTTCCAGATTTGCTGAACAGTGATATAGGAAAGGTAATTAAGAACATTCCATTTAATAGTAGTGTTTGTTTATTAATTTAAATATTTATACAATTTTTTTAGTACCATTTCTAAATAAATTTAGGGGACAAAAGTATACATAGGAATGGTACTAAGAAAAATTGTACAAATATTTAAATTAATAATAATATATAATAATAATTAATAATAATTATATAATAGTATACAGTGTTTGTTTATAAATATTTAAATTGCTTTTTATTATTTTCTAATATTTTATGTACGCATTTTTCTATTCAAGAGTGTAGAAACTATTCAATAAATCAATAATTGAATACGGAAAAAAATCAAACCCTTTATCTAATTGGCATAGAAAGGAAATAATTCGTTTGGTTATAGAAGAGGTTATGATCAAAAATGTAACTTTAAAACCGAAAGATTTCATTCATATTGTGGAAGAGATTTGCAATTTGTTTCCAGAAGAAAGAAATGTGACGGTAATTATTTTATTTTCAAAACAAATATTTCGGTCAGGTAGAAATACCCAAATTTTATTATATTATTTATTTATTTTTTTTATTTATTTATTTATTAAAAAAAGGAATATTACTACATACCCCGCAAGAACAAGTCCAACCCAGGCGGACGATTGTTCGCAAAATATAAAAATAAAAGATCAAAATTTGTTAAGTGCGAAACTTCTTTGCGACTTTCTCCTGTGTTGGATGATCTATCTGACGAATATGATGACTCAGTAGCAAATGAGCTGAGAAAGTCGCTCATAACAGACTGCTCAGATTGGCTTATTGTAGAGGATAGATGGAGGCAGACCTTTACTTTACGACAAAAGGACGTAAAAAAACTGAAAAGCCTAGACTTCATTAAAAACTGGCCGACATTATCCGATTCTAGAGCTGCCCAGTTGGTAAGTGCTCCCTCTCTTAACACGCATCTTTCCCTTGTGTCAATTTGACACAATTTTCATATTTAAGTAGATTTTTCGGTCATTAGTTGCAAAGATATTTTAAATAACATTTTGGCTCACTGAACGAATTTCGATGAAATTTCAAAATCAAGAAGAGGCTTGGGGGCGTGGCAACACGAAACGTAATTAATCTGTCCCTTGTGTCAATTTGACACAAGACAAAAATTGTCGAAAAACAGCAAAAAAAAATTTTTTTCTGGGTTTTTTTGCTAAAAATATGTTTTATTATTATAATTTTAATTTTTAAAGTGTTTATTTTTTTTAAACTTTTTTTTTTAATTAAAAAAAAATTAATTATTTTCACCATTTTGACAAAGATTGAATCTGTGGTCTGGACAGACTTTTTTGGAACATTTATCGCATTCCACAGAGTGTACATTCGCATTAGATTTCCGTGGACACAAGTGGCACCGCGCCCGCTTCCTGGACGGGATGTGGTGCGTCACCAGGATGTTGACGGCTCCTGTGAAATTCCCCTCATTTCATTCACCACTGCCATGGCTCCCTCCCCTCTGTGGGTCCTCTCCAGTAGGTCAATAGTTGGTGAGACAAGTGCACTGCCCAATTCCACTAAGAAAAGTCGCCTGCGGAAGTTCTTTTTGCGAATATTTCACAGAGGATTCAGCTCCGTATACACAATGTACGCATTCAATGCGAATGGCCACCAAATTTTTCCCAAATAAACACCAAATTTGATTGTAAATCTGGCAACATTTCTGCACTGATACATTTTTTGCAAAATAATAATAACTAAAAACTCACAATGTTTACGTGCTTCAAATGTCTAAAAAAGTTGCCAGATTTAATTATTTATTTTAAGTCTACTCACTTAATGACTACTAAAAGCTTAAATATTCAATGTAAAGAAAATAATTGTAATCAACAATTTTCTAATTTTAGGAATTTTCGTTTACATTTCGAAAAATTACATAATGAACAAAAAAATGCTAATGAACTGAAACAAAACAATATAGACAATGAGGATAATAGTCAGAATAATTACACTTGCCTTGATGATTTCCAAAATTCGCTTGTTAAGATTGAAGAAGATTGTAAAGTGTCTAATTATTATGAAACTAAGTTGAGCACAGATGGCATACGTTCAGAAACATTACAACATGATGAAACATTAAATATGCTTAAGCGTGAAGCTTTCAAATTAACTTTAAGTCTATATCAAGAAAACTTTATGCCGAGAAGTAAAGTTTTTTCGATACAACGAATGGTATCATCTTTATTTTCGACTGTATCATCCCAGATAACAAGTCTATTGGAAAAAGAGAAAATGAACTATTACTATTTTGCATGTTTGCTTAATTTCTGTAAAAATCCGTTTAACGACATTAAATCAGAACATCGTCTTTTAAAGTATTACACGACATGAATTTATATGAAAGTCCAAAGCAATTTGTAATAGGCAATAAATATCTGAAGTTGTGTTTAAAGGCAATCCCACTTCGGGACCCAAGATTGCTGAAATTTATGTAATGCCTTTACAATTTACATATGTTTAAGGCAATTTTCAAGATACCCAAACTACTTGACTCTACATTACAAAATACAAATAGATCAGACGATTATTTAATAAATTACATATGCAGATGGAGAAATCCGAGACATCTTTAGGGTGCGTAAATCACAAAAATCACTGGTTGATCCTCCAGTTATTGTCAAACTGGAGTCGGCGAGGGAGAAGGTAGCACTTCTGCGCGCACTAGGGGAGTACCGTCGAGCAGCAAAACAACAACTGAGTATACACCTGCTGGGCTTTGACTCGCCGGCTGCTCTATATGTCAACGAGCAGCTCACGAGAGATAATTTCATCAACTTTAAAGAAGCCCTTCGGCTGAAAAAGCGAAAGACTCTCGCAGCGGTGTTTACACGACGCGGGACTGTGCACGTGAAGTGCAGTGGGAGAGATGATGTGTACATCATCCAGCATCTCGATGAGCTTTTGGCACTCACCGGTACTCAGCTACCACTCTCCCGCTCTGGATCGAGCTCTACTATCGCCGAAGTCGTTAAAGCTCGGAATAATAGCTTTCGCTGATAAATACTCTTGTTTTACTGTCCCTATATTATTTGTTAGTTTTAAGCAAGTTCTATATTATCTTTTAGTAATTATTATTGTTCGTATAGGAGGTTATTCTACGTTTTCTGTGTGTGTTAGGTTCGTGCCGTTAAATTTTTGTAAATGCTCAGAGTTTGTGTAACAAAATGGAAGAGTTTAGTTATTTATTCATTAATTCGAATGTTGACATTATATGCGTTTCAGAGACTTGGTTTGTTGCAACCTTAAATAGTCAACTATATGAATGCTCTGGTTATAATCTGTACCGCTCGGATCGTGAAGGGCATGCAGGAGGTGTGGCAATATATATAAAATCGAATATTAAATGCAAATTAGTTAGTAAACAACAGGCTGATGATCCCATTGAATATATTTTCCTGGAAGTAGTTAGTTTAAGATGTAGCAGATCTAGGACATTAATTAGTTGCATGTATAGACCCAACAAATTGACCAATTACTCGACCATTATCAATTCGTTAGCAAGCCTTTCCTATAGATATACTGACATAATTTTGGCCGGCGACCTAAATAGTAACATTTTGGACGAGAGCAACTTACGAGACGATATTGAATCTTTAGGGGTACAAATTGTAAATTCTGTGATACCAACACATTACACAAGTACGGTGAATACCTTGCTTGATGTATTGTTTGTTGACGATAATGACAAAATTCTCCTTTATGACCAAGTCGCTGTGCCGAATTTCTCAAAACATGACCTCATATTCTTGACCTATAATGTTCAAATAGACCGCACTGAGCAAACCTTTAAGTATAGAGACTTTAGAAATATTGACTATGATAAGTTAGAATATGACGTCTGCCACTGTGATTGGAATAGCATCTTTATGCTACCATCGACCGAAACTAAATTGAACCATCTGAATGCTAACATTGACTATCTATATAACAGACATGTACCTATTAGGGAAAAGCGGGTTAAGAACTCTACAAATCCATGGTTCAATAATGAAATTAAGAGGGCTATAAACAGAAGAGATAGGGCATATGCGCATTGGAGACGATATAAGACTGCTCATTTGTTTGGCCTGTTCAAAACTGAAAGGGCGCGTGTAAACAAATTGATCCAGGACACTAAAATTGCTTATATCAGCGCTAAGCTTACCAGTACAAACAGTTCTAGGCAGGTCTGGAAAGAAATAAAAAACTTGGGAGTTGGCAATACAAAATCTGTGATAAATACTGACGTAAATGTGGACGATCTTAATGACAAGTTTTTGCAAACTAATGTACCTGAATGTAGTCATAATTCGTATCTGTTCGCTGAGTCCCCGTTATGTAGTACTAATCGTTTTGAATTTGCTTGTGTAAGTCAATGTGATGTGTTAGAAGCTATTTTGAATATTAAATCGAACGCAATTGGGCTTGATGAGTTGCATCCGAAATTTATAAAACTAATACTTGGAAAGATATTGCTTTATATCACGCATATCTTTAACACGGCAATAACCACTTCGACTTTTCCTGAATCTTGGAAAATTGGAAAAATTATGCCAATTCCTAAAACGAACGACGATTTTAGACCAATTTCAATACTCCCATATTTGTCAAAAATTTTTGAAAAACTATTGGCTGGACAAATAAATTGTTTCTTGGCCAATAACAATCTGTTGAACAATAATCAATCTGGCTTCCGCCAAAAACGAAGCTGCACGTCAGCAGTTGTAAAGATAGTAGAGGATATTCGCCAGGAAATGGATAAAAATAAGGCTACATTATTAACCCTGCTAGATTTTAGCAAGGCATTTGATACTGTAAATCATGACATTTTATTAACAAAACTGCAGCGAATGTTTAATTTTTCCACAACTGCTGTTAAACTTATTAAAGCGTATATAACTGATAGAAGGCAAACTGTTGTTGTTGGGAACAAAATATCAGGACTTCGGGTCACCACTCGTGGTGTACCACAAGGATCAGTTTTAGGGCCTTTATTGTTTACAGTCTATGTTAATGACCTGCCAAATGTTTTGTCTATGTGTAATGTCCATATGTATGCAGATGATGTTCAGATGTATGTCAGTCGTCCGTTAAGTCAAGTTAATGAATGTATAAATGTATGTAATATTGACCTGTTAAATGTAAACAATTGGGCTAAGAAGAATGGTCTGAGCCTTAACCCTTCGAAATCGAAGTGTCTTGTTATATACAAGAAGAGCATTCAAACGGACCATTTACAGAAGCTGCGATTGGGAGACTCAAATTTAGAATACGTAGATAAGGCTAGTAACTTAGGCTTTTTCTTCAATAAGACACTGTCTTGGAATGACCATGTCAATGTAGTTACAGGAAGAACATATGGAATGTTGCGGCAACTTTACATTACGCAGTCTGTGATCCCGACAAATATTCGACTATTAATTGCCAAAACTCTAGTCATACCATCACTGTTTTACGGGATTGAAGTATTTGGTAACTGTGATGCCATAAGCCAGCAAAAGATAAAAGTAACGTTTAACAATGTTGCACGATATGTCTACAATTTGGGAAGAATGGACCAAGTAACAGTGAGCGCGAACAAAATTTTTAATTTAAATGTTCGAGCATGGATAGACATCAGAATTCTATTATTTCTCCACAAAATTGTAGTAACGAAGCAACCTGACTATTTATTTGATTTAATTAGATTTTCTTCCTCACAACGGACAAACAATATTATTAGTATACGCACAAGACTTGCAAGCTCTGATAGACAGTTTCTAATTTATGCCATTAAACTGTGGAACCAATTGCCGAATCAAATAAAGTTAATAAGAGGCACATCACAATTCGAAAACAAACTCAAAACGTATCTTTCCACACACACATAAAACATATGTATAACAAACGATAGAAATTTAAAACATATATGTAACAATCACTAGAAACTTAAGAAATAAATGTTAGTTTTAAGTTAGTAATATTTCATTTTGTGACTGGTGCATTAACTTAAAAGTTTTATACTTGTAGCGCCAGGATAATAAATAAATAAATCTAAATCTAAATCTAAATTAATTATAATGAAGATTTATTAAAAGACGATGCAAAAGAGACGGGTATAAAGGAAAATTGTGTTTTCAACAGCTTATCTCATTTTTATGTTGATGACAATTGTTATTTTGATCTTATGCACGACATGTTCGAAGGCGTGTGTGTGTATGATATGTGCCATATACTTATGAGCCTTATAAGTAATGATATAGTAACCTTAGACCTTGTTAATAATAGGAAGAAATTGTTTCCCTTTGGTGAAACAGAAATAGGAAACGATTACATTTCAATAAGTTTAGAGAGACTAAAATCATTTAATTTAGAAATGACTGCGGCAGAAATATCTTCCTTTGTAAATTTTTTTTATTAATGATAGGTGATCTAATTCCTATTAATAATGAAATTTGGCAAGTATTCATAGTTCTATTACAAATTATAGATATCCTACTAAAATCTAAGTTTACTTTAAAATATGTAGATATTTTAAGTACATTAGTTAAAACTCATCACACTTTGTATACAAATAAGTTCGGTGCATTGAAGCCGAAGCATCATTTCTTGGTTCACTATGCAACCGCACTAAAAAAGTGCGGATCAGTTAAACATTTGTGGTGCATGCGCTTCGAAGCAAAACACAAACAAGCAAAAGCATATTTTAATAATATTACAAGTAGAAAAAATCCTCCCTATTCTTTAGCAATTAAGGCAAGTGTAAAATTTTCTAAGTTTTTATTGGATAACGAAAAAATGTTTGAGCCTGAACTATCCTTTATATCTTCGAAGAACGATTTAAAAACGCAACAATAGCAAACGAAATAATATTTAAGGGAACACAGTACAAAAGAAATTATTATTTAGCTGAAAACAATGACATCTTTAAACTGTTTAAAATCAATGTTTTTTTAATTCTAAACGACAATGTATATATAAAATGTAATCAAATAGTAAATAAGGGTTTTGATCATCATTTTCAAGCGTATGAAGTTGGCCAAAAAAGAAAATCAACATGTATTAGAATCATTTCTGCATTCACCAGCCCTCCCTTACATTTATACCCACTTAACAACGGAAAAATATTTGTAAGAAACAAGTGGCTATAAGTCTATAAATTAAGTTTATATATTATATAAATTTTGTTGTCAAACAATTAAAAATATTTCTATCTATATATATAAAATGCTTTGTCCTGACTCACTGACTGATAGATCACAGCCATGGCCAAACCACATGTCTTAGAGACTTGAAGTTTTTTTTAAAAAATCAGAAAAAAAATTTCCAGATTCGTATGGGTATTTTAATTTTCTTATTCCACCTGCAACCTATTTTAAAAATTAAAAAACATAAATTAAAAAAAATAATATTAATGGGATAATATTGATATTTGTCTAAGGCTTAGAGTAGGCCTTGCCTCATTTTAAATTTGTCATTCGACTTCAAAGAATCTTTATTTCTCATTCAGTGCGCTGACTTCAAAGCGAAATTTAATACAAAATATTAAGTGTGGATCTGCATCCGATCAAAGCGAGGATGCAATAGCGGTTCCTCTAGTATAAATATAAGTAAGTTTAAATTACAAAAAAAGTAAATAAATCAGAAAAAATAATCTTAATAAAAGACTTTTTATTCTTAAAGTGAGATTGACCAAAATCTTGGAATGATCTCTTTTGGTATTAAAACAAGAATTTTATATTGTTAAAATGAGCTGCTTTTCGTTTAGTTTTAAGATCTGAAAAATCTTAGTATGAGTATGTTAGGGTATAGTTTTCAGATTTATTTTGGGCTTGATTTACATCCATTTTTGGTAACGATTTAAGATTTTTTTGGTCTCAATTAAAGACGTTTATCATTCTTATTTCAAGCTCGTTTATGGGTTGAAACAAGTTTTAAAAAAATCTTAAACCAAGAATGCAAAAGTTCTTAAATTAAGCCCAAATTCTTAAAAGAAGATTAAAATATGCTTGCGCTACTTTTGTAAACAAATGGTAACGATTTTATGAACAAAATTCTTGTTTTTTTTTATCACTATCAAATTTTAACCTTCTGTGTCATCTTTGAAAAGGAACTCCTCTGTGCCGTCATTTAGTATTTGTACGGCTTGTTGCCACGTCAATTTTTATTGGATTCGATTGGATCAACAATTTCTTTAAAACCCTCACTGTCCAAGAATTAAAATGGTTTTCCCTCTGTTGTCACAATTTTTATAAGCGAATTTGCAATAGCCTCTTCACTCGTTTGATATGCAATTTTTCTTTTCTTCGCAAATATTTTTTCCTTTTCCTGTTCGCTGTCGCACTCTCTAAATAATTCTTCATGTTTTGTTGTTAAGTGGCGTTTTAAATTTGTTGAATGAAAGCCTGATAATTTCACTCCACACACTTTGCACACTGATTTCTTTTCTATGGAATTAAAATTTAAAAATTGTTGCACCTTTTTGTTACATTCGCGTCTCATTTTGGATATTTGATAGCTGCGCACAAGGAAAATTCTCGAAATCAAATGACAAGTAGAACACACTTGACAGCACATACACATACAAAAGACTTTTTGAATCGTCATTCAAAGGCAAACCTTCCCAAAGTAAGCCGACCAAAGGGAAATGAAAAAACTGTTCGTTTGTTGAGTGCGAGCAAAATTTGTATACGAACAATCCAATCCAATAATTAACATAACGGTTAACAGTTATTTGCAAGTTCTGCTTCCGAGTGGAAACTGGAATAGTTAAATTTAATTAAATTTAATCTTTAAAAATTCTTCATTCATTAACTAATTTTCCTTTTACATTTTTGTAGAAATTTGTCTTTCATGCATATAGTGTGATCTGCTCCGGAGCATATCAAACAGTGCCTTAGCAGTGGCGTTAGCCACTGCTTTTACGTCGTTTCAAAGTTTTTACTGTACGCGTTATTACCGCGGGCGTTATTGCAGCCACCCATTAAATCAATTAGCATTTCTCGCGGCGTACGTCCTTCGGGAACTAGCAGCCAAAATGCCCTCCTATCCAATTCCCCGGAATTCTTTGAAGGACCTGCCCGCTCTCCGCTGGACAAATCCTACCTTTTTTGAGATCTCTGAAATTTATGTATTGATTGCGGCTGACATCCATACCGTCCATAATGATGGATGGTACCCGACAAAATATTTGCGGCTCGCTCCTGGGGCAAGAAACTATATTCGGCTGGCAGCTAACGGGGTAGATTTCCAATGGTAATCCGAGACGGGTCGCATTCTTCACGACTCAGGTGCACCAAATAGGCGACACTGATTCGCTCGACACACTTCAAAGCTTTAGCGATTAACTGTGAGCGTTTTCGTCGTTTTGGTCGGCTCATATTTAGTTATTACAGTGCTTTTGTGTGTATTCTTGGATGTTAATCAAGCAAATGCACTTTTGACGATCATTTAGCAAAGTTATTTCAAACGGAATGGATGTGCCTCGCCAAAAAATTTTGTTGTGTAATTCGGAAGAGGCATTAAAATTTGTAATATACTTTGATACAAATAAGTAAAATAAAAAAGTGTTAACTAAATATAATTAAGCTAAATTTATTCTTAACTGTGCTAGAGTTGATTTTATTTGTCTTAACTAATCAGGTGAGTAATTTTTAAAGTTCTAATGTTCCTCGACGGTAATAAATATATTTGTACTTAGATTTGAGACCCGAAGAGAGGGATTGACAAATGAAGACATTGAAAGGATCGTTTACTTTGAATGGGATGGTTTAACTGATGAAGAAGGTGAAAATGAGATGGTGTTAGAGAACAATTTGGATAGGAAATTTGAAAATATGATCATGGATGAACGAGAGATGGAATCTTTTGAGGGTTCAGATTTGTGCTTTGAAAAAGTTGAACCCAAGAACTTAAGGGGTTACACTGCTGTAGAATTTTCAAAATATCAAAAAAAATGTTTTCATTGCAAAAGGTCATTTTGGGTCTTAAAAATAATACATATACTAAATGATGAAGTCCGGAAAAATTTTTACATGCCTGAATTTTGAGTTCTGTCGGAGGACCTCTCACGATTTTACACACACAAAACCACTTTTTATGAGCTGGCCGGAAACATAACTCAATCAAATCTTTACCGATCGATTGTAAATTTTTACTGTACGTTTAAATTGTTGTCTCCAGAGAAGTACGGAGGGGTTTTTTGAAAAAGAGAATAGTTTTTGTTTTTTTAAACAAATTTCTGATGAATTTGTTAGTAAAATTGTGATTTTTTTTTTAAATGTCGACATTTTACGAAAAATCTATTTAAAAAAATTTGTTACGTACTTCTCTTGCTACTATAATATGGAATCGGAAAATGTTTGGTTTTTTATTACAGATAAAAAATTATAGAAGCTAGGTTTTCGGGCGTGAACCAAATTGAGCAAAATCAATCAAAATACTTTTTACAGAATTTCAATAAGCCCATTGTGTTTACCTTCCAAAATATGCCTTTTTTTTGTGTTTTACAGTATCTTCTTAAGTGGAGATAAAGGCCATTTCTATCTCCAGAGAGTATTTGTGAAAAAGACAATGCCTGGAGAAAGGACAAATTGATGACGCCGATAAAACATTTTTGAACCTTTTTTGATAGCCGAGTAATTGATTTGTTAACTATGCAAACTAAATTGTATGGGCTCCAAGAACACGGAATTGAGGTAAAATGTACTAGACAGGATATCAAACGTTACATCGGTATTTTGTTGTACTGGTTTACAATAAGCCAGTTCACTTATATCCTCATGTGAAAGCCGTGAACCCGTTGGGATATGCAAACGTTGGAATCAAAAAGAAAAATAATATATTGATGTTTCAACTTGAAACTTTTAAGACCTGCTATTGTTACTTCTTACAACAATGGTATGCGAGGAGTTGATTTGGCCGACATGCCCATGGAACTCTATAAGGCTAACCACCGTCCAAAGAAGTGGTACATAAGGATCTTTTATTGGTGCTTGGGTACATCGGTTACAAATGCCTGGCTGCATTCGAAAGGAAGAAAGGGCTAGCTCTATAGTATCTCTAGATATTGCTAAGTGGTCAGTCTTCCCCAAAAAAAGTACAAGGTACAGGTTCCAGCCGAATCCATCAAACTCTCTCATCATTATCAAACATCTCAGGTGAAAAAGGACGTTGCGGATTGTGTTAAACAGGAACAGCAATATCCAAATGCATTAAATGCATAGTCCATCTTTGCTGTAAGAACAATAAAAAGTTTTTTCTCATACCACACATAATTTTCCTAATTATATAGAAGTAATTGTCGGCTTAAAAAAAAATTTTTTTTTGTTATTTTATATACCAGTTGCCCACAAGCAATTTACCAAATACTAGTTTAATAAACACAAAATCAATTATATCAAAATACCATTTTTCATTTCACGGGGAAAAAGTTGGGGTGGAAAGAGTTAAGCCCGAAAGCAGCACTAGAAAGCATTGCGTTGTATTTAACGCTTCAAGTCCGTCGGAAAATGGAACCAGCTTCATTGATATCCTTCATCCTGGTTTAGTCCTACCTTCCGATCTTACGATCCAGATCCTGAAGTGGCGGTATTTCCAATACGTATTCAGTGGGGACATTACAAAAATGTACCGTCAGATCTGGGTCGATCCAAAGCATACCCCCTTTCAAAGAATTCTGTTCCGAAATAAGGAAGGAGATATCCGTGACTTCGAGTTGCAAACAGTTACCTTCGGTGTCAACTGCGCCCCTTTCCTCGCCATTCGTGTACTGCACCAGCTGGCAGAAGATGTCCAAGTGCCATTTCCAAAAGCTAGCTGCATCATTAAGCACCACATGAACGTCGACGACGGTCTGGCAGGGGCAAATTCTGTGAACGAAGCCCACAGTTCCATTCGAGAGTTGCAAGCAGCCCTAAGTTCCTCCGGATTTCCGTTGAGAAAGTGGACCTCAAACCACAAGGGCATACCTAAAGACGTCCCAGCCGAACACCTCCTCCATAGCGAGTTCCTCGACATCAATGCCGAAAACACAGCCAAGACGCACGGTATTCGGTGGAGGGCAAAGTCCGACGAATTCTATTTTGTCCCTCCTGAAACCCTCCAATAATAAAGCGAGAAATTCCCAAATCACTAGGTTGTTCGATCCCGCCGGATGGC
The DNA here is from genome assembly GCA_018151655.1 of Drosophila bocqueti. Taxonomy (NCBI): domain Eukaryota; kingdom Metazoa; phylum Arthropoda; class Insecta; order Diptera; family Drosophilidae; genus Drosophila; species Drosophila bocqueti. Next base: position 522,561 of record JAECXF010000040.1, read on the forward strand.
TAGCTCCGTTCATCATATTCATGCAGGAGATTTGGTGGCAGGACTTAGGCTGGGACGATAAGCTTCCCATCGAAATCGTTTTTAGGTGAGTATTCCGGCCTCAACCAGATCCGCGTTTCGAGATGGGTCTAGTATCAGCCTTAGGTAACCAAAGAACATCGCGGATTCTGTGATGGGTCTCAAGAAGCCTATGGAGTGGCTATAAACGTCCTCGTCGAGATAGGGCAAGAAGTCTTGACTCGTCTGCTCACAGCCAAAACACGAGTGGCTCCAGTGAAAACCGTGTCCCTTCTCCGGCTAGAGCTCTGTGGTGCCATTATGTTAACCGAAATGGTGACAGCAATCCTTCCGCATATTCCAACCGCCAGTTCAGATACGCTTACGTATACGTTGCTGCAAGGGTTCGATTTCGACCAATTCACAACCTACTAGTAAAGAAATCCGAGAGGAAGAAGGAACTCAGATCTCCCTTGCGCAGCGCAGAGCATACGACCAAGAGCTGAAACATCTGGCAGATAAAGAGCCCCTTCCGGTGTCAAGTCCGTTGCTGAATATGTTTCCATTCATTCACCAACACGGCCTTTTAAGGGCCCAAAAGCCCTACAATATGATGAACGTCATCCGATTATTTTACCCTATGACTACAGACTACAACCTACTAGTAAAGAAATCCGAGAGGAAGAAGGAACTCAGATCTCCCTTGCGCAGCGCAGAGCATACGGCCAAGAGCTGAAACATCTGGCAGATAAAGAGCCCCTTCCGGTGTCAAGTCCGTTGCTGAATATGTTTCCATTCATTCACCAACACGGCCTTTTAAGGGCCCAAAAGCCCTACAATATGATGAACGTCATCCGATTATTTTACCCTATGACTACAGACTGTCGCGCCTTCTCATCCAATTTACTCACAAGTTTTTTCTTTATGGCTGTAGTCATTTGATAGTACGCATGATCCGATCGAAGTATTGGGTTCCTAAAATCAAGAATCTGATGAAGGCTGTGGTCAATCCGTGTAAGCTTTTTCCTGATATACAAGAGGAGACTTCAAACGCAGCTGTTGGGCGATGTTTGGACAGATAGAGACTCCTTATCGAAGGCTTTTACCAACACGGGAGAACGTGTCTCATAACGAAGGGATATGTTTGTGTGTTTTTTCACGAAGGCTATCCATTTGGAACCCACCTCCGACCTTACAACTGAAAAATTCCTAGCGAACTTTGCTCATTTTGTAGCGGGGCGTGGTTGTCCTAAGCGGGTCCATTCGGATAATTCTCAAATGGGTCCACGGCCGGAAACGTATCTACAATTTTTTATCTAGAAGAAAAAACCAAACATTTTCTGATTCCATATTTTAGTATCAAGAGAAGTACGTAGCGGTTTTGTTTTAAATTAATTTTTCTTAAAATGGCGATATTGAAAAAAAAAATCACAATTTGATCATAAAATCAATAAAAAATTTGTATAAAAAAACTTTTCACTTTTTCAAAAATCCCTACGTACTTCTCTGGAGACAACTATTTCAAACGTACTGTAAAAATTTGGAGTCGATCGGTAAAAATTTGTTGGAGTTATGTTTCCGACCTGTTCAAAAAAGTGGGTTTGAGATAAACGCGTTTAAAGTTTTCAGTGACAGGTCCTGCGGCAGAACTCGAAATTCAGGCATGTAAAAATTTTTCCGGGACTTCATCTTTTAGTATATTATTTGTAAGACGCTAAATGACCTTTAGCAATGAAATATTTTTTTCCCATTTTTTGAAAATTCTACAGTGGTGTAACCCCTTAACACCAAAATAAGTTCACTATAGAGGTGCAGAAACATTGATGAAAACATCGATGCATCGGGTTTTTTAAAAAAGAGAATAGTTTTTGTTTTTTTAAACAAATTTCTGATGAATTTGTAAATAAAATTGTGATTTTTTTTTTTAAATGTCGACATTTTACGAAAAATCTATTTAAAAAAAATTTGTTACGTACTTCTCTTGCTACTATAATATGGAATCGGAAAATGCTTGGTTTTTTATTACAGATAAAAAATTATAGAAGCTAGGTTTTCGGGCGTGAACCAAATTGAGCAAAATCAATCAAAATACTTTTTACAGAATGTTCACGCCAGAAGGGCGCGAATTTCTGAGCGGCAGGGTGAGCGGCGCAAAAGCTTTCGCTGCAGCTCTGCTCTGGCTCTCCTCGCGCTCTCCCTCTCTTCCATCCGGCCTTTTCACCACTCCGCGGTCTAGCGGCTGTTCTATTGTTAGTTCTAAGTTAGTATTAAAACACAAGTGCAAATAAAGTGAAGTGCAGAAGCTGATGCCCGACGCCTCCTTATTTCTGGGCCCCAACAACAGCAACAACAGCACGGCAGCACCCCTGCCCATCCACTCCAGCGACGACCACGACCGACACTCCAGCGGCCGTACGGACCACTTGGCATATTCCGCCCCCTCCACTTCACAGAATTTCAATAAGCCCATTGTGTTTACCTTCCAAAATATGCCTTTTTTTTGTGTTTTACAGTATCTCCTTAAGTGGAGATAAAGGCCATTTCTATCTCCAGAGAGTATTTGTGAAAAATACAAAGCCTGGAGAAAGGACAAATTGATGACGCCGATAGAACATTTTTGAACCTTTTTTGATAGCCGAGTAATTGATTTGTTAACTATGCAAACTAAATTGTATGGGCTCCAAGAACACGGAATTGAGGTAAAATGTACTAGACAGGATATCAAACGTTACATCGGTATTTTGTTGTACTGGTTTACAATAAGCCAGTTCACTTATATCCTCATGTGAAAGCCGTGAACCCGTTGGGATATGCAAACGTTGGAATCAAAAAGAAAAATAATATATTGATGTTTCAACTTGAAACTTTTAAGACCTGCTATTGTTACTTCTTACAACAATGGTATGCGAGGAGTTGATTTGGCCGACATGCCCATGGAACTCTATAAGGCTAACCACCGTCCAAAGAAGTGGTACATAAGGATCTTTTATTGGTGCTTGGGTACATCGGTTACAAATGTCTGGCTGCATTCGAAAAGAAGAAAGGGCTAGCTCTATAGTATCTCTAGATACTATATTGCTAAGTGGTCAGTCTTCCCCAAAAAAAGTACAAGGTACAGGTTCCAGCCGAATCCATCAAACTCTCTCATCATTATTAAACATCTCAGGTGAAAAAGGACGTTGCGGATTGTGTAAAACAGGAACAGCAATATTCAAATGCATTAAATGCATAGTCCATCTTTGCTGTAAGAACAATAAAATTTTTTTTTGTCATACCACACATCATTTTCCAAATTATATAGAAGTAATTGTCGGCTTAAAAAAAAAAATTTTTTTGTTATTTTATATACCAGTTGCCCACAAGCAATTTACCAAATACTAGTTTAATGAACACAAAATCAATTATATCAAAATACCATTTTTCATTTCACGGGGAAAGAGTTAAGCCCGAAAGCAGCACTAGAAAGCATTGCGTTGTATTTAACGCTTCAAGTCCGTCGGAAAATGGAACCAGCTTCATTGATATCCTTCATCCTGGTTTAGTCCTACCATCCGATCTTACGATCCAGATCCTGAAGTGGCGGTATTTCCAATACGTCTTCAGTGGGGACATTACAAAAATGTACCGTCAGATCTGGGTCGATCCAAAGCATACCCCCTTTCAAAGAATTCTGTTCCGAAATAAGGAAGGAGATATCCGTGACTTCGATTTGCAAACAGTTACCTTCGGTGTCAACTGCGCCCCTTTCCTCGCCATTCGTGTACTGCACCAGCTGGCAGAAGATGTCCAAGTGCCATTTCCAAAAGCTAGCTGCATCATTAAGCACCACATGAACGTCGACGACGGTCTGGCAGGGGCAAATTCTGTGAACGAAGCCCACAGTTCCATTCGAGAGTTGCAAGCAGCCCTATGTTCCTCCGGATTTCCGTTGAGAAAGTGGACCTCAAACCACAAGGGCATACCTAAAGACGTCCCAGCCGAACACCTCCTCCATAGCGAGTTCCTCGACATCAATGCCGAAAACACAGCCAAGACGCACGGTATTCGGTGGAGGGCAAAGTCCGACGAATTCTATTTTGTCCCTCCTGAAACCCTCCAATAATAAAGCGAGAAATTCCCAAATCACTAGGTTGTTCGATCCCGCCGGATGGCTAGCTCCGTTCATCATATTCATGCAGGAGATTTGGTGGCAGGACTTAGGCTGGGACGATAAGCTTCCCATCGAAATCGTTTTTAAGTGAGTATTCCGGCCTCAACCAGATCCGCGTTTCGAGATGGGTCTAGTATCAGCCTTAGGTAACCAAAGAACATCGCGGATTCTGTGATGGGTCTCAAGAAGCCTATGGAGTGGCTATAAACGTCCTCGTCGAGATAGGGCAAGAAGTCTTGACTCGTCTGCTCACAGCCAAAACACGAGTGGCTCCAGTGAAAACCGTGTCCCTTCTCCGGCTAGAGCTCTGTGGTGCCATTATGTTAACCGAAATGGTGACAGCAATCCTTCCGCATATTCCAACCGCCAGTTCAGATACGCTTACGTATACGTTGCTGCAAGGGTTCGATTTCGACCAATTCACAACCTACTAGTAAAGAAATCCGAGAGGAAGAAGGAACTCAGATCTCCCTTGCGCAGCGCAGAGCATACGGCCAAGAGCTGAAACATCTGGCAGATAAAGAGCCCCTTCCGGTGTCAAGTCCGTTGCTGAATATGTTTCCATTCATTCACCAACACGGCCTTTTAAGGGCCCAAAAGCCCTACAATATGATGAACGTCATCCGATTATTTTACCCTATGACTACAGACTGTCGCGCCTTCTCATCCAATTTACTCACAAGATTTTTCTTTATGGCTGTAGTCATTTGATAGTACGCATGATCCGATCGAAGTATTGGGTTCCTAAAATCAAGAATCTGATGAAGGCTGTGGTCAATCCGTGTAAGCTTTTTCCTGATATACAAGAGGAGACTTCAAACGCAGCTGTTGGGCGATGTTTGGACAGATAGAGACTCCTTATCGAAGGCTTTTACCAACACGGGAGAACGTGTCTCATAACGAAGGGATATGTTTGTGTGTTTTTTCACGAAGGCTATCCATTTGGAACCCACCTCCGACCTTACAACTGAAAAATTCCTAGCGAACTTTGCTCATTTTGTAGCGAGGCGTGGTTGTCCTAAGCGGGTCCATTCGGATAATTCTCAAATGGGTCCACGGCCGGAAACGTATCTACAATTTTTGATCTAGAAGAAAAAAACAAACATTTTCTGATTCCATATTTTAGTATCAAGAGAAGTACGTAGCGGTTTTGTTTTAAATTAATTTTTCTTAAAATGGCGATATTGAAAAAAAAAAATCACAATTTGATCATAAAATCAATAAAAAATTTGTTTAAAAAAACTTTTCACTTTTTCAAAAATCCCTACGTACTTCTCTGGAGACAACTATTTCAAACGTACTGTAAAAATTTGGAGTCGATCGGTAAAAATTTGTTTGAGTTATGTTTCCGACCTGTTCAAAAAAAATGGGTTTGAGATAACCGCGTTTAAAGTTTTCAGTGACAGGTCCTGCGGCAGAACTCGAAATTCAGGCATGTAAAAATTTTTCCGGGACTTCATCTTTTAGTATATTATTTTTAGGACGCTAAATGACCTTTAGCAATGAAATATTTTTTCCCCATTTTTTGAAAATTCTACAGTGGTGTAACCCCTTAACACCAAAATAAGTTCACTATAGAGGTGCAGAAACATTGATGAAAACATCGATGCATCGGGTTTTTTAAAAAAGAGAATAGTTTTTGTTTTTTTTAAACAAATTTCTGATGAATTTGTAAATAAAATTGTGATTTTTTTTTTTAAATGTCGACATTTTACGAAAAATCTATTTAAAAAAAATTTGTTACGTACTTCTCTTGCTACTATAATATGGAATCGGAAAATGCTTGGTTTTTTATTACAGATAAAAAATTATAGAAGCTAGGTTTTCGGGCGTGAACCAAATTGAGCAAAATCAATCAAAATACTTTTTACAGAATTTCAATAAGCCCATTGTGTTTACCTTCCAAAATATGCCTTTTTTTTGTGTTTTACAGTATCTCCTTAAGTGGAGATAAAGGCCATTTCTATCTCCAGAGAGTATTTGTGAAAAAGACAAAGCCTGGAGAAAGGACAAATTGATGACGCCGATAGAACATTTTTGAACCTTTTTTGATAGCCGAGTAATTGATTTGTTAACTATGCAAACTAAATTGTATGGGCTCCAAGAACACGGAATTGAGGTAAAATGTACTAGACAGGATATCAAACGTTACATCGGTATTTTGTTGTACTGGTTTACAATAAGCCAGTTCACTTATATCCTCATGTGAAAGCCGTGAACCCGTTGGGATATGCAAACGTTGGAATCAAAAAGAAAAATAATATATTGATGTTTCAACTTGAAACTTTTAAGACCTGCTATTGTTACTTCTTACAACAATGGTATGCGAGGAGTTGATTTGGCCGACATGCCCATGGAACTCTATAAGGCTAACCACCGTCCAAAGAAGTGGTACATAAGGATCTTTTATTGGTGCTTGGGTACATCGGTTACAAATGTCTGGCTGCATTCGAAAAGAAGAAAGGGCTAGCTCTATAGTATCTCTAGATACTATATTGCTAAGTGGTCAGTCTTCCCCAAAAAAAGTACAAGGTACAGGTTCCAGCCGAATCCATCAAACTCTCTCATCATTATTAAACATCTCAGGTGAAAAAGGACGTTGCGGATTGTGTAAAACAGGAACAGCAATATTCAAATGCATTAAATGCATAGTCCATCTTTGCTGTAAGAACAATAAAAATTTTTTTTGTCATACCACACATCATTTTCCAAATTATATAGAAGTAATTGTCGGCTTAAAAAAAAATTTTTTTTGTTATTTTATATACCAGTTGCCCACAAGCAATTTACCAAATACTAGTTTAATGAACACAAAATCAATTATATCAAAATACCATTTTTCATTTCACGGGGAAAGAGTTAAGCCCGAAAGCAGCACTAGAAAGCATTGCGTTGTATTTAACGCTTCAAGTCCGTCGGAAAATGGAACCAGCTTCATTGATATCCTTCATCCTGGTTTAGTCCTACCATCCGATCTTACGATCCAGATCCTGAAGTGGCGGTATTTCCAATACGTCTTCAGTGGGGACATTACAAAAATGTACCGTCAGATCTGGGTCGATCAAAACATACCCCCGTTCAAAGAATTCTGTTCCAAAATAAGGAAGGAGATATCCGTGACTTGAGTTGCAAACAGTTACCTTCGGTGTCAACTGCGCCCCTTTCCTCGCCATTCGTGTACTGCACCAGCTGGCAGAAGATGTCCAAGTGCCATTTCCAAAAGCTAGCTGCATCATTAAGCACCACATGAACGTCGACGACGGTCTGGCAGGGGCAAATTCTGTGAACGAAGCCCACAGTTCCATTCGAGAGTTGCAAGCAGCCCTATGTTCCTCCGGATTTCCGTTGAGAAAGTGGACCTCAAACCACAAGGGCATACCTAAAGACGTCCCAGCCGAACACCTCCTCCATAGCGAGTTCCTCGACATCAATGCCGAAAACACAGCCAAGACGCACGGTATTCGGTGGAGGGCAAACTCCGACGAATTCTATTTTGTCCCTCCTAAAACCCTCCAATAATAAAGCGAGAAATTCCCAATGACCTTTAGCAATGAAATTTTTTTTTCCCATTTTTTGAAAATTCTACAGTTGTGTAACCCCTTAACACCAAAATAAGTTCACTATAGAGGTGTAGAAACATTGATGCATCGATGTTTTCCAAATTTTTTAAAACATCGATGTTTTTTTTTGACCTTCGATGTTTCTGTGTTCGATAGGTTTCGTTGTTCTGACCGCAGGACTCGCCTAAGCTCCGACACTGTTCATAAACTTATTAACAAAAATCATAAATTTTGTAATAATGTATAAGAGCTTGATCTCATTTATTAGTGTTTTAAGTTCGCGAAAGAATATATATATTTTTTTTTTGTGAGGAGTGCCTCACCCCGATTTTGTAAATACTGTATATAGTTAAGTTAACCATAATTTAGATTTAAGAGACATGAAAAGACCCACGAAGGGCACTTGTAAAAATAGCTAGGAGACAGGGCAAAACCTACACCCGCCAACAACATCGTCAGCCAGTCGGGCATCACTGGCACCACCACGACAACGCGTCATCACTGGCCACATACGCCAGCAACACACGCCCGCAACACACGCTAGAAACGGCCCGCAACACACGCTTACAACGGCCAGCAACATTGCGAGCACACACGCCCGCAACATCGACCCGAGACATCGCAAGCAGACACCAGCTTCATCGCCTCTCGGAGAGAGAGAGCCCGACCGCAACATGGCCGAAGAGCCCACCACCACACAGACAGAGGACAGAGAACGAGCGACCCGAAAGCTCAAGAAGAGAGAGCCCCGATCGGGAAGTGCGCATGCCAAAGAGAGACGGCAAGAACATACGCCGCGGCAGAGGCCGAAGCTTCTGCGCCAGAACGTTGGCAGAGGAAGGGCCCGAGCAGCGTCGCCGCTAACGATCGCTCTCTTACTTCGGCGGCCCTCAACGAGTACAGACGTGCGACGCTAATCCCGCAGGAACACGCGGAACAAAGTACCGACGGCATTTTCAACTCTGGGCCACATGGACATGGAGTCCAGCGCCCAGGGCTAAGGAGAGTGAGCCGGCCAAGCGGCCTCCCGCGGCATGGGAGCCGGCGGTGTAGGAAGGAGGTAGGAAAACGAGAGTAGGGAAATTAGACTGACAATAAAAACAAGATCATAAAATTCCGACGGCATTTTAACATTCCTCCTTGCAGCTCCTCCTCCTCCTCTTCTCCCCAAGAATCCACTCCTGGGCGGACTTGGACCCGGCACTATGGTAAACAGGGCCGGATCCCAAGTTCCGTAGTAGCGGCGGAGGCCGAGACTTGGAAGCCGGCACCATGGTAAACAGGGCCGGCTCTCAGGTTTCGGAGAGCCTCGTGGATCGAAGGGTCGGCACCATGGTAAACAGGGCCGGCTCTCAGATCCCGAGATCACCCTTCACCTTGGGCTCCGGATCAGGGCAATCGGTACCACGGTAAACGGGGCCGGTTTCCCGGTTCCGCGGCCTCGCCCGGGGTCGAAGCGCCGGCACCATGGTAAACAGGGTCGGCACTAAGATCCCGGGATTCCCTCCCAGCCTCGGCTTCGGACCCCGGCATCGGCACCATGGTAAACAGGGCCGGTTCCGGGTTCGTGGCTCTGCTCCGGATTGGGGCGTCGGTACCACGGTAAACGGGGCCGATTCCTAGATCCGGAGATCCTTCTCCCTCTTCGGCTCCGGACCACGGCATCGGCACCATGGTAAACAGGGCCGGTTCCGGGTTCGTGGCTCTGCCCAGGATCGGGGCATCGGCACCACGGTAAACGGGGCCGATCCCAGTTCCTAGGCTCCGCTCCGGGATCAGGAGGCCGGGACGACGGTTACGCGCTCGGCTATCCTGACCTGGGCTACTCCCCTTGGCGCGGCCAGCGGCCCGGCACCATGGTAAACAGGGCCGAGTACCTGACCACGCCCCCAGTGGCTCCGACGCGGTTCCCGCCTCCGGCCGGCCGCTCGGACCGCTCATCCGTCTGCCCCAAATAAAACGCAGTCTTACACGGACCGCCCCTTTCCCAGATTTTCCTCCTATAACTAAATACGCGCTTTCACCAGCGCCATCCCCGTTTCCCCTGCCTGTCTCACTATTAATAATGGTGGAACTCTGAGCCGCTGAGGATATCCCAGCCTTAGAATAGATCGCTTCCTCACATGGCGCCCGAACAGGGACTAGGCAGGATAACGAATGGATATTCCATCCATCGTGGCGTTAAGAACCACCAGAAAATTATTAGGTTGAAAATTTGAGGTTAAGGACGAAATTTGGAAAAAAAAATATAATAAAGCAAGCGAAAATAACGGGGACAAGAGAAGAAAAAAAAGAGGCAGAGAAGGCCGCATAGCAACAGGGAATTTTGTCGTTGCACACGACACGAAACAAAGGCAAGCAGAGAAAACCGTCGGCGCATCCGACACAAAAAAAAGGCAAGCAGAGAAAATCCGTCGTCGCACTCGACACGAAATATAGGCAAGCAAAAGAAACGAGGAAGCTAGGGAATTTTCGAGCATTTTTGTCGTCACACACGACACGAAATAAAGGCAAGCAAGTACAGTCAGACACCGAAAATCCACACGAGGAAAGTCAAGGGGAAGAGGAGAGAGAACGGCAGAACATAAGCCACGTCGACGCAGACGCCGACAGCTAGCCAGTTTCCAATCTCTGTCGCACCGCTGGTGCTCTTGGCGTCGGGACGCCCGAGGCCGGCAGAACCGCGAGTATATAAGTCGACGCCGACAAGCATAATTAATCAGTCGTTCAGCAGAGTTATAACAAATCAGTCGTTCAGCACAGCTATACCGAATGAGTCGATCAGCAGAGCTATAACAATTCAGTCGCTCCGCGGAGCTATAACTATTCAATCGTTCAGCACGGATTCGCAGAACTATTCAGTCAACATGCCGAGCTTCGAACAGCAGCAGGACCAATAAGGACACAGACACAGGATCACACCTGTGCCCAAGGATACTCCCAGGACCCTCCAGCCCAGCAAGGATCCTTCAAAGGTCAATATCGCCCCGCTCCTGCACCCTAGCCAGGACAACGCGAGCTATCCGTCAGGACACCCAGCCCGGATCTTCAAGGATTCACAGGACTACACCTACACCCAAGGACACCTACAGGTTCTTACCAGAGAACCACCAGGATCAACGCCGGGGTACAGCAGCATTGCTCCTACCGGCTATTCTCGATTTCCTACCGCCTAGTTCGGACGCGTCGCCGACTTTGGAACACCCATTGCCGCCGGCAAAACACCATACCCCAAGTTGGGAATTTCATGGATATCCTAGAAGCACAAGCTGGAGACCGCTCTGCTCGAGCTTGGATTAGAATCAACTGGAACAGTCGAGGAGCAGCGAGCTTGATTGTACGCCTTCGCTAGGCAGCCAGACCTGCCAGCCGACGCCCTGACTACACTAGGGAGGCTGGAACTGAAATACGGGAACACCCCTCCCGGGGATACCAAGCCGCTGTCGCCGCTACCTGGTGGCCACGTTGACGCACCCAATGCCCGCCACACGCTGGCTATTCCACGCAGCACTTCTCCTGGAGTACGAGGAAGATCTGAGGGACCCCCTGAGCCTCCGACCACCGCACGCACCGGCACTCAACAGTGGGATGCAAATATTTGCTCCACCCTCCTCGACAAAGTAACCAAGTGGGGACTGTCCTTCAACGGCAGCTCGAATCCACTTAGCTTCGTGGAGCACATGAAGGAACGGGCGGATACCTACCAGGTCGACAAGAGGTATCTGGCACAAGCCATCGCCATCCTTTTGACGGGCCGAGGAGAAAGCTGGTTCCGAACCAGTGGACTACAGGGACGGACCTGGGAAGAGACCCGTCGGGAATTTCTGGATTTCTTCTTGCCTCCCCGGTACTACCAACGCCTGGAGGATGAGATACGTACGCATTTCCAGAAGGCGAACGAGCCATTCAAAGAATATCTGGTAGACCTTCGGCTCCAGATGCGCCGCGCCGGATATACAGCTGAACAGGAGCTGGATCGGGTATATGAGAACATGCTGCCCGAGTATCAAATGTTCACCAGACGCCAGGATTTCACGAGCTTGCGGAGCTTACCCAACTAGTGGTCAGCTTCGAAGTCGTCCGCAGCCGCGGAGGCCGAGCCGTCCGAGGATACTCCTCCGGCCGAGCCGATACAGAAGTCTCGCCGATCCAATCTCAGCCTCGCGCCAGAACAAACCCGAGGAACCCAGTCAGCGCCGAAGTTATGCGCCAAAGAAGCACTGGCCAGAACTCCGCACCCCGTCGGGGATTCGACGACAGCACCGCCTGTCGGAACTGCGGCCAGAACGGTCACTATTCTTCGGGATGCCAGAACCCCAGGCTTCTATTCTGCTGGGACTGCGGTCGACAAGGAATACGCACCGTCGACTGCTGCCGGAACTCAACGCAGAGAAACGGGCAAGGGCCTCGCGTATCAGGGAGTCACCCGAGGAACCCTCCGGCCTCCCGATCACAGTAACTCACGCCATCCAGCAGGACATCAGCCGTATCCGCGCCAAGGTCACGGTAGAGGGGCGACCTCTCACCGCCACCTTGGATACGGGGGCCTCGCATAGCTTTATAAGCGAGCGCCTTGGGCAGGAGCTAGACAACGGGAAGAATCACCGCGCCGTACGGACGCAGGTGACACTGGCAGACGGAACCGATAAGGAACTTACACAAGCATTACGAGCAACAATACAGCTGGGAGAAGCCCGAGTCAGCGTCTCCGCCCTGGTCATGGCGGATGTGCTGAACGACCTCCTTCTCGGCATGGACTTCCTATGCTACAGCGGAGCCACGCTCCAATGTGGGGGTCAAGCCCTGAAGCTTCAACCACCCGTCCGGACCAAACCAGCAGAAGCCGCCATCCCGGCGCATCACAAGAAACCAGCAGAAGCCGCCATCCCGGCGCATCACAAGAAACCACCAGAAGCCGCAATACCGGCGCATCACAAGAAACCAGCAGAAGCCGCCATACCGGCACACCACGAGAAACCAGTAGAAGCCGCCACTCCGGCGCACCACGAAGAAGCCGCCGCCTCGGCGCAGCACAAGAAACCAGCAAATGCCGCCACACAGGCGCACCACGCAGAAGCCGCCGCACCGGCGCACCACGAGAAACCAGTAGAAGCCGCCGTCTCAGTGCACCACGAAGAAGCCGCCACCCCGGCGCACCACGAAGAAGCCGCCATCCTGGCGCACCACGCAGAAGCCGCCACTCTGGCGCACCTCGAGACTCCAACCGAAGCTGCCATACGGACACGCTTCAGGCAGAGACACCACAAGACAGCACCCGCACAAGAGGCAGGCTACAGCCCGCCACCAGAGAAGCAGACACGGCCCCGGCACTATAACGTGCGACGACGGGACTGGAAGCCACCTCTCGGCTCACTGGTTCTCGCCCGCAACCACGTGCTGTCCAACGCCGCCGAGGGCCTCGCTGCCAAGCTAGCGGCCAAATACGAGGAACCGTTCCGAGTGGTCAAGTTCCTCTCGCCAAACATCGTGCGACTGCAGGAAACCAACAGCCGCCGACGCCGCACAGCAAGCATAAATCACCTCAAGCCGTACCACCAAAATGACGAGGACGACGACGAAGACGACGGCCACGACCAAGCCGAAGATACACAAGCCATCAGTGCTCACAAGGACCACAGCGCTCAGGCCGCGACCAAAGTGAATCAGGGTGTCATAGGGGCCACTTGCTGACGGGCGCGCCCGTCCAACGTTCCTACCCCCCTTGGGGGAAACAAGCCACACCGGACTGGTCTTCGCCATGCCTGACAGAGCCATGCATACATCTCGCGCTCGCATACACGTACACGCTCGCGGAAACGATCCTGAGTGGGACTTCGCCGTTTCCCCTCCCTCGCAGCATCCGGAACTTATCATCATTCTCGCTGACGACTCTGGTTCGGATAAGGCAACACTCGCCTCATCCTAGGAGAGATTCCAAGCTACGCCCGCCTAACTTCTCTGCACCCAGAACCAAGACATAACTACGACAACGCTGACACTAGTCTCAGGGGACAACACAGGAGTTTAGGATGGACAACGCCGCCACTGCTAGTGACGATCAACCAGGAAGGGCGCCCGCTATCGCCCATCAGCCCGTCTTGGTGCGAGGGGCTTAGCCTGGAAGAAATGGTGGAGGGCATTTTAACATTCCTCCTTGCAGCTCCTCCTCCTCCTCATCTCCCCAAGAATCCACTCCTGGGCGGACTTGGACCCGGCACCATGGTAAACAGGGCCGGATCTCAAGTTCCGCAACCTTTCCCGTAGCGGCGGAGGCCGAGACTTGGAAGCCGGCACCATGGTCAACAGGGCCGGCTCTCAGATCCCGAGATCACCCTCCACCTTGGGCTCCGGATCAGGGCAATCGGTACCACGGTAAACGGGGCCGGTTTCCCGGTTCCGCGGCCTCGCCCGGGGTCGAAGCGCCGGCACCATGGTAAACAGGGTCGGCACTAAGATCCCGGGATTCCCTCCCAGCCTCGGCTTCGGACCCCGGCATCGGCACCATGGTAAACAGGGCCGGTTCCGGGTTCGTGGCTCTGCTCCGGATTGAGGCGTCGGTACCACGGTAAACGGGGCCGATTCCTAGATCCGGAGATCCTTCTCCCTCTTCGGCTCCGGACCACGGCATCGGCACCATGGTAAACAGGGCCGGTTCCGGGTTCGTGGCTCTGCCCAGGATCGGGGCATCGGCACCACGGTAAACGGGGCCGATCCCAGTTCCGAGGCTCCGCTCCAGGATCAGGAAGCCGGGACGACGGTTACGCGCTCGGCTATCCTGACCTGGGCATCTCCCCTTGGCGCGGCCCGGCACCATGGTAAACAGGGCCGGGTACCTGACCACGCCCTCAATGGCTCCGACGCGGTTCCCGCCTCCGGCCGGCCGCTCGGACCGCTCATCCGTCTGCCCCAAATAAAACGCAGTCCTACACGGACCGCCCCTTTCCCAGATTTTCCTCCTAAAACTAAATACGCGCTTTCACCAGCGCCATCCCCGTTTCCCCTGCCTGTCTCACTATAAATAATGGAGGAACTCTGAGCCGCTGAGGATATCCCAGCCTTAGAATAGATCGCTTCCTCACAATTTTTAAAAGAACAATAAAAGTGAATTTTACTAAATTTAAAAAATATTTAAAACATTTTGTAAAACATCGATGTTTCATCAATGTTTTTGCACCTCTACCCACATCGATGTTTTGGGAAGAAACATCGAAAACATCGATGCCTCCATACATCGATGTTTCTGCACCTCTAGTTCACTATCACTAAATATCCGGATTGTATTTCGGAAGGCTACTCTGGCTCCTTTGTTTTCCCGGTCGATGACGATGACGAAAAGCTTTCAAACGTACCAATTTCAAGAAATTCGTGTCAAATATCATAGTTAGCGTTTTATAAACCGTTTTTGGTACTTTGACCCCGATTTTCTTAATAGTGGTTAGTCAATGTAACATTTCGTTTTTAAACTATCAATGCGCAGACTAATATCTTTCAAATTCAGGCAAACCCTTATTGTCATCACCATGATGGTTTACAGAAGCGACAGAAACTCGTCGGCAAATCAGTAACTTTAAGTAATGGTTGCCTTAGGACAACCAAATTAAAGTTTTAAAAATTACGTGTTCGGTCAAACATATTTTCCAGCCCTATTCGATAACACCCAGATGAGCAGATCCCAGCTGATCCTTCTGTTATTAGTAGTGCATTTGTGTAAGCCTTCATATAGGCCCAAAAATTAACTTGAGCTATACACTGTTACAGCAGCTTCCAGACCGTCATAATCTTTTTTTAACTAGCTTTTTTAAATGGAATAAATTCGGTGCCTTACAAGCCGTTTTCTTACAGTTGTACTACCACAAAATGCCAAGTTCTAGATTTTTAAGAGGGTGAACAAAAACATCCAGACCCAGCCGGCTCATTAGCTCGGCTGCAATTAAAGTTCTGATCGCCCAAGCTTTGAAAAATTCGCTTGTTTCCTTCTCTCCTCCAGCTATTCTCTAGGCGGCTGCGTAGAGCCAGGAGACTATTTTGAATTGGTTCTTAAGGGGGTCTTCTACCATCAAATTTGGGGCCTATTTTTCAAGGATGGATTGCAAAAAAACTACACATGATATCCGAACAAATTTTTTTTTATTTGATTAATTAATGCTTAAACTTGAAGAAAAAAAAAACACATGAATTTATCATTAAAAAAATTTGCCATTGGCGCGTCGTTGAATAAACCACTGCCGGCGCGACAGAGTCAAACGGCTGGCAAGAAATCTCAGCTTCAGAACATGCAAACAACAAGAAATTTTTTTAACTTAATTTTAAGAATTTCGATTAGGTCTAGACACAAGCTTTTTTTAATATTTGCAAATTTCACAAAATGGCAGCGATTTGAAAAAAAGTTTCATTTTTTGGCCATGTTTTTCAATCTAAAAATGGCTGTAAAAAATAAAAAAAAAAAAACATTTTTTTGGAAAAAGCTTTTGTCTAGACCTAGCAAGATGTTTTGTGACGCTTTACAGAACTAGGATATCTTCTATGGTTTCGTCATCGTGCCAAAACTTTTGAAAAACACTACTTTCGGGAAAACACGCTTAAAGATAGGAAAAATGGTCGAAACGTATGGAGGTGGCAATCTTTCGGGCTTCGTTTACCCATGAAGGAATGCGAATTTTACAAAACCCTTTATATGGCGTATTCCTTAGATCCTCTAGTATTTAAAAAAATTTTTTTTTTAAATCAAAAATAAAAAAAATCGTAAGTAGAAGACCCCCTTAAATACAAACCATTTTTGTAAATGTTTCAGTCGATTTTGGGATCCTACTTGATTTTTGTTATAACGGGACGAAATTAATTTCAAAATTAATGCAAAATGGTCTATAAAATACTTACCGTAGACATGTTGTGATAGTGGGCGACAAGTAAGAAAGGCATTGTAAAAAGCGTAGAGTACATAACACCTGCTGTCCAACTGAAAATTAAGACACTTATTTGTGATCGTGATAAAGCCATTAGGGCCATTCCAACAGAATAGAAACACAGTCCTCCCACATAGACCGTCTTAGCCCTGAAAGCATTTAAAGCATATTGTAAACTTTTTAAAATACTACCCTTAATAATTATAAAATTTTACTTATTAAGGTTAATTAATTTATATATTTCTATATATGTAATACTTCTTTATATATATTCGATAAGAACTGAAAAATATGTATGCGAACTTGGGTACTCCAAAGTCTATATACTCTTACAGATTGCCATTTGTTATTTAAAAATCTATTAATTTTGGTCAAATTAAAAGAAAAGCTAAAAGGAAATATATATGTACATACTAGAGGGCCCGCTATTGCATCCTCGCTTTGATCGGATGCAGATCCACACTGCTGCAGTTCGGTATTTTTCTGGGTGCATTAACCTGTATTTGGCTTGTGCATCTATCAGTTGATTCTTTCTTCTAGTAAGGGAAAATCGACGTCGCTTTTTGTTCTTACAAATTATTTAAGCAGTAAATATTGGAACATTTTTAGAACGTTTTCAATGCTTGCTTAGCGAGCTTGCATTTAATGCAATTTAAATTTATGTTTTTTTTTTTTTTTAATAGGTTGCAGGTGGAATTAGAAAATTAAAATACCCATACGAATCTGGAAATTTTTTTCTGATTTAAAAAAAAAAACTTCAAGTCTCTAAGACATGCGGTTTGGCCAGGGCTGTGATATATCAGTCAGTCAGTTAGTCAGTGAGTCAGTAGGGATAAAGCATTTTATATATATAGATAATATCTATTTATCTCTTCTATATATATAAAATTCTGCTGTCACGGTTTTTGTATCCAAACTCCTCCGAAACTACTTGACCGATTTGGATGAAATTTTGAGGGGATATTCTGTTGGCCTGAGAATCGGCTAACATCTATTTTTCGTACCCCTAACCGATAAGGGTAGTCCGCAATACAGCTTTAGTCGCTGCCTGCTGACTGTCAGATTAGAAATTTTGAATCTATGGATGTGGTAGCCACGAAATTTACGTCAAGTTTTGTATTTTGAAATACCCAAATAATATTTATCTGGCAGTGCTGTGGCAATTCGGTATTATTTTTTTGGTTTTTGAACAGAAAGAGGTTTCTGTGGCCGACCTGTGAGTTTCTTTTGAAAAGTAGATTCAAAATTTTAAAGTGATTCAATTAGTTATATTTATATGTGTTTTTTAAAGAAAAAAATGCCAACGAAACGCAAAGGGGCTAATTTGAGCCGAACCTCAAGTAATTCTAGAATATTTAGATGCAGAAGAGACGAAAGAACAGAGGAACAGATCCAGCGTGCGTCTTGCATTCCGGTATGAGCCCGATATTGAATATTTTTTCATTCAAAAGTTATAATATGTGCTATGGACGAGGAATGACCGCATTGTCATGCTCTCAAATTCACAAATGAACCAGCCGGGATGTGTTGAATCCACCGCTGTATACTTATATCGTCAATCCTTAGCAAGCTGTCCCGAAATGCTTGCCACCGTTCCGCAAGAGCATTAGGAACCTCGTCGTCCCAATCCAGAGCCGTCAGAGTGCCGTCGATATGCGTTTTCTTGGCCATGGTTACCTCCTTCAATATTAGCGTTCCCGAGATGATGATTGGCGCGATGAGACCCAGCGGGTCGAATAGCCTCGCTATGCTCGACAGGATCGTTCTTTTGGTGAAATTAGCTGGCATCTCAAAATCGACCTGAAATTTGAAGCAGTTCTTATTTGGGAGCCAATACATTCCTAGCGCCTTGATAGGATCCGTAGTGTCCCAGTTTAAAGGTGTCCGACTGCACTGATGCTCTATCGGAATCGAGCGGACAATACTCGCTTCGTTTCTGGACCATTTTCGCAACTCCATGCAAGCGGATTTTATAGCACCCTCTACCTGTGCTCGTTTATCCTGCGTCTCTCCTATCGAATGCCCTCCGGACAGAATGTCGTCAATATATATCTCGTCCATCAACACTTCTTCCGCCTTAGGAAATGAACGCCGCTCATCCTTCGCTAACTGTTGAATGACCCTGATGGCCGTGAAGGGTGCCGAAGCCGTCCCGAAGGTTAGTGTTGACAAGGCATAGACATTGACCGATCCATCCGCCGCCCGCCATAAAATCCGCTGATATTGGGCGTCTTCCGGGTGCACATCGATACATCGATACATTTTCTGAATATCCGCCGTGAAAACGAAACGATATTTCCGCCAATTGAGTATGACTGCCGACATGTCGTTCTGCAGGGTCGGTCCCGCGCAAAGAATGTCGTTTAAAGACCGTTCGTTGCTAGTCCTTGAGGAGGCATCGAAGACGATTCGTTGTTTGGTCGATTGAGGATCCTTCTTGAAGACAGCGTGATGCGGGAGCACACAGGAAGCCACGTGCCTATTCGTGGAAGTATCCCTTACCGAACTGCTCTCACTGCCCACCGCCGGCGCTATTTGCTCGAGCGGAAGTATTCTTCGATCTCCTCCTAGTATTTGCTCCACCATTCTGGGCTGCTAGACAGACGTCTTTCCAACTGCAGGAACCGATTAAGTGCCAGTTGATGAGATCTTCCCAGGACCATGGCTGGGTCTCGATAGGTTTTAAAGGGCAACCGCACTACGTAGCGGCCATCCGATCGGCGCACGAGAGTCTTCTGGAAAAAGGACTCGCACCAGAGTTCCTCGTCTGTTGCTGTGGGGCGATCTGGAACCGATTCGACCTCGCAGAAGCGCTTCAGCAATGCCTCAGTGTCCAAAAGCACTCGATGACAGCGCAACTCGGTTGATTCCCTCACTCCTTCAGCTCGTCCAGAGAGGATCCATCCGAAGTGTGTATTCTGAGCTATGGGCTCACCTGGCAAACCGATCCTGGTGTCGGGCAACATAATTTGCGCCAACATGTCTACTCCCAAAATTAGATCGACTCGCTTCGACCGCGGGTAATGGGGATCCGCCAATGAGAGCCCTCGAATATGATTCCAATGTTGTGGCGCGAAGCTCACACTTGGCAGGCAGGACGTAACAGAATTGAGAACATATGCTGTATCAACCCCTAAGGAGAAATTTGGGTTAATAATACTCAAGATTTCGAAATTTACTGTGTACTTGCAACGTCGACCGCCCCCGGGGCCCACCCCAAAAATGGACGCTCGGGTGGCTGACCGCTTCAGATGCAGAGACTGAACGACGTGTTCCGAAACTATGGTTGCCTCAGATCCTTGATCGATGAGAGCATTTATGACTGCTTGTAGGCCGTTGACCGGATTCCGTACGGCGATACGAGCAGTGGCGAGAAGCACATTGCTGAATGACATCTGTAAGATGCGTGCAGATGTGGCTCCTCCGTCTCCTGCAGGCTGTGTTGAGATTCGTTCTCCCTGGCTGCAGGCGACCACATTGCGGCGCTGAAGGCCGGTTCGAATGCGGCTGTGCGCGACTCGACGATGGATTATGAGCCACTACTGGGAAATGCAGCAGCGTGTGATGGCGCTGCCCACAGACTTGGCAGCTCTTATTGCTGGTGCATCGTGACAGCGCATGCGATTTACTCAAGCAATTAATACATAATTTTGCCCTGCTCACTATATCCTTTCTCCTGTAACAGTCCAAGGCCAGAAAGGTTGCGCAACGACGCAGGATATGGTCGCCGCCGCAGTGGTAACAGGCGGTATCCGGGCGTCTTGAGCGCTCCTGTGCGTTATGCACTCGCACTCGTTTGCTCGGGTCGGTAGATCCTGGGACATGATTGGAGTCGTACGACGAACTTCGGTTTTCGATCGCATCCATTATGACCAGCCGATCATTCAAAAATGATTCTAAATCCTTATAAGTAGGAACGGTGGCACCGCTTCCTTGATGGTGTTCCCAGGCGTTGTGAGTCTCCTTGGGCAACCTCGATGCTATGTAATGCGCCAACCAGTACTGCGATTCCCCGTCCAAAGCTTGAACGCGGCGGAATGCAGCCAAGGCAAACATTGACCGTGCTTAACATCGACCGTATTGACTCCGTATTTTCCTTTACCAGCCTGGGCAACGCGTAGATAGCGTTCATGTGGTGTGAATAAACGAGACGTGGATTATTGTACCTTTTAATCATCAGCCCCCAAGCCACGGCGTAATTTGCCTCCGTGAGTTGCATTTGCCGGATGTCATTATCGCGCCCTATTGGCAGCGACTCCTTGAGGAAGTGCAACCGTTGCACATTGCTCAGATTCACGTTGTTGTGTATAAGGCTTGTGAAGGCGTCATAGTAGCCTGGCCAGTCCACGCATTCACCCGAGAATTTGGGCACTGACATCTGTGGCATGTTCAGCCGCACTTCGAGATCCGCACCCCCGCCCGCTTGCGGCGGCGGCGGAGGATTCTCGGATGGAAGTTTATCCAAATCCTCTACGATGGCGCAATAGGCGTCCATATAGCGCTCCTCGAACTCCGACTGGAAATTCTTCGCGACATAGTTCGATCCAGCGAACCCTTCTAGATTAACGATCACGGCATCTGTTTCGCGGAACGCGTTCCGCAGCTCTTACACTTGCTCTAGACGTTTCTTAAAATAAATCCTCGTTTTCCTTGACTGCCAATCCTTCTTGAAATTCTGCAACGTCGATTTGAGCGACTGGTACCGATTTGCTTGCAAATTTACTAGTTGCTCCAAAGTCGGAGCCTCTGCATCTGATTTCATGATGGCGAGTGTAAAAAACAACAAAAAGGGGCAACCAAAGGGCAACAAAAGCGCAACTCACCACCCCAAAACAATCGTGTAATGAGAAAAATTCGTTAAAATTCTTGTCTTGCACACACCTTGGTCACTTACTCCGTTTGTTTACCAGATTCCACTCACCAGAAGCCGCCCAAACAACAGAAAAAAGCGTCGCAAAGTCCAGCGAAATGCAGCTGCGGCGCCTATGTATCGCCGTCTTCCTTTTCCGCGTTCCGCCAAGCCGAGAATCGGTGAAGAGAAGCAGCCGCCAAAACGGGGGAGAAAAGCAGCCGCCAAAATCGAAGCGAGCGTCACAAAGTCCACGACCTGCAGCTGCGGCGCCTATGTATCGCCGTCTTCCTTTTCGCTCTTTCGCTAGGCCGAGAATAGATGAAGAAGAAGAGCCGCCAAATTCCAAACAACCGTTGCTGCGTTTATATATCGCAGTTTTAATTTCAGGCAATTTGCCGAGCCGAATTGCAACTTAACACGGCCGCGATCTAACGCAATCTATGTACACACATAACCATTCGAATTTAATTTTTACAATTGCAGGTTCCCCTCATGGGCCACCATAAATAGTTGTGTCCCCTTGTATATTTATCAAGAGGTCATTGTAAGAGGGGTTCCCCGGCAAATGTAAAAACAACACGGCCGAATCAATTTCAATAACTATAATTATTCCGTGATATGTAGAATTTAACTTAATAATATGTACAAGCGTGTGCGTAAATAGGTGTAACAAATAGATGGTTAGACCGACGGCGGGCGTTCAGCGACGTGTGCAAATTCAGACTGGCTCGCTCTCGCCTCTCCTCCATTCTCCTTCTCCCTGCAGCTGCACTGGCCAGACCGAGCGAGCGATCAGCTGGTCGCCGCTCTCCCGCACTTTGGGACAAGCAGCAAACTGAACAGACAGCTATGTTAACACAGAAATAACTTTTTACTTGCAAAATTAAATCAGGCTCGTCAAAGAAGAAATCATAAATGTTAAATACGCCATTCAATGGGCTTAGCTAAATGTAATAAATACATTCTTATTAAATGAAAAAGAAATAATTGAAATTGATAAAATATTCAAAGAAAGCAATATGCCATTACTATCAATAAAAGAAATGCTAGAATTTTCCGATGTAACTATATTAAATAAAAAAACTACAATTTTATATATAATTAAAGTCCCAAATTTAGAAAAAACTATATACGAAAACACACTTATCAAGCCCATTATCAAAAAGAACACAATTGTAAACATAAAATTTCAAGAAATATTTTTTAATAACGAAAATATGTTTGGCATAAGAAATAAATGTAAAACTTATCATAAAATTAAAATTTGTAACAAGAATAATATTCTAAACATAAGCAATAGTACTTGTCTACCTAAGCTTTTGATAGGAGAGAAAGGGTTATGTGAATTCAGCAACGCAGACCACATCGAAACAATAGAGGAAATAAGCAGCGGTCTTATAATGGGTAACAACTACAATGGCGCACTAGAGTGGAACAATAAAATGCAGAAACTGGAGGGAACATACGTCATCAACTTCTTCAACGAGACACTCACCATCAACGGAAAAGAGTTCAACAACTTTGAGACGAAGCCCATACAATCATCAAGGCCCATGATCCAAATAACCCCTGCAGAGAAAGAACGAATCAAAATACTATCTCTCAACGCTCTGGAAAGTTTACATATTAACAACACCAAACGTTTGGCAGAATTGGAAACAGATAGCAACTATAACAAATACTACGTCACCCTTCTCTTCGCTACCTCCACAATCGTCGCAGGGTTTTTATACTGTTGCAAACGAAAGCAAGAGAAGATTATTCTACAAGTGAAAACCACCTGAAAACCACCAACAGAGTTAATCTCAACACCATACCACTCTTCTAATGAACGTCGCTTGAGGACAAGCTCAAAATAGAGGGGGAGGAGTTAACAACACGCTTTACCAAAAGCTTATAAAGTAAAGCTTAGGTCAGCGTCTGCATTATTTCCTGCACGCGCCAACAAAAAGTAAACCAAATCATAACACAAGCAATATTAACAGAGCATTGAACTGCAGTTGTAAAACAGTTCACACGGGCACCTGCAATTCCTAATAAATATCAGCCACAACAGGAAATGGATAAGCAAGTCACACGGGCACATGCAATTCATGAGAAATATTGACGACAACAGGAAAAAGCCAAATTTATTAAGAAGTCATCAGCAGAACTGCAATTAACCAATTACAGCCGACTGCACAACTGACACACTGTTATCAATCTTTGATTCGTCGCTGCCACCGTCGCTGCACCAGCGCTGCCACCATCGCTGCCACCGTCGCTGCACCAGCGCTGCCACCATCGCTGCCACCGCTATACAAAATTCTGATTCACAAAAGGCCAGATTAGGGAGCTAGAGTAGAACTTTAATTTAGTCTAATTTTTGCATTCAATCAATAAAGTTGGAAAAAATAAAATTGTAAATTTATTTTTTATCTCATTCATAAACAAATAAATTAACTTATATGTAGCTGTCATACGACCGTAAAATGTATATGAAAATACAAAACTGTGAATCCTAAACTGTAACTGTAAAACTGTGAATGTAGTTTTATAGGAAGACGTTAAAACCGAATTATTTGGTAGGGGAGAGTGGAGAGTTATGAAACATGGAGAGTCGTGAAACATGGGCATAGATTTCGCTTAATGGCTTTTTCGATCTTTTTTTTTTTGTCAACATTCTTTAACCTCAATGCTTAATTTGATCGAGCACTTGTACCGATATCACTCTTTTTTTATATATTCCAACACACTGTGTTTAAAATTCGTGCAAAAAGTTTTTTCGAGGATTTTCTTGCAAGTGCAGTTGCAAGTGAATCTATTAAGTTAGTATGCAAAATAATTAGCATTCATTTTTAACTTACAGAAGAATTTGAGAGACAAATTTTTTTGTGTTGCTGTCGCGGTTCGATTTTTAAAAATGTAACAAATGGGGAGAAATGAAACACATCGAGTGGGGAGATGTGAAACACGTCAAATCTGATAATTGTTGATTACAAATCTGACGTTTTGATTGTCATATGTTGTATGTGTGATATATGAAAAATATATGAATGATATAACAATGTAATAGGTTTATAATGTATATGAAAGAATATCCCTATTAAATAAAGTATGCAAAATAAAGACAGATGTGTGTTGAACAACTCATGGTTGCGCATACTCATACTCCTCAAGCAGATAAGTCGAGCTAGGAAACAAAACAATATTAAAACTAGAAAACTATAATAAAAGTGTTCTGTTTATTGGGCTGGATTCTAATAGGTTATGGGCCCAGTCACCAGTTTTACATTTAAAAACGGAAATTAGATCAACGATTCAGTATACTAATTCAAGTGAAACCGCGATCAAACTCTATAATTAGACATTGTGCTTGTGCGTGAGGAGCCTTCTAGGAACTCTGTGTCTGTGCATGAAATTCAACCGGGACTTCTAAAAAAGTGTGTGCGTGTTTCAACCAGAAAACAGAATTTTCAAGGAATTTTAATTTTTCTTAGAACTGTGCTGAGTTTTAGCTTTTGTTTGTTTGCCTACTATTTAATTAACTTTAAAATTTTGGTGTCAAACTATTATTTCAATTTATAAGTAGAATGGAGAAAATTAAATGAAATATATATGTATAAAGCCTTTTGATGGCAAAAACTATTCAATCTGGAAATTTAGAGTCAAGGCTTTATTGGCGGAAAATGATGTTCTTTGCGTAATAGAAAAAGAAAAACCAACTAAAGACACAGATCATTGGGTAAAAGCAGAAAGAGTTGCCAAAAGCTTGATAATAGAATTTTTGGGCGATTTGTATCTTAGTTTTGCCACAACCGGGTATACCGCAAACGAAATTCTTGGAAATATGGACAGCATTTATGAGCGCAAAAGTTTAGCGTCTCAGCTTTCAATTAGAAAGTAACTTTTATTATTGAAATTTAAACCTAATTCATCTCTTATGAATCATTTTAACATATTTGATGATCTAATTACTGATCTTGTTTCATCGGGTGCTAAAATTGATGAAATGGACAAGGTGTCCCATCTTCTATTAGCTCTCCCTTCTTCCTACGGCGGAATTATAACTGCAGTGGAGACTTTATCTCAAGAAAACCTAACGTTAGCATTTGTGAAAAATCGACTATTAGATCAGGAAATAAAATTACGAAGTGTAAACAAAGAGACAAGTTTTAAGGTGTTACATGCTATGAGAAATGAAAAAATAAATTTAAGCAACTATAAAAATAAAAACAATATCAATAAAAGGGGCAATATAAAATGTCATCATTGTAATAAAATCAGTCATATATTACTTCGATTACTTCGTGTTTAAAAGGCTTCAAAACCATAATAATTACAATAACAATAATAATAATAAGAAAAAAGAAAATGGAAAGCAAGCACAGTCGGCTACTGTACAATCTAATAATGGTTTTGCTTTTATGCTGAAAAGTAAAATTAACAAATTAAATACAAGTTCGGTCGGTACTTCCTTTATTTTGGATTCGGGGGCTCTGATCATATGGTAAATGGTAGAAACCTTTTAATTAATTGCACCGAGTTAAACCCACCAATCGAAATCGCCATTGCCAAATGTGATGGTGTATATTCATATATATACATATATGTATATATTATGCAGCAGCTAAGGGTATCATGGAGGTCCAGAGTGGCTATCAATCAAAGATCACTCTTGAGAACGTATTGTTCTGCGAACATACATATACCTCGGAATTTACTTTCTGTTAAGAAAATGCAAGATGCTGGCATGGAAATTGTATTTTCGGCAGGAGGTCTTAAAGTTTCTAGAAATGGTCAAACTGTTTTTAAAGGTATGTACTCTTACAATGTTCCTTTGATACATTTCAAATTAAGCCAACGGGATTACATAACAAATAAAAATAATGTTAATATGTCTAAATTGTGGCATGATAGATTGGACATACATATTAGCAAAGGAAAACTAGAAGAGCTAAAGAGACATAGCATGTTTGAGGACATTAAGTTATTAAATAATTTTACTTTTGATAATAATGTGTGTGAAGCTTGTGTCAATGGAAAATAGGCTAGATAGAATAGATTCTCAAAATTTAAAAATAAAGAATATATTAAGAGGGCTCTGTGAAATAAGTCCCCAATGAAATAAGTCCCCAAACGAAAATTGAAATAATTCCCCAAACTTTGGGGAGTTATTTCATAATGAAATAAGTCCCCAAATTTAAAAATTAAATAACTCCCCAATCTTAAAAAAAATGACACATAGAAAAATGAAATAAGTCCCCAAAAATTTGTATGGAATACAACAACAACGATTTTTTGACATTACAGTTTGTTGGGGACTTATTTCATTTTTTTTGGGGACTTATTTTATAATTTGGTAAAAAATGAAATAAGTCCCCAAATTCTATCAATTAATATCAAAAATTTGTTGTTTGTGTACTCCATACAAATTTTTGGGGAATTATTTCATTTTTCGTTTGGGGACTTATTTCATTGGGGACTTATTTCACAGAGCCATTAAGAGACCTTTGTATATATAACACTCTGACGTTTGTGGTCCAATTACACCAACAACAATAGATGGTAAACACTACTATGTTGTATTTATTGATCCGTTTACTCATTATTCAGTTACATATTTAATGTCACATAAATCTGATGTGTTTTATTTTTTTAAGGATTTTGTTGCCACAAGTGAAAATCATTTCAACTTAAAAGACGTAAATTTGTATATCGATAACGACAGGGAATACCTTTCAAATGAAATGCGAAGTTATTGTGTTGAAAAGGGAATTAGTTATCACTTAACAGTTCCCCATACGCCACAGTTAAATGGTGTGGCCGAACGTATGATTAGGACAATAACAGAAAAGGCTTGATCCATGATAAGTGATTTAAAATTGGAAAAATATTTTTGGTGTGAAGCTGTACTAACAGCTACTTATCTAATTAATAGAAGCCTAACTAATGCGTTAGCTGATAAAACAAAAACCCCTTACGAAATGTGGCATAATAGAAAGCCAATTTTAAAATAATTAAGAGTATTCGGCTCTACAGTATACATCCATAACAAAACCAGGAAAAGAAAATTTGTTGACAAATCTATTAAAAGTATTCTGGTGGGCTATGAACCGAATGGGTTCAAGTTGTGGTCTTTAAGACATGGGAAATTTGTTTTTGCTAGAGATGTGGTTGTGGATAAAGTGAATATGATACAGTCTAGGTCTGATGGTTTTGTGGTCCAGAATGATAGTATGGATAATGAAAGTGATTTCCAGAATGATAGTATGGTTAATAAAGGTGGTTTCCAGAATGATAGTATGGATATTGAAAGTTGTTTCCAGAATGAAAGTATGGACAATGAAAGTGTTTTTCAGAAATTGTCAACGAAAATTCTTTCCAAAATGAAAGTATGGAAAGTGTTAACCAGTATATCCCGAAAGATTGATTGCCCAGAATGAAAATATGGGAAATGTTTACCAATATATCCCAAATGATATTGCGGACCAGAATAAGAATAAAGAAAAACAAAATGTAACCTTAGAGGAAAATTCTGAAATTCGTAGAAGCGAAAGAATTAAACATAAACCACCAGAACCTTATAAACTTTTCAATAATTGTTTGCTATATTCTCAAACTATTTTCAATGACATACCTAATACATACATATAATGACTTAAAAGATAGAGACGACAGGTGTAACGGCCTGCCGCGGCAGTTTAAAATAACCGCCAATAAATATCGATAATGGTATAGAATCTGGTAATGGTGTTGCCATCTAACATTGTTACCGGCATCTGGTAATATGACCTGGATAGATATATAGATATCGATAGAGTTATCGATAGCCAGTGTTGTAAATCGTGGCTCCTGTCACTGTTTACGTGCCACGAAGTTCCGCCGGCCATTTGCCGATCTCGGTCTATTCTTTTCTTGGCGAGCTGGAATACAGACGGGTGAATCTCCAAAAGCCAAAGCTGAAGGAGTCAACAACGCCTCGTGGTCTGGTGTGGAGTCACCAGTTGCTTTGCCTGCGTGTGCAGCAGTGTAGTTGGAGGAAGCGATAGCAGTTAACTCGGTGAGAATTCTCTCGGTTGCTAGTCAAATGGCAAAGTAACAAAATTTGCTTGGCCAATTGGAATTAATGGAAATTATTCTCAGGTTTTGTGGGAGGCTTCTCTGCCATCAACGTCGCCCGAGGGCGTCTGCTTAAGGCAGCGGTGCTGTCGGATCGAGTGCGTGAGGATTATATTCAAAGCCAAAAGTAATAAAATTACTTGGCTAGTTTCAGAAGTGAGGTTAATGTTGAATCTGTTTGCAGGTTGTTAAAGGGAGGCATTTCTGCCAGTATTCTCAACAGTGTGCTACAGGAGCGTGATTGTGGCCGCGCAAGGCAGTGGATTTATTGTGGTTTTGAGGAGAAATCTGGTCGAGACGCTCTGCATCGGGCGCTCGGCGAGAGAGTTCCTGAGGGGTGCTCCTGCGGACGCCACCCCTGCAGGAAGACCAGAAGACCTTTAAGGAGTTCCAAGAGGATCACCATAGGATGTTAATTCGCTTCTAGAAGGCTCACCACGAGCGATTAAATTCGTGTCCAGGAGGATCATCATGGAATTTTAAATTTGTGACCAGTTTGTTCTTGACTCTGAGTCGTCTCCGCGCGAGATCATCAACGCACCGTTAGGAGTTTCTAGTGCGGATGTGCCTCGGTGAACTGTAGCAAGGATTGTGTAAAGAGGAACCGCAGTTCCAGTGCCGTTATAACCTCGTGAGGCTTTCTGCGCCAGCCATTAGTGAGACCCAATGCCTTCGACCAGGAGATTCCTGTTAACCTCCTTTTCGTCCGCTAGCCTCTTGTAGGCCAAGAAGTTCATTCAGCCGTTGGATGCTTCATCCAGAAAAGACAGTTTTCCTCAAACCGTATACCTCCGATAATTTGATAATGTAAATACTCGTGCGTCTTTAAGACAAGCTGAAAAGGCTTTCCTTGGCGGTCAGCAGCGCTGTGCCAAATTAGTGAGACTGGAAAAATTGGTCGCCAGGACATCAACAAATGGACCTGAAGCCAGTCCTTATTTGAATACATATGTATATATCTGCCTAAAATTGATTAAGTTTATATTCTAGTTAATATCTTTAAGTTATCCGATCATAGTAAAATCTTGAATTGCGTAGGTCAAGGCAAGAGCTCCGACTACATGGCTAATAAGAGAGTTGTCAGGGAAATTCCTTTAGGGTGCATTCTCGTGCTGAGCAAAAGGCTTGCGTGATCTCTCATTTCTTTCAGATTATACCATCGGAAGATCGATCTTCGTCGCTGGATAAGAAATTGAACAGTGAGTCTTAAAACCAAAGTAAGAATTTTCCGACGTCTCTTACCATATCTTTGGAAATATCAGAATTTCCCCTTATTTGGAAGGAATCTTTTATTATTCCTCTCCATAAAAAAGGTAGCAAGTCAGATGCTGGTAACTACAGAGGAATCTCTAAGGCTGACGGCAGAGTGCGAGCGAGAAGCGAAGCGAAGCGAAGCGAAGCGAGAAGCTATGAGCAAAGCGAGAAGCTATGAGCAAAGCGAGAAGCTATGAGCAAAGCGATTTGATGTCAGAGTGAAAGCGAAGCGAGAAACGAGCTATATTGTTAAAATTCCGTGCGAGCATTGAAAATGAAAAGTAAACAAAGCACAGAATGTCAAAAAACAAAACAAAAATCGTACGTTCTGAGCGGGTTGAAGCGATAAAGCAGGTTGAAACCTGCTCGCCCACTTTGCTCTCGCTTTATCGCTTGAACTCGCTACTCGCTTCGCTTTCTCTATGACATATTTCTAGCGATTTCATATAAAAATACATGAAGCGATTTATCGCTCGTTCTCGCTCAATATTATCGCTTCGCTTCGCTTCTCGCTCGCACTCTGCCGTCAGCCTTAGTTGTCGGCAATTCCAAAACTCTTTGAAAATATAATTAGTCCTCACCTGCAGCACTTGTGCAGATCCGTAATTTCTCCATGTCAGCATGGATTTATGAAACGAAGATCGACCACAACAAATCTTTTGGAACTTACCTCATTTGTGATTAGGGGCTTCCAACGTAAATCTCAGACCGACGTGATCTATACGGACTTTAGTTAA
Organism: Drosophila bocqueti; assembly: GCA_018151655.1. NCBI lineage: Eukaryota > Metazoa > Arthropoda > Insecta > Diptera > Drosophilidae > Drosophila > Drosophila bocqueti. Next base: position 553,115 of record JAECXF010000040.1, read on the forward strand.
GCCTTTGACTCGGTTAATCATTTTCTTCTTATAAGGAAGCTCGATTTATTAGGGTTTCCTACCGATCTCCTTAATTGGCTTCAGAGTTATTTGAGCCACCGGACTCAAAAGGTTCTGTTCAAGAATTCTCTTTCCAGCTCCCTCAATGTCACTTCTGGCGTCCCACAAGGCAGCCATCTTGGCCCGCTGCTATTTACCTTATTCATCAATGACCTTCCTCTAGTGCTACCCAACTCTAGGGTACTTATGTACGCAGACGATGTCAAACTGTGCGTGCAGTATAACGACAGCTCATGCCAGTCAGACTTATAATCCGATCTTGACAACTTCCAGGCATGGTGTAGTGTTAACTTATTAAATCTCAACAGCTCAAAATGCAAACTGATGACATTTTCACGTGTCACTCCCCAGTATGCAACGTATACGCTTAATGAATGTGCATTGGAAAGAATAACTCTCGTTGACGATCTAGGTGTCCGTCTAGATCCTAAGCTTTCGTTTTCAGAACATATTTCTTGCATGGTTAACAAGGCCAAAGGCATGCTTGGATTTATTAAAAGGTGGTCGAAAGAATTCGATTCCCCTTACGTAACTAAGACTCTTTTCACTTCATTAGTTCGTCCTATTTTGGAATGTGGTTCATGCGTTTGGAGTCCTCAATTTGGAATTCATATTGCCCGCATTGAATCTGTTCAAAAAAATTTTCTGCTTTTCGCCCTACGTGGCTTACCCTGGGATGCCGACCTAAGATTACCGTCTTATTCTAGTAGACTTCTATTAATTAACCTACCTTCCCTATCTAACCGTAGAACTATGCTTAGTGTCGTCTTTCTACACAAGCTAATTCATGGTGACGTAGAGAGCCCCTACCTGCTAGGACAGCTTAACTTTCACGTTCCTCGACTAACATCTAGAACCTTTATCCCCTTAGCAATAAAGCACTGTAGGAGGGAGTTTGAGACACATGAACCTTTAAGGGTCTTATGTGCCGATTACAACCGACTTTTTAAATTTATAGAGGGACCTGAGAGCCTCCCTCGTCTTAAAACTGTATTGCTAGTAGAATTAGCTCGTAATGTTGCATGAACCTAAACCTAACTTTCCTCGTTCTTTCCTATATTTTCCTTCTCACGCGTCTATCTAGTACGCGATCGAGCCGTACGTCACACGACTGCGCCCCTCGGTAGGTTGGGCGGGAGGTGGGCGTGGGACTCGCGCGCAATTTAAAAAAAAAAAAAAAGATGACTTGCCTCGGCTAACGTAACGTACGCTGATGAAAGTTGAAAGAATTGTGGTTTAAATTAGCGGCTTAAAAGAATTTAAATTTTGAATACGACAAAAGTCGACCACCTTGATACAATGAATTTTAGTGAATTATAATGTGGCGAGTGCCCTTAAGAATCAGAGTGTAAACTAACGAAATTGTCTAGAGTCAAAATTCTAATTGTATCATGTGCTGTGGCACCGAAGAATCATTTTTTAGGGTTTTTGGAGCGCAAGTGGTTTCTGTGGCACCCCTGTATATGTGGATGATCTGGTCATAGCCACCTCAAATTTAGATACGATGTCCAGATTTAAGGACTATTTAAAAGGACAATTTAGAATGACTGACTTGGGGGAAATCAAATATTTTATTGGAATAAAAATAAATAGATGTGAAGGTAAACTTGAACTAAGTCAAACTGCTTACATTAATAATGACTTAAGGGGTTATATACCCTTTTCAGCGGAAAAATTGAGGAAACTTTGGATTTGTTTTTAAATATGAAGCAGTCATTTTATTACACAAATGTTATTATTTATTGATTGTACGTCTTTTGAAGAAAAAAGGAAGCTATTGTTCTTGAAAAAATATAAATAATTAACGGAGTTATGGCAATTCTACCAAACCCATTTTTTTTTAAAGAGCCTCGCGGTGACTACGATTGAAGGTCAGCAGGTCAACTGAGGTCAAAAAACAGAAAAAATTTCATTAGTATAAAGTTGTTTCTGGTTCGTGAACGATTACTTTAATGAATATCGCGTTTTTTCTGTAAACAGTAACGATTTTTTTAAAAAGTAAATTTTTTAGCACTAAAAATTTTATTCAAAAATTCTTATTTAAAGAATTAAAATTTTTTCTTGAAAACTGAATCGGTCACGAACTCCGCACATTCATTACGAACAATTTAAAAAAAAAATTAAGCAGATCGATCAAATGGTTCTTGCGGAATCGTAGTCACCGCAAAGGCACTTTTGTAAAAAAACGATTTCGAGATAATCGTATTTAAAGTTCGAGGTTGAGTGTGTTAAGTGTGACAAACCGCGACACAAAAAGCGGTTTTCCTATGGATTTATTGTTCGGATCTCTCTGAAAATTCTTATTAAGTTCTTTTTGAATTGTACTTTAGGATTCAGCAAAAAAAATTTTTCGATCCCTTAAATAAATTTGGTATGAATGATTGTAATCCAGTTTGTACTCCACTTCCGAACAAACTAAATTATGAGGCCTTGAATCTAGATGAAACCTATAAAGCACCATGTAGAGAGGTCATTGGATGTTTGATGTACATAATGCTCTGTACTCGACCTGACTTAAGTACAGCCATTGGTATACTGTAAAGAATAATAAGGAACTATGGCAATGTCTTAAAAGGGTTATGAGATATCTGAAAGGTACTGTCAATTTGAGCTTGTGTTTTACAAAAAAATTATTATTATTACAAGGGCCTTGTTGCACTGCGACCAGATGTTAGGTCTATTGCACCGGCCTGTAGGATTAGGGTAGAGCCCCTATACCTAGGCGACGTCTGATTAGCGAGGGGCACTCACATAGGATGTGTTCCGATGTTTATTTCTCCATCTCGCAGAATCTGCATGTGTCGATTTCTGAAAGTTTTAATTTCTTAAGGTGATACCTAAGGTTGCAGTGACCCGTTAGGTAACCTGTTAGAGTGCGAATTTCGCTCTTTGGTAGGTTGATGATGCGTTTTGATCGCGTTATCTGGGGGACGAGAAATTGTTTGGCTTGTCTCAGCCCTGCACTGTCGGTCCAGTGACGGTTTACCTCCGCTTCCTCCCATTTCCTGAGTAGTTCTCTTTTGTGTCCTTTCGATAGTCCACAGAACGGCGCAGGGCCGATAAAAGGTGTCATCGCCCCGCGTTTAGCTAGGGGAGTCTGCCACCTCGTTTCCTATATGGCCTATATATATGGCTATGGATTTGTTAAACCTTGGTCCGAAAATACCAGCTCCGGTGTCACCGTTTTCCAGTTTTGACCCATCAGTGTACCATGTTTGTGATCCACTGGGTAGAGATATTGATTTTGTTTTCCAGTCATTCCTAGTATATAGGACTACAGAGAAGTTTCTGTGGAGAACAAGTCTTGGTTTCTGATCATCAGTTACGCGCAGAATGAGATCATTTATTAGGGGTTCAAGGACCCTAAGATGCCCGGTAAGATCACCACTTTTGATATTGGTGATGTTTTGAAGGCGAAGTGCCCCCAGGAAGCCCTCCTTTTTCAATGTAATTGGTAAAGGGGGTAATTGGTAAAGGGGGTATGCCTATGCAGACCAGTCGTTGTAATTTGGTAAGTGCAGCCCCAGCTGTCCTCTGGGTAGATTTCGTCCACCAAGCAAGAGATGCATAGGTTATGATCGGTTTTACCACAGTGTTAAAAGGCCAGTAGATAATTTTGGGACTTAGGCCCCATGTTCTGCCGGAGAGCCTGTTATACGCAAAGTGTGCTCGAATGGCTTTGTTTATGGTCTTTTCCAGGTGTGCATTCCAGTTGAGCTTGGAGTCAAGCGTGACTCCTAAGTAGTTTGCCTCAACCGAAAAGTCAATGATAGACCCATTTAGGGATGGTCTTTTTAAGGAGAGAGACCTTTTCCTAGTAAATGGGACTATAACTGTTTTTGATGGGTTTATGGACAGTCCTTTGTCCTGGCACCATCTGTTGGCTATATCAAGGGCTTGCTGCATGCGGTCCGAGATGGTTTGCTCATGCCAGCCCACTATATAGATGACTAGATCATCAGCGTAGCCTTGAGTGGGGAAACCTAAATTGTTGAGCTCATAAAGTAGCTCGTCGATGACCAGAGTCCACAAGAGGAAAGAGAGTACTCATGGTTCCTCCAAGGTCTACAGTTATGATTCTGTATTTAAGCACTTCCAGAATTCATCTAATGATGGGTGTTGCGACATTTTTGCGTACAAGAGAGGCACGAATAGCCTCGTATGACGTGTTGTCAAAGGCTCCTGAGATATCTAAAAAGGCACCCACTGCTATTTGTTGAGCGTTAATGGCTTTTTCAATGGTTGTTGTAAGGCAATGTATGGCGGTCTCAGATGATTTACCAGCTTGATACGCATATTGGTACTTGTTTAGGGGATGTTGCTTGAGATTTACCTCCCTGATGTGCTGGTCGATTATCTTCTCCATAATTTTGAGGAAGAAGGAGCTAAGGCTAATCGGTCTATATGATTTAGGCAATTGGGAATCTTTCTTCCCTGCCTTTGGGATAAACACGACTTTTACTTTAGCCCAGTTGTGTGTCCAAGCAGGAGACTGGCTCGAAATAGACGGACCAGGAGAGTGCGATTAGGTGCAGTCCCCGCTGCAAGAAGCATGGATAGATCCCATCTGGTCCAGGTGATTTGTATGGGCTGAAACTATGTAATGCCCATTGTACGCTATTTTGATGAAACAGTCTATAGGGCATGTTTCCAACACGTTCTGAGCGATGGGGCGGTTCCCCTCTCTCAGCCCCATTGGAGTCTGCCACCATAGTCACGCGCAGGTGTGGGCACACTCCAGTCTCAGAGAGGTAGGTTGGTGCCTCTCTCTGTGCCTCTCTCAAAATAAAATTGGAGCACGTGCACGATAAAGCAGCGCTGCTGCGTGCGATCTGAGTTTACCGGCGGGAGAACAAAACGCAACTGAGCTTAAAGCTTTTTGGTCTGGACTCTCCTGCATTTATTTACATCAACGAACAGCTGACTAAAAGTTAATATGAGATGTTCAAGAAAGCAATGCATCTCAAACGTATGAAGCGCTTATCAGCTGTTTTTACACGTCGCGGAGAAATCTTTGTAAAACAGCAAGGAAAGGAGGAGGCAATTTGCGTGATGAGCGCAGATGTTCTACCTGAACTGGAGAATGGAAACGAGAGAGCCGTCTCAGATGGCTCTGAAACTGGAGGGACAATAAATAGCTCGTTTCGAGGGTAACAGTAAAATGTGCCACACCAATTTATTAGACTTAAAAATTTTTATTCATTATATATTGTTTAGTTTTAGGGCCCGTCGCTTATATTGCTTATATTGTTTTATTATTCGTATGATATGTGTTCAATTTGTGTTAGTAAATCTGATTGGAAAATGTAAACTGCTCGCACAGCTAATACATATATGTCAATATTCGACATGGTTAATCCAAATATTATGAACGTAAACGGATCGAATACACACACCCTACTGCATGTTCTTGCAAAACAGAGAGTTGGGCTTAAAATTTGCCACATTAATGCTCAAAGCTCAGTACGTAAAATGGAAGAATTCAGATACTTGTTCGTTAACTCATGTGTGGATGTTGTATGTATCTCTGAAACTTGGTTTGTCCCTAATTTAGTTGATGTTATTGTTGAATGTGAAGGATAAATTTATTTCGTTCCGATTGTGAAAGTCATGGTGGTGGGGTAGCAATTTATGTTAGTAAAAAGTTACAGTCCAACCTTGTGTGTAAACATCCCATTAACAGTGTTACAGAATATATGTTCATCGAAATTAAGCAGAGGCATAACCAAAAGCTACTGATTGGGTGCATTTACCGTCCCAACTATCGCACTAATTATGGAGACGTTGTGAATTATATTTCTCAAATTTGCTGGACGTATGCAGACATTATCCTAACAGGAGATCTAAATAGCGACATATTAAGAGAATCACATCTGACTGACAATATGAGTTCGCTAGGGATGCATTTGGTTAATTGCAACACTCCTACACACTTTACCATATCACGCAACACACTGTTAGATGTATTTTTTGTGACTAACAAAGACAAAGTAGCTTTATATGACCAATTAATTGTGCCGTCCTTTTCGAAACACGACCTTATTTTCTTGACATATACACTTGACCTTCAATATCATGACCACTCAATAGCTTTTAGGGACTTTAAAAACATAAAGTGAATTTAAGTGCAGCACTAAGGAACTACAATTGGGATAGAATTTACTTCCTACCAAGAGTTGAAGACCAAGTTGACCAACTGCAACGAAATATACAATCCCTTTATAACTATTTTGTACCGGAACGAAGGAAGACGATTCGCCCGACTCAAAAACCTTGGATCTCTAATAATATACGCAGGGCTATTACACTGCGCGATAAAGCATACAGCAAGTGGAAGAGGTACAAAACCCCACAAGAATATTCTCGGTTTAAGCTTTTAAGGCAATCAGTAACTAACTTAATCGAGTCCGCAAAAATCAATTTTTACTCTCGTAAATTTGACCGCGCGGTTTCCACTAGCCAAAGATGGAAAGCCATTAAAAGCTTGGGAGTATGTAAAGTTGAAGCTAGTCACGACCCGAACATAGACGTCAACGCGTTAAACAATAAATTTCTGACATGCGCAGTACCTGAGATCATTGATCACCCATACCAAAATCTAAACCTACAATCCGTACCTGAAGAGTTCTGTGATAATAGATTTAGTTTTGCGTGTGTTGGTCAGTGTGAGGTCCTTCAATGTATAGATAAAATTAAGAGTGACGCTACTGGACTTGACGACATTAATCCAAAATTTGTAAAACTTATACCCATACATACTCCCACATATCAACTACATTTTTAATAGTGCTTTTACAACTTCTGCATTTCCGGACTGCTGGAAAGTTGCAAAAATTATACCAATTCCCAAAGCAAATAAGGAATACAGACCCATTTCGATTCTGCCTTATTTATCAAAGGTGTTCGAAAATTTAATGGCAGTGCAAATAACCCGCTTTATATCTGACAATGAAATGCTAAACAACAGCCAATCTGGCTTTAGGAAAAATAGAAGTTATACTTCAGCAGTATTAAAAATTTCTGACGACATTAGGGAACACTTAGACGATAGAGACGTGACTTTTTTAGTATTACTTGACTATAGTAAAGCTTTTGACACTGTTAATCATAGTATACTTTGTACAAAACTGCGTAATATGTTTCAGTTCTCGAGCTCTTCTGTCAAACTTCTGTCCTCCTATCTTAGTAATCGTCGCCAATCTGTTGTAATACAAAACGCTTCCTCTTCATTTAAAAATGTCAGTCGTGGTGTCCCTCAAGGCTCAGTCCTTGGACCACTATTGTTCTCGTTGTATGTTAACGACCTTCCCAGTGTTCTATGTGAGTGTAACATTCACTTATATGCGGATGATGTCCAACTATATGTGAACCGTCCGTTAAGTAGAATAGATGAATTTATAAGCGTGTGTAACAGTGAACTTGAACGTATAAGTTTATGGGCTAAAAACAACGGCCTTGGTATAAACCCTGTGAAATCTAAATGTCTTGTGATCAGTAGAAAAAAATGTATCCTGAATAATCTCCGCCCTCTCAAGATTGACGACACTCCTTTGGAATACGTAGAGAATGCGTTAAATCTAAGATTTATTTTCAATAGAACTCTGACGTGGAGTGATCACATCACAAGGGTAGTTGGTAAAACGTATGGAATATTAAGGTCACTCTCGATAACCAAACGTTTTCTGCCAACCAACATACGGCTATTAATAGCAAAAACATGCATCATTCCTGCTCTTTTCTATGGCCTGGAAGTCTTTGCATTCTGCGATACCAATAGCCAAAACAAAATCAAAAATGTTTTTAATAATATTGCTAGATATATTTTCAACCAACACAGAGCAGAGCATGTATCTGGATTCGCCAATCAAATATTTGACATTGAGCTGACAAAATGGATAAAAATTCGCATCTTAATCTATCTGCATAAAATAATATATAGTAAGGAACCATCATATCTTTTTGACAAACTAAAGTTCATGACATCAAGAAGAACTAACAACATTATGTGCATTAGGCCCAGATCTCTAACAGCAGAGAGACAATTCTTTATAAACTCTATTCGATCTTGGAACCAGTTACCGGTCAACCTGAAGTGTATTAGCAGTGTGCCGCAGTTCAAACTTAGAATAGACACATATTACAAAAATTTAAATTCCTAATTAAAGCGACTTAGGGCTTAGGGTTTAGTTTTAAGTAGTCTTAGTTAAACAACAAATAAAATTTATAAACTCGTTGTGACTAGCGCAATAATTTATAAGTCCCAGACTTGTAGCGTTAGGAATTATATTTACAATAAAAAAAATTTAACTGAATCGAAGGAAGAGCTCATCAATAACGTTTTTCTGTACGTCTTGCGTTCGCTATGTCAGTTAATAAGTCGCAAGGTCAATCAAAGTATTAATTCGGAATTTGACTGCTTTTCACACGGCCAACTTTACGTCGCATGTTTCCGTGTCGGAAAGTCATCTCCTTATTTGTATTCACGTCAAATAGGATGACGAAAAATTTTGTTTATCTAACTGCATTGTATTAAATACGAATGCATTGAAATACATTGAAATTATTTTAATTGAGTTCAGTTGTTTGGATTTTCTATTTTCATTTATTGAAAGCAATCGAGAGCGCCATCTCTTTAAATATTACTTTTGGGCGGGACAACGTCCGCCGGGTCCGCTAATTTATATTAATACTAGTTGATGATTTTAGACCTATGCTTTTTCGGTTTTATTTTCTATGTTCTTTAGCACCATTTAAATTTATGTTTAAAAAAGTTTTTTTTTTTAGGACTTTTATTAGTTCCCAACGGAGAATGTCTTGGATATTTGTTTGGAGATGGAAGTGAGGATCCACGAGGTCAATTTGATGAATCAAATAATTTGAACAATTTCACCAATTCACATTATACGCCACCAAAGTCTTCCCACGCTTGGGGTATATTTTTTACAGTATTGGGAACTGTCCTTCTCGATTTTGACGCGGATGCTTGCCAAAGCCCGGCTAGAGCTTATCTCCTAGACGTATGTTTACCAGAAGACCATGCGAAGGGCTTATCCACATTCACCATTATGGCAGGCTTGGGTGGATTATTCGGATATTCAATGGGTGGTTTGAACTGGGATGAAACAGATATCGGTAAGAAATAAGTATTAAATTAATTCAAAGTAATAATCTAGGTCGGCGGTTGGGTGGACACGTTAAGGCGGTTTTCTCTATAATAACTTTTATTTTCATTGCCTGTGTGGCATTCACAGTTACAAGCTTTGGGTACTAGCAGACGCGGAATCTCTTAATAATAAGGGAGAAAACGGTAAATTGAGAACACCAAAAGAGACCTATGGTGCCTGCGCAAACGAAAAGGAAACTGGCACTAATTTCGAGGATCACGAACAGGTAATTAATCAATATCTTTGCAGTACCATAACTGATAATGCAAATACCTTCTATCCTTTTTTATTTTATGGTGGAAATCAAAGAGGGGTGTAAAGGACATAAGGAAGCATTCTTTTTCTCTATTATAACGAAAAGCGTCCTTAGTAACGGTTAAACTCCCGACTGTGGTACCATACACACACATCTTTATGTATTTATACCCTTGGATGGTATTATTATTTAAGTCAGAAGCTTGCATCGCAGTGATGGCATCATCCGTCCGTCTGTCCGTTTCTAAGCAAACTAGTTCCTAAGCTTTTAAGCTATCTGAATGAAACTTTGAAAATATATGCTCTCACTACTATATAAATCGGCTGGCGAAAATCCTCCATCTGAACCCTCCAAGAGGGCGCCGGCTGGGCAATGGGCACTGTATTATCCCGGACAACGGGTAATGCACTGCTGCTTGCTCCGTCCGCGGTAATACAGTGTCTAGCTAAAGCAACGGTTCAATTCCTTCCGCTGGAAAAGACGGAGGAAATGAATCATTTGCCATGGGTGGAGGTGCCTGGTGGCTAGGCATAAAACGCAGCCTGGCGGTTAGGCATAAAACGCACCAGCTCCCCGCGTAGGGACGGGCCGAAACGGTCTAGCGAAGGGAGGAAGGCGAAGGCGCAGTATAAGGCTGCACTCAGAATCGGAAGCCGGCTTCGGGCCAAAGCTGACCTCTCCCATGAGAAGAAGGCAAAGCTAGCCTGGGCCGAGCAGAACATTGAAGAGGGCAGGTTATACTACGCCAACATCCCCCACATGTCCTCTACGGGCGGATTCGCCAACAAAGTGGAGGAGATGCTTGCCAGCAAAAGGCAACGCTCTGCCGAGAGCGCCACTAAGGACGCCACTAAGATGGAGGCGTTGTGGGAGGGGGCCAAACTGGAGGTGGTGGACAGGGAGCTAATCCCATCCATACCGAAGGCGAAGGTACTCTTCCCCATCGTCATCCAAGGTGACCGGGCGCTGAAGCAGCTACAGCGTCAAAACCCCGACATTCCAACCGCAGATTGGAAGGTGCTGCACATTGCGACCCCGACACCCAAAGAGGGGGGCCAGTGCGCAGTCCTTCAAATCAACAAAGCGGCGGAGGACATCCTGTACCCCAGATACGGGAGGTGGCGTGGGGCATGGGTAGTGTTTACCTGCGCCTCAAAAAGCGCCACCCGGGGGACAAGGATGCGCACACCCTTCAGGCAGGCGAGGTGGAAAAAGACCTAGGTCTGGATTCCATTGTTGACGCCGCCCAGGAAATGACGGTCGACCTCTCGGAGGAGGAGGAGGAGGGCGGTGACCTGACCGTAATAGTCAACCCGTCACGAGTTGATCCAGGTACCCATGACTCTAAGGGTACTGCAGCTCAACCTCCATAAGAGCAAAATCGCGTCGGCGGAACTCCTGATTGCCATGGAGCAAGGGTCCGTCGAAATCGCTTTGGTCCAGGAGCCGTGGGTTGCCTCGGGCGATTCCATTGCCGGACTAAAGTCCTCAGCACACCATGTGTTCTACGCACCAACGGTGAGCAGGAACAGAACCGCCGTACTCGTACGGAAGGGTCTCCACGCTAACCTTATGTCTCATTACAGCACGGATGAACTAACTGTTGTGATGGTGGAGAGCGAGAAGAAGCGCCTTATGGTAGCTTCCTGCTACATGGCACACGACAGAACGGCCCCAACGACCAGCAACTGCTCGTGGGGGTAGACGCCATTGCACACCACTGCGTATGGGGGAGCCCCGACATAAACGACAGAGGTGAGTCACTCATAGACTTTTTATTATCCAATAACTTATGCATAGCAAACGTAGGAGAAGCGCATACCTTCGTAGGTTCCACCTCCTCGAAAGTGCTAGACATAACACTCGTAAGGGGACAATGTACAATGGTATCAGAATGGAGAGTCCTTGCGAGACCATCCTTCTCATAAGTACATACAATTCCAATACGATTTCGACCACTCTCCCAAACCAACCGTCTTTAGGAACCCCCGGAACACTAACTGGGGAAAGTTTAGGAAGACAATCTCAACACGACTCGCGACTGGCCCGGGCCTAGTAAAATCCGCTGAAGACATAGAAAAGTCCCTAGAGACCCTCTCCAGGGAACTACTAGATGTGCAACGCGCAGCATGCCCTACATCTAGAACCAGGAAGAGGACCAGGCCACCCTGGTGGAACGGTAATCTCTCGCTTCTACGCAATAACCTCAGAGAATATTTTAAAATTGACAAAGAGGCGAACAATGATATAATTAATAAGGAATTCAAGACCCTACTCAGGGATTACAAGAAGGAAATACGCAGGGCACAAAGAAGCTCGTGGAGAAACTTCTGCTCCAACATCGAGACGGCCCCAGAAACGGCTAGACTCCGGAAGTTGCTATCGAAGCAACCCACCATACAGAGTCAGCTCAAACGCGACGACGGACAGTGGACTGAGGGCAGCGAGGAGGCCCTAACAGCACTAATGCATGCTCACTTCCCAGGATGCACTGAGATATCCGATGCCAACAAGCACCAGGATCTCGCACTTGGAGAAGAGAGTCTCCCAACAAGTCTAATATCCTCTAGAAGAATCCAATGGGCTATAGATTCCTTCGCGGGAATAAAAGCACCAGGACTAGATGGAATATTCCCAGCCATGTTACAGGTGACCAAAGAAGTGATCACCCCATGGCTATACGCTATATTCACAGCTTGCCTAAGCACGGGCTATATCCCTATCCAATGGAGGACCTGTAGGATTGTCTTCCTGCCAAAAGCAGGCAATTGCAGCCATGTGAGCCCCAAGGATTACAGGCAGATTAGCCTTATTCTTACTTAAGACGCTAGAAAAGCTGTTGGACATATACATCAGTAATGATGTGGGACGACTGCTGTCATCCAACCAGCACGCTTACACGAAAGGGAAATCAGTGGAAATCGTTAGTAGCCACCATTGAGAGGGCCCTGCATAACAGAGAATATGCTCTAGGAGTGTTTGTAGATATATCCGGAACATTGAACAACGTGACCACAGACGCTATAATGGACCGCCTAGAAGCGGCCAACACGCCCCCCGCCATCAGCTTGTGGATAAGAAATCTACTAAGCTGTAGGCGGGTAAAATCCGATTGGGGCACCGTCTCCACGGTGAAAGGAGCACACAGGGGCGGGGTCCTGTCGCCTTTTCTGTGGAATCTGGTGGTAGACGACCTGATCAAGAGATTCGAGAGGAAGGCCCCAAAGATAACAGCCTATGCTGACGACATAAGCATAATTATTACGTGGTGGCAGGCCATGAAAAAGAAGAGTTATAACAAGCTCATGGAGAGAACTCAGCGGCAGGCACTGCTCTGCATAACAGGGGCGCTGAGGTCAACCCCCACAAAAGCGCTCGAAACTATAATAGGAGTTAATCCCCTAGACATAGACTCGCAACTGATTGCAGGAAAGGCGGCACAACGCCTAGTTGAATCAGGGAATATGTCCTTACAGGGATTCGGGCATAGTTCAATTGGTCGAAACATGAGCAGTAGATCTGACTATATGGTTACCAGAACGTGCCCGGATGTAAAAACAACTACATTCATGGGACCTGATGACCGGAAAACAGGTCATACAGACCATGCTCAACACCTCAATATATACACCGACGGCTCTAAGATGGAAGGGGGAGTTGGAGCGGGCATATACTGCACAGACCCTGAGATGAGGCTATCGTATAAGCTACCAAGCCAATGCAGCATATTCCAGGCGGAAGTATTCGCCATAGGGAAAGCGGCAGAGATTGCGCAGAGCACAGATCGCCCATATGAAACGATGAACTTGTTCGTAGACAGTCAAGCGGCGATAAGATCCATGCAATCGTCAGCGGTCAGTTCCGAAAATGTACTGGCAAGCAGGGAGGCACTAGATATCCTCAGCACGACTACGTCAGTGCGGATCTACTGGGTTCCCAACCACCAGGGCATTGATGGTAACGAGACGGCCGACGAACTTGCAAAGGAAGGCGTAACACTGCCGAATGAAAGAATAGAAAACGTTCCTGTCTCCCTAAGAATGCTCCAAATCGAGCTAGAGAGACGGGCCGACATACGAGCTAACAGCAGGTGGAGGAGTAATTACACAACCAGCAAAACATCAAAAATCATGTGCAAAGAGCGCAACGCAAAACTCAGTCACTACGTGCTGCATCTTCCAAGGAAACATTGCAGACTGTTAGTGGGAATTCTCGCAGGTCACTGCCTAGCTGCGGCACATGCAGTCAAGCTGGGCATCACCGAAAACGCCAAATGCCGGAAATGTGATGAATCCGAGGCAACTGAAACCTTGGAGCATCTCATTTGCAAATGTCCGGCCCTAGCAAGGGCAAGAATAAAATACCTAGGCGCTCCGGTTCTGGCATCGCTAGAAGATGCCTCTAGGAAGAAGCCAGGCGAACTACTTACCTTCGCGAAAAACACCTCGATCCTTAATGATTTCGAAAACCGCGTAAACACTCTCTAGGTCCACTGAGAAAATTTCGGACAGCTAAGGGCCATATTGGCCTATGCGTGGCCCCGTGAGGGCCTTCCGACATAACCTAACCTAACCTATATAAATCGAAACGGGCCGGATCGGACAACGATATCATATAAGTGCCATAGGAACGATCAGAAAATTTTGAAAAAAATATGATAACTAAGAAGTAGTATAAATACTCGATTAGCAAGACCTTTGATGTCGGCAATTACTGGTTAGCTGTCAAAATTAAGTAATAAAATTTCAATTAATGAGGGTTAGATGTTAACCTGTCAACCGAGGGGGTAATAATGATGAAATAAATTAGGGTCACAGCATGTAAAAAGACACTTGAGAAACAAGTGTTCAAGGGTTCCTACGATCCCGAGTGATCCTGTCCCGCACGTGTATGTTTATCAGGGGCATGATACAATTAGAAAGGTAGTCCAGTCAGATTTTGACAGGCACTGAAATGAACTGAGAGGCACTGAACTGAACTGACAAATATTAACCCTTAACTGGCCCTTGTAGTTCAAACTAGCCTACTAGATATGAAAGAGGTGAATTTTGTTTTTTTATAGTTTTATTTTTAACAATTTAGAATGTCCCATCAGGCGCTTTTTTTGTTCTTTAACATGAATTATTATTTAAGTTCTTAATTCTAAAATAAATTCAAATCTTAAAATAAAATGACTTAATATCTAAATTGATATTAATATTTTCCGCCGCGTTTAACAATGTTTGTTTCACATTTGTCAAATTAAATTGTTCCTTTGCATAATAAAGGAATACAGCTTCTAATTGTTTTATTTCCTCTATAAATTTAGCCGAGGGTTTATTTAGGCATCCATAGCTAATCTCATCTACATAAGAAAATGAAGGACTTTGAGATGATTGATTTGTGAGCCGCAATTTCCTTATTACGTATCCAGCTATATACTCAATTGCGTCTTCTGTCAGTTCACCAATTTCATTGACAGAAGATGCCAAATCTAAAGTGAAATCCGTCTCCATATCATTTTCATCATTTCCATCATTTTCATTATTGTTGCTTGCATTTTTTAGGTTTAACTAATTACCACTGTCTTGTTCCACTTTTAACTGATCTGCTAAAATTTCGGTGTTCTTGGCTAAATAAAAAGTAAACATTATCAATAAATAATAATTTTTAAATAATAAACATAAAGGACGAACCACAAAGCATAACTAGCAACAAACACAGAGCAATTCTGCAACATAAAACTAACTATATTATTTTTAAATGACAATTATTGTTTTTTAAAATAAATGATTAGTTTGTTGTCTTAAATTTGTCATACCCGTTATATATTTTCTTAGCCTATACTTGAATTGAAGTGCAGTCGGATGGTCGAACAGTCCACCTTTGGAACGCATGGCGCCAAAAAAATTTTCTACAATGTCTTTATTTAGCCGACTTGTTAGAATATATTTAATTTTATATTTTTCCGCCAAGTATGAAAACAAATTATCGAGGGATGCATTATTTATCAAAATTCCTCTCCGGAAAGGTTTCCGCTGTTTTTTTTTTTTCAAATAAATCTGCTCCCATAATTTCGGACATTTTTGTCAATAAGCCTCTTTGGTATTCCAGTTCTTTATCATACTCCTGGGTTGAAGGAATCGAGTTCGACGTCTTCAGTTTCGAATTAAATAAGTCAAACCAATCGTTGAGTAATTTAAAAAAGTCTGCCGTCTCACATGCATTTTCCACCTCGTATCCCAATGAATAGCAGCGTCTGATTGCGCTGGCGGTAGTATTTGAAAATAATTTGGTAGCATACTTAACCTTTTGCTTAGCCATCGAGGGAAGATTTATGTGATCTTCGTTTATCTTAAACAAAATCGATATTTCGGACTGCCCACAGTGATTAATTGCTTGTTGAATTGTCGTCTTTGTTAATTTTTTTCCGTTGATGTTTAATTCGGAATCGACGTAGTTATTACGAATCAATTTAATTAAATGTGGTGTGTCCGCAAAAGCAAAAATTTTTAAGTTCTCATCGGATGGATGGATGTACCAGGATTTTGCTAAAAAAAAAAATTATTTATATTTTGTTTTCATAATTGGCACTCTTACTTTCTGAAATTCCAAGCTCTCTCCGAAGTCGTTGGATCCCAGCACCCAAATCAGAGACAATTGCCACTACCATATATCCACGCTCGTACAGTTTTTTAAGAATATCATTAAGAGTATCCGGGTCCATTCAAGAGTTGAAGTCAAAAAACACAGGTTGCTTCCATGATTTCTTGATGCCGCGAACGATAGCCAGTTGAACATAATTGCTTGGCTCGTATACCACGTCCGCGGAACTATCATATTCGAAAGCAGCTGTCACTTTCATCTCGTCAAAAGCCAACACGCACAGTTTATCTACTTCATCCATATCCTCATTTCGCATCAGGTCAATAACGAAATCCAGGGTACCCGTCTGTATGTTCACATCGGACAACCAATTATATAATGTCGAACGACTGGGCAAAGGAAATCCCTTTTTATATAAGTGATTGTACGCCCGAGGGCCTGCGACATGAAGACAAATGGCCGCTGATATGTCGCATGCATTGAATTTAGTTCTTTTTCCACCAGTTTTCAAAATTTTAATTTGGGTCTCGGTGAAAATTTGTTCTAATGACTCTTCCAATTTTCGAAACTCATCAAGCTGCTGGCGTAAGTCATGAATTTCTTTGTCCTTGTCATCCAATTTTTGCCTCACGCTCCGGTTTTCCATACAAATGTCACACTCTTGCGCCCTACATTATTGTTTTCAAATATATATTCAATGCAACTAATAGTAAATACTTTCTCACAGTAAACTTACTCTGTTTGCATGGAAGAATTGGCGTAGCCTTTTTTTACAAATTCTGGTTCTTCGGGTTCATCTGGGTCTTTTACCGGAACGGCATCGGAATTTAGTCGCATTCTTTTACGTGGCTTCCCATTTTTACATAAGGAGCTAAACTGGGAAGCTTTTTATAATGCGTTGTGCATATTCTTGAGCTTGCTGTCAGGCCACAGCCTAGCGACTGCTCTCACAACTTTCTTTCTCCCTCACATTGCGGTGCTGTCAATAAGGCCACTCCAAGTACATGTTTGCAGCAAGTAGAACAATATGCCATGTTGACACAAGGGTTAACAAATTTTAATTTAACAAAATCGTTTTAGCACAACCTTCCGTGTCAAAAATCAAACATGTACTGATTTCAGTGCCTGACGAGAGAGCGACATGTGTTGACTGGACTACCGTTCTAATTGTATCATGATCAGGGGCACGTACTCGTTCTCCCACGACCTTTCACTTAAGGGGTTACATACACTTGCGCGCGCGGAAAAATAGGCTTTTTTAAGATTTTTTTTGTGGAATAACAAAGCAACTTGTCGTGAAACACTCAATGTATATTTATTTGTACACTTTCTGAGATTCTTCATGAAATTTTCCAAAAGAAAATATTTATTTTTGTAGTTGCTGTAGGCCATAATGCAAAAACACAATTTTTCAAATATCGTCCGCGGTGACCACGATAACGAAGGATGTGCTCATCCGAAATACAAAAACAGAAAAAATTTATGTAGTTTACACTTATACGCTGTGCGTGGACGAAGGATTTTGCAAAACAAAATTTTTTACGAAAATTATGATCGTTTTACTAAAAAAAACCGGTTTTGAACGTATACATTTTTGGTTTTTACATCAGGAAAAAAAAAGTTTTGCCTTAAATTAAAAATCCTTCGTCCACGCACTGGCCAATATTGTTGTTAATAAGCCTGCAAAATTTCAGACTGACCGAGTTAACGGTTCTTTAGTAATCGTGGTCACCGCAACCCCACTTTTTGAAAAAAACAGTTTCGAGATAATCGTGTGTAAAGAATGATTCGCCGTTGACTCGTAGTGCAGATAGCGCGCTATAAATAGCTGCCAATCCGGTTCTAATGCTCAGAATTTTATGATTTTTTGGGAAAACATTCTCCAAGATATGTACTTTCAGAAAATGCAATAAAAAAAATTTCGATTTTTTTGACAAACGCAAGTGTATATAACCCCTTAAAAAAAGAGACGGGGTGTAATGGAAAAAGGCGCGCCGCACCGATCCCGGGCGGGAGCGATCTCGCGCTACATCGATCCTGGCTCGCGAGTAATCCTGAGTAAAAGGGACGGGGTGTATTGAAGAAGGGAGCTAATTTCCTATGAAGGACGGTCACCAACGACCCTTGAAAAGGACAGTCTGTAATTTTCCCAAACTTTCTCCACATACAACTGATCGAATGCTAGAAACAACATGTTGAATTAGTTAACTCAACTGGGAATGCGTGGGAGCTGGGTAAATGGATACACTTGTAACAGTTTCTCAACGAGGACGGTCACCCAAGACCCTTGAAAGGGACAGTCTGTGATTTTCCACACTCCTTCAACATACAACCGATCGAATGCTTTAAAAAACATATTCAATTAATCCACCAACAAAGGACATGAGGTAAAAGGATCCTGTTGCATCGGTTTCTCAACAAACTCGGGAACCATCGCACCCCATTCACTTAAATCCAAGAAACCCAAATCTGAAAGTAACGGCTGTAAAAGAATTTTACCAATTCCCGTTTCCCAATAAAAAATTAATGAAATTTTATTTTTTTTGTATATAATAGGTATATTTTTATTTTTAAAGTACAATATTCAGGAACGATGTTCTAAATTAACATACATTTTCATAATTTTTAGATATTTTCGTGGGCGTACAGTGAAGAAATGACATGCGCAAGTATCAACACCTTGACTAACTTCATCGATAGCCCAGCAAATGTGAAATGTTGTCCATGTATATTAGAAACCATCGGTGTATCAGCCATCCTCGTATTTGTTAGCAGGGATGGTATAAGTACCATCCACCATCCCATTTAGCATTTAGTATTCAGCAGTCAGAATGTAGTATCTAGTAATTAGTATTTAGTATTTAAGTGAGATGAAGGAGTAGGGATTATCGGATGAAGAGAAGACGGTCACTCTGCGATTGACGACGAATAAGAAATATTGGCGCAACTTGTACATACGAATAAAATTAAAATTAAAATCGCAATAAATAAAATAAATCATCGCCTAAGACACGAAACAACCAGAGATCTGCAACGAGTAAAAAGTTATCGGGTAGTACCCAATCATTTACTCGGATCGTATATGATCGTCTCGTTCAGATCAGCTGATTGGAGTGATCGTTGGGCACATACTTGTATAGAGTATATTTGATCATAGAGATCGTTCGCTTCTTGAGCATGATTGAACGTGATCGTTCACAAACACTGAGTTGATCGTTTGTGATCGTACGAAGCCATCTGCACGAATGCGTTTGATCGTGTACTTAGGTTCATTTCTGTTCGGATCGCGCTCGTTGAACCGAACTTTTTGTGTGCTATTGGCTTAATTTGTAATGAGTTGCCCGGCACGCGTAGTGTTTAACCAATAAGATTACAATTTAAATTTAATTTAGTTTATGAAAAACTGATAATTTTAAGTTTATGAAAAACTGATAATTTTAATTTTGTTAATTAGTTAATAAACATCCATACATCAAAATAATTTATTTATATATTACAATTGCATCTTAAGAATTGTATTATTTCTTGAGATGCAATTGTAATAAATAAGAATTGCGTTATCATTCCGGCGTAACAAACACACACAAAATTTATAAATGCATGCTCATTTCTGAACGATTAACTCGAGTACTGAGCGATCAATCCCTGCGCAACACACATACAAATCAAAACGTTCATGCTCTGTTCGGGACGACGCACTCTTAGCTACGATCATTCCCTTTACTCGTTCACGAAGCTCAAAATGAGCGTTTTGATCGTTCCGAAGCGATCAGATCTGATGCACGAACATGCACACAAAATGCTTACTCGTTCCTGATTATTCTTTCGGCTTTTGCTTCGGGTATGCATCATGAACGATCATATTTCGGCTGAGCGAAGTGAGTTGAACTGAGCGAAAATTTTTGTATGGTGATCGAGATGATTCGATCATACCCGTTGCAGATCTCTGATATCAACTTCAGAAGTGGGATAGCAACTTTTGTACGCAACCGCCTACATCACTATTTCGGGTTAACCGCAAAATTTTAAGTGGCGTCACCCACGAAATTGGACATGAATAAATCAGATATTGTGGATTGGCTGAAGGCCAATGAAATTGAGTTCCCAAACAGCGGAACGCTTCGACAACTGCGAAAACTTGCTTTGGATGCTGGTTGCCGAGACGTTTACGAAATCCCTGAAACTACATCGGA
The DNA here is from genome assembly GCA_018151655.1 of Drosophila bocqueti. Taxonomy (NCBI): domain Eukaryota; kingdom Metazoa; phylum Arthropoda; class Insecta; order Diptera; family Drosophilidae; genus Drosophila; species Drosophila bocqueti. The sequence goes on from JAECXF010000040.1 coordinate 573,373, forward strand.
AGGAGAAGACACCAAAGTGGAGGTATTAAGCCAGGGGATCGAGAGCGTGCAAGTTAACAACGAACTCCCAGGTTAGCATCAGCACGTCTATTTTTATTCCTCCTATTAATATTAATCATTTTATTACCCATAATTTATTAATATTAATAATAATTTATAATATTAATATTATAATTATTACTCCACTCATGTATGGTCCACCCCAAATTGGGTCCACCCTAATTGGCCCGAGAGATGAGCCAACATATTGCGCCCTTATGGGCCGTGGCTTTGTCCCATTGGCTAGCAGCGATCGTATGACTTCTGCAAAATGTGCATGGTCAGCGGTCTGCCACGGGCATCCGGTCATGCATGAGCTTTTGTTAGTTCTTAAGTTCAGTTCTGATTTTATATTCAATTAATAAAGAGCACAAGCTCATATAACGAACTCCGGCACTTAGCCGTTAAACCTTTTTATTACAAAATATACCGGCTGAGACTCTAGGCCAGCGGTATTGAAGGACAGTCTCCTTCCAACGTAATCATCCTATTTCATCATAGAAACAGGACGGCCAACCGGTTCCCCACTGGACAACCAGCAACAGCCAACCGGCTACCTACTCTGGGAGACAACGACGAGGGATATATTATTGCCAACCTCCCACTCCACTTAATAACTGGCGCCCAACTACTCTTCGAACCTACCCTGAAGATCATATAATGTAAGTGACTGTGCGACTAAGATAGCACCAGGTCATGATACTGTAATAAACGAATAAATAAAGTGTGCCTGTGAGTTCTGCATACCTCGCCAGTAAAAATTCCGTACAGTGTAAAATCCCGATATATATATTTCTTTGCATTTTTGTGTGGCGATTATGCCCCGCACCTTTCCCCTGGAGTATTCTGTGAATTTACTTAATTTGCATGTGTCTAAATTTAAATAAAGAAACGTAGAAATTTTGTGCCCAGTGTATCTGTGTGTTTGCTAAGCCTGTGCTTCGCTCCAACCATTTCCCAACTGGAATTTTTCTTGGGATGTATAACTCAGCGTTTTTATTGTGATGTTTTCTCGAATTTTCTGTGACTCCACTCTCTGTGCAGCAACTCCAGCAAACGATTGCAAAGTTTTACACATATAAATTCTGCGGGTTTATTATTATATTTTCTCTCAAATTTGTTATACTTCGCCCACTGTGTTGTGACTCCTCTAAAATATTGTACATCGTCGCCAGACCCTGACTTAGCTACAAGTGTTGGCCAACTAAAAGCGGTGCGCGAAACGCAAATTTTACCTTTATTCGCCACCCATATTACTGCCAATTAATTCACTCAGCTTCATTTGCGGCCGATGAATTGGGAATATAGGGAAGTGAAGCAAGAAGTAGACAGTGACGATAGTGAAGAAATCGGATTTTGCCCCGCAGTGAGACAAACAGACTCATCAGAAATGAATGCAGAAATGGTCCAAGCGCTCATAACAAATGCCGTCAACGCCGCGCTAACCGTTAAAAACCAGGTCAGCTCGTTAACTGTGCAGGCACCACAAGTGGAAGTTTATGAAAGGGTAACGCCGGACCCCAGCATAAAGTGTGATGTCAAGTTAGATATTGTGAAATCGCTCCCAACCTTTAGCGGCAGCCACGATGAATACGTGTCTTGGAGGCAGGCCGCATCAGATGCGTACGAGGTATTCAAGAGATACAAGGGCAGCGAGGCCCACTATGAAGCAGTGGTAATTATTAAAAACAAAATTTGTGGTAACGCGCGAGCGCTCCTCACGTCACATAATACTGTGCTAAATTTCGATGCAATTCTGGCTGGACTGCACATACCCGGACAAAACGTCGCTACGAGTATTACGTCAAAATCTCGAGATGGTTCAACAACGTGATGCCGATCTTATGGCATACTATGACGAAGTCGAGAGGAAACTCACGCTCGTCACGAACAAAATAGTTATGTCGCATAGTGCGGACACGGCAACTATCTTAAATAAGGAGGTTAGGGACGATGCCCTACACGCATTTATTGCTGGGCTGAAAAGACCGCTCAAAGCACTGGTGCTACCAGCACAACCAAAAGACCTTACGACTGCGTTAGCGCTTGCGCGGGAGGCTGAAAATAGCATTGAAAGAAGTGCATTCGCGGCGTCATACGCAAAGGCCATCGAAGACAAGGCTCTTGTGCACGATGGCAACAGGCGTACTAATAAATTTCAGGGAAAGCAAGGAAAGGGGAGGAAAAAAATCCACACTTCCTTCCTAAACAAGCCCACAAGGAGAACCCCCCCCTGAAGCAACGCCCCCCCACCAAAAAAAAAAAAAAAAAAACAACCACAGAAAAACCCCCCCACCCCAACCAAATTTAGGAAAAAAAATAAAAAAGAAAAAAAAAAAAAAAAAAAAAAAAAAAAAAAAAAAAAAAAACTTAGCCTTAATAAGAAAAAAAAAACCAAAAAAAAAAAAAAAAAAAAAAAAAAAAAAAAAAAGAAAGAAAGAAGAAAAAAAAAAAAAAAAAAATAAATAATTTTATAAAAAAACTCCCCCCCCCCCCCCAACAAAAAAAAATTGGTAGAAAAAAAAAAAAAAAAAAAAAAAAAAAACGGGGAGCAAAAAAAAAACAAAAAAAAAAAAAAAAAAAAAAAAAAAAAAATAACCCTTCAAAACCCCCTTTAACTAACAATTTTAAAAACTCCTTTAAAAAAAAAAAATAACGTGCAACGTTTATAAAGCACAGTATTGACCAAGATCTGACTTTGCAGGGGCACGCTATAGGGTCCGGCTCTAGCTCGTCGGCTTTGGGGGTGGTGGTCTTGCTCCGTCTGATCTGGCATTGTCCTATTATTTATTAATCAAGAATTGAGCGTGCTGCGACGGCATACGAAAAGATATCGGAAATCGGGTAGAGAAACGTAAACAAATTCCAAGAGAGACAGTTGAATGAGGTTAGAAAAGAAGAAAAGAAGAGCAGAGAAATTCGGTGATGAGACGTAGGTGTTGTTACGTCATCGGAGACCCGCCCAACCTATGATCACAATCTTCGAGTCTTGCTCGAGTGATCCCTTCTGATACCCTTTACGACTGCAGAATCATCCGCTGAGTTCAGCTAAATAATTAGTCCATGATTTCGATAACATACATTTTAATAAGATAAATTAAGTCTAACAGCATAGTGGAGTTTCCTTCCTACTACAAAAGGGGTTTAATTAGGCAGTGCCTAAGAGTAGGATATAGATCCATAATAATAAACAAAATATGAGGTAAAAGATAGAAAATAATAATTAATTAGATAAGGTAGGCTAAATAAAGAATACTATTAAGATAGCGTATAAGTATTATTTCATTGTGGGTTTCTTAGGTTATTTAATAGTTTTAATTAATATCTTTAAATATTGTTTAGCATGAATAAATTTCCTAATTTTATTTCTTTTTAATTTCATAAACTTTTCTTTCAGTGTTCATCGTGTATTCCAAAATATTTATTCTTTTAACGAAGATAAGTCGGTTTTGTTTGTTTCGGTTAGAAGTATGTAGTTTTAAATAAATTCATAATGATTTTTAATTATCCATTTACGTTAGCGTTTAATTGGCAAATATAGGAGTTGTGTAGCGACTTTTATTTAAATTAAATATTTGGCAAAATAATGGCCAATGTGTTGGTTGTAACTCACAGTGAAATAAATTTTCCAGCGACGAAAGATCGATCTCCCGAGCGATGGCTGTAAAGGAATGCGACTTAAAATCGCCATGGGTTAATTTAAACAAATAGTGTTCACAACTTGTAGCCAGCTAAATCTTTTAAAATTTCTTTTAACCTCAAAACCGTATTAGTTCAAGACTGCTTAATTATTTATTTTACAATTACTTATGGAACGGCTAAATCATTTCCTTATATAATTTCTCTTCGAACACTTTTAAATTAATTAAAATTAATTTAATTTACGAATTTTAGTTTCGTTCAATTTCAGTCCACATCATTTCATTTCAATGATCCTGCTCTTTTCTAGTTAACAATAATTAAATTTAAATTTAAATTAATTAATATCAAAATTCTTTCTCTCAGTGTAGGTAAGGTAAACAAACGTTGACCGCATGGCACTCGCCAAAAATTAGGGAACTCGTGACCGATTATAAAATAATGTGTGGTTCACTTCCAATAAATATTCGGTTCTCTTATCGAGGGATCACTGTATGGGGGCGAAAAGCCAACATTTTCCATGTCGGCATTAACCACAATTTTCACCCTAACCTGTTTAACGGACTGGGTTCGGACACGAGTAAGGGACCTAAATCTGCCTTTTGGCCACCTTCACGGCCATGGCCGGCTGCACTGAGAACACTAGGGGACTACATCCGCGCTATCTATTTATTTAATGTTCTGGCTAGGGCTGCTACACTTGTGAGGTTAAATTCCCTCGGTGCTCCGCTGGACGGAGGTGCTCCGCTGGACGGAGGTGCTCCTCTGGACGGAGGCTTGACGCGGCCTCCTTGGCCGCCGAGCTAGATGCTGCGCCTTTCTAGGCGATGATGCGGCTGGTGCTAAAGATGCGCCTTCCTAGGCGATGATGCCGGTGCGGAGTCCGCTGCCCCGAGAGGGGGTGCTCCGCTGGACGCTCAAGAAAAAATCACAATCGGCGAGCGGCGCCTGCGCTGCGGCTGCTGGAACACGCACTCCGTTAATTCCTCGTATGCCAATGGCCGAGGGGGCGCTCCGCCGTTTTGTTCGCTGCTTCAGAAAGGGGTGCTCCACTGGACACTCCCTATTTCACATGATCGCGAAACAAAGATTTTGTCAAAATCACGACAGAAAACTACGGGCATTTTGGTGGCTTACCTTGCCTTCCGCCAACTTAATAAAATTTGAGAAAATATTCCCTCGTGGGAAAGAAGCGCTAAGTCGATGCCTTGGTTATGTTTGGTTATATTGAACCCGCACTCGATTATAACGCGTGTGGTCGCTTCGGAATTTTCCATTAAAAGATTGGCAATAATTGGCAACGCACTATTTACGTATATAATTAAAGTGCATACTTTCAGGCCAAAATATATATATGGGTCAAAATGCTTCAGGCGCCGTTACAAAACCCCCCACTAAAATCCAACTAGGGTATTTGTAGCAGATACCCTAGATGGATACCGCCTGAAGCTAAGTCATTGACGAATGTCCTTAGCATGATACGTTCCTATCAATCGACCCTGTAGGTCTTCCAATTCGTAATAGCAATTACCTAACTTCTTACGAACTCGGGCTTTAACAAATGAAGGTCCGAACTTGGCATTATAACCCGTTTGAAAACAACTCTGACGAAAGTTACGACGAAATACCTCTTGACCATCCCTGAAATTTACGGTATTAGATCGAAGATTGTATCGTCTTTCATTATCGTCATGCATCTTCTGCATACGTTTCTTAGCCTCTGAATGTATAATCTCAAAAGAGTCCGGACGGTTGAACATGATGGACCTATCGTCGAGCAAATTAAGCTTCCTGAGGAGAGAATAAGTTGAACCCGAGGTAACCATATGCTGACCATAGACCATATAGTAGGGTGAAGTTCCAATACTAGAATGCACCGATGAACGCAACGCACAGCAAATCCTGCTCAAATATTCATCCCAGTCCTTCTGGTCAGAACGTACGTAAGCCCTAATTCCTGAGATGACAGAACGATTGACACGTTCTGAAGCGTTAGCTTGAGGGGCATGCACTGCTGTAAATACGTGCGTTACTCCGTACTGGCGCATCAATTTCTTAAAACCGTCTGCACGAAACTGGGAGCCGTTATCCGAAACGATAGTTTCAGGCACCCCAAATGTCAAAAAAAGTTCATTCTCGAGGTAATTAACTACTACATCCGTGTTAATCTTCTTAACCGGTTTCAAAAAGACATATTTAGAGAAATGATCGAGCACTATAAAGATACCGATATTTCCACTTCGGGATCTCGGATATGGACCGAGAAAATCAATAAAAAGTCGTTGGAATAACCGCTGGGTCTCTGGAGCTTTTCCTAACGGAGGTCTAAGAGAGGAATTCGGCGCCTTGGTGGATTTGCACACCTCGCAAACGTTGACATAAGCCTTTACGTCTTTTACGAGTCCTGGCCAATAATAATATCGCCTAATTCTCTCAATGGTTTTATGTATCCCGCCGTGCGAGCATAACGGACTGTCATGAGCATGCGCGAGGACTTCTGGAACCATTTCCCTGGGTAACCATAGCTTCCATGCATATTCATCCCGTCAGATGTTCTGCCTTCCTATATAAGTACCCATTATCAACTTTTAGGTCAGGAAAATTCGCTTCGTTAGCACTGATACTTTGGATTAATTCCTGATATTCAGTTGATTTAAAATGAATCGAATTCAAATCAACAAGTAGACCATCTTGCAAATCTACAGCAGCAAGTTCGTCTTCGTTGAACCGAGACAATGAATCGGGAACTACGCTCAAAGACCCCTTGCGGTGATCGATTTGAAACTTAAAGGGCTGTAGAGCGATCGCCCATCGTCCCAACCGGGAGTTTAAGTCACGATTGGCCATAAGCCACTTGAGCGATGCGTGATCTGTGATTATTTGAAACTTGTGACCTTCGACGTACGCTCGGAAATGTTTAAGAGCAACTATGGCCGCCAAACACTCTTGTTCCGTGACCGTATAGTTGCGTTGAGCTTTGTTCAGCTTCTTTGACACGAAAGCAATCGGTCGTTCGTCACCTTCCTCAGAAACCTGAACCAAAACGGCTCCTACTCCTGTCTTGCTTGCATCACAGTGTATCGAGAAGGGCTTCGAAAAATCTGGATTACACAACACCGGTGCTTCCGTGAGACATTTCTTTAGCTCATGAAAAGCCTTGATTGCTTCTGGGGTTAAACTGAATTTTCGCTTTGTAGTCATTAAATCGGTCAACGGAGCAGACAAAGCAGCGAAATTTGGAACAAACTTCCTATACCAACCGCAAAGGCCCATGAAACTTCTAAGTCCTCGCAAGGTTTTAGGAATCGGAAAGTTAGTGATCGCTGCTACTTTTTCAGGATCTGTGCGTATCCCGCCGTCACCAATGATATGTCCCAAATATCGAACTCGCTTCATACAAAAATGGCTCTTACCGACGTTAATTGTCAGTCCTGCTCTCCTTATGTGTAAAGCCAGCTCTCTGACGACCTCTAAATGCGTCTCAAAGCTTGAAGAAACAATCAACAAGTCGTCTAGATAAACGAAAACTTCGTTTCGATAATGCGGCGGTACGACTTTGTCCATTAGTCTAGACATAGTACTTGTCGCATTACAAATGCCAAATGGCATCACTTTGAATTGGTAGAGCGGTCTACCTGGGACCGTAAAGGCCGTCTTATCACGAGAATTGACATCTAAAGGCACTTGCCAATAGGCATCCTTCAAATCTAAACTGGTTATAAATTCTGCCTTCGGAAGTCTGCTTAAGATACCACTAATCTGAGGCAAGGGATATGCGTCTTTCTCGGTAAAACTATTTACCTTCCGACAGTCAAGACAAATTCGAACTTTGCCAGGCTTCGTTACCATTACTATAGGTGAAGACCAAGCACTTTGTGATTCTTCTATCACACCCAATTGCAACATTCTGTCTATTTCTGTATACATGGCTTTTTCCACGGCTGGTGATACCGGGAAATGACGTTGTTTTATGGGTTTTGCATTGCCCACGTCAATAGAATGAGTGATTAAGCTAGTTTTACCCAGACCTTCTTGTGTGAATGACGGAAAGCAATTGATCACGTTCGATAGTTTTGCTCTCTGATCGTTAGATAACACATAAGAATCATCCACAACAATGTCACTCGACTTTTCTTCAGAAACTGCTCCCTCTTCTATCGATAAGCTTTTGGGAAGAAGGTCATACTGCCTCCAGAAATCTATTTCCAGGTACAAGTCGTGCTTCAGAGATGGCACTATATAAAGAGGTAAACATTTCTTAACATTTGCGTACTCTATCTCGACCTTGATTCGTCCTGCTATTCGCTGAGGACTTCCGTCGGCTGTGACAACATTCCTATCCAAAGATTTGAATGTGGAGTTGTCTCTCTCCAGCCCGGATGCTAAACTGCCTCCTATACAACTTATAGATGCTCCTGAATCGAGCAAGCCATAAACGGTGCGATCCATTAGACGAACTGGTATAAACGGTCGAGGATCCCTGGCTATATGAGGATTGGCACAAATGTAATCTAGGCCAAATTTACAACGTTTTACGCTTTGCCAAAAGCTTTTTATGCGCTTTGAACTACGAGTTTTGCGCTTCCGTAAGTCCGGTAAATAATTAATCTTAAGTACGTCCGGTATTTCTCCTAATTTAGGAATCTTTCGATGAAGCAGGGAAATATTTTGACTAGCTGCTACATCTAAAGAAGTGGGGTTATCGACTTTATGCGATATCCCAGTTAATCCGTCGTCATCGACTGATTTCTTAAGGCACTCGAAGTCTTCGGTTTTTACTGCAACCTCGACGTGCCGACTTTGGAGTTTTTTGCGCATTTAGCACAACTTGGTTTATACGTGTTAGGTACTCCACAACCATAACAAAAGACTTTCCGTTCGGATAAGCAGTCCTGGTATCTGTGGCCTTCTTCCCTACAGTTCCAGCATACTAGAGAGAATGCATCAATCCCTAGCTCTGTCTCATCCTCAAAATCATTTTGCTCTTCTAACTCCTGGGCTATCTCTGAGATCTCACGCCTAAACGGACTGGACTTGGCGTATCCATGAGTCTTCTTCACTTCATTTAAGAAGACCTCGCGTCTTCTGCAAGTTTCTCTTAGCTCTGACACGGTTTGAATCTCGACGTTGAGAATCTCATGCCTGATCTCGGGACGTAAATTATTCTTTAAGACACGAACAAGCTTACGAGCGGACCAAGGAACTTCCAATTGATCAACCAATGCCGATATGCTATCGTAATAGCTGTCGAAAGATTCGCTGGTCTTCTGCTTCCTATTTCTGATGAGATCTTCGATGTCTACATCGTCCCTTTCCTCGCGGAATTGTACTCGCAAGGCGGAACACAACAAATCCCATTGGATTCTCCTCACGGACTTGTGGTACCTCCAATAAAACTCATAGGCTTTACCTTCAAAAAGGACACTGGCATGTCTGCACAGTACAGTAAAGTTCCCTTCTAAGGTCTGGTGTGTGAGGGCCTCCACTCTGTATATGAAGTTGTCCACCGACACTCCGACTCCTGAGTACTTCACTTTCCACCCATTCAGGATCTGCACGACCTTATCCGGCCGGTTATTTAAATCGGACACAAGACTTCTTTGAGAATTAGGTGACCCCGCCTGATTTAAACCTCTCCTGGAGCCTGCCTTGACCTTCTGATGTATGCGAAGGTGGATTAGGTCTTATTTCTCCATTCAAATTCGTATTGTCTGGAGTAACGACCAATCGTTGTAGACTTTCCTCAACTGAACTCTGAACTAACCCTACCAATCTCTCTGACAGAGACGTGAGCAATCTCCGCTCCATATGCAGCCAACTACTCGGGTCATCACGGTTTGGTTGGTTTGCATCCGTATCTTCATAGGTAGTACTTTTACTACGTCGGTTCTTATCCGATCCTGATGGTTCTATCGAAACATCCTCCAAAATCAAACCCTTAGAACGCGTTTGCGGACCAATAGGCCTGCAAGGCACTAAGCAAACGGGACATTTATCATTCCCCTTAAAATGACTCTCAATACACTTCTTGTGAAACTCATGTTGGCATGACGTCACGTACACGTCTGCACCAACTCTTATTTCGGTTTCGCACACCGGGCAAAACGGCGCCGAGGTACCGACAGGAGATCGAATCATCTCGAAAAAGAAAAATAAGATAACGATAAACTGAATGCGATAAAGATATTCGGTAGCACTAAGCTAAGCGAAAAAGATAAACTCAAAATACTCAAAAGATACTGATTGAACTCTATGCTAGATGTCTAGCAAGTCGAAGGGTATTAATATTGTTCACCGAAATTTCCTTTATGGAATTTAAAAGTAATAGGTTAAAGAAGAATAGTAATATAGAGTGAAAGTTATCTGCCGAATCGTTCCGGACAGAGTGTCGTTCGAAAACAACTCAACTGTTTTCCAAGGATGCTTCCTACAGATAAAATAATGAGGGTAATCTGTTAAATCATTCCGGACAGAGTGTTGTTCGAAAACAACTAAACTGTTTTCCAAGGATAATTCCTACAGAAAATAGTAACATTCTCAACTTCGATTGGATATGACCTACTCGTAAGATATGTCTATATATTCCAAATCTTTGTTTTCGAATTCGATTTAGAAGTTGTTTGAACTAAGAGTACGGTACTTTTGCTTGGGCCAGAGGAACAACCGAGGTTACTTTCGCGTCTGTTTTCCGCAAACAATTAACCCAACAATTAATTCAAAAAGAAAACGAATTTACACGCTGTATGTTTTGGTCTGGTCAATATGATTCCATATGAGTTCCAGAACCTTGACGGTTTACACGGAAAAATATAATATTTCTGAATATAGAGTATAGAAAGTAATATCTCCCTTTTCCAACTTTTGGAATTTATTTAAAAATGAGTCTTAATGAGTCTTAATGAGTCTTACTCACTAAGGCCAACACGTTGGGGCGCCACTTTATTAATAAAATAATAATAATCATAACTGTAACGTGCAACGTTTATAAAGCACAGTATTGACCAAGATCTGACTTTGCGGGGGCACGCTATAGGGTCCGGCTCTAGCTCGTCGGCTTTGGGGGTGGTGGTCTTGCTCCGTCTGATCTGGCATTGTCCTATTATTTATTAATCAAGAATGAGCGTGCTGCGACGGCATACGAAAAGATATCGGAAATCGGGTAGAGAAACGTAAACAAATTCCAAGAGAGACAGTTGAATGAGGTTAGAAAAGAAGAAAAGAAGAGCAGAGAAATTCGGTGATGAGACGTAGGTGTTGTTACGTCATCGGAGACCCGCCCAACCTATGATCACAATCTTCGAGTCTTGCTCGAGTGATCCCTTTTGACACCCTTTACGACTGCAGAATCATCCGCTGAGTTCAGCTAAATAATTAGTCCATGATTTCGATAACATATATTTTAATAAGATAAATTAAGTCTAACAGCATAGTGGAGTTTCCTTCCTACTACAAAAGGGGTTTAATTAGGCAGTGCCTAAGAGTAAGATATAGATCCATAATAATAAACAAAATATGAGGTAAAAGACAGAATATAATAATTAATTAGATAAGGTAGGCTAAATAAAGAATACTATTAAGATAGCGTATAAGTATTATTTCATTGTGGGTTTCTTAGGTTATTTAATAGTTTTAATTAATATCTTTAAATTTTGTTTAGCATAATTAAGTTTTCCTAATTTTATTTCATTTTAATTTCATAAACTTTTCTTTCAGTGTTTATCGTATATTCCAAAGTATTCCAAAGTATTTATTCTTTTAACGAAGATAAGTCGGTTTTGATTGTTTCGGTTTTAAGTATATAGTGTTAAATAAATTCATAATGATTTTTAATTATCCATTTACGTTAGCGTTTGATTGGCAAATATAGGAGTTGTGTAGCGACTTTTATTTAAATTAAATATTTGGCAAAATAATGGCCAATGTGTTGCTTGTAACTCACAGTGAAATAATTTTCCAGCGACGAAAGATCGATCTCCCGAGCGATGGCTGTAAAAGAATGCGACTTAAGATCGCCATGGGTTAATTTAAACAAATAGTGTTCACAACTTGTAGCCAGCTAAATCTTTAACAAAAATTCTTTTAACCTCAAAAACCGTATTAGCTCAAGACTGCTTAATTATTAATATTTTTCTATTATTTATGGAACGGCTAACTCATTTCCTCATATAATTTCTCTTTGAACACTTTTAAATTAATTAAAATTAATTTAATTTACGAATTTTAGTTTCGTTCAATTTCAGTCCACATCATTTCATTTCAATAATTCTGCTCTTTTCTAGTTAATAATAATTAAATTTTAATTTAAATTAATTAATATCAAAATTCTTTCTCTCAGTGTAGGTAAGGTAAACAAACGTTGACCGCATGGCACTCGCCAAAAATTAGGGAACTCGTGACCGATTATAAAATAATGTGTGGTTCACTTCCAATAAATATTCGGTTCTCTTATCGAGGGATCACTGTATGGGGCCGAAAAGCCAACATTTTCCAAGTCGGCATTAACCACAATTTTCACCCTAACCTGTTTAACGGACTGGGTTCGGACACGAGTAAGGGACCTAAATCTGCCTTTTGGCCACCTTCACGGCCATGGCCGACTGCACTGAGGACACTAGGGGACTACATCCGCACTATTTATTTATTTAATGTTCTGGCTAGGGCTGCTACACTTGTGAGGTTAAATTCCCTCGGTGCTCCGCTGGACGGAGGTGCTCCGCTGGACGGAGGTGCTCCTCTGGACGGAGGCTTGACGCGGCCTCCTTGGCCGCCGAGCTAGATGCTGCGCCTTTCTAGGCGATGATGCCGGTGCGGAGTCCGCTGCCCCGAGAGGGGGGTGCTCCGCTGGACGGTCAAGAAAAATCACTATCGGCGAGCGGCGCCTGCGCTGCGGCAGCTGGGACACGCACTCCGTTAATTCCTCGTATGCCAATGGCCGAGGGGGCGCTCCGCCGTCTTGTTCGCTGCTTCCGAAAGGGGTGCTCCTCTGGACACTCCCTATTTCACATGGTCGCGAAACAAAGATTTTGTCAAAATCACGACAGAAAACTATGGGCATTTTGGTGGCTTACCTTGCCTTCCGCCAACTTAATAAAACTTGAGAAAATATTCCCTCGTGGGAAAGAAGCACTAAGTCGATGACTTGGTTATGTTTGGTTATATTGAACCCGCACTCGATTATAACGCGTGTGGTCGCTTCGGAATTTTCCATTAAAAGAACGAGACCGGAATTTGGACTCAGGCCGGTGAAGTTGGCCGTGGTTCCAAAGCTAAGCTTTTTAGACTGCAACTCTGTTACAGCTGCTCACTATCGGTTGCTCCGATGCAGTTGCAGCCGGAGTGCAATAATTGGCAACGCCCTATTTACATATATAATTAAAGTGCATACTTTCAGGCCAAAATATATATATGGGTCAAAAATGCTTCAGGCGCCGTTACAAGAACAAGTGCTTAATGCGCATTTTTGGGTTAGACGCCCCATTTTTCCTGTTGGACACACTGAGCACGTTCGATGCTATAATAGGCTTCGACTCGCTAACGCGAGCAGGAGTGGCATTGAACTTAGGCGACAGCGTAATAAAATACGCAAACGTCACTGAAAAGCTCAAATTCTTTGACTGTGAAAACGTTAATTTCACTAAAATTGATGACATAGTGGTACCAAATTCGGTGAAAGCCGAATTTAAAAATGTTATTCGGAAAAGAATATAGGTGTTTTCGACCTCTAACGAGGCGCTAACTTTCAACACCTCGGTCACCGCCACTATTCGAACTAAGAGTGACGAACCCGTCTACTCCAGATTATACCCTTACCCCATGGGGGCAGCAGACTTTGTTAAAAACGAGATCAAGGAGCTGCTGAGCAATGGCATTATAAGGCCTTCCAGATCCCCATACAACAGCCCTGCTTGGGTGGTTGACAAAAACTGACTGACGATAACGGCATCAAAAATAAGCGCTTGGTAATCGACTTTAGGAAACTAAATGAACAAACAAGTGCTGACCGCTACCCTATGCCAAACATTCCCTTGATTTTAGCGAACTTGGGAAAAGCCAGATACTTTACTACCCTAGACTTAAGGTCAGGGTATCACCAGATATACTTGGCCGAGAAGGACCGGGAAAAAACCTCTTTCTCAGTTAGGTTAGGTTAGGTTAGGGCGGTGACTAGCACGGCATAGAGCCGGGCCATCCACTTGAGCCTAAGGAGGCTCCTTGTGATGCCGCATAGGCTAGATCCCCCGTCCGCTGCAGGAGCTCATGGGCCAATGACCTACGTGAGAGAGGACCAACCCGATCCTTGGATGAACCGGGTTATCTGCCTCGGTGATGTTCCGCTTAGATCGGCGAGATCTAAGAGGGTGAAGAAGCCCAGGTACTGCAGTCTTCGTCTGCTTAGTGCCGGGCAGTGACAGAGGAGGTGGAGAACGGTCTCCTCCTCCTCCTCATCTCTACAGCTTCTGCAGAAGTAGTTGTGGTGCACCCGCAACCTGGACGCATGCGTTCCAAGCAGCCAGTGACCAGTAAGAGCCCTAATGGCAAGGGCGCAGCTTCCCCTGTTTAGTGACAGTAGCTCCTTGGAGCGTTTTGCTGATCGGCGTGGCCAGATCATTCTAGCATGGCGGCAGGAGGTTAGGTTTTCCCATTTCCTGTCCGCGAGAAGGTGGAAGTGCTCCTTGCACAGTAGTCTGCGAGTGGCCAAGGGCATGTCAACTAACTCCCTCTCCGGTTGGAGAGGGGAGGTTGTACCCTGCCGGGCCAGCTCATCGGCAGCGCAGTTACCCTCGATGTCCCTATGTCCTGGGACCCAGATGAGGTGGAGGTCGTACTGCTCCGCCATCTCGGGAAGAGATTTGCGGCAGTCGTTGATGGTCTTCGAGTTTGAAGAGATAGCTTCAAGTGACTTCAGGGCAGCCTGACTGTCCGAGAATATGCAAATAGAGGCGCCAGCCCCGATTGAGGGGAGCTGATGAAGGGCCTCTTTGATGGCGTAAACTTCCGCCTGAAAGACGCTGCAGTGGTCGGGTAGCCTAAAAGAGACGCTTAATCCCAGGTGTTCAGAGAATATACCTCCTCCCACCCGGCCGTCCAATTTAGAGCCATCCGTATAAATGTGAAGGGACCCTAGTGGTCCAGGTGGTCCTTGATTCCATTCCGTTCTATCGGGAATGGAAACTTGGAAGGGTGTGCTTGCTCCAGGAGTCGTGCGCAGGCCGCCTATCATACAGATCTCAGCCATGCGTTGGATTTTCCTAAGCTTGCCCAGGCAGGTGGACCGCTTTAGAGCTGGCCACCAGATTGCCACTCTATAAAGGAGTATCGGGCGGATAATGGCCGTGTACAGCCAACGGACTATTTTTGGGGTCATTCTCCATTTTAGCCCGATAGCCTTGCGGCAGGTATAGAGCGCGATTGTGGCCTTTTTGGCCCTTTCGTCCGTGTTAAGGGACCAATCGAGTTTCCTGTCTAAGATGAGACCAAGATACTTGGCCTGATATTTAAGGGGTAGGGGCACCCCGCAGAGCTTGGGGGGTACCATATTGGGGATTTTGTATTTCCTGGTAAAATGGACTAGTTCAGTCTTCGCTGGGTTTACACCCAGTCCGCATCTGGCAGTCCAATCCGCCAGAAACCGAAGGCTGTTGCTCATCCTATCGCAAAGGGTTTGCGGGAATTTTCCCGTGAACGCCAAGGCAACATCGTCCGCATAGGCCACAACTCGACAGCCACCCTCCTCTATGCCCTGTAGCAGCTCGTTGACCGCCACATTCCATAGGAGAGGGGAGAGGACTCCGCCTTGGGGTGTGCCTCTGTTGACTTGTCTGGAGATGGTTGACCCCCCAGTGTTGCCTCAACCGTTCTGCAGCGCAGTATCCGGTCAATGAGACCCACTGTGTGTTGATCAATCCCCAGCTTAGTCAGTGCCGTCGTGATTGAGCCTAGAAGGATGTTGTTGAAAGCGCCCTCAATATCTAGGAAGGCGACAAGTGTGAACTCCTTTTCGTGAAGCGATTTTTCTATTAAGGTGGTAAGCGAATGGAGTGCTGTCTCTGTCGATCTGCCTCTCCTATACGCATGTTGGCATCCAGATAGGGATGATTGGGGAATGTTAGTTCTGAGATGCAGACCAATGAGTCTCTCCAACGTCTTGAGTAGAAACGAGGAGAGACTAATCGGTCTGTAGTCCTTCGGCGTGCAATGCGATGGCTTGCCTGCCTTAGGGATGAAGACGACTTTTGAGCGGAGCCATTCACTTGGAATGACCCCTGTGTCGAGAATGATCGAGAAGATCAGTCGAAGCCTGGAAGTGGATAGATCGGCTGCGTAGCTAAGCTGTGCAGGAATGATGCCATCCACCCCTGGGGTTTTATATGGGCTAAAACTGTTTATTGCCCATTTGATGTTTCTATCACTAAGAAGGTAGTCCATTTCGGACGGACCCCGCCGTGTCGGGGGGTTAGGCGGACTGCTCTGAGACGAGCTAGCAGGAAAGTGAGCATCCAGGAGAACTCCGAGAGTTTCCTCACTAGAGGTCGTCCAGCTGTCATCAGGACGCTTGACAAAGCCCGGGTTGGTGGGTGTCGTCGATAGGACCTTCCGCAGCCTCTGAGTAGTCCTGGATTCCTGAGCAAAAGTCGGACCAGGCCCTTCTTTTGGCCTTTCTTAATTCCCTGTTATATAGGGCCAAATTTGTTTTGTATGAGCGCCACGATGCGTCCGTATTGTCGCTCTTGGCTTGGTTGAAGGACTGCCTCGTGGTCTTCTTGAGGCTACCTAATTCTTTGCACCACCACGGTGGCTTCTTCTCAGTCTTCCCCCCATTCCTACTACGGGGACAGTACCTATCCAGAGCCGTGCTACAAGCATCGGTAAAGGTTTTAACAAGGCACTCCAACCCCTCTGGACTGTAGTCCAGATTGGTTGGGGTTGGAAGGGGTTTTAGGATCTTATTCAACTGGGATCTATATTTCACCCAGTCAGTCCTTCGGAGGTTCCGAAAAGTGACCGGGTTGAATCTATCGAAGCCCAGCGTGAATTGGATGTACCTGTGGTCGGAGAAGGAGTGTTTCTCCAGCACCCTCCACGACTTTAAAGTATCCCTAAGAGATTCAGAGAGAAGGGTGATATCTAGTACCTCCCTGCGGTTTTTGATGATGAAGGTGGGTTCGTTCCCCGAGTTTCCCACCAGTAAATTGGATGCAAGGATAAAATCAAAAAGAGACTCACCCCTGTCGTTGGTGTCAGTGCTGCCCCACTGATGGTGATGGGCATTGGCGTCGCACCCGATGACCAAGTCCACGCCCAGCTTTTTGCTGTCCTCGGTGACTTACCTCAGGGTTGGGGGGATGGGGTCCTGATCGTGCCCCAGGTATGCGGAGCATATCCGGAGGGATCCATTTGGTCCCTCTAGACATGCTGTTAGGTTAAGTCCTTCTTAGCGAGTATGCAGGCTCGCGTTTTACCTGTTGTAGTGGCCGCGTACAGCCTATAGCCAGCTGCCCTCAGCCCCAGGATTCTGTCGCCACAGATCCAGGGCTCCTGTATGAGGACAGCGTCGGTGCCACCTTCCGCCAGGTGGTCGAGTAGAGCAGCGGAAGCTGCCTTACTGTGGTGGAGGTTTATCTGCAGGAATGTCAAAGACATTCTGCTTCTTGACCTCCACCACAGTAATGTCGGCGTCCGAGGTCGGCTCGTCCAGCCCGTCCTCCTCCTCGGACATCCCAACTTCGCGAAGGCCCCTCGCCAGTTCGCTTCCATCGGAGACGTAGCCCTCCAGAATGTCCTCTTCATCGGACAATCCTGGCGCCTCCTCGATATGAGGACCCTCCAGGTCAGGGTCCTCTTTCTTTAGGCCCGACTTGGCGTCGGCCTTGTAGACGCGCACGGCCACTCTCTCAAAGCCGTACCGAAGTAACCCCCGTTCTTCGTCAGCACCTCAGCTGTCCCCTCATTGAGAGTCAGGACAACCTGGCGCCTCGGACCAACGGCCTCCTCGACCTTGGCTACTCGCCAGTCGGAGGAGGGGAAGTCGGGATTACTCAACTGCAGCAGCTGGAGTATCTTAGCCGGTTCCGCCGGCTTGTGAGACAGCCATGCTCTGGCTCTCGGCTTGCTGGGGATCTTGTCCCAGTCTACCGCTACGAGCTTCGCGCCTGGGTACACTTCACCCAATCCCGCGATCGCTCTCTTGTAGAAGGTGACCGACTCCGCGTCTTTGCATGCGATCACCTTCACGCCTCCTTGATGCCAACCTGCATCCTCACAACGGGGCAGTGCACCACCCGACGCCAGCAGCTCCTCCACGAACTTATTGTGCAGTTCTCCAACAATCCAACGCCACTGGTCCCTCGGGATCTGTCCGTCACTGGAGCCCTCGTCCACCACTCCAATCAGGATCTTGCCTTTGGTAACCTCGGCGAAGGACCGCTGGGGCTGCACCCTAGAACGCTTCGGCTGCGGCGGCTGTACCTCCGTAGACCGCTGGCGTTTGGCGGCGCTCCTGCCCGCGTCTGTGCTGGTTTGTTGGGCGTTGGGGGCAGCTGCTCTTCCCGCCTTGACAGGCTGGAAGTCCGGCAGTATGCCTTTCGCCCAATTGATAAGACCCGCTTGTTTCGGGTCCGCTTCCATGGCTTTGTTAGCACGCGAGAGGATGAAGGCCGCTTTCCTACGCTCATGGAATTGCGTCTTCTTCTTCCTCTGCTGCTGCTGAGCCGAGCTTCCTAGGTTGGATTTGCCTCTGGAGCCGCCCGCGGTCACGTCGAGGGACTTGCCTCCGATCACGCCGCTCGGCGGTCTTATTGGCTCACCCGTCCCAGTGGCACCGGCTTTCGGATCGAGGCGCTCCGAGGAGCTCTCCTCTTCCTTCTTGGGCACTCGATCGCTAAGCGTCTTCGAGTTCACATTGAGGGGGGTGTCCCCAGCCGCCTTTAAGGTTTGGCGTTCACCTACGTTTGCTTTTTTGTTATTGTAATTCATTGTTGTTCCCACGAGTATGCTGGGATGGGGATGGTCCGCCACGGTAGAGCCCGCATACCGTGGTAAGCCTAGTTTAAACTGATGGGTCGGCCGGTCCACCAGAGTTCGCATACTAGAGTCCACGCACCCCCCGGACACGCATCCCTCGGCATATGCTGTTCCACCTTGGATTGGGGTAATTTTTTGGGCAGGAGTTTTCTTCTCCCCGCCCGACTACCATTCGTCAGCATCCTCAGCAGAGACATGACCTACTGGGACCTGCTTCCAGCCGCCCTCACGTGGAGAGTATAGTCGCAATTCCAACGGTGCGGACAGTTATGGCAGGTGATTTCTCACCCGTTAGTCCCCCTGTCCGCCCGCTGGCTGACGGCCTCTTTCTCAGTTAACGGAGAGAAATACGAGTTTTGCCGATTACCTTTCGGATTAAAAAACCCAGGTAGCATATTCCAAAGAGCCATCGATGATGTGCTGAGGGAAGAAATAGGCAAGATATGTTACGTCTATGTCGATGACGTTATTATATTTTCAGAAAACGAAACCGAACATGTTAAGCACATCGATATAGTGCTTAAGCGACTGCTCGAGGCCAACATGAAGATGGCACGAGAAAAGACTAAATTCTTTAAAGAAAGCGTAGAATTCTTAGGCTTCATAGTCACTAGGGGGGGAACGAAAACAGACCCTGAAAAAGTCAGGGCAATACAAGAGTTTCCCGAACCCAAAAATCTGTTTAGCCTTAGGTCTTTCCTCGGCCTGGCGAGCTATTACAGAAGCTTTGTGAAGAATTTTGCCTCCATTGCCAGGCGTCTCACTCATATTCTCAAAGAGGAAAACGGTACAGTGAGTAAAAACATGTCGAAAAAAGTTCCTGTTACATTTGATGAAACCCAGAGCAATGCGTTTGATCACCTGCGTAACATCCTAGCATCAGAAGATGTCATTTTGACGTACCCCGATTTCAAATTACCATTTGACCTAACCACCGACGCTTCAGGCAGTGGTATAGGCGCGGTATTGTCCCAGAACAAGAGGCCCATCACCATGATCTCTCGTACGCTGAAAGGCTGCGAACTGAACTACGCCACCAACGAAAGAGAATTGTTGGCGATAGTCTGGGCAATAGGCAAACTTCAAAATTACCTATACGGCACCAAAGAGGTAAGGATCTTTACAGATCACCAGCCCCTCACATACGCGGTATCCGAGAAAAACACCAACGCTAAGATTATGCGATGGAAAGCATTTATTGATGAGAACAACGGGAAAGTATTTTACACACCGGGAAAACAAAACCTGGTAGCGGACGCGCTATCTCGACAACCCCTGAACAACTTAGAGGCTGAGGCCCAGTCCGATGCAGCCACGGTGCATAGTGAGCTTTCCCTTTCGTACACTATAGAAACCACAGACAAACCTCTGAACTGCTTCAGAAACCAAATCATTTTGGAAGAAGCAAACCAACCGCTTCGGCGAGACTTCATAATCTTTGGAAATAGAACTCGCCATATCATTAACTTTAATGACAAAGACTCGCTTGTAGAATCCGTTAAAGAAATTGTCAACGCCAATGTCGTGAACGCGATTCACTGTGATTTCCCTACCCTGGCGCGTATTCAACATGCCTTGAGGCAGGAGTTTCCTGCGACAAAGTTTTGGCATTGTAAAGCCTTCGTCAGTGATATTACCAACGTCAATGAACAGCTTGAAATCACTAACACCGAGCACAATCGCGCCCATCGGGCTGCACAAGAGAACGCTAAACAAAACCTTCGGGATTATTACTTCCCGAATATGTCTAAACTAGCTAGCGAAGAGGTCGCAAACTCCAAAGTCTGCAATAAAGCCAAATACGACCGCCATCCTAAGAAACAGGAATTAGGAAATACCCCTATACCTTCATACGTTGGAGAAATGTTGCATATCGACATATTTTCCACTGACAGAAAAATCTTCTTAACCTGTATTGACAAATTGTCCAAATTCGCCATCGTACAACCCTTAGTTTCTAGGGCAATCATCGATGTACGAGCCCCTATTCTCCAATTGGTAAACTTCTACCCAAATATCAAAACCATATACTGCGACAACGAAGCCTCTTTCAAATCTGAGACAATCACGTCGTTGCTTAAAAACCAATACAGCATCGATGTTGTCAATGCGCCACCGCTACTCAGTAGCTCCAATGGCCAAATTGAAAGGTTTCACAGTACACTGGCAGAAATCGCCAGATGCCTCAAAATTGATAAAAAAAAATAGAGGATACTGTGGAATTGATCTCACGGGCTACAATAGAATACAACAGGTCACTATATTCGGTCACAAAGTTTAGACCAGTGGAGGTTATCCATGCTGGCAATGACGAGATCATGTTGGCAATCAAAGATAGAATTGACAAGGCACAACAAGCTAACCTGGACAGAATTAACCCTTCTAGACAAAACCGAATCTTTGAAGTTGGTGAAAAAGTACACCTACGTAACAACAAAAGGTTAGGTAACAAATTGACTCCGCTTTATTCAGAAGAGCGTGTGGAAGCAGATCTGGGAACATCTGTTCTCATTAGGGGGAGGGTGGTCCATAAGGACAATATCAAATATGCATTTCATCTGCCACATTCACCCTTATATTAAACACTCACCATTTGCTATAATTTCCACAGGCTTGCCGTAATATCCATCATACTTCTAACCACCGCAAGCGCGCGAGTCACCGACTTCTCGCATGCAAAATACATCCCGGTGTTAGACGGGAATGTATTAGTATGGGAACAGTATGGCCTGATTAGGCACTTGACAAATCTGTCTGAGTTTTCTAGCATAATTGACTCTACAGTCAGAATGCTTGAACTAATCCCACATGAGGAAACTTCTGGAAGTCGACATCAACCATGCCCAGAACATGCTTGATGAAATTACCGTGCACCGTAGAATGGCCAGGAGCCTGGATTTCCTGGGCTCGGCACTCAAGGTCGTGGCGGGCACGCCCGACGCGGAGGACCTCTTTAGAATTAAAACTAACGAAGCAGCCCTAATAGAGGCAAACAATAGGCAGGTAGTAATAAACACAGAAACGCAAAAACATATTAACCAACTCACAGACACAGTAAACAGAAATCCTCAAAGAGAAAAGGGACGGGTTGGTTGACGCCGGCCACCTTTTCAAGACCCTCTTAGCCAGAAATAGAATACTAATTTCAGAAATACAAAATTGCATGCTCACGATCACACTCGCAAAAAACAATATGATAAATCCAGTTATTTTTAATCACAATGACCTTAAATCTATCTTCGACGAACAGCTCACAGAGGGCCCCATAGTTAGTCTTATGGATGTATCTAAGATTAAGATTTTTCAATCTAATATTTTTATCCATGTAATTGTTCAATATCCTAAAGTTAAGTTTATTTGTAAAAAAGTCCTGCTCTTTCCTGTTGCTCACTACCATACCATGTTACAAATTGAAGAAAACGTCTTGGCGGAATGTGATGACGGAGTCCTAGCAGTTTCAGATTGCGCGTCTACCAACTTGGCCACGTTCTGCAAAAAGGCGGTTCACGACACCTGCGCCAGGCAGTTACATCCCGGCGGTGTGGCTACATGCCGGACGCAGCCCAGCAATCTAGAGCCCCTTACAATCGTGGACGATGGAGTAATAATCGTCAATGAGAAATTTACGAGGATTACTATCGATGACGGGCCTACAACAACCGTAATAGGGACCCACCTAATTACCTTCGAACGGAAGGCAGTCATCAACGGCTCAGTGTATTTGAACCTCAATTACGTTGTGGATAAGAGCCCTGGAATCACGGCCTCCCCATTAATCAACATCACCGGACATGATCAAATACTGAGTCTGCCGCTACTACAGCGGATGAACGAGCACAACCTGCGGCTGATGCAGGAGCTCAGAGAGGACGTGTCCGCGGGAGGTGCACCAAAAATCTGGTTCGTCGCGGGAGTCGCCGTTAGCTTCACGTTATGCGGCTTGGTCCTGCTGCAACAACACTGCAGGCGCAAACGGGAGGCATTCCAGTTACAAAAATCCATTGACGAATTTTCTGTCACCGAGGACGGCGTCTAATTTAAGGGGGGAGTAGTTAACAACGAACTCCTAGGTTAGCATCAGCAGGCCTATTTTTATTCCTCCTATTAATATTAATCATTTTATTACCCATAATTTATTAATATTAAGAATTTAATATTATAATTATTACTCCACTCATGTATGATCCACCATAAATTGGGTCCACCCTAATTGGCCCGAGAGCTGAGCCAACATATTGCGCCCTTATGGGCCGTGGCTTTGTCCCATTGGCTAGCAGCGATCGTATGACTTCTGCAAAATGTGCATGGTCAGCGGTCTGCCACGGGCATCCGGTCATGCATGAGCTTTTGTTAGTTCTTAAGTTCAGTTCTGATTTTATATTCAATTAATAAAGAGCACAAGCTCATATAACGAACTCCGGCACTTAGCCGTTAAACCTTTTTATTACAAAATATACCGGCTGAGACTCTAGGCCAGCGGTATTGAAGGACAGTCTCCTTCCAATGTAATCATCCTATTTCATCATAGAAACAGGACGGCCAACCGGCCCCCCACTGGACAACCAGCAACAGCCAACCGGCTACCTACTCTGGGAGACAACGACGAGGGATATATTATTGCCAACCTCCCACTCCACTTAATAACTTGCATGCCGAGTGTACATTGGAAGAAGAAGAGGAAGCACTCGACGCAGCAATAAGGGTGGCCGAAAAGAAGAAGAAACTGGCCAAATTAATGCAGAGCGACAAAAAAATGACGGAGGACTTCCAAATGGTTAAGCAGCTCATGGTTCCGTTCTCCGCTACCAAAAATAAGGAAGCATTTCAATGGATTTTGGATTTCGAAAGAGCTTGCAGAGGTGTAAACGATAGTGCAAATTTTCAACTCCGCTGTGTCCGAATGTTGATGAAACCAGGAACAGAGGCCGACCTGTTTTTGCGTGTTGACCGCTCGAAAACCTACGATGCGTTCAAAGAAAATTTTCTCAAGACATTTGGCCGTGGAAATTCAACGGCCGATATCGTACTGCTTTTGAAAGATACCATCTTTAGCCCTGGCAAGAACACTGTCATGGGCTACATACTCTTAATGGAGGAAATTGCTATGCGTGCAGATATTGATGAAAAATTGACAGTGCAATTTATAATTGATGGTTTTCAAGATCGTTCATCCAATATTGCGCTATTATACTCAGCCACCACAATTGGGCAATTGAAGGAGATGGCCCGGAAATATGAAAATCTACGGAAAAATTCCCAAGCTATGGTCATTCGCACGGGAAGCGCTACAGCGGGAGAGAGAGGGCGCATACGCTGCTTTAATTGTTCGGCACATGGACACTACGCTTCATCTTGTACTGCACCTAAGCGCGAGAAAGGATCCTGTTTCCGCTGTGGATCCCTTCAGCATACAGCCAACAACTAATCCGAGAGTCGTGGGAGCAACCAACAACCAGCTGATACAAGATAAGGAGGAGAACAAGATGTTTATTCCAATATTTAATCAGGTAGGAGTATATTTTTGCACTGATAAAGGAGAAAATAATAATATGACTGTTCTGTCCGCCATGTTTGATACCGGTAGCGCCGTTAATTTAATCCAGCGCACTGCGATACCATTTAAGGAGTTTAATGGCGTATTGATCCCAACAGAATATTGTGGTATTAATGGATCTCACATCGAAACATTTGGAAAAATTTTTGTTAAACTTAATTTTCATAACGTAGAAGAAGAAATCTCACTTTTTGTTGTACCTGACAATTATGTCGCAACTCATGTACTATTAGGCCGCAAGTTCTTGGAAAAATTTGGAATAAAATTAATTTTTAAGGATAAAATAAAAGGAAGAAGAGCAATTGATTTATTGAATATTGATAGTGATCTATTGAATATTGATGCTGATTTATTGAATACTGATCGTGACCTTGTAAACACGGATAATGACCCATTGTATAGATTGAAAGTCGAATTGGATAGATTGAGTTTGGATAGTGAACCAGTGAATAGATTTGATATTGATAGTGAACCAGTGAATAGATTTGATATTGATAGTGAACAAGTGAATAGATTTGATATTGATAGTGAACCAGTGAATAGATTTGATATTGATAGTGAACCAGTGAATAGATTTGATATTGATAGTGAACCAGTGAATAGATTTGATATTGATAGTGAACCAGTGAATAGATTTGATATTGAAAGTAAACTAATGAAGAGATTGGAACATTGTGAACCATTAAATAAATTAGAAAATAGGCAGATATTTCAGAGAAGTAGTTTAGGAAAGGATATTGAAATTGATCATGAATATAAGAGTTTACCATATATATATAGTATCGATATATTTAAGGAGGATGAAGAGTTTGACATTGACCCAAAGTTAAATGATGGTAATCGTAGTGAACTCATTGAAATAATAAGAAAAAATTATTTAGATTTATCTAACATTCCGGCAATTCAACATAGTTATGAAATGAGACTAAGACTTAAGTCGGAAGAACCCGTTCGTTCTGTTCCGAGAAGACTTTCATATCAGGAAAAGAAGGAAGTTGATTGCAAAATTAATGATTTGTTAAAAAAAGGATTTATTCGAGAAAGTAATTCACCTTATAGTTCGGCTATTGTACTGGTTAAGAAAAAATCTGGGGAAAAACGGATGTGTGTGGATTATAGGCAACTCAATAAGATAACAATTCGTGATGGATATCCATTGCCACTCATTGATGATTGTTTAGAAAGATTAGAAGGGAACCAATATTTTACACTTTTAGATTTGAAGAGCGGGTATCATCAGGTAAAAGTAGCAGAGAGTTCAGTTCAGTACACAGCCTTTGTGAAACCCTCTGGACAATACGAATATACAAGAATGCCTTTTGGACTCATGAATGCACCTGCAGTATTTATGAGATTTATCAATTTCATTCTGCAACCATTGATACGTGACGGAAATGTAGTAGTTTATATAGACGATATTGCTATCGGTTCTAAGACATTGAGTGAACATTTCGTAACCGTTGGAAGAGTATTAAGAATTCTGGCAGCATATAGATTAGAAATTAAAATAAGTAAGTGTCAGTTCGCTTATAAAAGCATAGAATTTTAAGGATACACACTTAGTGGGAAAGGAATAAGCCCGAATCACGAACACACATCAACTATTAAACATCTTCCGATCCCAAAGGATCGCCATGGTATGCAAAAGTGTTTAGGATTATTTTCTTATTTTAGGCAATTTATTCCGGCATACTCGAAAATAGCGAAGCCATTGCATGAACTCACGAAAGCTCTAAGTACGAACTCAACGAGAATTGCATAAATATTTTTGAATATCTTCGTGAGAAATTAATCTTGTTTCCTATATTAGCTCTTTATAATCCTAACAGAGAAACAGAATTGCATTGTGACGCAAGTAGTGAAGGGTTTGGTGGAATTTTATTACAAAGACAAGATGATAATAAGTTTCACCCAATAGCCTATTTTTCACAAAGAGCAACAAAACTAGAGGCAAGGTATGAAAGTTTTAAATTGGAAACATTAGCAGTAGTTTATTCATTACGAAAGTTCAGAATATAATTCCGTTTAATATAGTAACCGATTGTAATGCACTAGTTTTATGCCTAGGAAAAGGACGTCTTAATTTAAATATTGCCAGATGGGCCTTACTATTATAAAACTATAATTATACCCTTAAACATCGCAGTGGAAAATATATGACCCATGTGGATACGTTATGCAGATACCCTTCCGCCTTTAACCAAGATTTTGAATATGATTCAATAGTTAATATACATGAAAGTGAAAACAAAGATAAAATAGTTTCAGTAATTGACAGTGATGACATAAATCTTCAGCTTCAGATAACGCAAAATAGAAATAATCTTATAGTGAAACTAAAAGAAAAGTTAGAACAAGGAAACGAGAAGAAGTTTGTTTTAAGTGATGGAATTGTTTATAGACTGGGTGAAAATGATATCGAGTTATTATATGTGCCAGCTGAAATGGAAAACCAAGTAATCAGGAGAGTTCACGAGAAGTTATGTCATTTAGGTACATAGAAATGTTTGAAAGAAATAATGAGACATTATTGGTTTCCGGATATGAAGTCTAAGATAGAATCGTTTATTGGAAATTGTTTAAAGTGTATTATGT
This sequence comes from Drosophila bocqueti, assembly GCA_018151655.1. Taxonomy (NCBI): domain Eukaryota; kingdom Metazoa; phylum Arthropoda; class Insecta; order Diptera; family Drosophilidae; genus Drosophila; species Drosophila bocqueti. The sequence continues at coordinate 600,221 of JAECXF010000040.1, forward strand.
TTACAGTACCTACACATGCTAATAACACAGGCCGACAAAATTTTGACCCAGAAACCAGTATATACTTTTCCGAAGGTTTTCGGTGCGCTGAATCCGAATCCGAGGTCGAAATTTCCGAATTGGCTCTGGTTTCCGAGATATCCTAACCTTAAAGTTCAAAAACAGCGTTTTTTGCCTATATTTGAGGTTATGTAGCATCGAATTTGTTCTTTTAATGAAAATACTACAAAAGCCATCTTAAAGTACACCCCTTGCCCTTTCAAATGCTGTTGAGTTTGATTAAATATCTCTTTTTTTCGCTGAGATATCGTACTTTGAAATTGATATAGAGTATTCTTTGTCGAGTGAGCCGTCTGACATTCCCCGCGATTTCGTTAATGATCGTTTTATGGCCGCCGTATTGTATTTTTTACTTACATCTAACATCTAACATCAAATTTCATCATCAAATTTTAGAATTTTATCTCAGTTTGGTAAACAGCGACCCCGAAGACCCCCCATATACCCAGTTTCAGCTTGATCCAGTAACTTTTACGAATTTGGTCCGCCATATTGGATCCGCCATCTTGAATTTTAAAAATTTGAGTCCGGATTCGTGATCATCGACCCCAAAAACCCACGAGTAACAGATTTAAGATGTTTTATGTTCAAAGAAAAATGTTTGCTTCATCCATATGTTTTTTTTTGAGGTAAATTCATTAACATGAAAATTTCAAAGTACGATATCTCAGCGAAAAAATAAGATATTTAATCAAACTCAACAGCATTTGAAAGGGCAAGGGGTGTACTTTAAGATGGCTTTTGTAGTATTTTCATTAAAAGAACAAATTCGATGCTACATAACCTCAAATATAGGCAAAAAACGCTGTTTTTGAACTTTTAGGTTAGGATATCTCGGAAACCAGAGCCAATTCGGAAATTTCGACCTCGGATTCGGATTCAGCGCACCGAAAACCTTTGGAAAAGTATATACTGGTTTCTGGGTCAGACGGTCGAGCTGATTTTGTCGGCCTGTGTAATCGAACATTGCACAATATACCAAAACGACCAATTCCTTTTGACACATTACATGTGGATCATTTTGGACCATTGCCCTCCGTTATTTCGAAAAAGAAACTTCTATTAGTAATTATTGATGGATTTACTAAATTTGTTAAATTGTTCCCTGTAAACACAACGAGTACGAAGGAAGTCAACATTTGTTTTTCAAAATTTTTTCAATATTATAGTCGCCCACGTAGAATTTTTAGTGATAGAGGGTCATGTTTTACGTCTTTGGAGTTTGCAAAATTTTTGTTAGAAAATAATATTGAACACGTGAAAGTAGCAACTGCATCGCCTCAAGCAAACGGTCAGGTGGAAAAAGTTAATAGAACAGTGAAAGCGATGTTAGCTAAGATAACTGAACCAATTAAGCACGAAGATTGGAGTAAACTTCTTGTAAAGGCCGAATATGCCATTAATAATTCAGTACATTCAACAACTAAAGAATTACCTTCAGTATTATTATTTGGAGTTCAACAGAGAGGTTGAAATATAGAAATTAATTATGTGTCAGACCCTGGGTTGTCCCGCGCCGCAGTCCAACGGGAAAGGGGTGATGACTTCTGTCTCCGCAGTGACCGGCTTCTCGGTCGGGGAGGGGAGCGGAGATCTTCTCTGCTAGAGGTGCGCAAGCGTTCCGCTGCGCAGCTCGATTCTGGAAGATTAATATACAATGGGAGAACTTTCTCCGTTATTGTCTGCCCTGGAGGCTAGACAACCAATATAAAGAAATACAGCGAATGCCGGAGTAAGTTTCCAGAGCGTGTGCTCTTTATTGTACTTGAAATCAACTTTAGATTGGACTTAGAAGCGATGCCGTAAATGGGAAGTCCATACTTCCAAATTGGCGCTATGATAGATAGGTAAACCCTCTTCTTGTTGGCTAAACTTAGCTTAGAGTTAGCATGAGTTAGCCAATATAGCCTCCTCGCAGCGTTCTCCAATTTCCCCCTTGTCTGCTTGATGTGAGAGGCAAATGTGAGCCTGCGATCAAGGATCAGGCCCAGGTAACGGTGCTCCTTGTGCTGAGGAAGCAGTTGATCGTGCAGGAAGACACCCGGGCTGGAATCCTTGCGCAGAGTGTAGGTGACCGTAGCACACTTGTCAGGGCTAATGGCAATGTTCCACCTACAAGACCAATTTTCAAAACGCTTGAGGATTATCTGGAGTTGGTCAGTTGCCTCGTAGACACAATCAGATTTAGACAATATGGCAGTGTCATCTGCATAGGTGGCGATGCACAGACTGTTGCTGCGTCTGCAAGTGGGCATCGGGGCGTCATGAGTGAAGAGGGTGTACAAGGTAGGACCCAACACACTTCCTTGAGGAACTCCGGCAAGAATGGGACTGGTCGAGGAGGATATTCCATCCTGAACAACCTGGAAGGATCTGTCCTTCAGGAAGCTAACGACAAGCTCGAAAAGCTGGTGAGGAAGAAGACCCCTGAGCTTGGCCAGCAGTCCAGGGTGCCAAACTCTGTCAAAGGCTTGTTGGATATCCAGGTATGCAGCTACCGTATATTGCCTCTTTTGGAAACCATCCATGATGAAGTCGGCAACTCTGTGAAGCTGCTCGGGAGTGCCATGATTTTGCCTGAAGCCAAATTGGTGATTGGGCATCGCGTTCTGGACTTCAGGTGTCTTCAGAAAGCGATCAAGAATGCACCGTTCCAAAATCTTGCCGAACGTGGAAAGGAGGCTTATAGGTCGGTAACTATCAACATCGTTGGGCGGCTTTCCTCGCTTGTGGATCATCACAACGTTTGCATTCTTCCAGATCTTCGGAAAGTGTTCCAATCTAAGCGCAGCATTGAAGATTAAAACCAGAAACAAAATGGCCCGATCCGGAAGCAGCCTGCACACCTGGGACGTGATCCCATCTGGCCCTGGAGCTTTTCGGTTTTTCATCGCATGAATCCTCATTTTTACTTCAGAAAAGAGAATGGGGGGTGCAGGCAAGGACATTTGATGAGGAGCTTCCAAAATGTTCTTGACCTTGTCAACTCTCCCTATCGATGAAGTTCCAAATGGTGTGAACCTCTCTTGAAGCTTGTCGGCAAACACTTCAGCTCGATCCAACGGCGTGCGAGCCCAAGTGGAATCGGCTTTTTGACCGGGAACTTCGGGGCTACCTGCCTCTTGGACCTGCTCGTGAGTCTCCAAAGGGCAAATGATTCTGTTCCGGACTTCCGTCTGTGGGTCATCCGGGTGCTCCTGCACGATGTCAACTGGTACAGAGTGAATTGACTTATTATATTTGGCGGTTGCCAACAAAATAATTTCCACAGTATCGGTTATGCCCTCGTCGATTTTTAGGCAACGAGCAAGCTCCAAAAGGGTGCTATGAAAGCGCTCCACTTGCCCATTTGACACGCTATGGAGTGGCGGTCCATTGGCAATGCTAACGCCAAAGTGATTGTCAAGCATGGTCGAGATAGTATGCGAATTTAATGACGGTTCATTATCGCAGTAAACTACTCTAGCCCTAGGGAAAAAATTCATAATCTGTAGTATGGCCGGTTTAAGGTCTTCGATTGTCCTAGAGTGGACATGTTGCACAATCGCGAACTTCGAAAACTTGTCAATGCAAGTGAGAAAATACTTTTTATCCGTAGAAAAAATGTCGATATGCAATAGTTCTCCCACATGAGAGGGGATCGGAGTCTCGCCTAGCTCATGTTTTTTTGGGTGCCTATCGTATTTGGCTTTCGCGCATGTTTTGCAGTTTGCTACGATTACGGTAGCCAACTTGGTCATCTTCGGAAAGTAGTACTCGGGAGTACCTGCTTAACGTTTTCTTGGGCCGACCTGAGGGCCCTATTGTGTTCTACGGTAAGAATTTCCCGTCTCTCAGGGACTGCAAAAATATCCGTTACACGGTTTTTGCAGTGCCAAAATTTGGTGGCTGGAAATCTCCGAACCAATTCGTCCTGTATTAGTGCCAGCGTGTGCAGGTCACTATGAATGGCGTTTACGCCCTTCGGAACGATTACATCTGCGAGTTCATCAATCAATGACTCTTTGCAGGGGAAGTTAACCACATGCCGCCTCTTGTTTCCAAAGAGGACGAAGCTGCGCTTTAACGGAAAGCGTGCCTCCTCCAGAGTTATCTGGTTCTGAAAGCAGTTTAAGGGCTTATCCGTCGTTTCGATAGTGTGCGTCAAGGAGAGCTCGCTGTGAATAGTAGCCACGCACGATGGAGCTTCTTGCTCCTCCATGACGTTAATTTGTTGCCGTGACAATGCATCGGCGACCAAGTTTTCTTTGCCGGGTTTGTAGAAAATACGCGCCCCTGATTCATCAATGCGCGCTTTCCACCTTTTAATCTTTGCATTCGGATTGGATTCCGATACTGCAAAGGTTAGCGGCTGGTGGTCGGTAAAGATGTTGATGTCTTTAACCGCATACAGGTAATGCCGTAGCTTGGCCAAAGCCCAGACTATGGCTAAGAGTTCCCTCTCGTTGGTGGCGTAGTTAACCTCCCTGTCTTTCAATGTCCTTGAGATCATTGTTATTGGGCGTCCCTCTTGGGACAATACAGCGCCAATGCCATGGGCCGAGGCATCTGTCGTTAGATCAAATGCCTTGTTGTAGTCGGGGTACCTTAGCATCACGTCGTCGGATGCCAAGATGTTTCGAAGTTTCTGGAACGCTTGTTGCTGCGTCTCCGAGAACTGAACCGGAATGTTTCGTGACCTGTGTCTACTAACTGTTCCGTTTTCCCCTTTTAGGATGTCTGATACAGGCCTTGCTATTGCCGCGAAGTCCTTAATAAAACATCTGTAGTAGCTGGCTAGGCCTAGAAATGACCGTACCTCAAAAACGCTTTTGGGTTCCGGAAATTCTTTTATAGCCTTAACCTTTTCTGGGTCTGTTGTAGCACCGTTACAAGTGACTATAAACCCAAGGAAGCTCACACTTTTCTTAAAAAAGCTGGACTTTTCTACCGATACCCTCATGTTCGCATCGTGCAGGCTCTTTAGAACCCAATCTACGTGCTTGATGTGAGAGTTTTCGTCTTCGGAGTAGATAATTACGTCGTCAACGTAGACATAGCAGAACTTGCCGATTTGTTCCCGTAGGATGTCGTCGATTGTCCTCTGAAAAATGCTGCCTGCATTTTTGAGGCCAAACGGTAGTCTGCGAAATTCGTATTTTCCCCCATTCACAGAGAAAGAGGTTTTTTCCCTGTCGCGTTCTGCAAGAATGATTTGGTGATAGCCAGACTTGAGGTCCAGCGTGGAGAAATACTTCGCATTGCCTAGGTTGCTCAATATCATGTTAATATTTGGCATGGGGTATTTATCGGGCACTGTTCTTTCGTTTAGCTTACGGAAGTCGATAACTAGTCTCATTTTCCGGTTGCCATGGTCATCGGTCCCTTTTTTATCTACAACCCATATCGGGTTGTTGTAAGGGGATACCGACTTCTGAATTATCCCGTTTTTAAGCAGATCTTCAATCTCTTTGTTGACGAAGTCCGCCGCCCCCATTGGGTACGGGTATAATTTTGCGTATATGGGCTCCTCACTAACTGTTCGGATGGTAGCTACCACCGATGTGTTATAGGGCAAAGCCTCGTTAGGGTTTGCAAAAGCCTTCTTCCTAGTCTTCAGCATTTCTAAGAACGCGTTTCTGACTAAGAGTGGCGCATCTGAGCAGTCCACTTTGGTAAAATTGACGTCGGGGCATGGGTGGAATTCAATTTTCTCTTCTCCATTGCCCCATCTGAGGTGGCCGGAGGCCAGACAAAGCGATGCCCCTGCCTGTTTAAGTAGGTCGAGGCCAATGATCGCGTCGAAGGAAGACAAATCAGGTAAAATGAAGAACGTGGCCTTCAAATCAAAAAGTGACACGAAGCATTTTTTCGTGATCGTGGTAACACCATGGAGTGAATGGATGGTGAATGGGGAATCGACGGGGCGCCTTTTAAGCCTTTGTGAGGCCGGATAACATTTTTTGACGCACCCGTGTCGATGAGGAACTTCATCTCTTTCCCCGCTACTCTTCGTCTGATGACGGGCAGCAGGGATTTTCCCCTAAAAAATTAATCACTTCTAAATCATATTCAGAAATGGTGTCGTCGTCGACTTTGGCCGCCGCACTGGAGGCTGTGGTTGCGTACGTGCCCTCGGCCTGATCTACGCTCTGAGCGATGTGATTAACCCTCTGTCTCTTGGGAGGGCGTGAACGACCTGAGTGGGCGGGCTTCCCGTTTTGGTAGGCCTGTGCCTGAGTGGGTTGTCTCAACCTGGACATAGATGGGTCAACCTCCATGGGTTCTGGTGTGTTTTCACGACCCCTGTCGTTATGCGGAGCCGAGTGTACCTGAGCCTTAACCTGTTTAGTAAAGTGTGGGTTTTTTCCCCCGCTTACTTGGGAGTGCGCTTGGTAGGGCGTTTGTTGGCGTTCTTGCGCCATTGGGTATTGCTTCCTATCCCTATCCCCCAGGCTTTTTGCAAACGATGTTGCGAAGATGTACCTTTCGTGGTTTGATTCCACTTCCTGAGCTAATGCCAACGCAGTTGGCATGTCCTTTGGCTTCGCCGAGAAAAGGACATCGGAAAGACTGCGCTTGAGTCCCGAAATAAATATACGGAGCGCATCATCCCGGAATTTGTCGCATAAGATTTTTGCCGCCGCCGTTTCATACGACATGGTGGCTTTATTGGTAAGCAAGGTGAGCTTTTTCTCGACCTGGTCGTAGTATTGTAATATAGTCAGGCTCCCCTGTCTGAGGGTGCCCATCTCCTGCTCGATGACGTGAATCGCGCGTTTGTCACTATATGTGAAATCGAGGCGATCTATGATCGCATCGAAATTCAATACAGTGCCGAACGAAGATAGCACTGCATCGGCAGGGCCTCTTATTTTACTTCTGATTATAACGACCGCCTGGTAGTGGCGTGAGCTATTTACATAATTTCTAAATATGTAATATGCGGCTACCGCCGCCTGTCGCCAAGAGACATATGTCTCTTGTGCTCCCGTAAATTCGGGCAAGCATTTTACGGCATCCAGAGGCTCGCTGCACTCGACGTTGCCCGTGATATCAATGGGTTGGTATACCTTGATTATAGGGGCTGCCGCTTGTGTGGGTGCGATTTGCACCGCTGCAACTTGGGTAGCCAACTGTTGTATAGTTGGCGCATTTCTTGTTCTCTGCGCATGGCTTCACCGGCCGCTTCTGCCAAGGCATGATTAACGGCGGCCTGAATCACAACCTTAAGCTGATCTGGGTCCATGGTTCTAACTGAAGGGGGGTCAGCGGGTGCCCGTATTGGGGTGGAACTACGCGGGGGCCCTTCACTGTCAGAATCTGAGCCGCTAGCGTACCGTTTATTTTCCCTATATTGTGTAAACGGGGCGCTCATATGTGCTTAAGTTAAACTGCACTGGTATGCAATGCTGGCAATGCAAGAAGTACGCGGGGACGGAGCCGCCGCCTTAACAACTATGTATGTGAGCTCAGTTGTCGCCTTTCCAAGTACCAACACTGGTAAGGTGAGGGGTGCGCGGGGACTGTAGCCGCCGCCTTTGCAACGATGTATAAAGCTGTTCGAACCAAGCCGTCGCCTCGCGGAGCAGCGGCAAGGTAGGGGGTATGCGGGTGCTGAGCTTCCGACACTATAAACAAAGAAGCAAAGAATAAATAATTGAAATACAAATGCATGCGCGGCCGTATCGGGTTCACAGCGGCGGAGTGGGGACAATAAAAGATACAAAGTGGACTGCGAAGCTAATACCAAGAATTTCTACTCGAGCGATGTGATATACAAAACCGAATTAAATGTCAAATAAAAATTCAAATCTGGTATATTAAATTGTGAGAGCCTTGGCTCTGATATTTAGCCCCCGCAATATGTTAATTGCCTCACCAAAAATATTTGCAGTGTAACAGCATAGACATTATATGCTTGGGTACACAATGCGAAAAAAATTTAACTGCTCGGCGAAATAGCAATGCGCCGTAACACAAACTGTGAGCGAATTAAATTAAATTAATTTTTTATACGCCGTATTTGCAACGGATTATGATGTCAATTAAATTTTTTTCGCAGTGAAAATATGTGATAATATTATAATATTTGTTTATTAAACAATGGGGTTTCGGGTAAATCTCCTCCACCAGATAAAAAATTGGAATTAAACACCAAACACCTATTAGTCGTCACATTCAATATTGAGATTTTTGAAAAACACTCTTCAGACTGGTTTATTTTAATATTTTAACACTGGTCTGAACTATGGAATATGTATCGAAGACGTAAAAGGTTTGACCAGCGGGCCCACTTACATGTTTTGTAATTATTTTGTTTATTATGTATGATATGGACGGGTGCGTATTTCCCGGTAGTTGAGCGCCAATTAATTATGTGTCAGACCCTGGGTTGTCCCGCGCCGCAGTCCAACGGGAAAGGGGTGATGACTTCTGTCTCCGCAGTGACCGGCTTCTCGGTCGGGGAGGGGAGCGGAGATCTTCTCTGCTAGAGGTGCGCAAGCGTTCCGCTGCGCAGCTCGATTCTGGAAGATTAATATACGATGGGAGAACTTTCTCCGTTATTGTCTGCCCTGGAGGCTAGACAACCAATATAAAGAAATACAGCGAATGCCGGAGTAAGTTTCCAGAGCGTGTGCTCTTTATTGTACTTGAAATCAAACTGACTTAAGGCTAACAAAATATGAAGCTCATAGCGGCCACTCCAACGGGTAGTGTTTGCCGGCTATGCACGAGCTTCCGGCCAGACGCTGTGTCAGCAGTTTGGCCGGAGCGAGTCTTCGGACGATCGGTCGTAGCCGTCGCCTGGTTAACTTAGTTAACTTAGACGCATTAACGGAATATTTAGATGATAGAACTGATCATCGTTCTACTCCCGCACAGAGCGGACGTGGTCTCGCGCGAGCTCCGGGAAAACAATTTAAAATAGTGGATGAAATAGTGAAAACTTAAAGAATATTATACTGGAGCAGTCCAAACAGTGCGAAAAGACGCTAACAATTAAAAAAACAAAGAAAAATATAATCATAACTAGTGTTATGATAAATACAAGTGCTTATTTAATTTAAACAAATAAGTGCCACGCATAACAAGCTCGAAAAATGAGCAGCGATCAAAAGAATGAGCGTAGAAGCTCCGTCAACCCAAGAAATGCTTGCTACTCTTATTTCTCAACTCGCGATATAGATCAAAATCAGAAGTCGACAAAGAGCAACTCGACTCTACTGACCGTCGACAGCAAGAGAGCCAGCTCTTGCTCACCCTCCCTGCTCACCCCAACTTCCGCATCATGGAGTTACCAATGCCAAACCCCTCCACCGCCGGCTTCGCTGAATGAAGCTCCAACAACAAGCAGTGCGACAATTTCTGCAGTCGCTGCAAAATCACCACCAATAATTAAACCAACTACCAATATTGCGAGTTCGGTCCTGCACAAGAAAGTAAAATGGCAACAAAAACAGCTAGCCTCGATAAGCAACAAGCGGTCCCGGCTATACAGACCGGTATGGACCGCTACATCCAGATTAAGCGCAAGCTTAGTCCACTCAACACGGTTGGTAATAAACCAAAGATCAACCGAACCAACAAAAGCACCGACCAAACGAGGAGCTCCAATGAAAACCGTTTCTCCATCCTAGGAGAGGCGGACAACAACCAACCAGAGTTGGGGCAGGAGACCCAAAGGAAACCTAAGCCCCCACCTATTTACATAAGGGAAAAGAGTTCAAGCGCCCTGGTCAACAAAATTGTTGCGCTGGTCGGGGACGAGAATTTCCATGTTGTTCCGCTTATTAAAGGGAACATACACGAAACAAAGGTTCAAACGAAGTCCGAAGAACACTTCCGAGCTGTGTCTAAGTACCTGGAAGACACAAAAAAGAACTTTTACACCTATCAACTAAAAAGCAGCAAGGGACTGCAAGTTGTGCTAAAAGGTATAGAACCTGACGTCACCCCCTCTGAAATTCAAGAAGCCCTTAAGGCCAGGGGGCTTCTGTGCCAAAAATGTTAGCAATATTGTTAACAGAAACAAAAAACCGCAACCACTTTTCAAGGTCGAGCTCGAACCAGATAGCAAAGCCTTAAAGAAAAACGAAGTGCACCCGATCTACAAGCTGCAGCTCTTACTGCATCGTAGAATCACCGTGGAAGAACCCCACAAACGCAACGGCCCTGTTCAATGCACAAACTGCCAAGAGTATGGACACACCAAGACTTACTGCACACTTCGGACGGTCTGCGTAGTCTGCGGAGACTTCCACAACTCCGTTAACTGCCCCGCAAACAAAGAAGACCCCCAAATGAAAAAATGTGGCAACTGTGGAGGAAACCATACGGCAAACTATAGAGGCTGTGCGGTCTACAAGGAGCTGAAGAGTCGCATGCGACGAGCGACAGCTACGCACCAACAACATACGCAAAATGTGTATTACAACTCAAAAAGTACGCCAGACGTATTTTTCGCCAAGGCAGCCAGATCATCATTTGGGCAGCTAAATACAACCAAGGGAATCTCCTACGCCGAAGCACTAAGAACAGGCATGGAAAATCCACCCCAGCCTCACTCAGAAAATGCTCAGCAGGTTCCAGGGCAGCCGCAAAGTAAATTGGAATCTATGATGTTCACCATGCAACAAAGTATGATGGAACTTATGTCATTCATGAAAACAACCATGCAAACCCTTGTTCAGAACCAGAACATGGTAATTCAGTTGCTTGTAGCACAACAGTCCAAATAATAAATGACTAACCTACGTATATCCATGTGGAATGCCAACGGCATTTCACGGCATAAACTTGAAATAACTCAATTCCTAAACGTAAATCACATCGACGCCATGCTGCTGGTTGAAACGCACCTCACAGGGAGATATAACTTCCATATAAGAGGTTATACCTTTTACCGCACAGATCATCCGGATGGCAAGGCCCACGGCGGAACGGGCATCTTAATCAGAGAACGCATCAAACACCATTTTCATCAACGGTTTGCAACAAATTACCTGCAAGCCACGTCCATAAAAGTGCATTCAGGAAACGGCAACCTTTGTATTGCCGCTGTCTACTGCCCACCTCGATTTACTATCTCTGAAGGTCAATTCATGGACTTCTACAACACTCTGGGGGATCGCTTCATAGCCGCAGGAGACTACAACGCCAAACACACGCACTGGGGATCACGCCTCGTGACTCCCAAGGGAAGGCAACTGTATAATGCACTTATAAAGGTGAGCAATAAACTGGACTACGTTTCTCCTGGTAGCCCCACATATTGGCCTGCAGACCCAAAAAAGATCCCAGATCTAATTGATTTCGCGGTGACAAAAAACATCCCACGCAATCTAATAAGCGGCATAGCACTACCGGATCTCTCATCTGACCACTCGCCTTTGTTGATAAGCCTTCTTCAAAGCCCAGAAATTACGGACCACCCCTACAGGCTGACGTCGCACAACACTAACTGGATGAAATACAGAAAGTATGTGAGTTCCCACATTGAGCTAACTCCCCAACTAAATATCGAAGCGGGCATCGACTGCTCCACCTCCGCCCTGGAAGAGGTACTCGTCACAGCAGCCAGGATCTCAACCCCTATTCGGAAAGTTGGGGAATTTAAGAAGTTCAAAACCAACCGGCAAATCGAACAGCTGGTTCAGGAAAAGAGGCGTCTGCGACGAGCGTGGCAAACCAGCAGATCGCCATGCTCAAAGCAACGTCTTACTGAAGCCACCCGCAATCTAAACCGGGCCCTGAAGCAAGAAGCTGAAAATGAACAACTTAAATATATTGGAAAACTCTCGCCAACTAGTACAAAGCATCCCTTGTGGAGGGCTCACCCAAATCTAAGCTCTCCAATTCAAACCGTCACCCCTATAAGGAATTCTTCAGGGTGTTGGGCCCGCAGCGACAAAGATAGAGCCGAATCATTTGCCTTACATCTCAAAAGCGTCTTCCAGCCGAACCCCGCAGCTAATGATTATGTTCCTCCGCAAATCCACCTCGAAAGTGAATCCACGCCAACTACATTTCAGCCGAACGAGATCACAAAAGTCATCAGGGAGCTAAAACCAAAAAAGGTTCCAGGCGGTGACCTAATAACTACAAAAATGATAATGGAACTTCCGTACTGTGCTATTGAGGTCATCTGTAAACTCTTCAATGGAATCATAAGTCTCGGCTACTATCCAAGGAAATGGAAAAAATCAATTATTATAATGATACCGAAGCCCGGAAAAGATCACACGATTCCGTCATCCTACAGACCAATAAGTTTATTATCATACCTGTCCAAATTATTCGAAAAATGCCTTCTAACGCGTATAATACCATATATGGGAGCCCACAACATTATCCCAGCCCATCAATTTGGCTTCAGAGAAAAACACGGAACTATAGAGCAAGTAAACAGAATAACATCAGAAATACGCACAGCCTTCGAACATAGGGAATATTGCAGCGCGATATTCCTCGACGTATCTCAAGCATTCGACCGCGTCTGGCTCAAAGGTCTCATGCATAAAATTAAAACACACTTGCCCGGGTACACTAATAAACTCCTTGAATCCTACCTCTACAATAGAGCCTTCGCAGTAAGATGTAACACAACAATTTCCGACAGCTACACTATCGAAGCTGGGGTCCCACAAGGTAGCGCACTTGGGCCAACTTTATTCGTCCTTTACACAGCAGATATTCCCACGAGTGATCGACTAACAACATCCACCTTCGCCGACGACACTGCGATCCTTAGCCGCTCCAGATGCCCAGTCCGTGCAACAACCCAACTCGCCAACCACCTCGTGGTAGTCGAGAAGTGGCTATCTGACTGGCGTATTAGAATAAACGAACAGAAGTGTAAGCACATAACGTTTACCCTTAACAGACAAACTTGCCCTCCGCTCTGTATGAATAGCACGCAGATCCCCCAAGTTAATGAAGTAACGTATCTCGGCATCCACCTCGACAGACGTCTAACATGGCGTAGACATATCGAATGCAAGAAACTGCACCTAAAACTGAAAGCCAGCAGCCTCCACTGGATTATAAACTCACGATCGCCCTTATGTCTGGACTACAAGGTCCTGCTGTACAACTCCACTCTTAAGCCAATCTGGACGTATGGCTCCCAGCTGTGGGGGAACGCGAGCAGAACCAACATAGACATCATACAGCGAGCCCAATCAAAAATCCTGCGAACTATCACTGGGGCACCATGCTATATTCGTAACCAAAACATCCACAGGGACCTCTGCATTCTCGCAGTAAAAGATGAAATAGACAAGCAAAAAGCGTCCTACAATGAAAAACTCTCTGTCCACCCAAATCCTCTAGCAAGGGTCTTGACTCGGGTCTCCACTCGAACCCGCCTGCAACGTACAGACCTTCCAACCCAGCCATAATTTGTCAGGGCCACTATCTCAGTCTACATGACTCCTAGTTAGGTTATAGTATAAGATTTGATACACTTATTGTTAGTCTCGTAAATGAGAAGATTCAATAAATAAAAGCAAAGCATAAAAAAAAAAAAAAAAAAAAAGAACTGATATAGCACAAAGTGATTTAGAAAATGTCCGTAAGAACTCTTTAAATAAAATAGAACAGTGTCAGCGAAGAAGCGAAGAATATTTTCAGAAAAATTACAAGAGGCACGTAGAATTTTTAGAAGGCGATTTTGTTGTGATGAGAAATATTGACACCACAATCGGTACAAATTTCTTATTTGGGTCCATACGTCATTAAAAGAATTTTACCAAATGATAGATACGTTTTAACCGACATAGAGAACTGCCAAATTAGTCAAATTCCGTATGAAGGAATAGTAGAGGCGTGTCGGTTAAGAAAATGGGCAGATTGGCATAATCAGTGCGGAAATATCTCCTAAATTGTAGAATAACATATTTATTAATTTTCTTTCTTTATATACTGTACATATTTTAATTTTTATTGTTAAACTATTATTTACCTTGTACTTATATGCTATTCAAATTTTAATATGTATTTAACTGAATTTTAGTATTTATGTAGCCAAACTTCAAAAACATGTAAATATTGTAAATAATTCAAATGAACGATCGAGGACGATCTAATTGTCAGGATGGCCGAGCTGTTAGCAGGGATGGTATAAGTACCATCCACCATCCCATTTAGCATTTAGTATTTAGCAGTCAGAATGTAGTATCTAGTAATTAGTATTTAGTATTTAAGTGAGATGAAGTAGTAGGGATTATCGGATGAAGAGAAGACGGTCACTCTGCGATTGACGACGAATAAGAAATATTGGCGCAACTTGTACATACGAATAAAATTAAAATTAAAATCGCAATAAATAAAATAAATCATCGCCTAAGACACGATAACATATTAAAATATTTTAATGAATCCTCCAGATATTCCACGTGTTCAGGGAAAATTTGTTCTTTAAACATTTTCATGCAATTGTTTATTTTTGTCACAAGCTGTTGCATTGTTTTGGGGGTTGTGTTGTTGAGTTTGTCTTTGAGTGATAGCATTATTGGCGGCTTCGTGAACGTCTATACGCAATGAATTCCAAAATTTGAATAATGTAATGCTTTCTAAAGTTTTAGACGATACGTTGAACTAAGCCAGTGATGCCGGGATGAGGATGTCCTGAGTGGGTTTCAGTTGGAGCCTGCGGCGATGGTCAGGGCGGCGATGATGAGGAATTGGTCAATGAAGGATGTCATGGCGGATGTTTCTTTAGCTGTCTCTATGTGCTGCTGAAGTAGCTAACGAAGGCGAACTGCTTGCAAGTCGAGCATTACACACTACACCCTGTTTGAGTGCTTGCGCTGGTTTTTGTGACTTTCGGATCAGATAATTTTTTTGTTTTTCATTATCTTAATATTTGTTAACATGTTCACTCGATGTTGGTCCAACTTTTTACTCTCGCTCAATTCTGGATGTGTCTCATATAAACTTTTCCTTTGATAAGCGTTTTCCTTGATCATCTCTGCCAAACGTTTTGTTTTTTCTCACATAGTCATTTTCACATTATTATTTTTATTTATTTTATGGTGCAGGGAAGGTCCGGCTCCATTTAAAGTAAATTTGTTAATGTTCTTACGTTAGTCATACAAAGGTTTCTTAGTCTAGTTCGAGGAGCAGCGCTGCCGGCGTAGGCTGCAGCGCAGCGACGCTTATATGCATATCTTATATGTTTATATTAATTATCGCCGAGCGACGGCGCTGGCGGAGGGGGAGTGGTGTAGGCACACATAGTAGCGATCAGCGTTTGGCCAGCGTGGGAATGCTGACTATGCAATTATATAAGTTAACAAATGGAGCATTAACCATCGGGCTCCACCCTTTCCCCCGCATCCCGGGCCAGCTCAACAAAGCGATGGCACGACAGAGCGTTGACCGGCCGACTTCACCTTTACCCCGCACCCCGAGCCAGCTCAGCATAGCGACATCCGCCGTGCTAATTATTAGAACGCTGACCACTCGCC
The DNA here is from genome assembly GCA_018151655.1 of Drosophila bocqueti. Classification (NCBI taxonomy): domain Eukaryota; kingdom Metazoa; phylum Arthropoda; class Insecta; order Diptera; family Drosophilidae; genus Drosophila; species Drosophila bocqueti. The sequence goes on from JAECXF010000040.1 coordinate 615,733, forward strand.
GTACAATGGGAGCACGGCGGGAAGTGCAAGGTTGGCAATACGACCAACGGATGCTGACAACGGAACTGCAAGGTTTGCAACTGCAAACTGACGTCCACTGCAATAACACCGGCTACTGAGGTTTGGCGGAAGCAACGAAATCAGAGGCCAGGCAGTTCGAATTGGACTGGGAATCAAGCACATTGTGTAGATTTAGTCATCAAAGAAATAAAAGTTTATAACGTCGATCAATAGACTTGTTATTGAAGGTTACCTATATGGTTAGGTATGGCAAGTCCCAGTAAGGACCTGGGCAGGTCCTTACGGAGGGATCTTAACTGGCGCCCGAGCAGCTCATCCAAATAGCGATGAGGGACCCATAAGGAGTTGGGGTAAGGTGAGAAGTGAATTCGTGTGATGTGAAACCTACAATTAGCCAACCCGCTGCGGTGACCTGCCACAGGCTGTGAGAAAGAATTAAATGAATGAATTAATTAATTAATTAATAAAAATAAATAAGTTAAATTGAGTTAAGACCGTTACTCTGCCGTTCTATACCGAACTATGGATGAGATTAAAGCAACCCTCACCAAATTTGAAGCCACCCTGGCGCTGTTGGTCGGACAGATAACGGAGGTTAAGGAAGACTAGTGATCCGAGGGCCATAGATACTGGCGCTAATAAGAACTTTATTAGCCCCCAGATAGCTGAGGGTTGCAAACCCTTACGAGAACCTTTCCCAGTTCAATCCGTTGGGGGGAAATTGCCTCGGTTCAAACCAGAGGAAGTACAAGGCGACGGCAGAGTCACGGTTCAAACCAAATCAGGGAAAACAATTCATAAGTCTCATTTCAAAAGTTAGAGACCAGCTGAAAACGTTTCACCCTTCCCCTTTTGATAAGAAACAAAATAGAGATAAGAAATAACCATCCCTGATCCTGCAACAATTGACGCCACCGCAGTCGCCGCCTCAAATCGATGTCTACAAACAGCCCGAGCCCGTGCACATCAAGGCCGAGCAAAAGATGCAATGCTATGCATCCGATGCTCCTCCCGCAGCCGCCGCCTTCAACTTCAACAACTGGGTGGTCGGCAGCGAAATCGCCCGAGAGATCCAGCTGGTCGATGATATTGTCAACATGCGAGCTCAGGAGCTTGAGCTCTTCAACGACGACTGCGAATCTCAGGCCTCTTCCTCGCTGGACAGCAGCAGCGGCGGCAGCGGAGTGAGCGGCAGCATTGCCTATGCGGACGATGAGTGGCTCCCAGAGCCGATCAGCAGCAACAGCTGCTCACCAGCCCACACTACCGCAGAGGTCGAGAAAGTGGCAGTGCAAGCCCTAAAGAGCGCCCTCGCACCTGGGCGCCGTAGAACCGGAGGCCGCAACCGCAACCTCCGCGAAGGACCACTGATCTGCGGGACGCAGATTTTCAGAGGGGGAAGAGTCCTGGGCAGGTCCTTACGGAGGGATCTTAACTTATATGTTGGCCCTCAAGTGGACTTGGGCTGGACTGTTTATGTACACTTTGCAACAGAGTGCTAAAATGTGTTTGTATGTTATCATTACAGTGGTACATCGCTATATGTGCATACTACACCGGCACTGCCCCGGCGGCAGTCCCGCAGGCGAGCGACGCCAGCAAGAGGGACGTCGCAACACTCTCTTCCGTAAGGTCGAAGCAGCAACCGAAGAAGCAGCCTGTCCGAGCGCCAGGTCAGAGGAGGAACGCCGCAGCGCTGGAGGGCTCAAGGACCTCGCAAGTCGTGAAGCGTCCGAGGGCGGCCTCGTACGCCAGTCTAGCCAAGCGCACGAACCTTCCAATACTGGCGGGGGACTACCCGAGGAGGCTTCTGACGAAGGATGAGCTGTCGGCGGTGGAGCAGGCCCTCGTCGAGGAGATAAGGAAGGGCTGGACCGCGGCTCTCAACTTTAACGGCATCCAGTTCCGTGATGGTCTGCTATTAGTGGACTGCATGGATTGCGATGCCAGGAAGTGGCTGGAGCTGACGGTCCCCAGCTTCAGCCCCAAAGTGGGTCCCCAGCATCAGCCCCAAGGTGGGTGCGCAGCTCCGCACCTTCCTGCAGGATGACCCGTACGGCTGGTAAGACGATGGAGAGGTCCCTGGGGCTGCTTAATGAGCACTAAGCACCGAGACCTGGCGGGGCATCCGGCACCTGGAGTCCAAGGGCGGAAAGGTGCTGATGCTCGGACTGGATGAGGAGGCGGTTACACTCCTCAAGAAGCGAGATATGCTGGTGAGCTCTCGTTTCGGCCAGCTGAAATGAAAAGCAGGAGTCTGCGGTGGCGGAGGTGTCCACTGAGGCAAATTCCGACGAAATGCCTGGAAGGAGGCACCCTCCTGCCGCTCGGGCGAAGCAGCTGAGGCTATGGACTTAGCAGCAGTGGAGGCCGAGTTGGACTCGGTTTCGCTACAGGGGCTGGACCTGACGCGCCTGCACATGGGCGGCGAGGAGGAGCAAACCAGCAACGAGGGGCCTTACGATGATGAGCGGACACCCACCGGGATGCAGTCAGAGGCCTATCTGACGCTCTCGGAGGGTGAAGAAGAGCTTTAAGGATGGTGGTCACCAGCGTGGCACAGATCAACCTGCATCATTCGAAGGCAGCTTCGGCTGTCATCGGCAGGTTGGTCTCCAGGTCTGACCTGGGGCTGGTGCTCAACCAGGAGCCTTGGGTCGTCAGAGGCAGGATCTGCGGCCTAAGTAAAGTGAGTATGCAAACTATTGCAGACGTAAGGGAGGCATCACCGAGAGCTTGTATCATGGAGCGAAAGGACATTAACTTTCTGTGTGTTTCTACATTTCTCAACAGAGATCTAGTAGCGGTGATGATCACTAGCGAGCACGGGAGTATTGTGGTGGCGTTGGCATACTTCCCAGGAGAAGTGATGGATGCCCCCCACCAGAGGTCCAGGAGCTGGTGCAACATTGCAGCAGCAAAAGGCTACCCCTACTGCTTGGGTGTGATGCCAATGCGCACAGTGCATGGGGCAGCATGGACAACAACAGTAGAGGTGAGTGTTTACTAGATTATCTTTTATCTAGGGATCTTACTGTTCTCAATTTGGGGGCCTAACCCAAATTCATTACTAGAACCAGGGCTGAAGTACTGGACATCACTTTCGGGAATGTGGGGGGTTTCCGGCTGATTCGCAACTGGAAGGTCTCCTCAGAACCGTCAATGTCGGATAACAGGATCATCCTGTTCGACATTCATAGCAACCTTAGATTCAGCAGGGTTATCAGGAATCCACGACGGATTGACTGGCCAGCCTATCAGTCCTGTTTGGAATTAAATCTGAGCAGACTGAATCATAGTAGGAGAGTATCATCTCCAAAAGATCTTGAGCAACTCTCAAGAGAAGTAGGAGAGATAATCTTGGATGCATATCATGCAAGCTGTCCCGAAAAATCCATAGAGTCCAGCAGGGACAATCCCTGGTGGAATAGGAAACTAGGACTACTTCGTGCAAAAGTCAGAAAGCTGTTTGACACAGCTAAAAAGAACATCGCCATTTGGGAAATATACACCAAAAAGCTGGCAGAATATGACAAAGAAATCCGGTAGAGCAAGCGAGCTCACTTTCGGAAATTTTGTTCCACCACAGAGCAAGCCGCACCTGCGACCAGAGTGTTTAAGGCAATCTCAAAAGGCAAAGGTAGGTAGGTAGGTATTAGTGGTGAGGCCCCTTTCTGGAGCCTCCAATTAGGGCTGGGCTCCTTTTTGGTTCAATCCCTCTGTTGAGACCATGATACAATCAGAAAGGTAGTCCAGTCGGCTGTCTTTCGTTCTCTCGTCAGGCACTGAAATCAGTACTTGTTTGGTTGTTGAGATTATTGACAGCACCGCAATGTAAACAAAAAAAAGTTGTGGTGCAGTCTCTAGGCTCTACCCTGACTGCGAGCTCAATAATAAATTGTTTTTTTTTTTTTTTTTTTTTTTTTTTGTAATAGGTTTATTGAAGTGGCTGTTTTTACACTAATAACTATAACTAATATTTTCAAAAACAATTTGTATATAGTGGTTCTTTACAATTAATTGAAAGTGTCAATTTGTATGCTTCAGAGCAAACAGCTGCCCGAATTGTTAGCAAGATGGTTTAAAGGATTTTACGGCTCGGCAGTTGACCTAGGGTGACCTTCTTGAGCCTGCGTCTGGTCCGCGCAGTTGCTGCAGCCCTTGCTAGCGGGTTGGGGTGGACTCGGAGTCTGGAACAGTGTCTCCTGGCGAAATCGTTGATTGTGTCACCAACCAGCGGGACATGGAGATCACGGTGAATGTCAGCGTTGCGGATATACCACTCTGCCCCACTAATGTGCCTAAGAAATTTAGCTTGGAATGAACTTATCTGCTTTAGATTGGACTTAGAAGCGATGCCGTAAATGGGAAGTCCATACTTCCAAATTGGCGCTATGATAGATAGGTAAACCCTCTTCTTGTTGGCTAAACTTAGCTTAGAGTTAGCATGAGTTAGCCAATATAGCCTCCTCGCAGCGTTCTCCAATTTCCCCCTGGTCTGCTTGATGTGAGAGGCAAATGTGAGCCTGCGATCAAGGATCAGGCCCAGGTAACGGTGCTCCTTGTGCTGAGGAAGCAGTTGATCGTGCAGGAAGACACCCGGGCTGGAATCCTTGCGCAGAGTGTAGGTGACCGTAGCACACTTGTCAGGGCTAATGGCAATGTTCCACCTACAAGACCAATTTTCAAAACGCTTGAGGATTATCTGGAGTTGGTCAGTTGCCTCGTAGACACAATCAGATTTAGACAATATGGCAGTGTCATCTGCATAGGTGGCGATGCACAGACTGTTGCTGCGTCTGCAAGTGGGCATCGGGGCGTCATGAGTGAAGAGGGTGTACAAGGTAGGACCCAATACACTTCCTTGAGGAACTCCGGCAAGAATGGGTCTGGTCGAGGAGGATATTCCATCCTGAACAACCTGGAAGGATCTGTCCTTCAGGAAGCTAACGACAAGCTCGAAAAGCTGGTGAGGAAGAAGACCCCTGAGCTTGGCCAGCAGTCCAGGGTGCCAAACTCTGTCAAAGGCTTGTTGGATATCCAGGTATGCAGCTACCGTATATTGCCTCTTTTGGAAACCATCCATGATGAAGTCGGCAACTCTGTGAAGCTGCTCGGGAGTGCCATGATTTTGCCTGAAGCCAAATTGGTAATTGGGCATCGCGTTCTGGACTTCAGGTGTCTTCAGAAAGCGATCAAGAATGCACCGTTCCAAAATCTTGCCGAACGTGGAAAGGAGGCTTATAGGTCGGTAACTATCAACATCGTTGGGCGGCTTTCCTCGCTTGTGGATCATCACAACGTTTGCATTCTTCCAGATCTTCGGAAAGTGTCCCAATCTAAGCGCAGCATTGAAGATTAAAACCAGAAACAAAATGGCCCGATCCGGAAGCAGCCTGCACACCTGGGACGTGATCCCATCTGGCCCTGGAGCTTTTCGGTTTTTCATCGCATGAATCCTCATTTTTACTTCAGAAAAGAGAATGGGGGGTGCAGGCAAGGACATTTGATGAGGAGCTTCCAAAATGTTCTTGACCTTGTCAACTCTCCCTATCGATGAAGTTCCAAATGGTGTAAACCTCTCTTGAAGCTTGTCGGCAAACACTTCAGCTCGATCCAACGGCGTGCGAGCCCAAGTGGAATCGGCTTTTTGGATCGGGAACTTCGGGGCTACCTGCCTCTTGGACCTGCTCGTGAGTCTCCAAAGGGCAAAATTGGTGTCGAGGTTGGGTGTGGCTTCCTCCAGCTCCTTATCCAGAATGCTCTGGCGGTGCCGAACCAGAAGCTTCCTTATGCGGTTAGCCAGTCTGCTATGGATTCTGTGCACGTCCCTGTTTAGAGTCCTGGTGTATTCCTTTTTGAGCCTGTGCTTCAGCTGGATTAGCTGCAGGATGTCTCGGGGGATGACATCCATCCGGGCGGGAGAGATAGCGTTGCTGCTTGGGGAGGCCTCAGAAGCAGCGTCGAGGATTTTGTTGTTTATGAGACGTGCAGCATCCTCCACATCTTCAGCAGAGCGTAGCTCCATATGTAGCTGTAAGGAATCTTCAAGACTTCTTCTGAAAGCGCATATGTTCGAACCAGGAGGGAGTAAGGCCTTTCTCACAGGCGTACAGAAGCCCACTGTCCGGAGCTGAGCAATCAGCGGGAGGTGATCAGAGCTCAGATCAAAGGACTCCACTATGCTTAACCTCCTGCTGTGTAGGTCTTTAAATAGAGCGAAATCTAGAGATGACGGGGTACGTCCTCCGCTCGGGAAGCAGGTGGGTCGTCCTGTGGCTAGTACCTGAACTCCTGTAGTGTCGATCGCCTCCTTGAGAAAAATGCCTCTTGAGTCCGCTCTGAATAAATTGTTAATAATAAAACTATAAAAAAAACAAATTCACCACGTTGATATCTAGTTGGCTATTTTGAACTACAAGGGCCAGTTAAGGGTAAATAAGCACACTCTTTTTGTCAGTTCAGTTCAGTGCCTTTCAGTTCATTTTAGTGCCTGTCAAAATCTAACTGGACTACCTTTGTATTTGTATCATGGCTGAGACCTTCAGCTTTCCTATGCATTCTAACGACTTCAAGTGGTAGGCACCAAAGTGATGTTTTCTGATGTGATTCAGGCCCTGCTCCAGTCTTCCCTTGTTGGGAATGTGATCGTGTAGGCATTTTCGAAATTCATCTCCGTAGTCATGTAGTCAATTTGTGCGTTTGCTTGTATCTTGATTCCTTCCAGAATCTTGCCGTGGCCTGCGCTGTATTCCCTCCAGCAGTTACTTGCTTGCCCCTGACATACCAGCACACGCTGCTCTCTGTATCCTCGTTAATTTTGAAATGTGAAATGCCCTAGTGGATGACGCCGTGTAAAGCCATATTATGATCTTTCAAATTTGTCCAAATTTGTCTCCAAACATTTTCCTTCAAGAGTAGAAAGCAATACTTGCCTTCCTCACTCTTTCTGTAATGTTTCCTTTCCACGAGAGCTTCGGGTCTGGTATCACACCGAGATACTCAGCCTGCTCTGATAGTTTTAGCTCTATGCCATCTATATCATCTGTTCAGAGATGGAGTATCAAATTAACATCCGAAACATTGCATCGGCAACCACTTGAACGCTGAGTCTTCGTATCGATTAGCACTTGAGATGCTGAATCGATACAAGCATCGGGGCCAACCAGAACCTCTTGACGACATAGAATCGTATCCGCTCCACTTCTACTTTTCGGTCGATCAGCACTTTAGAATAAGCACTATGTACCAAACCAAGTTGTAAAGTACGAGAAAAGAAATATAAGAATTATTCAGATTTTGAAGCTCAACTCAAGCGGACGTCTTATTTGTCTTTTTTGGGAATCAACTCAAGCTCTTCTCTTCAACCACCAACTCCACGAACCTACAAGGGAGTTAACTCGCGCAAGGCCTTTAACACATGCTATGGGACCAAGAAATGGGAACCATATAAGGAAGCGCAGAAGGCATACAAAAAAGCAGTATACGAAGCAAAGAATGAATCTTGGAAGAGCTACTGCGAATCATTAAAAGGCATTAAAGATACGGCAAGATTAAGCAAAATCCTTGCCAAGGGGCACACAAGCCCCACTCTAATCAACTGACAAGACGGCTCGGCCGCAAGGACAATAGAGGAGTCGCTAGAGCTACTAGTCGACACTCACTTCCCGGGGAGCTTACGAGAGAACTCGGCACCCGAGGAAGGCACAAATACACAGACAGACACACAAACGAAAGATATCATCACCACGGAGCGAATCTAGTGGGCATAGATTCTTTCGATAAATACAAAAACCCGGGCCCGGATGACATTATTATTATTACACGGGCCTTGTTGCACTGCGACCAGATGTTAGGTCTTTTGTGCCGGCCTGTAGGATTAGGGTAAAGCCCCTATACCTAGGCTTTTTAATAAAGGAAAGCACTTTGGTAGGGTCTATTTTTTCCCAAATCCTGTAGGGGGAATAAGTTCACCTCCTAGATGTTGAAGTCGACGTCTGATTAGCGAGGGGCACTCACATAGGAGGTGTTCCGATGTTTCTTGCTCCATCTCGCAGAATCTGCATGTGTCGATTTCTGAAAGTTTTAATTTCTTAAGGTGATACCTAAGGTTGCAGTGACCCGTTAGGTAACCTGTTAGAGTGCGAAATTCGCTCTTTGGTAGGTTGATGATGCGTTTTGATCGCGTCATCTGGGGGACGAGGCATTGTTTGGCTTGTCTCAGCCTCAGCGTGTATCTCTGCTTGGAAAATGGTGGGCGATTTTCTCATGGCTATGAATTTGTTGAACCTTGGTCCGAAAATACCAGCCCCGGTGTCACCGTTTTCCAGTTTTGACCCATCAGTGTACCATATTTGTGATCCACTGGGTAGAGATATTGATTTTGTTTCCCATTCATTCCTAGTGTATAGGACTACAGAGAAGTTTCTGTGGAGAACAAGTGTTGGTTTCTGATCGTCAGTTACGCACAGAATGGGATCATTTATTATTGGTTCAAGGACCCTAAGATGCCCGGTAAGATCACCACTTTTGATATTGGTGATGTTTTGAAGGCGAAGTGCCGCCAGGCAGGCCTCCTTTTTCAATGTAATTGGTAAAGGGGGTATGACTCCTAGTGCTGCAGTGGGGCACGTCCGGATGGCTCCAGTGATGCCTATGCAGACCAGTCGTTGTAACTTGGTAAGTGCAGCCGCAGCTGTCCTCTGGGTAGATTTCGTCCACCAAGCAAGAGATGCATAGGTTATGATCGGTTTTACCACAGTGTTAAAAGGCCAGTAGATAATTTTGGGACTTAGGCCCCATGTTCTGCCGTAGAGCCTGTTATACGCAAAGTGTGCTCGAATGGCTTTGTTTATGGTCTTTTCCAGGTGTGCATTCCAGTTGAGCTTGGAGTCAAGTGTGACTCCTAAGTAGTTTGCCTCAACCGAAAAGTCAATGATAGACCCATTTAGGGATGGTTAGGGAGAGAGACCTTTTCCTAGTAAATGGAACTATAACAGTTTTAGATGGGTTTATGGACAGTCCTTTGTCCTGGCATCATCTGTTGGCTATATCTATTGCTTGCTGCATGCGGTCCGAGATGGTTTGCTCATGCCAGCCCACTATATAGATGACTAGATCATCAGCGTAGCCTTGAGTGGGGAAACCTAAATTGTTGAGCTCATAAAGTAGCTCGTAGATGACCAGAGTTCACAGGAGGGTAGAAAGTACTCCCCCTTGAGGGCACCCCCTTATGGCTGTGATTGAGGTCATAGTTCCTCCAAGGTCTACAGTTATGATTCTGGACTTAAGCATTTCCAGAATCCACCTAATAATAGGTGTGGAGACATTCTTGCATACAAGAGAGGCACGTATAGCCTCATATGACGTGTTGTCGAAAGCTCCTGAGATGTCTAAGAAGGCACCTAGTGCTATCTGTTGAGCGCCAATGGCCTTTTCAATGGTTGTTGTAAGGCAATGTATGGCGGTCTCAGTTGATTTACCTGCTTGATACGCATATTGGTACTTGTTTAGGGGATGTTGCTTGAGATTTACCTCCCTGATGTGCTGGTCGATTATCTTCTCCATAGTTTTGAGGTAGAAGGAGCTAAGGCTAATCGGTCTATATGATTTAGGCAATTGGGAGTCTTTCTTCCTGCCTTTGGGATAAACACAACTTTTACTTTAGCCCAGTTGCTTGGTATGTGTCCAAGCATGAGACTGGCTCGAAATAGACGGACCAGGGGGAGTGCGATTAGGTGCAGTCCCCACTGCAACAAGCATGGATAGATCCCATCTGGTCCGGGTGATTTGTATGGGCTGAAATTTTGTAGTGCCCATTTTACGATATTTTGATGAAACAGTCTATAGGGCATGTTTCCAACACGTTCTGAGCGATGGGGCGGTTCCCCTCTCTCAGCCTCATTGGAGTCTGCCACCATAGTCACGCGCAGGTGTGGGCACACTCCAGTCTCAGAGAGGTAGGTTGGTGCCTCACGCTCTGAGATGGGTTGCTCCACAGCCACACACCCAGGAAAGTGAGTAGCCAGGAGTAGGCTACTCGTCTCCTTTGGGTTGTTTGTGTGTGTTCCATCCGGCTTTTTCAGCGTGCAGGTGCCGTTTGAGTGGTCTTTGGAGAGGGCTTTTTGTAGCCTAACAGCTTCCGGGAGAGATGAGATCTGCCCGCAGTGTTGACGCCACGTAGCCCGTTTTGACCTTCTCAGCTCTTTGTTGTAGAGCGTTAAAGCAGTAGTGTAGGAGTCCCATGAGGCCCTCCCACTCCTCGCCTTATTGAAGAGCCTGCGCGCAGCCTTTTTGAGATCGTCAAGGCTTTTGTTCCACCAGGGAGCAGTCCTTTCGGTCTTGCGTACCTTTTGGTCGCAGCTGGCGTGATATGCTAGTTCAACATTTCTGTGAAGCACAGTAACTTCACGCTCTAACTCGTCTATGGATGTTATTGGACGGGTTGAGCAGTCTCTGGTTTGCTCAAGTTCAAAGCAGAAGAGATCCTAGTTGGTTTTCCTGGGATTTCTGGTGACTAGGTCACATTGCAAGGCACATCCTATGTCAAATCTAATGTGTTGGTGATCTGACATAGTGATCTCATTTGCAACGTGCCAGTTTGAGACAACGGACAACATATTTGTACTACAGAGAGTCCGGTCAAGGACTTCCTCTCTAATGGCATTTATAAATGTGGGTTCGCTACCCTGATTTAGTAATCCTATGTTATTACTAATAATGTATTCAAAAAGGTACTCACCCCTCTTGTTGATGTCACTGCTCCCCCAGACCGTATGGTGCGCATTGGCATCACATCCATCTGAGCCGGTTTCTCTGGCAGTGCTCAATCAGGGCACAAGTAGCCGCCGTAGGCACCTCCTCCAAGTCGCCGGGTAGATAGGCGAAGGCCAACACTGCCTCCTGCTCGCCGTGGGCGGTGGGTATTTTAACCCAAACCGCCACCAGGTCCTCAGTTATGAACTGTGAGAGGGGAACAAATGTTAGGTTTTTTGTTTATTAACAACGCCGATCTAGGGCGAGGTTGGTTATTTGCATACAGCAACTTGGCGGATGGGGTGCTAAGCGACAGGACACGTCCTGCATTTATCCAGGGCTCCTGGATGAACGCTATGTCCATTGTAGCGAACCTCTCGCAAAGTACATCTGATTCGGCCTTTGCGTGGTGGAGGTTCGCTTGGAGACATCGGAGGTGTCTCTTGGTGTTGGGGGGAGCGGGGAGAGGCGGGGAGGACATTAGTCCGCCCTCTTGCGGCCCCTGGCCGCTATCTTCCGGCCGCGGTTGGTGCCTAGAAGTGCCTCCTCCTCCTGGGTGCGCCTCGCACTCTTGGGTACGCGCCCGGTTCCGCGCGTGATGCGCCCATGGAGTGGGGGGCGCAGGAACTTCCGCAGTACTGCGGGCTCCTGGGCCATCGCGGTGCCCTGTGGTGTCGCAGCAGCCATAGCAGGGGCACTGGCAGTAGAGCAGGTGGGCTTCTCCGCTGCGGGAACTGGAGCCACTGCCTGTCTCTTTGCCTGCGTGTCGGCCTTTGGCTTAAGGGTAGCCTTGGCAAACGCGAAGTTTAGGCTATGACCTAGCTCTTTCAGCCGATTGGCCGAGGCTGGGTCCAGCGCGATTGTTATGATCGCCGTGTTCTGCCCTGATTCGCGGTGAAAGACGCGCCAGTCTCCCACGCTTAGGCCACTGTTTTGGCCTTCAATCAGGTCCAGAACCTCCGACGTTTTCATATCCGCATTAGGGAGCGGAAAGTAGCCTCTGTCTCGGGGACTACTTTTATGTGGGCGTCCTTCCACAACCGGAGCTTGGGCACCTCGGTGCTTAGCCACTCGGCTGTCTTTGCTTCACCACATGTTATGGCCATCCAGCCTAGTCGGAAGGTGCAGCCAGAAAACAGCGGCTTCGTGGAGCCGTGTTTCAGGGCCATCACCCTCGACAAAATGGCGGATTGCACCGTCTTCAGCTGCTCCATTGTGAGCAGATTTTTCGGGTAGTCCTCAGGGAGTATTGCCATCTTCACAGAGCTGGCTACGTCCCTGTAAGAGGCCATGGCACCGACTTGGGTCGACTGCTCCAGTGCTGCCTGCCTAGCCGCAGCAGCGGATGTGGAGGCTACTGGAGCCTCCGTGGCAAGCTGCACTGCTGCAGGACCCTTCGTCAAGGCACTAGGTGCCAGTTTTGCCGGTTTTGGTCATGGGCCTCTTATTCGACACTCCTTCTGGGGTCGTGTTGGCCGATCTACCTCTTTTATTGGTCCCGCCACTCTTGCTAGGCACAGGCCTAGGAGGGTCCATAGGCTTCTGGGCGAGCCTTTTGGCCTCGTCTAAGGGTATGCCGTTCGCAAGGTGTCTGCGCAACCTTTTTCGTGCGGCGCCCGATAGAGCGACCCGCTTTATTTTGTCAACCTTGGGAGAGGCGAGAAGGGCTTCTTCCTCTTCCTTGGTGATGTTGTCGGTGCCAGAGCCTTGTGAACAGACGTCCATGGCTTCTTCGGGCTCCCGAGTGGGTTCGATATTGATCGATTTGGGGCTGCTTGAGCACCCTGTTTCAGTATTACTTTTATTGGTCTCCATATATTGGTTCCACGAGTAGTGAGGAAGGAAGTATCCCCCGGGGCAGAGCCTCATACCCCGGATCGGGCGCTTGTACGACCGGAGGTGCCAGGTATCAGGAAGCCACCGTTAAAAGACACACTAACGTAGTGCCATTCATCACAGGGGCACGGTACGGTAACACCGGTGATTACGGGTTTTTTCGAGTTGTCCTCTCTAGATCCGCCATATTTAGTCTAGAGCAGGGGCACCTCGAGCAGGATGTGGTTCTTCACCACGTATGGTCGGTCTTTAGTAGTCGGCATGTGACTGCCAACTACCACTAGCTGAGTCGGATCAACGCGGCGACAGGCGCACACGCTTCACTGACACAGCCTTTGCCCCCGGATGACATAATACCGGCAATGCTATAAACTGCCAAAGGAAGCCTTTGTAGATGACATAAAGCCATAAACAAGGCTTGTATAGGCACTACTAAGGCACATCCCGCTCATGTGGAGTTAAGCCAAAGTTATATTTATACCGAAGCCAGGCGAAGGGGTACATCCTAGCGAAGGATTATAGGCCGATCAGCCTAACATTCTTCGTCCTGAAGACCCTAGAAAGATTACTCGATGTTCACATCCGAGAAAGAATCGAGAGACACCTATCGGACGCGCAGCATGCGTACCGAAAAGGTCGGTCAACAGAAACAGCACTACACGAAATTGTAGGTCACGTCGAGAAGACACTACAATACAAGCAATACACGATGGATGAAGGGGCGTTCAATAACGTGACCGCCGACTCCATCCTGAGCTCCCTCACCTCGATGGGCATTGAGAGAGGCATCAGAGAATGGATCGGAGCTAATGAGTAGGACGATCACTGCCGAACTGAGTGGCACTCACCTCACACGGTCATAAACATAATAACATATTGGAAGAGCTCAATATGGGTGGCGTCAAAGCAGTAGCCTACGCAGATGACGTGGTGCTGCTAGCATCCGGACCCTACCCTGACGTTATTAGTGAGATAATGACAGGAGCGCTGGGTCGCTTAAACATATGGGCAAAGACCTAAGGATTAGGTATCAACCAAAATAAAACAGAACTTATGCTCTTCACTAGAAGGACTGAGATACCAGCCCAGAATAGATGGTGTTCGGAGGGGGATGGCTTTAACCTGAAAGGCACTCGATAAGAAAACACGGAAGAACTTCGGGGTATTACGCGACGGGCGTATGTCTTTATTTGTAGAATGGTAAATTGGTACTAACAAGAAGAACCTTAAAACTAACTTGGGGAGAGCGGATTAGCAGCTCTATGCACGAAAGTGCAGTGGAAGAGGGAGAGAGAGAGCGAGTGTACGGGATCACACTGCCTCCGGAAAATAAACGCCCTTCTGGCGTGAACATTCTCCCCCCTTGCGAGGATACGCAGCAAAAAATATAAGAAGGCCTTCGAGGCCCCCTAGCGAGGATACGCTGTAGGAATATAGGAGGCCTTTGCTCGGGAAAGCGTTGGATACGCTGAGCGCTCGTGGACATGTAGAAGTGTGTGGTGATCCTGGCCACACGACTGGCATCGGTCGTCACCGGCAAGATCCCGTGGAATGATGGTGGGCCAGGCAGTTGACGCAGTACTTCTTCTCGATGACTGCTCGGAGCCGTTTCTCAGCGCTAAGCCGAAGAAAACGGTGGCACTTCCGAAGAGGATGGTTCCCTTGGCAGACTCGGCATGGGTAGGATAAAATACCTCGGGAACGTCTGCATTTCACATCGTCGTATGGAACCCAGTAATTGGAGGAATCGGGAGCGGTAGTCACTCGTATGGAGAACGAGGAAATCCTTTGGATCGGAGCAGAAGCAGTATCAGGAGCAGTCGGTTCACTGGAGGAGCAGTTGCTTGGATGCAACAAAGTGTGATGCCGACCGTGACACTTGAAGCACTTGTGGGCGCTTGTGCAATTACGGAGTTGATGACCGCTTGCAAAGCAATTTAAGCACAACCGCTTCTTCTGGATATAAGATGTACGATCCTCTATCGTCATCTGAAGGAAGCGTGGACATAAACGCACTGGATGGTTCTCTTTGGAACATACATCGCATCTTTTGGATATCGGAACGATCCTCGTACTGAAGGATTTCAGTATTCGTGGCGACACGTCGGAGGGTGTCGTTTCCTAACGGATGGAGGCGCAACTTAGGAGGTTGAATAGAATCTATAGTTTCTAAAGTTCTATGGCGCTCAGTCAGGAATGAATCCAGTTCTTGCCACGTAGGAATTTCGGTTTTATTTGTTAAGGACTGCTCCCATAGTGAGAGCGTCAGCTTTGGAAGTTTCGTGGAACACAAATAAACCAGGAGACAATCCCAATTATCAGTAGGAAGGCCGGACAAATTTAGGGACGTGAGACAGTTCTGGATTGTATTTTGCAGCTCCTTCAAGGCTGCCGAAGATTCTTGTGCGACGAACTGCATGTTTAATAACTTTTTCAGTTGGCTGTTCACCAGCGCTCGTTTATTTTCGAAACGCTCAGATAGGTTTTTCCAGGCTGAGCGGAAACCATCGTTGGTGAGTGGCGAATTGGAAACTACGGAATGAGCTTCACCACTAGTCTTGGCATTTAGATAGAACAACTTTTCAACAGGGGTCAGCGCAGGATTGTCTATATAGACCGCTGTGAAAAGGTCTCGGAAAGTCGGCCAGCGAATGTAATCGCCCGAGAAAACTTCTGTTTCGCACGGAGGAAGCTGACAGCCAGACGGATAGGAATTTTGGGGCGGAACGGGTTGGATTTGAGCTGTTGTAGAAGCGATCGTTTCGATCTGTTCCATGAGCTTTGCGGCACACCTTTCGTATATAAAATAGGCATACTCGTATTTTGCCTTTAGAGTAGGTAAGGTGTCCGCCGTGCCCTCTAAGCCAACTGAAATTTGCTCTGAACAAGCTTCGTACTCTTTCTCGACCTTATCCCATAGCGCTCGGACTTGGTCGAGATGGATTTGGCACGTGTACTTGGATGGACTTGGTGCTGCTGGATTGCAGACTCTGGACTCGAAGTGACTCAGACGGTCACAGGTCATCGTAAATTTATTTAAACTGCAGGAAGTCATTCTGGATATATTTTAGGAAAATTTACTGTCGTATATAAATCTGTGTATATTCCGAAATATGTATGTGTCGAAGCTGAATTGGAATTTAGGAACCAATCGAAAAAGTATTAGGAATTTAATTTATTTGTATAGTGTAATTTTATTGTGTAGTGGCGGATATGTACGGGGATGTACGGTCACACTATTGCGGATATGGAAGCGCACTTGAATTTCTAACTGATTTAGTTAGTTGGAATTTTTTTTTTTTGAAAAATAATTTACAAATTATTTTGTGTGCCTGGACTTATTCAGTTACCCGCTGCTGTATTTGCCGCGGTACTGTTTTTGGAGATAAGGCGTGCGTGTAAATCTGTTTGTGCATTAGCCGTTGCGAATGCAAAATAGCGGAGACAACGGAGGCGGAAAAAATTGCCAAAAATCGGAGCGTTGACTTGCAGGCGAATATGTATGTATGTAATTACAATATGTTTTTGATTGCCTATGCTTGCATGTAGCTCAGCTCAGGATAGAGCAGGGAAGAGTAAATAAATAAATGCACAAATTAAGTCGGCGTTTCTGTGCCGTGATTTTGGTATATTTATTTATTTATAGGAGCTGTGGACTGTATTTGTAGAACTTTGTAATTTAAAGTTGAGGAATTATTATAAATTTATTTATTTTATAATTTGTGGGGTAAATTATTTAAATTATTAAAATACCCGTGCCGGAATATTTGTGAGTTTATATATTTAAGTTAATTTTGTGTAAATTGCTTGTGGCGCTCGTAGATCAGTGGAGTGGACTGTATTGTATGTATATCGGAGAGTGTAAATATGTAAATGCAAGCGGAACACAGTGAACGAAGAGAATTTAGGAACTAGAAGTTTCACTGTGGCTTATAGCATACGTACATATATTTAAATTTACACTTGTGGATTTTGGAATGTTTATTTACTATTATTATCCAGGATAGGAATATTTATAGCGTAAATTGTTGGTGCCGATTGTAGATAAGTGGAGTGGACTGTATTGGACATATGTACATATGTATGTAGGTGTAGAAGTGGAAATAAATGCAAGCGGATCACAGTGAACGAAGAGAAATTCGAAATTGCAAGTTTCACTGTGGCTTATGGCATATATTTAAACACACACTTTTAGAATGTAGAATTCGCGGAAAATTAATATAAATTAATTGCGGCACTAGGATTCCACAAATCGGATTCGGACTTGGAAGCTGCCGTTGTGTCGGATCAATCGGACTAGGATTTAGACAAAAATCATAAAAATGAACGGCAGGGCAGCAAAGTAAAATGTTTACTTATCTTGTGCGGTGTTAAAGCCACCGGAACTGCTGGAGATAGAAATATCCGGCTCTGTTGGACCAAATGTTCGGAGGGGGATGGCTTTAACCTGAAAGGCACTCGATAAGAAAACACGGAAGAACTTCGGGGTATTACGCGACGGGCGTATGTCTTTATTTGTAGAATGGTAAATTGGTACTAACAAGAAGAACCTTAAAACTAACTTGGGGAGAGCGGATTAGCAGCTCTATGCACGAAAGTGCAGTGGAAGAGGGAGAGAGAGAGCGAGTGTACGGGATCACACTGCCTCCGGAAAATAATCGCCCTTCTGGCGTGAACAGATGGCATAGAGCTAAAACTATCAGAGCAGGCTGAGTATCTCGGTGTGATACCAGCAGTTCCGGTGGCTTTAACACCGCACAAGATAAGTAAACATTTTACTTTGCTGCCCTGCCGTTCATTTTTATGATTTTTGTCTAAATCCTAGTCCGATTGATCCGACACAACGGCAGCTTCCAAGTCCGAATCCGATTTGTGGAATCCTAGTGCCGCAATTAATTTATATTAATTTTCCGCGAATTCTACATTCTAAAAGTGTGTGTTTAAATATATGCCATAAGCCACAGTGAAACTTGCAATTTCGAATTTCTCTTCGTTCACTGTGATCCGCTTGCATTTATTTCCACTTCTACACCTACATACATATGTACATATGTCCAATACAGTCCACTCCACTTATCTACAATCGGCACCAACAATTTACGCTATAAATATTCCTATCCTGGATAATAATAGTAAATAAACATTCCAAAATCCACAAGTGTAAATTTAAATATATGTACGTATGCTATAAGCCACAGTGAAACTTCTAGTTCCTAAATTCTCTTCGTTCACTGTGTTCCGCTTGCATTTACATATTTACACTCTCCGATATACATACAATACAGTCCACTCCACTGATCTACGAGCGCCACAAGCAATTTACACAAAATTAACTTAAATATATAAACTCACAAATATTCCGGCACGGGTATTTTAATAATTTAAATAATTTACCCCACAAATTATAAAATAAATATATTTATAATAATTCCTCAACTTTAAATTACAAAGTTCTACAAATACAGTCCACAGCTCCTATAAATAAATAAATATACCAAAATCACGGCACAGAAACGCCGACTTAATTTGTGCATTTATTTATTTACTCTTCCCTGCTCTATCCTGAGCTGAGCTACATGCAAGCATAGGCAATCAAAAACATATTGTAATTACATACATACATATTCGCCTGCAAGTCAACGCTCCGATTTTTGGCAATTTTTTCCGCCTCCGTTGTCTCCGCTATTTTGCATTCGCAACGGCTAATGCACAAACAGATTTACACGCACGCCTTATCTCCAAAAACAGTACCGCGGCAAATACAGCAGCGGGTAACTGAATAAGTCCAGGCACACAAAATAATTTGTAAATTATTTTTCAAAAAAAAATTCCAACTAACTAAATCAGTTAGAAATTCAAGTGCGCTTCCATATCCGCAATAGTGTGACCGTACATCCCCGTACATATCCGCCACTACACAATAAAATTACACTATACAAATAAATTAAATTCCTAATACTTTTTCGATTGGTTCCTAAATTCCAATTCAGCTTCGACACATACATATTTCGGAATATACACAGATTTATATACGACAGTAAATTTTCCTAAAATATATCCAGAATGACTTCCTGCAGTTTAAATAAATTTACGATGACCTGTGACCGTCTGAGTCACTTCGAGTCCAGAGTCTGCAATCCAGCAGCACCAAGTCCATCCAAGTACACGTGCCAAATCCATCTCGACCAAGTCCGAGCGCTATGGGATAAGGTCGAGAAAGAGTACGAAGCTTGTTCAGAGCAAATTTCAGTTGGCTTAGAGGGCACGGCGGACACCTTACCTACTCTAAAGGCAAAATACGAGTATGCCTATTTTATATACGAAAGGTGTGCCGCAAAGCTCATGGAACAGATCGAAACGATCGCTTCTACAACAGCTCAAATCCAACCCGTTCCGCCCCAAAATTCCTATCCGTCTGGCTGTCAGCTTCCTCCGTGCGAAACAGAAGTTTTCTCGGGCGATTACATTCGCTGGCCGACTTTCCGAGACCTTTTCACAGCGGTCTATATAGACAATCCTGCGCTGACCCCTGTTGAAAAGTTGTTCTATCTAAATGCCAAGACTAGTGGTGAAGCTCATTCCGTAGTTTCCAATTCGCCACTCACCAACGATGGTTTCCGCTCAGCCTGGAAAAACCTATCTGAGCGTTTCGAAAATAAACGAGCGCTGGTGAACAGCCAACTGAAAAAGTTATTAAACATGCAGTTCGTCGCACAAGAATCTTCGGCAGCCTTGAAGGAGCTGCAAAATACAATCCAGAACTGTCTCACGTCCCTAAATTTGTCCGGCCTTCCTACTGATAATTGGGATTGTCTCCTGGTTTATTTGTGTTCCACGAAACTTCCAAAGCTGACGCTCTCACTATGGGAGCAGTCCTTAACAAATAAAACCGAAATTCCTACGTGGCAAGAACTGGATTCATTCCTGACTGAGCGCCATAGAACTTTAGAAACTATAGATTCTATTCAACCTCCTAAGTTGCGCCTCCATCCGTCAGAAACGACACCCTCCGACGTGTCGCCACGAATACTGAAATCCTTCAGTACGAGGATCGTTCCGATATCCAAAAGATGCGATGTATGTTCCAAAGAGAACCATCCAGTGCGTTTATGTCCACGCTTCCTTCAGATGACGATAGAGGATCGTACATCTTATATCCAGAAGAAGCGGTTGTGCTTAAATTGCTTTGCAAGCGGTCATCAACTCCGTAATTGCACAAGCGCCCACAAGTGCTTCAAGTGTCACGGTCGGCATCACACTTTGTTGCATCCAAGCAACTGCTCCTCCAGTGAACCGACTGCTCCTGATACTGCTTCTGCTCCGATCCAAGGATTTCCTCGTTCTCCACACGAGTGACTACCGCTCCCGATTCCTCCAATTACTGGGTTCCATACGACGATGTGAAATGCAGACGTTCCCGAGGTATTTTATCCTACCCATGCCGAGTCTGCCAAGGGAACCATCCTCTTCGGAAGTGCCACCGTTTTCTTCGGCTTAGCGCTGAGAAACGGCTCCGAGCAGTCATCGAGAAGAAGTACTGCGTCAACTGCCTGGCCCACCATCATTCCACGGGATCTTGCCGGTGACGACCGATGCCAGTCGTGTGGCCAGGATCACCACACACTTCTACATGTCCACGAGCGCTCAGCGTATCCAACGCTTTCCCGAGCAAAGGCCTCCTATATTCCTACAGCCTATCCTCGCTAGGGGGCCTCGAAGGCCTTCTTATATTTTTTGCTGCGTATCCTCGCAAGGGGGGGGAGAATGTTCACGCCAGAAGGGCGTTTATTTTCCGGAGGCAGTGTGATCCCGTACACTCGCTCTCTCTCTCCCTCTTCCACTGCACTTTCGTGCATAGAGCTGCTAATCCGCTCTCCCCAAGTTAGTTTTAAGGTTCTTCTTGTTAGTACCAATTTACCATTCTACAAATAAAGACATACGCCCGTCGCGTAATACCCCGAAGTTCTTCCGTGTTTTCTTATCGAGTGCCTTTCAGGTTAAAGCCATCCCCTCCGAACACCATCTATTCTGGGCTGGTATCTCAGTCCTTCTAGTGAAGAGCATAAGTTCTGTTTTATTTTGGTTGATACCTAATCCTTAGGTCTTTGCCCATATGTTTAAGCGACCCAGCGCTCCTGTCATTATCTCACTAATAACGTCAGGGTAGGGTCCGGATGCTAGCAGCACCACGTCATCTGCGTAGGCTACTGCTTTGACGCCACCCATATTGAGCTCTTCCAATATGTTATTATGTTTATGACCGTGTGAGGTGAGTGCCACTCAGTTCGGCAGTGATCGTCCTACTCATTAGCTCCGATCCATTCTCTGATGCCTCTCAATGCCCATCGAGGTGAGGGAGCTCAGGATGGAGCCGGCGGTCACGTTATTGAACGCCCCTTCATCCATCGTGTATTGCTTGTATTGTAGTGTCTTCTCGACGTGACCTACAATTTCGTGTAGTGCTGTTTCTGTTGACCGACCTTTTCGGTACGCATGCTGCGCGTCCGATAGGTGTCTCTCGATTCTTTCTCGGATGTGAACATCGAGTAATCTTTCTAGGGTCTTCAGGACGAAGAATGTTAGGCTGATCGGCCTATAATCCTTCGCTAGGATGTACCCCTTCGCCTGGCTTCGGTATAAATATAACTTTGGCTTAACTCCACATGAGCGGGATGTGCCTTAGTAGTGCCTATACAAGCCTTGTTTATGGCTTTACGTCATCTACAAAGGCTTCCTTTGGCAGTTTATAGCATTGCCGGTATTATGTCATCCGG
Source organism: Drosophila bocqueti (assembly GCA_018151655.1). Lineage (NCBI taxonomy): Eukaryota > Metazoa > Arthropoda > Insecta > Diptera > Drosophilidae > Drosophila > Drosophila bocqueti. The sequence continues at coordinate 637,119 of JAECXF010000040.1, forward strand.
GGGCAAAGGCTGTGTCAGTGAAGCGTGTGCGCCTGTCGCCGCGTTGATCCGACTCAGCTAGTGGTAGTTGGCAGTCACATGCCGACTACTAAAAGACCGACCATACGTGGTGAAGAACCACATCCTGCTCGAGGTGCCCCCTGCTCTAGACTAAATATGGCGGATCTAGAGAGGACAACTCGAAAAAACCCGTAATCACCGGTGTTACCGTACCGTGCCCCTGTGATGAATGGCACTACGTTAGTGTGTCTTTTAACGGTGGCTTCCTGATACCTGGCACCTCCGGTCGTACAAGCGCCCGATCCGGGTATGAGGCTCTGCCCCGGGGATACTTCCTTCCTCACTACTCGTGGAACCAATATATGGAGACCAATAAAAGTAATACTGAAACAGGGTGCTCAAGCAGCCCCAAATCGATCAATATCGAACCCACTCGGGAGCCCGAAGAAGCCATGGACGTCTGTTCACAAGGCTTTGGCACCGACAACATCACCAAGGAAGGAGAAGAAGCCCTTCTCGCCTCTCCCAAGGTTGACAAAATAAAGCGGGTCGCTCTATCGGGCGCCGCAGACACCTTGCGAACGGCATACCCTTAGACGAGGCCAAAAGGCTCGCCCAGAAGCCTATGGACCCTCCTAGGCCTGTGCCTAGCAAGAGTGGCGGGACCAATAAAAGAGGTAGATCGGCCAACACGACCCCAGAAGGAGTGTCGAATAAGAGGCCCATGACCAAAACCGGCAAAACTGGCACCTAGTGCCTTGACGAAGGGTCCTGCAGCAGTGCAGCTTGCCACGGAGGCTCCAGTAGCCTCCACATCCGCTGCTGCGGCTAGGCAGGCAGCACTGGAGCAGTCGACCCAAGTCGGTGCCATGGCCTCTTACAGGGACGTAGCCAGCTCTGTGAAGATGGCAATACTCCCCTGAGGACTACCCGAAAATCTGCTCACAATGGAGCAGCTGAAGACGGTGCAATCCGCCATTTTGTCGAGGGTGATGGCCCTGAAACACGGCTCCACGAAGCCGCTGTTTTCTGGCTGCACCTTCCGACTAGGCTGGATGGCCATAACATGTGGTGAAGCAAAGACAGCCGAGTGGCTAAGCACCGAGGTGCCCAAGCTCCGGTTGTGGAAGGACGCCCACATAAAAGTAGTCCCCGAGACAGAGGCTACTTTCCGCTCCCTAATGCGGATATGAAAACGTAGGAGGTTCTGGACCTGATTGAAGGCCAAAACAGTGGCCTAAGCGTAGGAGACTGGCGCGTCTTTCACCGCGAATCAGGGCAGAACACGGCGATCATAACAATCGCGCTGGACCCAGCCTCGGCCAATCGGCTGAAAGAGCTAGGTCATAGCCTAAACTTCGCGTTTGCCAAGGCTACCCTTAAGCCAAAGGCCGACACGCAGGCAAAGAGACAGGCAGTGGCTCCCGTTCCCGCAGCGGAAAAGCCCACCTGCTCTACTGCCAGTGCCCCTGCTATGGCTGCTGCGACACCACAGGGCACCGCGATGGCCCAGGAGCCCGCAGTACTGCGGAAGTTCCTGCGCCCCCCACTCCATGGGCGCATCACGCGCGGAACCGGGCGCGTACCCAAGAGTGCGAGGCGCACCCAGGAGGAGGAGGCACTTCTAGGCACCAACCGCGGCCGGAAGATAGCGGCCAGGGGCCGCAAGAGGGCGGACTAATGTCCTCCCCGCCTCTCCCCGCTCCCCCCAACACCAAGAGACACCTCCGATGTCTCCAAGCGAACCTCCACCACGCAAAGGCCGAATCAGATGTACTTTGCGAGAGGTTCGCTACAATGGACATAGCGTTCATCCAGGAGCCCTGGATAAATGCAGGACGTGTCCTGTCGCTTAGCACCCCATCCGCCAAGTTGCTGTATGCAAATAACCAACCTCGCCCTAGATCGGCGTTGTTAATAAACAAAAACCTAACATTTGTTCCCCTCTCACAGTTCATAACTGAGGACCTGGTGGCGGTTTGGGTTAAAATACCCACCGCCCACGGCGAGCAGGAGGCAGTGTTGGCCTTCGCCTATCTACCCGGCGACTTGGAGGAGGTGCCTACGGCGGCTACTTGTGCCCTGATTGAGCACTGCCAGAGAAACCGGCTCAGATGGATGTGATGCCAATGCGCACCATACGGTCTGGGGGAGCAGTGACATCAACAAGAGGGGTGAGTACCTTTTTGAATACATTATTAGTAATAACATAGGATTACTAAACCAGGGTAGCGAACCCACATTTATAAATGCCATTAGAGAGGAAGTCCTTGACCGGACTCTCTGTAGTACAAATATGTTGTCCGTTGTCTCAAACTGGCACGTTGCAAATGAGATCACTATGTCAGATCACCAACACATTAGATTTGACATAGGATGTGCCTTGCAATGTGACCTAGTCACCAGAAATCCCAGGAAAACCAACTAGGATCTCTTCTGCTTTGAACTTGAGCAAACCAGAGACTGCTCAACCCGTCCAATAACATCCATAGACGAGTTAGAGCGTGAAGTTACTGTGCTTCACAGAAATGTTGAACTAGCATATCACGCCAGCTGCGACCAAAAGGTACGCAAGACCGAAAGGACTGCTCCCTGGTGGAACAAAAGCCTTGACGATCTCAAAAAGGCTGCGCGCAGGCTCTTCAATAAGGCGAGGAGGGAGGGCCTCATGGGACTCCTACACTACTGCTTTAACGCTCTACAACAAAGAGCTGAGAAGGTGAAAACGGGCTACGTGGCGTCAACACTGCGGGCAGATCTCATCTCTCCCGGAAGCTGTTAGGCTACAAAAAGCCCTCTCCAAAGACCACTCAAACGGCACCTGCACGCTGAAAAAGCCGGATGGAACACACACAAACAACCCAAAGGAGACGAGTAGCCTACTCCTGGCTACTCACTTTCCTGGGTGTGTGGCTGTGGAGCAACCCATCTCAGAGCGTGAGGCACCAACCTACCTCTCTGAGACTGGAGTGTGCCCACACCTGCGCGTGACTATGGTGGCAGACTCCAATGAGGCTGAGAGAGGGGAACCGCCCCATCGCTCAGAACGTGTTGGAAACATGCCCTATAGACTGTTTCATCAAAATATCGTAAAATGGGCACTACAAAATTTCAGCCCATACAAATCACCCGGACCAGATGGGATCTATCCATGCTTGTTGCAGTGGGGACTGCACCTAATCGCACTCCCCCTGGTCCGTCTATTTCGAGCCAGTCTCATGCTTGGACACATACCAAGCAACTGGGCTAAAGTAAAAGTTGTGTTTATCCCAAAGGCAGGGAAGAAAGACTCCCAATTGCCTAAATCATATAGACCGATTAGCCTTAGCTCCTTCTACCTCAAAACTATGGAGAAGATAATCGACCAGCACATCAGGGAGGTAAATCTCAAGCAACATCCCCTAAACAAGTACCAATATGCGTATCAAGCAGGTAAATCAACTGAGACCGCCATACATTGCCTTACAACAACCATTGAAAAGGCCATTGGCGCTCAACAGATAGCACTAGGTGCCTTCTTAGACATCTCAGGAGCTTTCGACAACACGTCATATGAGGCTATACGTGCCTCTCTTGTATGCAAGAATGTCTCCACACCTATTATTAGGTGGATTCTGGAAATGCTTAAGTCCAGAATCATAACTGTAGACCTTGGAGGAACTATGACCTCAATCACAGCCATAAGGGGGTGCCCTCAAGGGGGAGTACTTTCTACCCTCCTGTGGACTCTGGTCATCTACGAGCTACTTTATGAGCTCAACAATTTAGGTTTCCCCACTCAAGGCTACGCTGATGATCTAGTCATCTATATAGTGGGCTGGCATGAGCAAACCATCTCGGACCGCATGCAGCAAGCAATAGATATAGCCAACAGATGATGCCAGGACAAAGGACTGTCCATAAACCCATCTAAAACTGTAATAGTTCCATTTACTAGGAAAAGGTCTCTCTCCCTAACCATCCCTAAATGGGTCTATCATTGACTTTTCGGTTGAGGCAAACTACTTAGGAGTCACACTTGACTCCAAGCTCAACTGGAATGCACACCTGGAAAAGACCATAAACAAAGCCATTCGAGCACACTTTGCGTATAACAGGCTCTACGGCAGAACATGGGGCCTAAGTCCCAAAATTATCTACTGGCCTTTTAACACTGTGGTAAAACCGATCATAACCTATGCATCTCTTGCTTGGTGGACGAAATCTACCCAGAGGACAGCTGCGGCTGCACTTACCAAGTTACAACGACTGGTCTGCATAGGCATCACTGGAGCCATCCGGACGTGCCCCACTGCAGCACTAGGAGTCATACCCCCTTTACCAATTACATTGAAAAAGGAGGCCTGCCTGGCGGCACTTCGCCTTCAAAACATCACCAATATCAAAAGTGGTGATCTTACCGGGCATCTTAGGGTCCTTGAACCAATAATAAATGATCCCATTCTGTGCGTAACTGACGATCAGAAACCAACACTTGTTCTCCACAGAAACTTCTCTGTAGTCCTATACACTAGGAATGAATGGGAAACAAAATCAATATCTCTACCCAGTGGATCACAAATATGGTACACTGATGGGTCAAAACTGGAAAACGGTGACACCGGGGCTGGTATTTTCGGACCAAGGTTCAACAAATTCATAGCCATGAGAAAATCGCCCACCATTTTCCAAGCAGAGATACACGCCATAGAAATCTGTGTACGAGAATGCCTTCGCAGGAAAATGCAAGGCGCACGGATTTACATCTTCTCGGACAGTCAGGCAGCGCTCATAGCGCTGAGTTCCTTCACGATCTCGTCCGGACTTGTAGAGACCTGTTTCCAACAGCTGAATGCCCTTGCCTCCAAAAACACCCTAACGGTGGGTTGGGTACCAGGGCATGAAGGCCATATAGGAAACTAGGTGGCAGACACCCTAGCCAAACGCGGGGCGATGACACCTTTTATCGGCCCTGAGCCGTTCTGTGGACTATCGAAAGGACACAAAAGAGAACTGCTCAGGAAAGGGGAGGAATCGGAGATAAACTGTCACTGGACCGACAGTGCAAGGCTGAGACAAGCCAAACAATGCCTCGTCCCCCAGATGACGCGATCAAAACGCATCATCAACCTACCAAAGAGCGAATTTCGCACTCTAACAGGTTACCTAACGGGTCACTGCAACCTTAGGTATCACCTTAAGAAATTAAAACTTTCAGAAATCGACACATGCAGATTCTGCGAGATGGAGCAAGAAACATCGGAACACATCCTATGTGAGTGCCCCTCGCTAATCAGACGTCGACTTCAACATCTAGGAGGTGAACTTATTCCCCCCTACAGGATTTGGGAAAAAATAGACCCTACCAAAGTGCTTTCCTTTATTAAAAGCCTAGGTATAGGGGCTTTACCCTAATCCTACAGGCCGGCACAAAAGACCTAACATCTGGTCGCAGTGCAACAAGGCCCGTGTAATAATAATAATGTCATCCGGGCCCGGGTTTTTGTATTTATCGAAAGAATCTATGCCCACTAGATTCGCTCCGTGGTGATGATATCTTTCGTTTGTGTGTCTGTCTGTGTATTTGTGCCTTCCTCGGGTGCCGAGTTCTCTCGTAAGCTCCCCGGGAAGTGAGTGTCGACTAGTAGCTCTAGCGACTCCTCTATTGTCCTTGCGGCCGAGCCGTCTTGTCAGTTGATTAGAGTGGGGCTTGTGTGCCCCTTGGCAAGGATTTTGCTTAATCTTGCCGTATCTTTAATGCCTTTTAATGATTCGCAGTAGCTCTTCCAAGATTCATTCTTTGCTTCGTATACTGCTTTTTTGTATGCCTTCTGCGCTTCCTTATATGGTTCCCATTTCTTGGTCCCATAGCATGTGTTAAAGGCCTTGCGCGAGTTCGTGGAGTTGGTGGTTGAAGAGAAGAGCTTGAGTTGATTCCCAAAAAAGACAAATAAGACGTCCGCTTGAGTTGAGCTTCAAAATCTGAATAATTCTTATATTTCTTTTCTCGTACTTTACAACTTGGTTTGGTACATAGTGCTTATTCTAAAGTGCTGATCGACCGAAAAGTAGAAGTGGAGCGGATACGATTCTATGTCGTCAAGAGGTTCTGGTTGGCCCCGATGCTTGTATCGATTCAGCATCTCAAGTGCTAATCGATACGAAGACTCAGCGTTCAAGTGGTTGCCGATGCAATGTTTCGGATGTTAATTTGATACTCCATCTCTGCGTTTGAGTGGGTCGCAAAATAGTATTTCTTGGGCCCTCTAGATCTCTGGTTATCGAGGCGGCTTTGGCGAGGGACCTACGAAAGTGAATGATGAGGCGGTAACTCCTCCCCCTCAGACTGACCTACCGATCATAGCGGGGCTATAGTTGCTGCTACCGTAGCAGGTGAAGCGATTGTGGGAGTGAAGGTGGCATGAGGAGTAGTCTCTGGTGTGAAAATTGTCGTCTTCTTCGGGAAACGGGCCACAACGAATACTACTATCAGTACTACCCCAAGCATCGTGTAAGTCGTTGTTGTATGAATCGTGGTTCCACACCGTATCTTGTTGATCTGTATTTTTGTTTCCAGATCCTCCATCCTTAGTTCGTGTATTCCCAACTCCTGGGTTGTCCTGTTCCTCCTAATAGACTCTATCCGCGTTATGTCCAACTTCAATTCTGTTGTGCCAAGCCTCTCCACCGCTTCGTACTGCACGTTGTTCGCCATCGCTTTGCAATGGGTAATTTTATCAGAACTGATCCATTCAATGTTTTGTCGACTCCGCAATCCGTCTGCAGTTTGACATTCCCTCCGTTGAAAATTGCGATGTAGCCGGCCTCCGGTTCGAAGATCGTTGCGACCATTCCGACGTCCTTCTTTTCGCATTCCGCTTCCTTTCCACTTAGCAGTCTTGTAATACATTTTGAATTGTTTGGACTTTTTTACATATATAAATGTTCCTTATTAACTGACATTTTTCCTTATAATAATGTATTTCGTTCTCATGAATCACCACATAATTTGGAGTTATCACAAATTCTGTGTTGTTCATGGGAAGTGGTATTAATGGTGGAATGAAAATACTTCTTTCTTAAATAAAGGCAATATAATTGAAAAAAGTATGTCTGTATTATTCATGATAGCGCTTAACTCAAAAAATTCATACATATGCTCGTCAGATAATAATTGTATCCCCCGACTCTCCAATTCGTGGACACACCTGTCTGTTTCTTTCTTGTCGAATAGGAATCTGGAAATCACTCCTAACTTAGCCAACAACAGGCTCTCGGCAACGTCATTTAAGTTCAAGCCAAACATGTCTATCGTAAGCGAAATTCTGTCAATATATTCTAACCTATAAATCCTTCTGTCCTCTTCAACAAATGACTTACTTATGCCATTATTATAGTTGTTAATGAATGTATCTACCCTCTGCTCTTCGTTTATATAATTTTTCAAATTCTTAAACATAAATTGATCTTGCTGCCTGTTTTCTCCTGTGAGTTTATGCTCTCTCTTAACCTTTCCTCTTCCTCTCTCATCTTCCTTATTTCCTCTTCAAGCTTTTCCGCATCATTCGCATCTAAATTCCCTGATATCGCTTTAACCACCGAACCCAATCCGTTGACCAACCCTCTTGTTCTTCTATGCTTGGGCCATATTCCCTCTAATCTAGTCTTCGCCATCTGTAACTTATTCTTCAATGATTTAATTAAGTCCCTCGTTCCTGACTCATCTTCGATCTCTCAAAGTGTCCTCTCTATCCTATCTATTATTTCATTATATTCTTGCAACTTTACGATGTGGTCAAAGGATTAATATGTTTGTATCACTCTTGCCGTTCCCATTTCTATTTGAGCCAACGGTTCGTTCCCTTCCAAGGGTATTATTTCAAACCTGCTCTCCTCGGCCACGGCAATGGACCACCTGTAAATAATGTTAATCATTCGGTTTATTAATTCTTCGGGTCTTCTCCTTGTGAATTTTCTGAGGTTTGGTTGTTGTTAGTGTTAGGTTGTTATCTTCCAATACCTTGTGTTTAGAGAACCTAGGAGTGAGTTTATCCCTCCGATTCTCCTTCCCAAATATTGTGTTCCCAACCTGCACCGGGTCTGGCTCTTGCCTATCTACGTTAGCTGCCTCAATTCTCCTAACCTTTTGGCTTTCTACCCTTTCCTTCACTTTCGGGTACACCATGGCCTGAAACGCATTGATTTTTTCCAAATAACCGTGTTCATTATTGAATGTCACGTTATTCGGAAAATCCTGTGTTCTGCCCGTAAAGAGTTCTTGAGCTTTGTTGCTGAATGAATGGCGTTATTGGCGTTATAAACGCTTCACTCAGTATCTCCTCGTGCCTGAGCTCTAACTTTCCTGCTTTCTCCATAATCAACCGGTATATCTCCGTTATCTTTGAGTGTAATCTTTCGACCGTGGAGTTACTCGACGATTGCTGAAAGGATGTTGTATGCAGTTCACGTTCGTACTGCCTACAAAAATTCTTAAAGAGGTTCGACGAGAACTCAACTCCCTGGTTACAGACTACCTTCTTTGGTATTCTAAAAAGAGCCATAAAGTTGTTCATCGTTTTCACAATGTCTATACTTTCCTTGGCTGGAATAGTTACTACCCATGCATATATCGAAAATTTGTCGATAATCGTGAAAACCTTTTTCTTATTAAAAAAATATAAATCAATATGCACCACTCCCAAGGGTCTGTCAGGTGTTTTCGTTACGCCGTATTTGATTTTATAAGGCCTTCAGTCGTATTTTTGCATTTAACAGCTATCGCAGTTGTTAATTAATTGTGTTATCAACTGTTTCATATGAGGGAAAAACACTTTCCTTTTCAAATGTGCTAGTGTCTCCTCTATCACCCTGTGGTTACTCTTCAGGTGATAATCCTTGACAACCTCTTCTTGCTGACCTCTCTCAATTATATCTGGCAACAAGATTGTACACCTTATCGCCCTAAACAATCTACTGTACGCAAAATATTTACAGTATACCTCTTGGATCGTTAAGACTAACTCCTCCGGTATCAGCTACGCTACTGTTCTCTTCAGTTTTAGAATTTCCTTAAATTTACGTCCAATTGTCTCAATTTTGGCCAAGTTATCCGCATTTTGTTCCTAAATGGGACTTGCTTCACTATTTTAGACGTTCCCCCTCTCTGTATAATCACCTGAATGTTATACTCGTTCAGTGGTTTTTCCGAAATTGGGAAACCCAACTGCAAGTCTTCCCCCGCGGAGTGTATCGTCTCCCTGTTTGTTGCCACTTCCGAGGCGTTTTCCAGTACTTTCAACTGGCTGGACTCTGCTCAGCGCATCCGCCACGTTCAAGAAACCTTTCTTGTATACTATTTCATAGTCGTACTCCAACATCTGGAGCCTCCATCTTACGAGTTTGGAGTCGGGTTCCTTAATGCTCATAAGCCAGTTTAATGGCCTATGATCTGTCACTATTTTGAACTTAGTGCCGAACAGATAGTGTCTGAAATGTCTTATCGACCAAATGATGGCAAGCATTTCCTTCTCTATCGTATCATAGTTTATTTCGGATGTTGACAGGGTTCTACTTGCATGCGTTCCCAAGTTTCCCTGTAATAGGACCGCTCCAATGGCATAATTGCTTGCATCCGTGGTCAGGATGAATGGTTTTTCAAAGTCGGGAAACTGTAAGATATGGTCATTGCATAAGACGTTTTTGTACACCTTAAATGCTTCTGTGTATTCTTCATCTATTTGCACTGGCTTCTTCCCTTTCAGTTGTTTCGTCAACGGCTTTGTTATCGCTGCGAAATCCCTAATAAACTTCCTGTAGTACCAATAACCCTAGGCAGGATTTTATCTGCTTCCTAGTCCTCGGGAAGGTGAATTTCTTAATAGATTCAATTTTCCCCGGATTTGGTTTGAATCCTTATGGGTCACTACGTGCCCTAAGTACTCCACCTCTGTCCTCAGAAATTCCGTCTTATCCAATTGCAGTTTCAAATTAAAAACTTTTTCCAAGTCCCTTAAATGTTCCTGCAAGGATGCTGAGAACACCATGATGTTGTCCATATAAATGAGACAACATTTACCCAACAACTCTCCAAAGATGTTATTCATCAACCTCTGAAAAGTTGCGGGAGCATTGTTCAAACCGAACGGCATTCGGACATACTTGAAATGACCTCCCTCTGCGGAGAAAGCCGTTTTCGGAAAGTCAGTCTCCTTAACCTCAATCTGATGATACCCACTTGCCAAGTCCAACGTCGAGAAGTACTTAGCTTTACCTAGATTTTCCAATACGTCATTTATTATAGGTAGTGGGTATCTATTCTTTATCACCTTCTCATTCAACCCTATAATCCACCACCATTCGCCATTTCATTTCCCCTTTCTACAGAAGTCTACAAATACAGTCCACAGCTCCTATAAATAAATAAATATACCAAAATCACGGCACAGAAACGCCGACTTAATTTATGCATTTATTTATCTACTCTTCCCTGCTCTATCTTGCGCTAAGCTTCGTCCAAATAAACATACAAACATTTATCGTCTCTCCTTTGCTCTAACCTGAGCGGAGCTACATGCAAGAATAGGCAAACATATCCACATTGCAATTACATACGTAATCAACTGCAAGTCGACGCTCCGATTTTTTTGCAATTTTTTCCGCCTCTCCGTTGTATCCGCTATTCTGCATTGGCAAACGGCTAAGGCATAATCATATTCACACATACGCATTATCTCCGAAAACAGTAACGCGACAAATACAGCAGCGGTCAACTTAATAAGTCCATATACATACAAAATAATTTTTAAATTATTTTTCAAAACAATTCCAACTAACTAATTTAGTTAGAAATTTATTTGCGCTTCCATATCCGCATTAGTGTGGCCGTATCTGCGTTCTGCTGAGTGAATATTATTCTTTTAAAGTCGAACCTTCCGCATTAAAAAACAAGTAAGATGCGCTCATCAGTTTTGTTGTTGTTTTTTGGGATGCACCTGTTGCTAGCTGCAAAACAGATAGCACACTGATAAGTTAATAACTTTTGTGTGTTTCACCTGATCTTTACCAGATTTTCGGTATTGATACATGTTCTACATATGCATGCCTATGCAAAAAAGGAAAGATCTATGGTAATATTTGTGGCTGCAAAACGTTTTTATTGATTTGCGGGGGAGTGGGGGGGAAATTTTTAAATCTGAAACAAACTTGATCTGCGTGCAAAACATTCCGACCTACATACCGAATTTGGTGGCTCTAGCTCTTATAGTTGCTGAGATCTAGGCGTTCATACAGACGGACAGACGGACAGACAGACAGACGGACAGACGGACAGACAGACATGGCTATATCGACTTGGCTGTTGATGCTGATCAAGAATATATATACTTTATGGGGTCGGAAATGCTTCCTTCTGCCTGTTACATACATTTGCACGAAATTAATATACCTTTGTACCTACGGTACATGGTATAAAAATAAAATTCACAAATTCATTCCTACTATATTCCGATTGGCTCCTAAATTCCAATTCCTGCGTCGACACGTATAACTAATTAAACAAAAATATATCCATAAACAGACAATCCAGTTTGTTTTTTAAATATCCAGAATGAGTTCTTCCATTTTAGATAAATTCATTTCGATCTGTGACCGTCTAAGTCACTTCGATTCCACAGTCTGCAATCCGGCAGCACCCAGTCCATCCAAATACACTTGCCAAATCCATCTCGACCAAGTCAGAGAGCTATGGAATAAGGTCAAAGAAGAATATGAAGCTTGTTCAGAGCTAATTTCAGTCGGCTTAGAGGGCGAGGCGGACACCTTACTCACTCTGAAGGCAAAATACGAGTATGCCTATTTTATTTACGGAAGGTGTGCCGCCCAGCCCATGGAACAGATTGAGAGGATCGCTTCTAAAACAGCTCTAATCCAACCCGTTCCGCCCCAAAATTCCTATCCGTCTGGCTGTCAGCTTCCTCCTTGCGATACGGAAGTTTTTTCACGCCAGAAGGGTGTTGATTTTCCGGAGGCAGTGTGATCCCGTACACTCGCTCTCTCTCTCCCTCTTCCACTGCACTTTCGTGCATAGAGCTGCAAATCTGCTCTCCCCAAGCTAGCTTTAAGACTTATTTTACTAGTACCAATTTCCGATTCTACCAATAAAGACATACGCACGTCGCGCAAAACCCCGAAAGTTTTTCCTCCGTGTTTTTCTTATCGAGTGCATTTCGGAATAAAGCCATCCCCCTCCGAACAGTTCCTTTCTCCTTCTATCGTATTTAGTTCGAAATGTTGCGTGGTCTTAAATTCCACAATTTCACATTTGCTACCTCAAACCAACCGTTCTGCATGTCAATAACCGCCTTCAACTACTGCAGCGTATCCATTCCGATCAACCCCTCGAAAATAATCCTTGACAACCTCTTCTTGCTGACCTCTCTCAATTATATTTGGCAACAAGATTGTACACCTTATCGCCCTATACAATCTACTGTACGCAAAATATTTACAGTATACCTCTTGAATGGTTAAGACTAACTCCTCCGGTATCAGCAACGCTACTGTTCTCTTCAGTTTTAGAATTTCCTTGAGTTTAGGGCCAATTGTCTCAATTACGGCCAAGTTATCCGCATTTTGTTCCTAAATGGGACTTGCTTTACTACCCCTCTCTGTTTTTTTTTTTTTTAATTCATGCTTTATTTAATGGGGGGGGAGGGTAATGTACAAAGTGGGGGGGGTGGTTTGCGTATGGCTAAAAAATGGAGACGAAGCCCTTGCGGTACGGCCGCAAAGCATTGCTTCGCGAAAGCATAGCCCCATTAGCCCGGTACGCCTCTCCTGCGCCGTTTCTCCTCCCGGAGTCTGGTCAAAACCGTCGCAGCATAATTGCTCACCGCCTGCCAATTGGCATTGCTGACGAGCATCATTTCCCCCTTTTTGTATAATCACCTGAATGTTATACTCGTTCAGTGTTTTTTTCCGAAATTGGGAAACCCAACTGCAGGTCTTCCCCCGCGGAGTGTATCGTCTCCCCGTTTGTTGCCACTTCCGAGGCGTTTTCCAGTACGTTCAGCTCTGGCTGGACTCTGCTCAGCGCATCCGCCACGTTCAAGAAACCCTTCTTGTATACTATTTCATAGTCGTACTCCAACGTCTGGAGCCTCCATCTTACGAGTTTAGAGTCGGGTTCCTTAATGCTCATAAGCCAGGTTAATGGCCTATGATCTGTCACTATTTTGAACTTAGTGCCGAACAGATAGTGTCTGAAATGTCTTATCGACCAAATGATGGCAAGCATTTCCTTCTCTATCGTATCATAGTTTATTTCGGATGTTGACAGGGTTCTACTTGCATGCGTTCCCAAGTTTCCCTGTAATAGGACCGCTCCAATGGCATAATTGCTTGCATCCGTGGTCAGGATGAATGGTTTTTCAAAGTCGGGAAACTGTAAGATATGGTCATTGCATAAGACGTTTTTGCACACCTCAAATGCTTCTGTGTATTCTTCATCTATTTGCACTGGCTTCTTCCCTTTCAGTTGTTTCGTCAACGGCTTTGTTATCGCTGCGAAATCCCTAATAAACTTCCTGTAGTACCAATAACCCTAGGCAGGATTTTATCTGCTTCCTAGTCCTCGGGAAGGTGAATTTCTTAATAGATTCAATTTTCCCCGGATTTGGTTTGAATCCTTATGGGTCACTACGTGCCCTAAGTACTCCACCTCTGTCCTCAGAAATTCCGTCTTATCCAATTGCAGTTTCAAATTAAAAACTTTTTCCAAGTCCCTTAAATGTTCCTGCAAGGATGCTGAGAACACCATGATGTTGTCCATATAAATGAGACAACATTTACCCAACAACTCTCCAAAGATGTTATTCATCAACCTCTGAAAAGTTGCGGGAGCATTGTTCAAACCGAACGGCATTCGGACATACTTGAAATGACCTCCCTCTGCGGAGAAAGCCGATTTCGGAATGTCAGTTTCCTGAACCTCAAACTGCCAAGTCCAACGTCGAGAAGTATTAGTACTCTACCTAGATTATCCAATACGCCATTTATTATAGGTAGTGGGTATCTATTCTTTATCACCTTCTCATTCAACCCTATAATCCACCACCATTCGCCATTTCCTTTCCCCTTTCTACAGAAGTCTACAAATACAGTCCACAGCTCCTATAAATAAATAAATATACCAAAATCACGGCACAGAAACGCCGACTTAATTTATGCATTTATTTATCTACTCTTCCCTGCTCTATCTTGCGCTAAGCTTCGTCCAAATAAACATACAAACATTTATTGTCTCTCCTCTGCTCTAACCTGAGCGGAGCTACATGCAAGAATAGGCAAACAGATCCACATTGCAATTACATACGTAATCAACTGCAAGTCGACGCTCCGATTTTTTTGCAATTTTTTCCGCCTCTCCGTTGTATCCGCTATTCTGCATTGGCAAACGGCTAAGGCATATTCATATTCACACATACGCATTATCTCCGAAAACAGTAACGCGACAAATACAGCAGCGGTCAACTAAATAAGTCCATATACATACAAAATAATTTTTAAATTATTTTTCAAAACAATTCCAACTAACTAATTTAGTTAGAAATTTATTTGCGCTTCCATATCCGCATTAGTGTGACCGTATCTGCGTTCTGCTGAGTGAATATTATTCTTTTAAAGTCGAACCTTCCGCATTCAAAAACAAGTAAGAAAGCTACAGTCGTTCGTGAACGACTGTTATATACCATGTACCAAAATATATCGCCGCTCGAATTAGCTCTTTGACAACGATAAATAAAAGTCAACTGATCGCGACTTTTGCCTATTAGAGAAATGTAAACAAACTCGCTCTTTGCAAAACCACCACCATCTCATGCACTTGCGTGTGCAAGACAGAGACAGAGATAACCCCTCTCTCTTTTTTGCGCACGGGAGTTAGTTTCTTGCGCTCATCAGTTTTGTTGTTGTTTTTTGGGATGCACCTGTTGCTAGCTGCAAAACAGATAGCACACTGATAAGTTAATAACTTTTGTGTGTTTCACCTGATCTTTACCAGATTTTCGGTATTGATACATGTTCTACATATGCATGCCTATGCAAAAAAGGAAAGATCTATGGTAATATTTGTGGCTGCAAAACGTTTTTATTGATTTGCGGGGGAGTGGGGGGGAAATTTTTAAATCTGAAACAAACTTGATCTGCGTGCAAAACATTCCGACCTACATACCGAATTTGGTGGCTCTAGCTCCTTATAGTTGCTGAGATCTAGGCGTTCATACAGACGGACAGACGGACAGACAGACATGGCTATATCGACTTGGCTGTTGATGCTGATCAAGAATATATATACTTTATGGGGTCGGAAATGCTTCCTTCTGCCTGTTACATACATTTGCACGAAATTAATATACCTTTGTACCTACGGTACATGGTATAAAAATAAAATTCACAAATTCATTCCTACTATATTCCGATTGGCTCCTAAATTCCAATTCCTGCGTCGACACGTATAACTAATTAAACAAAAATATATCCATAAACAGACAATCCAGTTTGTTTTTTAAATATCCAGAATGAGTTCTTCCATTTTAGATAAATTCATTTCGATCTGTGACCGTCTAAGTCACTTCGATTCCACAGTCTGCAATCCGGCAGCACCCAGTCCATCCAAATACACTTGCCAAATCCATCTCGACCAAGTCAGAGAGCTATGGAATAAGGTCAAAGAAGAATATGAAGCTTGTTCAGAGCTAATTTCAGTCGGCTTAGAGGGCGAGGCGGACACCTTACTCACTCTGAAGGCAAAATACGAGTATGCCTATTTTATTTACGGAAGGTGTGCCGCCCAGCCCATGGAACAGATTGAGAGGATCGCTTCTAAAACAGCTCTAATCCAACCCGTTCCGCCCCAAAATTCCTATCCGTCTGGCTGTCAGCTTCCTCCTTGCGATACGGAAGTTTTTTCACGCCAGAAGGGTGTTGATTTTCCGGAGGCAGTGTGATCCCGTACACTCGCTCTCTCTCTCCCTCTTCCACTGCACTTTCGTGCATAGAGCTGCAAATCTGCTCTCCCCAAGCTAGCTTTAAGACTTATTGTACTAGTACCAATTTCCGATTCTACCAATAAAGACATACGCACGTCGCGCAAAACCCCGAAAGTTTTTCCTCCGTGTTTTTCTTATCGAGTGCATTTCGGAATAAAGCCATCCCCCTTCGAACAGTTCCTTTCTCCTTCTATCGTATTTAGTTCGAAATGTTGCGTGGTCTTAAATTCCACAATTTCACATTTGCTACCTCAAACCAACCGTTCTGCATGTCAATAACCGCCTTCAACTACTGCAGCGTATCCATTCCGATCAACCCCTCGAAAATAATCCTTGACAACCTCTTCTTGCTGACCTCTCTCAATTATATCTGGCAACAAGATTGTACACCTTATCGCCCTATACAATCTACTGTACGCAAAATATTTACAGTATACCTCTTGAATGGTTAAGACTAACTCCTCCGGTATCAGCAACGCTACTGTTCTCTTCAGTTTTAGAATTTCCTTGAGTTTAGGGCCAAGTGTCTCAATTACGGCCAAGTTATCCGCATTTTGTTCCTAAATGGGACTTGCTTTACTACCCCCTCTCTTTTTTTTTTTTTTTAATTCATGCTTTATTTAATGGGGGGGAGGGTAATGTACAAAGTGGGGGGGGGGGGGTTGGTTTGCGTATGGCTAAAAAATGGAGACGAAGCCCTTGCGGTACGGCCGCAAAGCATTGTGTGACGCGGGGCGCACAAAATAATAAATAAACTGTATATAAATAATAATAATAAACAAACTAAATAAATAAATAATACAAAACTGTACATAAATAATAATAACAACTAAACTAAATAAATCATAATACAAAACTGTACATAAATAATAATAACAACTAAACCAAATAAATAATAATACAACTCGGACTGTAAATAAATAATAATTAAAATAAGTAACTAAATAATAGCTGTAAATAGCGAACCCACGCCCATAAACACCCGCCCAACGATAAAGACATTCAAATTCAAACACGGTGCGCGCGCCCGCCCCAACGAACAAAACCACTGGCCACACTAAGTCGGGCAAATGCCCAGGTAGCTGCCACACTATTCGGGCAAATCCACGGCCCGTGCAGGCACACTAAAACCCGCCAAGCGCTATATAAAGCCGGCCGCTAGCCTCAGAGCTATCATTCGGTGGTCGGAGTCGACCAAGGTGGAAGTCACCTAGCGCGCAGCAACAAGCAGCAAGCAGCAACCAAGGAACTGGAACAGCGGTAACAAAGGAGTAAGACTTAACTAACCTAGGTATTGGTTGACGGCTTCGTCCTATTCCGCCATACTAAGTCTATATATTTGCCCTATTAAGTCTTGTGCAGACGGCTCCGTCCTATTGTCTTATACCTCGCTGACGGCTTCGTCCTGCAGACGGCTTCGTCCTATTTCTCGCCTATATCGCTGACGGCTTCGTCCTGCAGACGGCTTCGTCCTATTTCTCGCCTATATCGCTGACGGCTTCGTCCTGCAAACGGCTTCGTCCTATTTCTCGCCTATATCGCTGACGGCTTCGTCCTGCAGACGGCTTCGTCCTATTTCTCGCCTATATCGCTGACGGCTTCGTCCCGCAGACGGCTTCGTCCTATTTCTCATACACTGCTGACGGCTTCGTCCTGCAGACGGCTTCGTCCTACTTCTCTTATATCGCTGACGGCTTCGTCCTGCAGACGGCTTCGTCCCACTTCTCATATATCGTTGACGGCTTCGTCCTAATTCTCTCATATCTTGCTGACGGCTTCGTCCTGCAGACGGCTTCGTCCCACTTCTCATATATCGTTGACGGCTTCGTCCTAATTCTCTCATATCTTGCTGACGGCTTCGTCCTGCAGACGGCTTCGTCCCATTTCTCATATATCGCTGACGGCTTCGTCCCGCAGACGGCTTCGTCCTGCAGACGGCTCCGTCCTACTTCTCATACATCGCTGACGGCTTCGTCCTGTAGACGGCTCCGTCCTACTTCTCATACATCGCTGACGGCTTCGTCCTGCAGACGGCTCCGTCCTACTTCTCGAATATCGTTGACGGCTTCGTCCCATTTCTCGCATATCTCGCTGACGGCCTCGTCCTGCAGACGGCTTCGTCCTATTCTCTCACACACCGTTGACGGCCTCGTCCTGCAGACGGCTTCGTCCTATTCTCTCACACACCGTTGACGGCCTCGTCCTAATTCCCGCAAACCCGCTGACGGCTTCGTCCTGCTGACGGTTCCGTCCCATTAACACTACGTATCCTTATTGACGGTCTCGTCTCAATTGATCCACGTCTTCCCGAAGGCCAGGGACGCATCACGGGACCCCGATCATCCCACTCGAACGACAGGAAGCCACCTACGCGGATCCCGGACCCGCGACCCCTCCCGAAGGACACGGACGCTCGTCGGTCGGAACCCCGACTCCGGAAATATCTACTCTGTCATTAATTTCAATAAACCATATATATATCTATTTTGTAAGCCTAATCCAGGTTCAAACCAGCGTTCTTACTGGGGCTCGGGTCGGAATTTTCCCTTTCTAGCACCACTTTCCCTGAATCAAATAAATGTCCTGGATGATCCTGGCCAGCCCTGACCTACCCGAGGCTTGACTGAACGTCACAATTGCTTCGCGAAAGCATAGCCCCCATTAGCCCGGTACGCCTCTCCTGCGCCGTTTCTCCTCCCGGAGTCTGGTCAAAACCGTCGCAGCATAATTGCTCACCGCCTGCCAATTGGCATTGCTGACGAGCATCATTTCCCCCTTTTTGTATAATCACCTGAATGTTATACTCGTTCAGTGGTTTTTTCCGAAATTGGGAAACCCAACTGCAGGTCTTCCCCCGCGGAGTGTATCGTCTCCCCGTTTGTTGCCACTTCCGAGGCGTTTTCCAGTACGTTCAGCTCTGGCTGGACTCTGCTCAACGCATCCGCCACGTTCAAGAAACCCTTCTTGTATACTATTTCATAGTCGTACTCCAACGTCTGGAGCCTCCATCTTACGAGTTTAGAGTCGGGTTCCTTAATGCTCATAAGCCAGGTTAATGGCCTATGATCTGTCACTATTTTGAACTTAGTGCCGAACAGATAGTGTCTGAAATGTCTTATCGACCAAATGATGGCAAGCATTTCCTTCTCTATCGTATCATAGTTTATTTCGGATGTTGACAGGGTTCTACTTGCATGCGTTCCCAAGTTTCCCTGTAATAGGACCGCTCCAATGGCATAATTGCTTGCATCCGTGGTCAGGATGAATGGTTTTTCAAAGTCGGGAAACTGTAAGATATGGTCATTGCATAAGACGTTTTTGCACACCTCAAATGCTTCTGTATATTCTTCATCTATTTGCACTGGCTTCTTCCCTTTCAGTTGTTTCGTCAACGGCTTTGTTATCGCTGCGAAATCCCTAATAAACTTCCAATAACCCTAGGCAGGATTTTATCTGCTTCCTAGTCCTCGGGAAGGTGAATTTCTTAATAGATTCAATTTTCCCCGGATTTGTTTTGAATCCTTATGGGTCACTACGTGCCCTAAGTACTCCACCTCTGTCCTCAGAAATTCCGTCTTATCCAATTGCAGTTTCAAATTAAAAACTTTTTCCAAGTCCCTTAAATGTTCCTGCAAGGATGCTGAGAACACCATGATGTTGTCCATATAAATGAGACAACATTTACCCAACAACTCTCCAAAGATGTTATTCATCAACCTCTGAAAAGTTGCTGGAGCATTGTTCAAACCGAACGGCATTCGGACATACTTGAAATGACCTCCCTCTGCGGAGACAGCCGATTTCGGAATGTCAGTTTCCTGAACCTCAAACTGATGATACCCACTTGCCAAGTCCAACGTCGAGAAGTATTAGTACTTTACCTAGATTATCCAATACGCCATTTATTATAGGTAGTGGGTATCTATTCTTTATCACCTTCTCATTCAACCCTATAATCCACCACCATTCGCCATTTCCTTTCCCCTTTCTACAGAAGTCTACAAATACAGTCCACAGCTCCTATAAATAAATAAATATACCAAAATCACGGCACAGAAACGCCGACTTAATTTATGCATTTATTTATCTACTCTTCCCTGCTCTATCTTAAGCTGAGCTTCGTCCAAATAAACATACAAACATTTATTGTCTCTCCTCTGCTCTAACCTGAGCGGAGCTACATGCAAGAATAGGCAAACATATCCACATTGCAATTACATACGTAATCAACTGCAAGTCGACGCTCCGATTTTTTTGCAATTTTTTCCGCCTCTCCGTTGTATCCGCTATTCTGCATTGGCAAACGGCTAAGGCATAATCATATTCACACATACGCATTATCTCCGAAAACAGTAACGCGACAAATACAGCAGCGGTCAACTAAATAAGTCCATATACATACAAAATAATTTTTAAATTGTTTTTCAAAACAATTTCAACTAACTAATTTAGTTAGAAATTTATTTGCGCTTCCATATCCACATTAGTGTGACCGTATCTTCTTTCTGCTGAGTGAATATTATTCTTTTAAAGTCGAACCTTCCGCATTCAAAAACAAGTAAGAAAGCTACAGTCGTTCGTGAACGACTGTTATATACCATGTACCAAAATATATCGCCGCTCGAATTAGCTCTTTGACAACGATAAATAAAAGTCAACTGATCGCGACTTTTGCCTATTAGAGAAATGTAAACAAACTCGCTCTTTGCAAAACCAACACCATCTCATGCACTTGCGTGTGCAAGACAGAGACAGAGATAACCCCTCTCTCTTTTTTGCGCACGGGAGTTAGTTTCTTGCGCTCATCAGTTTTGTTGTTGTTTTTTGGGATGCACCTGTTGCTAGCTGCAAAACAGATAGCACACTGATAAGTTAATAACTTTTGTGTGTTTCACCTGATCTTTACCAGATTTTCGGTATTGATACATGTTCTACATATGCATGCCTATGCAAAAAAGGAAAGATCTATGGTAATATTTGTGGCTGCAAAACGTTTTTGTTTGATTTGCGGGGGAGTGGGGGGGAAATTTTTAAATCTGAAACAAACTTGATCTGCGTGCAAAACATTCCGACCTACATACCGAATTTGGTGGCTCTAGCTCTTATAGTTGCTGAGATCTAGGCGTTCATACAGACGGACAGACGGACAGACAGACAGACGGACAGACGGACAGACAGACATGGCTATATCGACTTGGCTGTTGATGCTGATCAAGAATATATATACTTTATGGGGTCGGAAATGCTTCCTTCTGCCTGTTACATACGAAATTAATATACCTTTATACCTACGGTACATGGTATAAAAATAAAATTCACAAATTCATTCCTACTATATTCCGATTGGCTCCTAAATTCCAATTCCTGCGTCGACACGTATAACTAATTAAACAAAAATATATCCATAAACAGACAATCTAGTTTGTTTATTAAATATCCAAAAAGGGTTCTCCCCTTTTAGATAAATTTTTTTTTATCTGAGCCCCTAAAAAACACCTCTTTTCCCCCGCCTGCAACACGGCGGCACCCCCCCCCCCAAAAACACCCGCCAAACCCATCTCGACCAAAAAAAAGAGATATGGAAAAAAAAAAAAAAAGAGTATGATGATTGTTTAGAGATAAAATTAGTCGGGGTAGGGGAGGGGGGGGGCCACCCACCCCACAAAAAAAAAAAAAAAAAAAATAATCTAATTATTTTAAAAGGAGGGGGGCCCCCCAACCAAAAAAAAAAATTAAAAATAAAACCACTTTTTTTCGGGACCTTTGATGTCGGCAAGGGTAATAAAATGCATTTAATGGGTTAGCTGTCAAAATTAAGTAATAAAAAATGCAATTAATGAGGGTTAGATGTCAACCTGTCAGCCGAGAAGGTAATAAAGATGGAATAAATTAGGGTCACAGCATGTAAAAGGACACTTGAGAAACAAGTGTTCAAGGGTTCCCACGATCGCGAGTGATCCTGTCCCGCACGTGTATGTTTATCAGGCGCATGTACTCGTTCACCCACGACCCTCCACTTAAAAAAGGGAGGGAGTGTAATGGAGAAGGGTGCACCGCAGCGATCCCGCACCGCACACGAGCGATCCCGCGCCGCAGCGATCCTGCCTCGCACGTGTACGTTCACGAGCAATCCTGAGTCAAAGGGAGGGTGTGTAATTGAAGAAGCGAGCTAAATTCCTAGGAAGGATGCTCACCAACGATCCTTGAAAGGGTCAGTGTGTGATTTTCCCAACTCTCCCTCCACATACGTTGAATTAGTCAATGCAACTAGGAGTGTGTGGAGTTGGGTAAATGGATACACTTGTAACGGTTTCCCAGTGTGTGGGAGTTGGGTAAACGGATACACTTGTAACGGTTTCCCAACGAGGACGATCATCCAAGACCCTTGAAAAGGACAGTCTGTGATTTTCCCGATGGATCCTCATGTTTCGGTTTCTCAACAAACTCGAGAAACATCCCACCCCATCATCTCAAATCCAAGAAACCAAAATCTGAAAAGAAATTTCCCCAAGTCCCATTTTGCAATAAAAATTTATAACATTTTATTTTTGTGTATATAATATATTTTTTTATTTTCAAGTACAATAATCAGAAACGATGTTCTAAATTTACATACATTTTCATAATTTTTAGAGATTTTTGTGAGCGTACAGTAAAGAAATGACATGCGCAGGTATCAACTCCTTCACTAACTTCATCATTAGCCCAGCAACAAGATGTGAAATGTTGTCCATGCATATTAGAAACCATCGGTGTATCAGGCATCCTCTTATTAAAATATTTTAATGAATCCTCCAGATATTCCACATGTTCAGCGAAAATTTGTTCTTTAAACATTTTTATGAAATTGTTTATTTTTGTCACAAGCTGCTGCATTGTTTTGGGAGTTGTGTTGTTGACTTTGTTTTTGAGTGATAGCATTTTTGTGTGCTTCGTGAACGTCTACACGCAATGAATTCCAAAATTTGAATAATCGGATCCTTTCTAAATTTTTAAACGACTCGTTGAACTAAGCCAGTCAGTGGTGTATATTCAACTAGTCGATCATGAATGAGAAGGCAATATACCTTTGTATTCATTTGACTCGCATCGGTTAGCTCAGTGGATATTTTTACATCAATCGGTCCTGATTTGACTGACTCATTCTGATAAGAGAGATCAACAACAACAATGGGGGCTTTTGACTTGAACTCCATGGGTGATAAAAGAGCCCGTGGCTCTCGATTGTAATAGCTCTCTTGAAATTTTGTATACATATCATACAAGACAGCAAACCGATCCTCATTATATTTCACATTCAAATCTTCGTAAGGAAAAACTTCTGAGTTTAAATAAACTTTTGCGTTTCTCAAATTATTTGTAATTAGTTCCCCATTTAATGTAAATGCAATGACAGCAAAACGTGGACGTTCTGTACTTGAAGACAACTTAACATTCCAAATAAACTGTGTACCTTGGACTAAGGTTGGATTGATATAGCAGTCCCAGCTCCGGAAAGCGAGTGGCAGGGTGGCCCCGCTTTTTACTATATTAAACATTTTAATTTTAGCACTATCACTCGGAACGATGTGTGGGATTTTCCAGCTTATATTTGTTATTGCTATTTTATGTGTTTTACCATCAACGGTCTCAACAAACATATCTTTTGTGTTTTTTGTAAGCAAAAGAACAAGCTCATGTTTACAGTTTAACAATACTTTCTTGTAGTCTTCACCGAACCCCATCAACATTTTCAGGGGCACAGAAAAGCTGAAATGTCCTCCCGAAGCGATATTCTCTCCTCCACTCCACCCAGCATTCCGGTAAAGAACTCCCTCCTGTTGACCGACTGATAGAAAGTTCTTAATAGTCGTTGTAATTCCAGTAAATCGTGTCCTATCCAATTCACACCCATTTAACTCATATCTTATTTCATCCAGAAAATAGGCCATGCAATTATTTTTGAGCAAGCCGCTAACACTATTTGTGCTACTTGTTCCTGAATTTGAGTCAATAATTTTGCTAAGTGTTCCTTCAAAGTGGAGAAAACTTTCACACGGCAGGACATACAAATCCTGGTTCTGAATTGTAATCCGGACTTCATCATTCGCCTTGAAGCTTTGTTGATATGGATAATAAGAATGATATTCTTTTTTAATAATGCTTTGATCATTAGCAAGTTGCTCCTGAACATAAAAAATGTCATTCATTTGGATATTAGATTATAAACTTTATTTATTTAATATTAAATCCCAATGATTTCAATATCAATTTATTTTTTAATGTGAGAGCAGGACGATGACTTTTTGTCCTTCGAGATGATGATGATGATGATGATGATGATGATGATGATGATGATGATGATGACGATGAAGATGTTTTCACTTCAGCTTTAGATTTGATAATGCTATCAAAGGAGCGATGTGATGAGTTTTTATTATAAATAATCATTCTGATGGTCGTAAGTGAAGTCGAATTGATACAGTTTCTCCACGCAAATTAATCAAATCTCCGTCCTGATCAACTATGCGAACTTCAAGCGTGTTGATTTGTCGGGTGTTGACAGGTAAATAAATAAGATGCCTCGGTTTTTCTGAGATTTTATACCCTGCGGGTACAGTTATTCCAAACTCATGAAGCACATGGTTTGCTCTATTTCCCACATATGACCCGCTAATAATATTACATTCCAATCTAATAGAATTTATTTTAAAAATATTTACGGGATTATCCGAGATGTAAACTTCATTATCATGTGGTCTTAATTTTCGTTTATTGAATCCAAATAACTGACCAATTGATCGTTCATGATTGAAATATACCGTCTCATTTTTGGTAACAACTTGAACTTGTAAAGTGTTTGTGTTACATTCAATTTTTATCGTGTCATGAAGATTGTGCTCTTTCAGTTTAGTAATAATATATTTTACAATTTCATCAAACTCATATGACCCTACAGGAATTTCTATTACTTTATTCCCAATTTGAAATATATTATTCCCCTTGTCCACATTCGGTATAGAGTTGAATGTATAAAAATCGATTAAAGCACATTCATAGTTATGTTTTAGATCAATTTGTGGAAAAAAATTTTCACTTAGTATCGATGTATTCGCATTCAAAGATATTGTTAGTGATGTAGTCATTGTGAAGTTGGATTCTGAACTGTTTATTTTTTATTAATCTCATTATACTTATAACAGTATTTATTCGAGTACAATGAATTGATCAAATCCTTTGCGATATCGCCCAGTTTTCATATTATCATCCTTTGAGATTACTAAAAACCCAAATCTGTCCTCCCAGCACTTCCTTGATATATTCATAAATGTTTCAAACGTCATATCACTGCTCACATGATCACGATATATTCCACGCATGTTAACCTCATCTTGAGAGAATAAAATCAAAAAGTTCGTGTTATCGCGAATAATTTGTTTGGGCACCCGCATATAAGTTTGAGATAAGTAGAATATATCTACATTCATATGTCTACCGAAAGAGAAAAAGCTTCGGATATTGTCCTGGCGTTCATTGATTACATCATCGAAGATCATAATAGAATTCCTTTTAGCTTCTTGTGGGGATAAAACACTGTCATTCGTTGAAAATGTGTAATAACCCATACCCCGTATTGGCTTGACAAGTTTTTCCAAATACTGATATTTTGGTTGAAATAAACTCTTTGAAAATATATAAATATTTTCAAATTTTAATCCATTTGGACTTTCGATAAGGCTTATCATAACATTAGTTTTCCCACAATTGGATGGTCCAACAATTAAAGCTCTAATTGTGTTTGGTAACAAGGAGCTGTGACGATGTTGTGTACTCTTCTCATGTCCAGCGCCTTCAACGTTTCTTACTGTAATGGTTTTATTTTGTGTTAATAAACGCATGTTTTAAAGAAAGCTACTTCATTCATCGACAATCACTCGTTAATTGAGGTTTATATAAAATGGGCAAACGACTTTATAATGTAATCAGTCATAATACAAAAGTCAAGCAGGGAACTGGTCTCATAAATAATTTAATAAATACTCTACCCTTTAAGGCTCATATACCAGGATATACCAGGATTACTGTGGACCTGGTACAAGGCTAGAAAAACGATTAGCTCGCGGTGATCGGGGTATAAACCCATTGGATGAAGCTTGTCGCATCCACGATTTGGCTTATTCAAATAACAAGGACTTGGGTGAACGACATAAAGCGGACTCAGTTTTAATTGATCGGGCTTGGGAACGTGTTAAAGCACCAAATAGTAGTATTAGCGAGAAGGCTGCAGAATATTTCGTCACAAACATGATGAAACTAAAGAAAAAATTTGGTATGGGAACTAAGCAAGAGAAAAAGAAACCAACAAAAAAATCTCTTGCCTCAATCATCAAAAAGGCAGGCATTGAATTACGAAAGCATAAGCCCCTTGATTTATTGAATGCAGTTAAAGTCGCTCGGAGTGCAGTATCTAACTCTGTTGGATGTAAAAAAAATATAATCGTGCCAAGAATTATACCAATTCCAAAAGTTGGTGGTTTTTTACCATTGGTGCCTATTTTAACAGCCCTTAGCGCTGTTGGTAGTTTAGCATCAGGTAGTGCAGCCATTGTAAAGTCTATTAATTCAGCTAAAAACGCAAAAGCTGAACTTGAGGAAAACAAGAGACACCATAGAAAACTGGAATCGGTAGCGTTGGGGGGTGGTTTGTATTTGCATCCTTACCGAAAAGGCTATGGAATTTCAATCACAAAAAATAATAAAAATCAAAAACGCAACCAAAAAAACTTCTAAATGAGCTACCCAAAAGAGCATTATCCAACTTTGATATATTATCGTTTGGTTTTAAAAATATAAAAAATTTCCGTGGAGTTTACATGAAGGATGAGTTACCTAAATTTCCACTTCATTCTGAGTGTGGAATAGTAAATTTAGCAGACTCGACATCAGACGGAACACATTGGGTAGCCTATTACAAGGACGGATCAGACTCCTATTACTTTGATAGTTTTGGGAATTTACAGCCACCATTAGAAGTAATTAGATATTTAGGGAAAAATATTAAATATAATTATCAACGTTTCCAAAAATTTGGTACGTTCAACTGTGGACATTTGTGCCTTAAATTTTTACTAGACCCATTTCGATGGATTCTCAAACGAACCTCAACTTAACATGAAGTGGCAATTTGATCTTTTGAATTGCACTTGTTCTATCCTTGTCATCTGTGCACATGACTCAAGTGTCTAGTAGTGGGGGAGAAATGTGCCCTTGTTGGGTATAAAATCAGGCCCGTCGTCTAGGAAAAATATCATTCAACGTCACCAGCTTCCAGCGTCAACACCACCGACCAGCTATCCCACCAGCACCACCATACGCAGCATCCCCACCATCAACAACAAGAACATCATGCAGCAGTACAACGCCACCACCACCACCAACTCCAACTCCTCAACCAATGGAAGCATCTCCAACCCCACCAGCTCCAACTCAACCGCCTCCAACCTTCCTTCTGGTGTCACCCAGGAGGATCTTGACGCCCTTTTGAGGGATATTGAGGAGGATCCGCTGATGGCAGCCTTTAACTCTTGCAGAGTTAAAGGCAAAGTATCATTTAATCAATTGCCAATTAATATGGCATTTGATATATTTTCAGCGAAGCGGGTTAGTGGTAAGTTCGGTAGCAATATTATGCTCGAACTTGCCAATCGTGTTGTTTACCTTCCTGAAAGGTTCAACATAGATGATAACCTTTTGCCGCTTTTTAGTCAGCAAAATTATAGTATTATCAAATTTGATGATGGTAATGTTAATGTTAGCTTAAAATCTAATGTCTAATAGAAAAAAAAAAAAAATAAATAAATAATAATAATAAATAAAAAATTCTTTAAAAATTAAAATTTCATAAATTTTTTTGGGGGGGGGGGGTGGATTTTTGTTCAAAAATAATAATAATAAATAAATAAAAAATTCTTTAAAAATTATAATTTCATCAATTTTTATTGGGGAATGGGACTTGGGGAAAATTCTTTTTCAGGTTTTATTTTCAGTTCAAAAATAATAATAATAAATAAATAATAAATATATTAAAAATTATAATTTCATCAATTTTTATTGGGGAATGGGACTTGGGGAAAATTCTTTTTCAGGTTTATTTTCAGTTCAAAAATAATAATAAATAAATAATAAATATAATAAAAATTAAATATCATAAATTTTTATTGGGGAATGTGACTTGGGGAAAATTCTTTTTAATAACAGAAAATCTCTCTGACCTGTTTATCTGATCAGGTCTGATTATCAGACCTGTTAGGGCTGATAGGTTATCCTGTTAAGGGCTGATATTAGGTCTGTTTATCAGATCAGGTCTGATTATCAGACCTGTTAAGGGCTGATATTAGGTCTGTTTATCAGATCAGGTCTGATTATCAGACCTGTTAAGGGCTGATACCAGGTCAGATTATCAGATTAGGTATATATGATCGTGATAAAGGAATTCTTTTTCAGTGCACCTCCAACCCCGAGAGTGAAATAATCATAATCGACTTTGAATTATAATAAATTTAATTACAATGAATGAGCAAATGTTGCATCAATTGAACAAAACTCGAAATGCTTTAAAAAAGAAATTTTCCGAGTTAAAACATTTTAAAAGTCAGAATATTATGGACTTGGAAGAAAAATTTAAACCGATCACTGAACCCTTAAACGAACTCGTCAATGCAAATAAAAAGTTATATAACGCTGAAGGGAAAGAGAAACAAAACAAAACCGAAGAAATAATGAAAACTGATGATAAAACGCCGTATATGAAGAAGAGGAAACTTACATTTTATACTGCAAATAACAAAAATTCCACCCCTAAATATGATGAATATAAATCGTTTGATGATATCAATGATATTGAAAAAGATGAATTTTATTCACAATCGGATGATTCTTCATTCTCACCGCCTCATCATCACTCTCATCAATCATCACCTGTAGTATCAAACCAACCCGCTGCTCACACATCGAGTGTATTATCAACTCATCTCTCTCCACCCACATATCCATTGCAACCAACCCAACCACCGTCGCTTGAAGAGAGTTCTAAAAATTTAAATGTTAGCGAACTAGCACGAGAACACATTTTAGATAAGACATATGGGCCATACAAAAATGAATCTGGTCAATTAATGTTGGGAAACAATCAAATAAAGCTATCAAATAATACAATTGAATTTGATGATGGAGAAAACTTTCAGCTCACAAGTGGATTATATTCTTTAATATTCCACCATCTCCCCAAGAAATACAATACAGATGATTTGAATATATACAGAGAAATTTTAATAAAGACGAATGTATATCGAAGAAATTTTCAAGCAAATGGACAAGTGAAGGGGACGAGAGCATTAAAATATTCTCGAATTATTAAACCACTTTTAGCTAAATTAGACGTTGCCGAGTCTACCCCCAAACACAAAACTGATGTTGTAACCGGGTCTGGATTCATGACACTTGAGAGGAAAAAGCCCTCCTTTATTTATTGGGACGACCCAAACCAGCTTGTGGACCGCCTCCAACTCCTGTTAGCATCACAGGGGGTGGGGCATTCAAATCACGGGAATGAAATTACATCGATAATTGAAGAATTGAGAGAAGCTAAAATTATATTCTAATTTAGTATATATTTATGACTCAATATTCAAATGAGATTATAATCGTCATGTCCGTTGACAAGTTTGGACGTTATTTAAGAGAAAAGCAGAACACCAATCATTTAAAGCGATATGAGAAAACCGTGACAGGACTCTATCTTGACACAGACGGGAATTTCAGCATTCAACAAAGGCGTATAAAAAATGGAGGTTTTCCGATTGAAAATGGAGATTTCGTCATCAAAGCATATGTTGACAGTACGATAAATCAGCTGAGAGAATCCCTCACATCATTGATTGAAAAATATC
Source organism: Drosophila bocqueti (assembly GCA_018151655.1). Taxonomy (NCBI): domain Eukaryota; kingdom Metazoa; phylum Arthropoda; class Insecta; order Diptera; family Drosophilidae; genus Drosophila; species Drosophila bocqueti. The sequence continues at coordinate 667,072 of JAECXF010000040.1, forward strand.
AAACAGAATTTGGGGAAAGTTTTCTCGGTGCGATTGGTAGCGATACCGATGGGAATTTTACTATAAAAAATGATGGAAGGGAAACTAAAGATATAGTTACCAAGGCCTATGTTGACAAGAGCATTGAAGGGTTGAGGGAGTCAATTATTTCTCATAAACAAGAATTAATTGTTAGTATACCTGATATCAAAACTGCTGATATTGAAGATCGATTAGACAGACTTGAGATAGTTATCTCAAGTATTATTGAAAAAATGGGATATTCCAAATAATTTGATACTCTTTCAAATTAATTCGCTTTTAATATTGTAAAATCTGTTTCATATTCATCTGATAATGAGTAGACGGGGTATTATTAATGAATTACATGCTCCTGCGCGGAAAAATTTTCAACGTCGGCGGGTTATAACAAAGGGGATAAATTGCTTATGGCAGGCCGACTTGGTGGAAATGGGAAAATACTCTACATCGAATAATAATTATCGTTATCTGTTAACAGTTATTGATACATTTTCCAAATTTGCGTGGGGTGAAGCACTTAAATCTAAGACTGCAAAAGATGTTTCTGATGCAATGGAAAAAATTTTAAAATCTGGACGTGGTTTTCCGAGAAATCTGCAAACAGATGATGGGAAGGAGTTTTTTAATGCTCAATTTAAGACTTTAATGAATCGGTATGAAATAAATCACTATTCAACGTTTAGTAGTTTAAAGGCTTCAATTGTTGAAAGATTCAACAGGACTTTGAAAGAACTCATGTGGAAGGAGTTTTCCTATAATGGGACCTATAAATGGATTGATATGTACAGAAGGTTAATTGAATTTTACAATAACAAAATACATAGGACTATAAAAATGGCTCCTATCGAAGTGAATACTAGCAATGAAAAACATATCTTGAAAACGGTATACAATAATATTAAAATGTTTGCAGGTAGCAAACTGAAAATTGGAGATAATGTTCGCATTTCGAAATATAAGGGGGTTTTTGAGAAATCTTATACACCTAATTGGAATGTTGAAATTTTTAAGATATATAAAGTTCAGAATACAAATCCGGTGACCTTTTTATTGAATGATTTACATGGGAACCCAGTTAAAGGTGGTTTTTATGAGCCAGAGTTGAAGAAAACTCGATTTCCAGATAGCTATCTTGTTGAGAAAGTACTTAGAAAAAAAGGGAAAAGATCCCTTGTTCGCTGGCTCGGTTTCCCGAAATCCGATGACAGCTGGATAAACACATCTGAAATTCTCTAATGAAATAAGTAGACAAACAATTTTATGTTTTCTTTTCTTTTATTTATTTCAAATATTTAGGAAAATTTTAATTTTAACTTATTTATATATATATATATATATATATATATGTACATTAGATTTAATTTATTTGTAAATCATATTTAACATTTTTTAATAAATTATTATTATTATTATTATTTACATTTGTTTTATTTTAAATTTAAATTACAAAGTCGGGATTCTCTAACTTAGCCATTTTAATATAATGCCAGACTAAGTCTCGTTCATATTTGTCGAGCGCACTTTGATTTTCTTCTCGTTTTCTTTTGAGTTTAATTTTAATATCTTCACTTAGGGAAGATTCATCTATCTGCATCGAATCTATTACACTTGCTTGTAGAGCTGATATACAACCTATTACTTCAGGTTCTATTGTATTATAATGCCCTATCGCAATAGTTGAAATCCCGTCTTGACAAATAATTCTCTTATCATCCCTATTGTCTAATGTTATTTTGGATATTTTATATGTATTAATTTCATGTCCTCTAGACCTAAACATGTACATGCTATCACTTTCTTGCTGTCCTGTAAACAAACAATTTTTGTAATTGTTGAACGTAATTTTTTCTAAGGCACTCCGTTTCACGCCTTTATTCCTTTTTACACATTTCTCCGGCTGACTACCTGCACCCGCCACAGTGTACGCATACATTTTTGAGCGAAGACCCACAAACTCACGCATTGACCTACCCTGCAGTTCATCTTTAAAGAAACCTAATCTTTTTTTGTTACACTGCTGAAAATTGTATTGCTTAGCAATAGCATCTGGATATTCAGAAGTGTCGAATTTTGAGGGAACATCAGACCGAATATCGCTATACAAATCTTCTGTCTTTATGGAATATATGAAGGAATCTGTATCCATGTAATTTAATTTCAGTGTATCTTGGAATTTGGGTTTCATGTATGCATAATGGAAATCATACATCTTCCATTTTGATAGCTCCAACACAACGAAACCCAAGTATGTTGGTTTATTGCAAGCGTTATGTAATCTTTTCATTTGGATTGCATACATATTTTCAGTGAACTTTGTTGCACTGTGAAAATTTGATCTGGCTATCAAGTCCCTTGCACATAATCTTGGGCGCCCACCTTTCGGACCAACAGGTGGGGCCTCCCATTCCGTAACTAGACGAATATCCTTGTGCTTTAAGCTGCTCTCCATTGTCTTTCCATAGACTGAGTTGTTTAAAAGCTTAAAAAAGTCTTTCTCAAAATTACTTTTAGCCCTAGTCCTATGCTCGGTATTTAGATCAATATACTTCTTAAGCCATGGTTTTTGCTTAAATTGAAGGATTGCATGAATTTTTTCTATCTCCAAACCATTTTTAATAGCCTGCTGTAAAACTTTATAGTGTATGATATATTTTTTTTTATCACACAAATCGGCTATTAGTTTAGGAGTTTTAGAGTTTCTTGAAGGAAGTCTGTTTGCAGGGCAAAAAGGCAAGTCATTGTGCATATCATGAAGCGAGTATGGATATTTCAAATCTACTTCTAGAATATATCCATACTCGCTACTTTCAGAAATAGATTTTATGTCAAATAAATCTATTTCTGGTTCTTCTAGCCATTTAAAATCCCCATAAGGCAGTGCCTCAGACATTGCCCATCCATATAAATTATTGGCATCAACATACATCAAGTACTCTGATTCCTTTGAAGGATCAAAATCTTCAAGGTATTTATGGTTTGCCTTTGTATATCTATGAGTACTTTGAACTAGACCCCCTCGAATTCCAGACTGAATAAACGTTATCATGTCAATATCAGTGAGCAATTCGAGGGATATTTCTGTTGTTTTTAGCATCGCATCCCATGACAACCCCGGAGTTGTGTAATAGTGGGCGGGGTCGAGCTCATAAATAGACAAACAAATAGCCCTAAAATTCTCGAAAATATCTGTGAGCAGCAAAACATCTGTTTTCAGATATAACTCCATGTAATCTCTAAGTGTTTGACACTTGAAGTGGTTCCAAACCTGAACCGCATGCAGGTAGTCAGCCTCAGAACATTCTGTGTCTGTTAAATGACTGTAAAATGCACTCCTTGAGGGTAGAGAAGTTTCCGACAACTTCTTTTCAGAATCTAGATATTCATAGGGGAAAACTCCTTTCCTACGAAGTAAACTGAAATCTAGTGTATTTGGAAATTGATTTCGAAGAACCTTGAAATCCCCTTCATTTAAATTTCCTGCAAGTGTGTCTAAGCTAGAGGACATGAAACGAAACGTGTCTAAAAATCTAATTTCTAACATATTTTTTCCCACAGTGATATATTTGGATAATGAAACATATAATTCCTTATTCAAAGGAATTATTTTAATTTCCCCATCAATGTCCCCCAGATTTTTTACGAAAAGATGGAGGTCATATTTTGATAAGTTGTGGAAAAAAACAGGTATAAAATCTCCTGTCCTATATTTTATGTTACAGTCACTATGTGCTGCCCCACGAAATTGACCTGTAAAATGACAGTGATCTCTCACTCTGTCATTACCTAAAATTCCCTTACATATATGGCAATTAAGTGCCTCATCAAAATCGTATGAGTCCTGTGTACTCATTTGAATTGGAACTACATGAGTCATGTACTTTTCATAAATAGCAGACAAATCGGATATAATAGAATCAACAAAAGTGCGCCCGACATCTAACCCAGTCTTTGTTACATATTTATCAAGTGTTGAGTCAAATGAACACTTGATATAATATGCAAAGGCTATTGGTTTATGCTTATTTACTATTTTGGTTTTTTCACTTACATCTATCGATGCATGTTCAAGTATGCACTCGAAGTCAGCATACACTGCAAATGGGACCTCCAGCTGGCGATGAATATTTTTAAATTTCAGCTCTGTTTCTCCTTCCTTGGGCAGTTGAATCACGATCTTGCCACATCTTTCTTCATGACGTTTGGCTCTTGCCAAACTTGAAGAATAACCGAGGCATATGTCACAGAACAAACGGCTATTTCCACATTTTCCCAATTGAGATGATAAAAGGCTGCAATAAAAAGATAATAAATAAAATAAGTAAATTTGATAAGAAATAAATATATAATATTATTTTTCTTTTATTTTATGTTTTTGTTTCTTTGATTTTATAGATGCTTACCGGGACATATTTTTAATCCAGACATAATGTCCATGTAGATTGGTGTATGGGGGGTTGAGGTACAACAAATTTATATGGTGTTTCCTCTTCGCTCCAGTTAAGAAAAGAGGACCGGTAACATTGTCCTTTTCCTCTTCATATAGATGCACATTTACGCTGATGTGTTGATTTCTCTCTATGAAACGATTTATTTCTTTCAGCTGGATTGGAAACGATATTCCTGAGAAGTCCACTGTGATCCCGTTGCTGGTTTGGATGATTGGAGATTTAATATCCACTCCATATGCATTGCAGCGTTCTCCCTTTTCTTTTGGGTCGAGTGCTGAGATAATCGCCCACTTGAAGCAGTAAGCATCATTGTTTTGAACATTGATGCATGCTTTCCGGTTTTTCAGGGGTGTGGGTAGCTCAAAATACTCTGATCCTTTTAGAGGAACACATTGTAACATGTTCAATTCAACTCTAATTATTTCAGTGAGTGTCCACCCACTTCCTTCTTCTTGGAATTCATCCATTTTTGTTATTATATCCGTTGTGTGGGCATCGTATAATTAAATTAAACCATTAAATCAGTCGATATCGTAGCCAGAGACATCTTGCTCTGGAAGGATTTTACTTCGACATGAATTTCCTCATCCGTCATCAAAATGTATTCCGCAAATAGCTCGAAATTTATTTTTGATGAGATACGCTTCATTTAGGAATTCACGCGGAATCCTAAGAGCTGCTCCCTCGTTCATGTACATATATTGAAGAATACGTCCCTTGAAGCCGTCGGTAATTTGCTTAATTTGGCCATTTACAGGTTTGACCGCAGCATATTTATGTTTATCCGTCCGAACATGGTGATGCCATTTGGTATTGGCAGGAAGTTGTTCCTGGCAGAAGTTGCAGAAAATTCCATTCGCGTTCTTGATGATGTTGATGTTCATGTTGTTGGCGTTCATTTTGCTTTTGATTTGTTTTGGTTTTTAGTTTATTTAAATTTGTTTTAAATTTGAGTTTTTGTTTTTAACTAAAACAAATTTGTTTTAAATTTGGGTTTTTGTTTTTCACTAAAGCTCAGGGTTGTGAACTTTTGAAATTTTTAAATTATTTGATTTTAAAAACTTAATTTGCACTTGTGTTTTTTTGGGATTTTAAATTTCACTGAAACTGACGAATACTCCGAATTGTTTGAATAGCAAACTAGAAGTGATTCTTAAGACTCAGTTAGTCTATGTGGAGAGGCAAAAAAATCCTAAAAACACAAACATTTGGGAATCCCTTCACATTTTTCCCACCCTTTTTTATCCTTTTTGAAGCGTGTTCTGAGTTCGTTGAGAAACCGTTACAAGTGTATCTGTTTACCCAACTCCCACGCAGTCCTAGTTCCGTTGAGTAATTCAAGATGTTGTTTCAAGTATTCGATCGGTTGTAAGTGGAGGGAGTGTGGGAAAATCACAGACTATCCTTTTCAAGGGTCTTGGATGATCGTCCTCGTTGGGAAACCGTTACAAGTGTATCCGTTTACCCAACTCCCACACACTGGGAAACCGTTACAAGTGTATCCATTTACCCAACCTCCACACACTCCTAGTTGCATCGACTAATTCAACGTATGTGGAGGGAGAGTTGGGAAAATCACACACTGACCCTTTCAAGGATCGTTGGTGAGCATCCTTCCTAGGAATTTAGCTCGCTTCTTCAATTACACACCCTCCCTTTGACTCAGGATTGCTCGTGAACGTACACGTGCGAGGCAGGATCGCTGCGGCGCGGGATCGCTCGTGTGCGGTGCGGGATCGCTGCGGTGCACCCTTCTCCATTACACTCCCTCCCTTTTTTAAGTGGAGGGTCGTGGGTGAACGAGTACATGCGCCTGATAAACATACACGTGCGGGACAGGATCACTCGCGATCGTGGGAACCCTTGAACACTTGTTTCTCAAGTGTCCTTTTACATGCTGTGACCCTAATTTATTCCATCTTTATTACCTTCTCGGCTGACAGGTTGACATCTAACCCTCATTAATTGCATTTTTTATTACTTAATTTTGACAGCTAACCCATTAAATGCATTTTATTACCCTTGCCGACATCAAAGGTCCCGCCTTCAACTACTGCAGCGTATCCATTCCGATCAACCCCTCGAAAATAATCCTTGACAACCTCTTCTTGCTGACCTCTCTCAATTATATTTGGCAACAAGATTGTACACCTTATCGCCCTATACAATCTACTGTACGCAAAATATTTACAGTATACCTCTTGAATGGTTAAGACTAACTCCTCCGGTATCAGCAACGCTACTGTTCTCTTCAGTTTTAGAATTTCCTTGAGTTTAGGGCCAATTGTCTCAATTACGGCCAAGTTATCCGCATTTTGTTCCTAAATGGGACTTGCTTTACTACCCCCTCTCTGTTTTTTTTTTTTTTTTAATTCATGCTTTATTTAATGGGGGGGGGGAGGGTGGTTTGCGTATGGCTAAAAAATGGAGACGAAGCCCTTGCGGTACGGCCGCAAAGCATTGCTTCGCGAAAGCATAGCCCCCATTAGCCCGGTACGCCTCTCCTGCGCCGTTTCTCCTCCCGGAGTCTGGTCAAAACCGTCGCAGCATAATTGCTCACCGCCTGCCAATTGGCATTGCTGACGAGCATCATTTCCCCCTTTTTGTATAATCACCTGAATGTTATACTCGTTCAGTGGTTTTTTCCGAAATTGGGAAACCCAACTGCAGGTCTTCCCCCGCGGAGTGTATCGTCTCCCCGTTTGTTGCCACTTCCGAGGCGTTTTCCAGTACGTTCAGCTCTGGCTGGACTCTGCTCAGCGCATCCGCCACGTTCAAGAAACCCTTCTTGTATACTATTTCATAGTCGTACTCCAACGTCTGGAGCCTCCATCTTACGAGTTTAGAGTCGGGTTCCTTAATGCTCATAAGCCAGGTTAATGGCCTATGATCTGTCACTATTTTGAACTTAGTGCCGAACAGATAGTGTCTGAAATGTCTTATCGACCAAATGATGGCAAGCATTTCCTTCTCTATCGTATCATAGTTTATTTCGGATGTTGACAGGGTTCTACTTGCATGCGTTCCCAAGTTTCCCTGTAATAGGACCGCTCCAATGGCATAATTGCTTGCATCCGTGGTCAGGATGAATGGTTTTTCAAAGTCGGGAAACTGTAAGATATGGTCATTGCATAAGACGTTTTTGCACACCTCAAATGCTTCTGTGTATTCTTCATCTATTTGCACTGGCTTCTTCCCTTTCAGTTGTTTCGTCAACGGCTTTGTTATCGCTGCGAAATCCCTAATAAACTTCCTGTAGTACCAATAACCCTAGGCAGGATTTTATCTGCTTCCTAGTCCTCGGGAAGGTGAATTTCTTAATAGATTCAATTTTCCCCGGATTTGGTTTGAATCCTTATGGGTCACTACGTGCCCTAAGTACTCCACCTCTGTCCTCAGAAATTCCGTCTTATCCAATTGCAGTTTCAAATTAGCCTCCTTAGGCTTTTTAAAAACTTTTTCCAAGTCCCTTATATGTTCCTGCAAGGATGCTGAGAACACCATGATGTTGTCCATATAAATGAGACAACATTTACCCAACAACTCTCCAAAGATGTTATTCATCAACCTCTGAAAAGTTTCGGGAGCATTGTTCAAACCGAACGGCATTCGGACATACTTGAAATGACCTCCCTCTGCGGAGAAAGCCGTTTTCGGAAAGTCAGTCTCCTTAACCTCAATCTGATGATACCCACTTGCCAAGTCCAACGTCGAGAAGTACTTAGCTTTACCTAGATTTTCCAATACGTCATTTATTATAGGTAGTGGGTATCTATTCTTTATCACCTTCTCATTCAACCCTATAATCCACCACCATTCGCCATTTCCTTTCCCCTTTCTACAGAAGTCTACAAATACAGTCCACAGCTCCTATAAATAAATAAATACACCAAAATCACGGCACAGAAACGCCGACTTAATTTATGCATTTATTTATCTACTCTTCCCTGCTCTATCTTGCGCTAAGCTTCGTCCAAATAAACATACAAACATTTATCGTCTCTCCTTTGCTCTAACCTGAGCGGAGCTACATGCAAGAATAGGCAAACATATCCACATTGCAATTACATACGTAATCAACTGCAAGTCGACGCTCCGATTTTTTTGCAATTTTTTCCGCCTCTTCGTTGTATCCGCTATTCTGCATTGGCAAACGGCTAAGGCATAATCATATTCACACATACGCATTATCTCCGAAAACAGTAACGCGACAAATACAGCAGCGGTCAACTAAATAAGTCCATATACATACAAAATAATTTTTAAATTGTTTTTCAAAACAATTCAACTAACTAATTTAGTTAGAAATTTATTTGCGCTTCCATATCCGCATTAGTGTGACCGTATCTGCTTTCTGCTGAGTAAATATTATTCTTTTAAAGTCGAACATTCCGCATTCAAAAAAATAAAATTCATAAATTCATTCCTCCTATATTCCGATTGGCTCCTAAATACCAATTCCTGCGTCGACACGTATAACTAATTAAACAAAAATATATCCATGAACAGACAATCCAGTTTGTTTTTTAAATATCCATTTTAGATAAATTCATTTCGATCTGTGACCGTCTAAGTCACTTCGATTCCACAGTCTGCAATCCGGCAGCACCCAGTCAGAGAGCTATGGAATAAGGTCAAAGAAAAATATGAAGCTTGTTCAGAGCTAATTTCAGTCGGCTTAGAGGGCGAGGCGGACACCTTACTCACTCTGAAGGCAAAATACGAGTATGCCTATTTTATTTACGGAAGGTGTGCCGCCCAGCCCATGGAACAGATTGAGAGGATCGCTTCTAAAACAGCTCTAATCCAACCCGTTCCGCCCCAAAATTCCTATCCGTCTGGCTGTCAGCTTCCTCCTTGCGATACGGACGTTTTTTCGCGCGATTATATTCGCTGGCTGACTTTCCGAGACCTTTTCACAGCGGTCTATATAGACAATCCTGCGTTGACCCCTGTTAAAAAGTTGTTCTATCTAAATGCTCATTCCATAGTTTCCAAGTCGCCACTCACCAACGATGGTTTCCGCTCAGCCTTAAGAAACCTATCTGAGCGTTTCGAAAACAAACGAGCGCTGGTGCACAGCCAACTGAAAAAGTTATTAAACATGCAGTCGCGAATCTTCGGAAGCCTTGAAGGAGCTGCAAAATACGATCCAAAACTGCCTCACATCCCTAAATTTGTACGGTCTTCCTACGAATAATTGGGATTGTCTCCTGATGTATGTGTGTTCCACGAAGCTTCTAAAACTGACGCTCTCATTAAGGGAGCAATTTATCCTGAACAAGACCGACATTCCTACGTGGCTAGCACTTGACTCTTTCCTGACTGAGCGCCATAGAACTCTGGAGGCCATAGAGTTTATACATCCTACTACGTTGCGCCTCCATCCGTCCGAACCGACACCCTCCGACGTGCCGCTACGACTACTGAAATCTTTCAGTACGAGGATCATTCAAAAATCCAAACGATGCGACTTATGTTCCAAAGAGAACCATCCAGTGCGTAAATGTCCACGCTTCCTCCAGATGACGACAGAGGATCGTACATCTTATATCCAGAAGAAGCGGTTGTGCCTTAATTGCTTTGCAAGCGGTCATCAACTCCGTAATTGCACAAGCGCCCACAAGTGCTTCAAGTGTCACGGTCGGCATCACACTTTGTTGCATCCAAGCAACTGCTCCTCCAGTGAACCGACTGCTCCTGATACTGCTTCTGCTCCGATCCAAAGGATTTCCTCGTTCTCCACACGAGTGACTACCGCTCCCGATTCCTCCAATTACTGGGTTCCATACGACGATGTGAAATGCAGACGTTCCCGAGGTATTTTATCCTACCCATGCCGAGTCTGCCAAGGGAACCATCCTCTTCGGAAGTGCCACCGTTTTCTTCGGCTTAGCGCTGAGAAACGGCTCCGAGCAGTCATCGAGAAGAAGTACTGCGTCAACTGCCTGGCCCACCATCATTCCACGGGATCTTGCCGGTGACGACCGATGCCAGTCGTGTGGCCAGGATCACCACACACTTCTACATGTCCACGAGCGCTCAGCGTATCCAACGCTTTCCCGAGCAAAGGCCTCCTATATTCCTACAGCGTATCCTCGCTAGGGGGCCTCGAAGGCCTTCTTATATTTTTTGCTGCGTATCCTCGCAAGGGGGGGGGAGAATGTTCACGCCAGAAGGGCGTTTATTTTCCGGAGGCAGTGTGATCCCGTACACTCGCTCTCTCTCTCCCTCTTCCACTGCACTTTCGTGCATAGAGCTGCTAATCCGCTCTCCCCAAGCTAGCTTTAAGACTTATTGTACTAGTACCAATTTCCGATTCTACCAATAAAGACATACGCACGTCGCGCAAAACCCCGAAAGTTTTTCCTCCGTGTTTTTCTTATCGAGTGCATTTCGGAATAAAGCCATCCCCCTCCGAACAGTTCCTTTCTCCTTCTATCCTATTTAGTTCGAAATGTTGCGTGGTCTTAAATTCCACAATTTCACATTTGCTACCTCAATAACCGCCTTCAACTACTGCAGCGTATCCATTCCGATCAACCCCTCGAAAATAATCCTTGACAACCTCTTCTTGCTGACCTCTCTCAATTATATTTGGCAACAAGATTGTACACCTTATCGCCCTATACAATCTACTGTACGCAAAATATTTACAGTATACCTCTTGAATGGTTAAGACTAACTCCTCCGGTATCAGCAACGCTACTGTTCTCTTCAGTTTTAGAATTTCCTTGAGTTTAGGGCCAATTGTCTCAATTACGGCCAAGTTATCCGCATTTTGTTCCTAAATGGGACTTGCTTTACTTCCCCCTCTCTGTTTTTTTTTTTTTTTTAATTCATGCTTTATTTAATGGGGGGGAGGGTGGTTTGCGTATGGCTAAAAAATGGAGACGAAGCCCTTGCGGTACGGCCGCAAAGCATTGCTTCGCGAAAGCATAGCCCCCATTAGCCCGGTACGCCTCTCCTGCGCCGTTTCTCCTCCCGGAGTCTGGTCAAAACCGTCGCAGCATAATTGCTCACCGCCTGCCAATTGGCATTGCTGACGAGCATCATTTCCCCCTTTTTGTATAATCACCTGAATGTTATACTCGTTCAGTGGTTTTTCCGAAATTGGGAAACCCAACTGCAGGTCTTCCCCGCGGAGTGTATCGTCTCCCCGTTTGTTGCCACTTCCAAGGCGTTTTCCAGTACGTTCAGCTCTGGCTGGACTCTGCTCAGCACATCCGCCACGTTCAAGAAACCCTTCTTGTATACTATTTCATAGTCGTACTCCAACGTCTGGAGCCTCCATCTTACGAGTTTAGAGTCGGGTTCCTTAATGCTCATAAGCCAGGTTAATGGCCTATGATCTGTCACTATTTTGAACTTAGTGCCGAACAGATAGTGTCTGAAATGCCTTATCGACCAAATGATGCGTTAAGTTCCTGTAATAGGACCGCTCCAATGGCATAATTGCTTGCATCCGTGGTCGATGAATGTTTTTCAAAGTCGGATGTAAGATATGGTCATTGCATAAGACGTTTTTGCACACCTCAAATGCTTCTGTGTATTCTTCATCTATTTGCACTGGCTTCTTCCCTTTCAGTTGTTTCGTCAACGGCTTTGTTATCGCTGCGAAATCCCTAATAAACTTCCTGTAGTACCAATAACCCTAGGCAGGATTTTATCTGCTTCCTAGTCCTCGGGACGGTGAATTTTTAATAGATTCAATTTTCCCCGGATTTGGTTTGAATCCTTATGGGTCACTACGTGCCCTAAGTACTCCACCTCTGTCCTCAGAAATTCCGTCTTATCCAATTGCAGTTTCAAATTAGCCTCCTTAGGCTTTTTAAAAACTTTTTCCAAGTCCCTAATATGTTCCTGCAAGGATGCTGAGAACACCATGATGTTGTCCATATAAATGAGACAACATTTACCCAACAACTCTCCAAAGATGTTATTCATCAACCTCTGAAAAGTTTCGGGAGCATTGTTCAAACCGAACGGCATTCGGACATACTTGAAATGACCTCCCTCTGCGGAGAAAGCCGTTTTCGGAAAGTCAGTCTCCTGAACCTCAATCTATGATACCCACTTGCCAAGTCCAACGTCGAGAAGTACTTAGTACTTTACCTAGATTTTCCAATACGTCATTTATTATAGGTAGTGGGTATCTATTCTTTATCACCTTCTCATTCAACCCTATAATCCACCACCATTCGCCATTTCCTTTCCCCTTTTTACAGAAGTCTACAAATACAGTCCACAGCTCCTATAAATAAATAAATACACCAAAATCACGGCACAGAAACGCCGACTTAATTTATGCATTTATTTATCTACTCTTCCCTGCTCTATCTTGCGCTAAGCTTCGTCCAAATAAACATACAAACATTTATCGTCTCTCCTTTGCTCTAACCTGAGCGGAGCTACATGCAAGAATAGGCAAACATATCCACATTGCAATTACATACGTAATCAACTGCAAGTCGACGCTCCGATTTTTTTGCAATTTTTTCCGCCTCTTCGTTGTATCCGCTATTCTGCATTGGCAAACGGCTAAGGCATAATCATATTCACACATACGCATTATCTCCGAAAACAGTAACGCGACAAATACAGCAGCGGTCAACTAAATAAGTCCATATACATACAAAATAATTTTTAAATTGTTTTTCAAAACAATTCCAACTAACTAATTTAGTTAGAAATTTATTTGCGCTTCCATATCCGTATTAGTGTGACCGTATCTGTTTTCTGCTGAGTGAATATTATTCTTTTAAAGTCGAACCTTTCCGCATTCAAAAAAATAAAATTCATAAATTCATTCTTTCTATATTCCGATTCGTTCCTAAATTCCAATTCCTGCGTCGGCACGTATAACTAATTAAACAAAAATATATCCATAAACAGACAATCCAGTTTGTTTTTTTAATATTCCATTTTAGATAAATTCATTTCGATCTGTGACCGTCTAAGTCAGTTCGATTCCACAGTCTGCAATCCGGCAGCACCCAGTCAGAGAGCTATGGAATAAGGTCAAAGAAAAATATGAAGCTTGTTCAGAGCTAATTTCAGTCGGCTTAGAGGGCGAGGCGGACACCTTACTCACTCTGAAGGCAAAATACGAGTATGCCTATTTTATTTACGGAAGGTGTGCCGCCCAGCCCATGGAACAGATTGAGAGGATCGCTTCTAAAACAGCTCTAATCCAACCCGTTCCGCCCCAAAATTCCTATCCGTCTGGCTGTCAGCTTCCTCCTTGCGATACGGACGTTTTTTCGCGCGATTATATTCGCTGGCTGACTTTCTCGAGACCTTTTCACAGCGGTCTATATAGACAATCCTGCGTTGACCCCTGTTAAAAAGTTGTTCTATCTAAATGCTCATTCCATAGTTTCCAAGTCGCCACTCACCAACGATGGTTTCCGCTCAGCCTTAAGAAACCTATCTGAGCGTTTCGAAAACAAACGAGCGCTGGTGCACAGCCAACTGAAAAAGTTATTAAACATGCAGTCGCGAATCTTCGGAAGCCTTGGAAGGAGCTGCAAAATACGATCCAAAACTGCCTCACATCCCTAAATTTGTACGGTCTTCCTACGAATAATTGGGATTGTCTCCTGATGTATGTGTGTTCCACGAAGCTTCTAAAACTGACGCTCTCATTAAGGGAGCAATTTATCCTGAACAAGACCGACATTCCTACGTGGCTAGCACTTGACTCTTTCCTGACTGAGCGCCATAGAACTCTGGAGGCCATAGAGTTTATACATCCTACTACGTTGCGCCTCCATCCGTCCGAACCGACACCCTCCGACGTGCCGCTACGACTACTGAAATCTTTCAGTACGAGGATCATTCAAAAATCCAAACGATGCGACTTATGTTCCAAAGAGAACCATCCAGTGCGTAAATGTCCACGCTTCCTCCAGATGACGACAGAGGATCGTACATCTTATATCCAGAAGAAGCGGTTGTGCCTTAATTGCTTTGCAAGCGGTCATCAACTCCGTAATTGCACAAGCGCCCACAAGTGCTTCAAGTGTCACGGTCGGCATCACACTTTGTTGCATCCAAGCAACTGCTCCTCCAGTGAACCGACTGCTCCTGATACTGCTTCTGCTCCGATCCAAAGGATTTCCTCGTTCTCCACACGAGTGACTACCGCTCCCGATTCCTCCAATTACTGGGTTCCATACGACGATGTGAAATGCAGACGTTCCCGAGGTATTTTATCCTACCCATGCCGAGTCTGCCAAGGGAACCATCCTCTTCGGAAGTGCCACCGTTTTCTTCGGCTTAGCGCTGAGAAACGGCTCCGAGCAGTCATCGAGGAAAAGTACTGCGTCAACTGCCTGGCCCACCATCATTCCACGGGATCTTGCCGGTGACGACCGATGCCAGTCGTGTGGCCAGGATCACCACACACTTCTACATGTCCACGAGCGCTCAGCGTATCCAACGCTTTCCCGAGCAAAGGCCTCCTATATTCCTACAGCGTATCCTCGCTAGGGGGCCTCGAAGGCCTTCTTATATTTTTGCTGCGTATCCTCGCAAGGGGGAGAATGTTCACGCCAGAAGGGCGTTTATTTTCCGGAGGCAAAGTGATCCCGTACACTCGCTCTCTCTCCTTCTCTTCCACTGGACTTTCGTGCATATAGAGCTTCTCCCAAGCTAGTTTTAGACTTAATGTATTTTAGTACTAATTTCCGATTCTACCAATAAAGACATACGCACGTCACGCAAAACCCCGAAGTTTTCCTCCGTGTTTTTCTTATCGAGTGCATTTCAGATTAAAGCCATCCCCCTCCGAACAGTTCCTTTCTCCTTCTATCCTATTTAGTTCGAAATGTTGCGTGGTCTTAAATTCCACAATTTCACATTTGCTACCTCAAACCAACCGTTCTGCATGTCAATAACCGCCTTCAACTACTGCAGCGTATCCATTCCGATCAACCCCTCGAAAATAATCCTTGACAACCTCTTCTTGCTGACCTCTCTCAATTATATTTGGCAACAAGATTGTACACCTTATCGCCCTATACAATCTACTGTACGCAAAATATTTACAGTATACCTCTTGAATGGTTAAGACTAACTCCTCCGGTATCAGCAACGCTACTGTTCTCTTCAGTTTTAGAATTTCCTTGAGTTTAGGGCCAATTGTCTCAATTACGGCCAAGTTATCCGCATTTTGTTCCTAAATGGGACTTGCTTTACTACCCCCTCTCTGTTTTTTTTTTTTTTTTAATTCATGCTTTATTTAATGGGGGGAGGGTGGTTTGCGTATGGCTAAAAAATGGAGACGAAGCCCTTGCGGTACGGCCGCAAAGCATTGCTTCGCGAAAGCATAGCCCCCATTAGCCCGGTACGCCTCTCCTGCGCCGTTTCTCCTCCCGGAGTCTGGTCAAAACCGTCGCAGCATAATTGCTCACCGCCTGCCAATTGGCATTGCTGACGAGCATCATTTCCCCCTTTTTGTATAATCACCTGAATGTTATACTCGTTCAGTGGTTTTTTCCGAAATTGGGAAACCCAACTGCAGGTCTTCCCCCGCGGAGTGTATCGTCTCCCCGTTTGTTGCCACTTCCGAGGCGTTTTCCAGTACGTTCAGCTCTGGCTGGACTCTGCTCAGCTCATCCGCCACGTTCAAGAAACCCTTCTTGTATACTATTTCATAGTCGTACTCCAACGTCTGGAGCCTCCATCTTACGAGTTTAGAGTCGGGTTCCTTAATGCTCATAAGCCAGGTTAATGGCCTATGATCTGTCACTATTTTGAACTTAGTGCCGAACAGATAGTGTCTGAAATGTCTTATCGACCAAATGATGGCAAGCATTTCCTTCTCTATCGTATCATAGTTTATTTCGGATGTTGACAGGGTTCTACTTGCATGCGTTCCCAAGTTTCCCTGTAATAGGACCGCTCCAATGGCATAATTGCTTGCATCCGTGGTCAGGATGAATGGTTTTTCAAAGTCGGGAAACTGTAAGATATGGTCATTGCATAAGACGTTTTTGCACACCTCAAATGCTTCTGTGTATTCTTCATCTATTTGCACTGGCTTCTTCCCTTTCAGTTGTTTCGTCAACGGCTTTGTTATCGCTGCGAAATCCCTAATAAACTTCCTGTAGTACCAATAACCCTAGGCAGGATTTTATCTGCTTCCTAGTCCTCGGGAAGGTGAATTTCTTAATAGATTCAATTTTCCCCGGATTTGGTTTGAATCCTTATGGGTCACTACGTGCCCTAAGTACTCCACCTCTGTCCTCAGAAATTCCGTCTTATCCAATTGCAGTTTCAAATTAGCCTCCTTAGGCTTTTTTAAAAACTTTTTCCAAGTCCCTTATATGTTCCTGCAAGGATGCTGAGAACACCATGATGTTGTCCATATAAATGAGACAACATTTACCCAACAACTCTCCAAAGATGTTATTCATCAACCTCTGAAAAGTTTCGGGAGCATTGTTCAAACCGAACGGCATTCGGACATACTTGAAATGACCTCCCTCTGCGGAGAAAGCCGTTTTCGGAAAGTCAGTCTCCTTAACCTCAATCTGATGATACCCACTTGCCAAGTCCAACGTCGAGAAGTACTTAGCTTTACCTAGATTTTCCAATACGTCATTTATTATAGGTAGTGGGTATCTATTCTTTATCACCTTCTCATTCAACCCTATAATCCACCACCATTCGCCATTTCCTTTCCCCTTTTTACAGAAGTCTACAAATACAGTCCACAGCTCCTATAAATAAATAAATACACCAAAATCACGGCACAGAAACGCCGACTTAATTTATGCATTTATTTATCTACTCTTCCCTGCTCTATCTTGCGCTAAGCTTCGTCCAAATAAACATACAAACATTTATCGTCTCTCCTTTGCTCTAACCTGAGCGGAGCTACATGCAAGAATAGGCAAACATATCCACATTGCAATTACATACGTAATCAACTGCAAGTCGACGCTCCGATTTTTTTGCAATTTTTTCCGCCTCTTCGTTGTATCCGCTATTCTGCATTGGCAAACGGCTAAGGCATAATCATATTCACACATACGCATTATCTCCGAAAACAGTAACGCGACAAATACAGCAGCGGTCAACTAAATAAGTCCATATACATACAAAATAATTTTTAAATTGTTTTTCAAAACAATTCCAACTAACTAATTTAGTTAGAAATTTATTTGCGCTTCCATATCCGCATTAGTGTGACCGTATCTGCTTTCTGCTGAGTAAATATTATTCTTTTAAAGTCGAACATTCCGCATTCAAAAAAAATAAAATTCATAAATTCATTCCTCCTATATTCCGATTGGCTCCTAAATACCAATTCCTGCGTCGACACGTATAACTAATTAAACAAAAATATATCCATGAACAGACAATCCAGTTTGTTTTTTAAATATCCATTTTAGATAAATTCATTTCGATCTGTGACCGTCTAAGTCAGTTCGATTCCACAGTCTGCAATCCGGCAGCACCCAGTCAGAGAGCTATGGAATAAGGTCAAAGAAAAATATGAAGCTTGTTCAGAGCTAATTTCAGTCGGCTTAGAGGGCGAGGCGGACACCTTACTCACTCTGAAGGCAAAATACGAGTATGCCTATTTTATTTACGGAAGGTGTGCCGCCCAGCCCATGGAACAGATTGAGAGGATCGCTTCTAAAACAGCTCTAATCCAACCCGTTCCGCCCCAAAATTCCTATCCGTCTGGCTGTCAGCTTCCTCCTTGCGATACGGACGTTTTTTCGCGCGATTATATTCGCTGGCTGACTTTCCGAGACCTTTTCACAGCGGTCTATATAGACAATCCTGCGTTGACCCCTGTTAAAAAGTTGTTCTATCTAAATGCTCATTCCATAGTTTCCAAGTCGCCACTCACCAACGATGGTTTCCGCTCAGCCTTAAGAAACCTATCTGAGCGTTTCGAAAACAAACGAGCGCTGGTGCACAGCCAACTGAAAAAGTTATTAAACATGCAGTCGCGAATCTTCGGAAGCCTTGAAGGAGCTGCAAAATACGATCCAAAACTGCCTCACATCCCTAAATTTGTACGGTCTTCCTACGAATAATTGGGATTGTCTCCTGATGTATGTGTGTTCCACGAAGCTTCTAAAACTGACGCTCTCATTAAGGGAGCAATTTATCCTGAACAAGACCGACATTCCTACGTGGCTAGCACTTGACTCTTTCCTGACTGAGCGCCATAGAACTCTGGAGGCCATAGAGTTTATACATCCTACTACGTTGCGCCTCCATCCGTCCGAACCGACACCCTCCGACGTGCCGCTACGACTACTGAAATCTTTCAGTACGAGGATCATTCAAAAATCCAAACGATGCGACTTATGTTCCAAAGAGAACCATCCAGTGCGTAAATGTCCACGCTTCCTCCAGATGACGACAGAGGATCGTACATCTTATATCCAGAAGAAGCGGTTGTGCCTTAATTGCTTTGCAAGCGGTCATCAACTCCGTAATTGCACAAGCGCCCACAAGTGCTTCAAGTGTCACGGTCGGCATCACACTTTGTTGCATCCAAGCAACTGCTCCTCCAGTGAACCGACTGCTCCTGATACTGCTTCTGCTCCGATCCAAAGGATTTCCTCGTTCTCCACACGAGTGACTACCGCTCCCGATTCCTCCAATTACTGGGTTCCATACGACGATGTGAAATGCAGACGTTCCCGAGGTATTTTATCCTACCCATGCCGAGTCTGCCAAGGGAACCATCCTCTTCGGAAGTGCCACCGTTTTCTTCGGCTTAGCGCTGAGAAACGGCTCCGAGCAGTCATCGAGAAGAAGTACTGCGTCAACTGCCTGGCCCACCATCATTCCACGGGATCTTGCCGGTGACGACCGATGCCAGTCGTGTGGCCAGGATCACCACACACTTCTACATGTCCACGAGCGCTCAGCGTATCCAACGCTTTCCCGAGCAAAGGCCTCCTATATTCCTACAGCGTATCCTCGCTAGGGGGGCCTCGAAGGCCTTCTTATATTTTTTGCTGCGTATCCTCGCAAGGGGGGGGGAGAATGTTCACGCCAGAAGGGCGTTTATTTTCCGGAGGCAGTGTGATCCCGTACACTCGCTCTCTCTCTCCCTCTTCCACTGCACTTTCGTGCATAGAGCTGCTAATCCGCTCTCCCCAAGCTAGCTTTAAGACTTATTGTACTAGTACCAATTTCCGATTCTACCAATAAAGACATACGCACGTCGCGCAAAACCCCGAAAGTTTTTCCTCCGTGTTTTTCTTATCGAGTGCATTTCGGAATAAAGCCATCCCCCTCCGAACAGTTCCTTTCTCCTTCTATCCTATTTAGTTCGAAATGTTGCGTGGTCTTAAATTCCACAATTTCACATTTGCTACCTCAAACCAACCGTTCTGCATGTCAATAACCGCCTTCAACTACTGCAGCGTATCCATTCCGATCAACCCCTCGAAAATAATCCTTGACAACCTCTTCTTGCTGACCTCTCTCAATTATATTTGGCAACAAGATTGTACACCTTATCGCCCTATACAATCTACTGTACGCAAAATATTTACAGTATACCTCTTGAATGGTTAAGACTAACTCCTCCGGTATCAGCAACGCTACTGTTCTCTTCAGTTTTAGAATTTCCTTGAGTTTAGGGCCAATTGTCTCAATTACGGCCAAGTTATCCGCATTTTGTTCCTAAATGGGACTTGCTTTACTACCCCCTCTCTGTTTTTTTTTTTTTTTTAATTCATGCTTTATTTAATGGGGGGGGGGGTGGTTTGCGTATGGCTAAAAAATGGAGACGAAGCCCTTGCGGTACGGCCGCAAAGCATTGCTTCGCGAAAGCATAGCCCCCATTAGCCCGGTACGCCTCTCCTGCGCCGTTTCTCCTCCCGGAGTCTGGTCAAAACCGTCGCAGCATAATTGCTCACCGCCTGCCAATTGGCATTGCTGACGAGCATCATTTCCCTCTCTCTGTATAATCACCTGAAGGTTATACTCGTTCAGTGGTTGTTCCGAAATTGGGAAACCCAACTGCAGGTCTTCCCCCGCGGAGTGTATCGTCTCCCCGTTTGTTGTCACTTCCAAATCGTTTTCCAGTACGTTCAGCTCTGGCTGGACTCTGCTCAGCACATCCGCCACGTTCAAGAAACCCTTCTTGTATACTATTTCATAGTCGTACTCCAACATCTGGAGCCACCATCTTACGAGTTTAGAGTCGGGTTCCTTAATGCTCATAAGCCAGGTTAATGGCCTATGATCTGTCACTATTTTGAACTTAGTGCCGAACAGATAGTGTCTGAAATGCCTTATCGACCAAATGATGGCAAGACGGTTTTGCACACCTCAAATGCTTCTGTGTAGTCTTCGTCTATTTGCACTGGCTTCTTCCCTTTCTGTTGTTTCGTTAACGGCTTTGTTATCGCTGCGAAATCCCTAATAAACTTCCTGTAGTACCAATATAACCCTAGGCAGAATTTTATCTGCTTCCTAGTCCTCGGGACGGTGAATTTTTTAATAGATTCAATTTTCCCCGGATTTGGTTTGAATCCTTATAGGATCACTACGTGCCCTAAGTACTCCACCTCTGTCCTCAGAAATTCCGTCTTATCCAATTGCAGTTTCAAATTAGCCTCCGTAGGCTTTTTTAAAACTTTTTCCAAATCCCTAATATGTTCCTGCAAGGATGCTGAGAACACCATGATGTTGTCCATATAAATGAGACAACATTTACCCAACAACTCTCCAAAGATGTTATTCATCAACCTCTGAAAAGTTGCGGGAGCATTGTTCAAACCGAACGGCATTCGGACATACTTGAAATGACCTCCCTCTGCGGAGAAAGCCGATTTCGGAATGTCAGTTTCCTGAACCTCAATCTGCCAAGTCCAACGTCGAGAAGTATTAGTACTCTACCTAGATTATCCAATACGTCATTTATTATAGGTAGTGGGTATCTATTCTTTATCACCTTCTCATTTAACCCTATAATCCACCACCATTCGCCATTTCCTTTCCCCTTTCTACAGAAGTCTACAAATACAGTCCACAGCTCCTATAAATAAATAAATATACCAAAATCACGGCACAGAAACGCCGACTTAATTTATGCATTTATTTATCTACTCTTCCCAGCTCTATTTTAAGCTGAGCTTCGTCCAAATAAACATACAAACATTTATTGTCTCTCCTCTGCTCTAACCTGAGCGGAGCTACATGCAAGAGTAGGCAAACATATTCACATTGCAATTACATACGTAATCAACTGCAAGTCGACGCTCCGATTTTTTTGCAATTTTTTCCGCCTCTGCGTTGTATCCGCTTTCTGCATTGCCAAACGGCTAAGGCATAAACATATTCACACATACGCATTATCTCCGAAAACAGTAACGCGACAAATACAGCAGCGGTCAACTAAATAAGTCCATATACATACAAAATAATTTTTAAATTATTTTTCAAAACAATTCCAACTAACTAATTTAGTTAGAAATTTATTTGCGCTTCCATATCCGCATTAGTGTGACCGTATCTGCTTTCTGCTGAGTAAATATTATTCTTTTAAAGTCGAACATTCCGCATTCAAAAAAAATAAAATTCACAAATTCATTCCTACTATATTCCGATTGGCTCCTAAATTCCAATTCCTGCGTCGACACGTATAACTAATTAAACAAAAATATATCCATAAACAGACAATCCAGTTTGTTTTTTAAATATCCAGAATGAGTTCTTCCATTTTAGATAAATTCATTTCGATCTGTGACCGTCTAAGTCACTACGATTCCACAGTCTGCAATCCGGCAGCACCCAGTTGTGACACGCAGACGCGCACAGACATAGTTCATAGTAGAGAAATAAGGAATGGAATCAAGATAGATCTGAATTTAAATAAGTAACGCGCGCGCGCCAATCACGGGCAAATGGGCACACTGGACCAAGGGAGCTGTTTACACCCGGATTAGGCGAATCTGAGAGGAGGAAACGGGCACACTAGCCTTGGCCACGGGCTATATAAAGCGGGAGGCTGGCCTCATATCGTCACTTAGCAGCCGCCAGCGATTGTAGACAGAGCAGCAAAGTCACTTTTGGTAAGCCGGACTAGTAGGTTTGGTAAATATATTGTAGTTAGGAGTAGTTTCTAGTTAGTAGCTTCTGTAGCCCGGGGTAGACCTAGCGGTCCCGGACTTAAGTCTCTCTCTCTCGCTCTTGCGGTCGACCTAGCGGTTCCCGAGGCTTCCCTCTCTTTCTTGCCGACCTAGCGGTCCCAAGTTAGGGTTCTCCCTCGCTCTTGCGGTCGACCTAGCGGTCCCCGAGGCTTTCCTCTCTCTCTGGCCGACCTAGCGGTCCCAAGTTAGGGTTCTCTCGCTCGCTCTTGTGGTCGACAGAGCGGTCCCCAAGTGTTCTCTCTCTCAGGCAGACCTAGCGGTCCCAAGTTAGGGTTCTCTCGCTCTTGTGGCCGACCTAGCGGTCCCCAAGTATCCCTTCTCTCGCTTTCGCGGTCAACCTAGCGGTCCCCAAGGCATTCTCTCTCTTGCGGTCGACCTAGCGGTCCCCAAGTAATTCTCTCGCTTGTGGATGATCGAGCGGCCCCGAGCGTAGTCATTCTTCCCGCGGACATCGACGACCCGGACGGGAAGGACATCCCGGTACCCAATCACGGCGTTCCAGAGCGGCGAGATCCGGCAGGACATGAAGTCATTATGAATTGTAAATTTTAAGATTTTAAGATTTTAAGATGGGTCGGAATCTCTTTCAGCAACCACAACTGAACCAAATAAATGTCTGCGACGACCCTGGGCCAACCCTGAGCTGCCCGAAACATCGACTAACCGTCACAGTGGCGCCCGAGCAGTTGTAGTGGTTGCAAAGAAGGAACGACACCAGCGGAGTTAGATCTGGAAAAGAGAGTATACGGAAGAAGCGGATGAAGAAGGACAGGAAGTGGAAAAGCGAAGACCAAAAGAAACGGTCAGAGAAGCAGACTGGAAGAAAGGGTACGGATCACGGAGAAGAATATGGAGCGAAGGATAAACGTGGAGATCCTCGACCGGATACGAAGCTGGGGAATACGGTACGATGGGACAACCAATCCACTGGAGTTTATTCGGAAGATGGAGAATTGGGCGACGCCATTCGGCATCCATCACGACGAATTGGTGCAGTCGATGCCAATCAAAATAAACAGTTGGGCGGTGCTGACTGAAGAGATGGTGGAGTACTTCTTGCCTAGAAGATACCAGGTGCAACTTAAGGAACAAGTTACTTGGCGTAGACAAGGAAAGTCGGAACCATCGAGGGCATACGCGCTGGAGTTAATGAAGATGATGAGATTCACGGATTACACGGAAAAAGAAAAAGTGGACCGGGTGTATTATAACTCCAGAAGCGAGATAAAGCTAAAAATACGGAGAACGGGGTTTAAAACACTCCCCGAGTTCCTAAAGTTAGCAGAAGTAGTCGAGATTATCGAAGCAGAAAGTCTCGAACACTCACAGTACAGACTCAGCCCACAGATCTGCGTGGGATCCGACGGTACGGTGCAGCGTAATATAGCCACCAAAACCATCGATTACTGTGAAACGGCGGCGAACCAACCGGAGCAGACAGGCCAGGTAGTTCGTGACCCATGGATCGCACTGGAAGGTAGAGATACCGCGGTGTGCGTGAGGTCAGCCGTTGGGAAAGACGATATAGAACAACTGGAGGAGGTCAACGTGGAGCATCAAGAAGATGGCATCACAAGGCAAACAGACGAGGTGGATAGGAGAACGGATCAGTGTAAAGAAGGGCAGCATGGACGAAAAGAGTTTGGAGCTGAATCTGGAGAACAAAAGGATGAGGAGCAGATGAAGACAGGAAGGAAGGAGGACACAGATCAAGCAGAGAAGGTCGAAGAAGGTGTGACGATCGAGGGGATTTTCCGGAAAACTATAGAACCGGAGCTGGAAGAGGCCAACGGCACAGAGACACCGCGCCAACCACTAGCCGAACAGGCAGTACCCGACAAGAGGGACACGGCGATGAAGACAACGGCAACAGGAACAGGCGAGTGGGAATGGAAGCATGGTCGAGAGCGGGGTAGTAATGTAACCTGGAAAAGCGTATTCGATAGGGGGAAGCAATTACGGTCTCCCCGTCTCCTAAGCGAGGGGGGAGTGTGACGCGCAGACGCGCACAGACATAGTTCATAGTAGAGAAATAAGGAATGGAATCAAGATAGATCTGAATTTAAATAAGTTACGCGCGCGCGCCAATCACGGGCAAATGGGCACACTGGACCAAGGGAGCTGTTTACACCCGAATTAGGCGAATCTGAAAGGAGGAAACGGGCACACTAGCCTTGGCCACGGGCTATATAAAGCGGGAGGCTGGCCTCATATCGTCACTTAGCAGCCGCCAGCGATTGTAGGCAGAGCAGCAAAGTCACTTTTGGTAAGCCGGACCAGTAGGTTTGGTAAATATATTGTAGTTAGGAGTAGTTTCTAGTTAGTAGCTTCTGTATCCCGGGGTAGACCTAGCGGTCCCGGACTTAAGTCTCTCTCTCTCGCTCTTGCGGTCGACCTAGCGGTCCCCGAGGCTTCCCTCTCTTTCTTGCCGACCTAGCGGTCCCAAGTTAGGGTTCTCCCTCGCTCCTGCGGTCGACCTAGCGGTCCCCGAGGCTTTCCTCTCTCTCTGGCCGACCTAGCGGTCCCAAGTTAGGGTTCTCTCGCTCGCTCTTGTGGTCGACAGAGCGGTCCCCAAGTGTTCTCTCTCTCAGGCAGACCTAGCGGTCCCAAGTTAGGGTTCTCTCGGTCTTGTGGCCGACCTAGCGGTCCCCAAGTAATTCTCTCGCTTGTGGATGATCGAGCGGCCCCGAGCGTAGTCATTCTTCCCGCGGGTATCGACGACCCGGACGGGAAGGACATCCCGGTACCCAATCACGGCGTTCCAGAGCGGCGAGATCCGGCAGGACATGATGACATTATGAATTGTAAATTTTAAGATAATAAAGATTACGATAGTGTACGGCATAACCTCCAGCTTTCTACTCTGGGAATGGGTCGGAATCTCTTTCAGCAACCACAACTGAACCAAATAAATGTCTGCGACGACCCTGGGCCACCCCTGAGCTGCCCGAAACATCGACTAACCGTCACACAGTCCATCCAAATACATTTTCCAAATCCATCTCGACCAAGTCAGAGAGCTATAGAATAAGGTCAAAAAAGAATATGAAGCTTGTTCAGAGTTAATTTCAGTCGGCTTAGAGGGCGAGGCGGACACCTTACTCAGTCTGAAGGCAAAATACGAGTATGCCTATTTTATTTACGGAAGGTGTGCCGCCCAGCCCATGGAACAGATTGAGAGGATCGCTTCTAAAACAGCTCTAATCCAATCCGTTCCGCCCCAAAATTCCTATCCGTCTGGCTGTCAGCTTCCTCCTTGCGATACGGACGTTTTTTCGCGCGATTATATTCGCTGGCTGACTTTCCGAGACCTTTTCACAGCGGTCTATATAGACAATCCTGCGTTGACCCCTGTTAAAAAGTTGTTCTATCTAAATGCTCATTCCATAGTTTCCAAGTCGCCACTCACCAACGATGGTTTCCGCTCAGCCTGAAAAAACCTATCTGAGCGTTTCGAAAACAAACGAGCGCTGGTGCACAGCCAACTGAAAAAGTTATTAAACATGCAGTCCGTTGCACACGAATCTTCGGAAGCCTTGAAGGAGCTGCAAAATACGATCCAAAACTGCCTCACATCCCTAAATTTGTACGGTCTTCCTACGAATAATTGGGATTGTCTCCTGATGTATGTGTGTTCCACGAAGCTTCTAAAACTGACGCTCTCATTAAGGGAGCAATTTATCCTGAACAAGACCGACATTCCTACGTGGCTAGCACTTGACTCTTTCCTGACTGAGCGCCATAGAACTCTGGAGGCCATAGAGTTTATACATCCTACTACGTTGCGCCTCCATCCGTCCGAACCGACACCCTCCGACGTGCCGCTACGACTACTGAAATCTTTCAGTACGAGGATCATTCAAAAATCCAAACGATGCGACTTATGTTCCAAAGAGAACCATCCAGTGCGTAAATGTCCACGCTTCCTCCAGATGACGACAGAGGATCGTACATCTTATATCCATAGAAAGCAGTTGTGCTCTAATTGCTTCGCAAGCGGTCATCAACTCCGTAATTGCACAACCGTCCACAAATGTTTTACGTGTCACGGTCGGCATCACACTTTGTTGCATCCAAGCAACTGCTCCTCCAGTGTACCGATTCCTCCTGATACTGTATCCGATCCGATCCAAAGAATTTCATCGTTCTCCACACGAGTGATAACTGCTCCTGATTCTTCCAATTACTAGGTTCCGTACAACGAGATGAAATGCAGACGTTCCCGAGGTATTTTATCCTACCCATGCCGAGTCTGCCAAGGGAACCACCCTCTTCGGAAGTGCCACCGTTTTCTTCGGCTTAGCGCTGAGAAACGGCTCCGAGCAGTCATCGAAAAGAAGAAGTACTGCGTCAATTGCCTAGCCCACCACCATTCCACTGGATCTTGCCGCAGTGACGACCGATGCCAGTCGTGTGGCCAGGATCACCACACACTTCTCCATATCCACGAGCGCTCAGCGTATCCAATGCTTTGATTTGGGCGTTGATTTTCCGGAGGCAGTATGATCCCGTACACTCGCTCTCTCTCTCCCTCTTCCACTGCACTTTCGTGCATAGAGCTGCAAATCTGCTCTCCCCAAGCTAGCTTTAAGACTTATTGTACTAGTACCAATTTCCGATTCTACCAATAAAGACATACGCACGTCGCGCAAAACCCCGAAATTTTTTCTTCCGTGTTTTTCTTATCGAGTGCATTTCGGAATAAAGCCATCCCCCTCCGAACAGTTCCTTTCTCCTTCTATCGTATTTAGTTCAAAATGTTGCGTGGTCTTAAATTCCACAACATTTATAGGTTCCTCCAAAAATAACTTTTGGTCCGACTCCGCATAATTCGTCACCTCAATCAAGCCTTGCCCTGACACTGCCCTATAGATACCTTCTGAAATCTTCAAGTCCTCTTTTAATATGGTTCTGTTAAATAAGAAATCCCCATCCCTTAGTCGCACCGGAACAGATATAACGCTTTTCGATTCGGCTTCTTTGTATACAATTCCGATGGTCTGTAGGCCTCAAACTGAATTCTCCATTTCACATTTGCTACCTCAAACCAACCGTTCTGCATGTCAATAACCGCCTTCAACTGATGCAGCGTATCCATTCCGATCAACCCCTTCGAAAAAGTGGTGAAATTTAAAGAGAAATATTCAGACTTTACCAACTCCTCCTAACTCTGAGAAGGTTGGTAAAAATGCTTCCCTCCGAACCTCATGCGATTGCGTGTTTGCTTTAATGGCTTTTGGGTCTTTTAATTTTCTTACATACGGAGGGTGCACTAACTCCGGTCGAATAAATAAAAAAGTGGATCCTGTTATCAATTAATAATTTTATTAATCTTCCCGGCGTAATCTTTATCAACAAATAGGCCAACGTCGAATGACCTTTCCCTGTTCCTAAATATCCTGTGGATTGTTCGAGGCTGACTGTGGGAAATTTGCGTCATCCTCTTGAATGTTATGCAACTGGCCAATGACCGAGGCCTTACTGCCGCTCCTATCTGTGGTGCCACTCGAATTAAACGACATCTTAGAATTGTTTGAATTGTATGACTGCTTG
This sequence comes from Drosophila bocqueti, assembly GCA_018151655.1. NCBI lineage: Eukaryota > Metazoa > Arthropoda > Insecta > Diptera > Drosophilidae > Drosophila > Drosophila bocqueti. Next base: position 695,237 of record JAECXF010000040.1, read on the forward strand.
GACTGCCCTGAATTTTTTGAATTATTGGACATCCTGGACTGTCCACTGCCTTCTGCGTTTGATGGTGGTTCAATCTCCAACTGTCCCCTGCCACTGTTAGTGGTATAATTGTTGTTGTTATAATTCTTACTATTATAACTGTTTATGGGGAAGACAACGAATATTCCACCCTTTAGTTTATATTAATAAAAACGCACGAGTAGGTTCGTTTAATATAAATGCTATGTTTATTTGATCGATCGATGCGGAGTTGCGGAGTGAAGCTCGGCTTCCAAATTTATATCAGTAGAACAAAGCGCGACAGATTTAACGAAAGAAGAGGAAGGCGAAAAGAGATAAGTGGAGAGCGCTGAAGGTGCAGCGGAACACCCATGCGCGCATGCCTAGGTGCTGGCGATCTGCTCCGAACAATAACCATTGTTATACTTATTGTTATAAGTGTTGCTATTATAGCCGTTCCACCGCCTATCATGATTCGCTTGGTTCTGATTCCATCTGGAGTTCTTATTTTGGTAATTGCGATATGGTCTTTGATAGCCTGCAGAATCCCCCTGATTGAAATTACCAGCCCTGAATGGGTTACCCATTATTGGGTATGGAATTCCAAAACCGGACCTTCCATTCATATTTGGCATGGCAAACGGCATTGGAAACGGAGGAGGATTGTTTCCTCCCACTGGTACTGCGACCAAATGCCTGTCTCACTGTCTCCTCCTTTTCCTGATCCTGTTTCTGAGTTTCCTTATCGATCTTGTCTCGCGACTCCACCGACCCTTGAGTTTTGGGTACTGAGTCGACCCTTTCTAAGGCAACTAACTTTTCCTCCCTACAAGCTTTCTCATAAGCCTTGGCTATGTTCGGGACCCCCATGTTCCTTATGGTTACCCCTATCGGTCCCTTTAAGGGGGGAAACCAGTTTAGGAGGTCGAAATTTTGCTGTTTTTCATGATTTTTTTTAACCAAGAAGGAATAATCAAAAATTGTTTAAACTTGGAGGATATTTTATTTATGTTTTGAAGTACACTTTAAAATATTTTCAAACGATTTCCGCCGGAAATAGTGGAGTTACCACGTGCAGTCCATGGGCGATTGCCATCCGAGTATTTGGCTGGCGTACATCCCTGACGTCGCAATTTTTATCTGTAGTCATCAGGATTTTTTTTTTTCATTAAAAACATATTTTCTAAGAATATGAACCTAATTTTGATTAAACACATTGAAAATTGCATGATTTTGAGGTGTTTGAACACAATGTCATGTTTTTATACTATATTTCTTCATCTTTTTTTGCATATAAAAAATATATTTTTAATAACATAATCCCCGAATTCGGTTCATATTCCGTGGAATTGAATTAAGAATATCTACACCAAATTTCAAAACGATTGATCAATAACTTTTGAGCTAGAATGTACGCTAGTCGAAAAAAGTCGTTTCGAGAAAAACGCGTTTGAAATAAAATGTAGCGAAAATGAGAAATCCAAGACAGTAATTAATTATAAAAAATGCTCACCGGTTAATCAGCTATTCCAGCACCATATAGCAATCCCTCTTCTTTCATATGCATCATGAAATAGCCAAGTAGGATAAAGAAGAAGAAGAGGCAGGTAGCTGGAAAGGAAGGGCCTGGGCGACCGCTCCGTGCGCTTCTTCACAGATCCGACGGGCGGTCACTTAAGTGCTCATTGCATTCGAACTAATGGGAATTTTGCTTTGAAATTTTGACTACATATTCTTGAATAGTTATACTAATGATTCATGCAATAAAAAAAAAAGGCGATTTTTTGATCGGTCTAAACTGGTTTCCCCCCTTAAGGCCGAAATAAAGGCGTTTAGCACCATCTCCTCATACCATTTAGTTTTCACCGCCCCTCACCAGTATGCTGATCTCACTAGTCTTGGTCAGACTCACCAAAGCCTTCTTCAGCGTCATAACCTTAGTATAAAGGGCTTCTACATCAAATTTCTTCTCCTTGATATGGGTCAACTCCATTATCAAGTCCTCCTCTGACCTTTTTTCCTAAAAGAGGGAGATCAATATTCTCTTAATCTGGCCCCAATTTAACTCCGATTCGTCCAAATCCATGACTTTATCGGCTGCCCCTACTATCTTGCTCCGAACTGCTCGGAGCGCTAAACCTCCTACATTCGATATTTCTTCCCCCCTAATCAGGCCTGCTCAACTGCTGCTACAAAACCATCTAACTTTTCTCCTTCACCGTCATACTTCGGAATAATTTCCACCAGGTCTACTACTGTTGACATTCTAACCTCCTGTCCGTCCGTTGGCTTCGACATACTTATCCCACGAGAATATGTACCTATTCTTTTGTGTTTGTACGAACGCCTTGTGTATCTACTCTTAATATTCTGACTTATCAATTAATAGAGGATGTCTTTCCGTGTTAAGCGGTGAATCGCTGTGTGCTTAATCTAGTAATATAGCTTATTTGTTCAGCTTAGTTAAGACTTAGTAACTTAGTAAGATACGTGTTGAAATGCCGAATTGCTTGTATATAGTGTGTGTAGTGGATCCTCAAGTGTCCGTGTGTGAAAAGGAGCTCTGTAATTAATTATCATGAATACTTCTTCCCTTCTGATATTCGAAATTATTTTAGCAAAATGGGGTTTAATAATACTTGTCGCTTTCTTATATTGATTTTTTTTTTTTTTGCCAGTTTTCTTTTCTTAAATCAGCAACATAGAGTTGGAAAACTAATTTCATCATATGAGGAAATTTAGGAATAAAAGAAGAAAACAAAACAAAAAAAAAACATATCTCCCCATTCTTTTGTTACAACTCTATTTTCAGGGGTGGGTATAGCAACAGATTTCACTGAGCTTATGACGATTGCAAAGTTTGATTGATACCTGTACATGCATTCATGTAGAGAAAATAAAACAAGATGCCTTAAAATTGATGGAACGGTATATTAATTTATTTAAAAGACTAAACAAATCAGAATTAAAAAAAAAAAGAGAAAAACGATCTTTTATTTCACACATTTGGTATATTTAAAGGTTAATATATCATTACACCCTCCCCAAGTTATGCTAGTCATACACTTGAAAGTAGGTCAACAGGTCAACCGTAGTATTAGGGGATGATATCCACATGCAACACACTTAAGAGTAGGTCAACAGGTAAGCATGTCTCATCCTCGGTAAAAATGACGACCGTTACTATTACGTGCTTAGACCTGCGCTCTTTTCACCTACCCAAACACACTATAACAAGATACGAACTAGCCGGTGACCCACAAGTTCCCCCTTCCTAAACGCACTAGCACAAGGAATGCATAAGCCGGTGACCTAAAGATCCCACTTCCTAATCTCACTAGCACAACCTGTGACCCACGAGATACACACAATAACACTCACCCTTCCGACCAACAAATTCTTCAATCAGCAGGTAAACATGTCTCACAACATATCTGGAAAATCCTACTCATACGCACGGAAAAAGAAACAACCCGTTACTAAATTCCACGATCAACAGGTAAGCACAAGTCGGTGACCCACAAGCCTGACAGGCACAAACAAGATACGCACAATAACACGCCCCTAACCCGGTCACCATCAAATTCACACTCTTAACACATGTGACTGCACATGATCATGCAAACAAATTAAGGTACCCCTTCCTCCAAAATTAATGTTTTTTTCAATAATTATTGTTTTTTTTACACTGTGACGATCCTGGCCCAGAGTCGCACAAATACTCACTATCGTTATTTCCTTATAACTAGGCATTGAATTAAGCACATAGAATCCACAAAAACATCACATAAAATATACTAAGATTAAAAAGAAGATCATAGCGTGTTATATAGATACGGAACAACCGGACCGGTTCCGGACTATCGATATGAATATCGATCAAGGGGCCTCGCGAGCAGCGATGGGCGATAGCAAAAAGCGGAGCCGAAATGCGATCGCTAATTTTCTCAACCGCGGCCTTTCGTTCTTACAAGCCAGAGAGTGCAGACGCGATCCCTGAAAAATTCTCTGCCGCCAATACGCAGAAGTAAAACGTGCTGGGCAACCAACTCGCGACCGCGACAGCAAACATCGGGCCACGCCGCGCCCACTCCAAAATACCAGCAAAACAGGCTAACAAATAAGCATAATTGTAATAATTGTAATTGTCAATAATTAAAAACATTTGTGAGGACCCACAAGAGATAAAGATGTAAATAGATGAATGTAAATAGAGATAATGTAGAGTAAGTTAAACCGGGAGCCCACTGGCGCCGTCAGCTAAGAGAGCGATCACCCGCCGGCGTGGGCGTGTAAGAGAGCCGCTGTAGCAGAGACCGAAGAGATTTGGCTATTGCACCCGGAGAGCCAAGCCCAGCTGGTGCCGAAGTCGGGCAACTGCGAGCAGACGTCGGAACGAAACTCCCGAAGAGAAGACGTAGGAGAAGGGGGAGCGGAAGCTCGGGCGCAGCAGCGACGTCAACGCCGGCGATGATGGGCAGATGTGGGTCAAGAAAGGAGCGATGGAATTAATTTACTCCGCGACCTAGACCCGTCCAGTTGTGGAAACTCTCGAGTGCAAGTGCAGAAGGAAAAACTATGGAACCGGAACTCAACGCGCCGACATCGCCTCGAGAAGATTGCACGTAAGCACGCTTGGGTTCCCTCCGTCTCTATCACCGGCGGGAACTACAGCCTAAAAGTAGGGAAACAAATAGAGCTACAGAGGCAATAAAGCAATCATGAATTTAGCGAAATATAGTATTTTATATATCCACCTTGGCTTCCCACGGTTCTAGCACCTCTCCTGCCTGGGTTCTCGGGTCCACCTCTCCCCAACCAGGGCACTCAGCCGATTCAGGTTCTTATCCACGGGTTTCCGAGAAGCATCTTCTGCTCGTGGAAGAGATTCCCAAACCGGCGGAGCGAGCCTCCACTTTGCAACCAACCCGTTGGTGGGAATTCCGCAACGGTTCGTGGCAGAGGGGAAGTTGCGCCTCTGGAGGGCAACGGGCACCGGCGTTTTCTTCTCCGTTCCCCCTCGTTCCTCCACCACCCCTTTCTCACTCACCCTGGCCGTAGGGCGGGTTTGGTTCCGGCCGCTTTCTGGGGAGTCGGGAGTTCCGCTATCGACGGCGGCAACGGTTTTCCTTGTCTCGTTCTCTGCCCTCCCCTCTCCCTCACCTTGCCCTTGGCTGCTGGGCTAGCCTACTTTCGGGCTGGTTGTTTGGGGAGATTTTCCGCAACCGGCGGCGACAAGTGAAGGAAACGCTCGTGCCGCCCCGCAGGTCCGTTTCCCCCCACCCCTTCTCGGTCTTCCCCTCTCTCCCACCTCTTGCCCTGGCCGCTGGTCTAGCCTACTTTCGGGCTGGTTGTGTGGGATATTTCCGCAACCGCCGGCGACAAGTACAGGGATCGCGCCAACGCCGCGCTGCAGGTCTGGTTTCCCCAAGCTTTTCCCCGGTCTCGACCTCGTTCCTCTGGAGAGTGGGTCCTTGCTCCTGGCCAACCGCGGCAAGCGACTCGAACCCATAAAGAAAGGCCAAATTCCCCTGTTTCGGCACCTCGCTAACCCACTTGTATTCCTTAAAAACTTACTAAATTTTCTGTGAGTGACCCTGGCAGGACTGAGACACATCCTGACCCAGGACTTCCTTACAGATGGCGCCCAAACAGGGACTACAAGGACGATTAATTTTTCTCACCGAAAAGTTAGTCGAGGGGTTTTTATAAACATCTAAATGGATTAAAGAACCATTTGAGCGACAGCCGATCTAAGGGAATTTTTTTTTTCTCTATCTCGACGCGAGGGCAAAACCTGACCTTTGACCAAGATATTTTCGTCCTTCCTGTCTCGGATTTCCTCGGGTCTGTAGTCCGAGCGAACCACGTTCCCGACGAGTATATAATAACCCACCCGATCGATGGGAAGTCAGTCGCGCTCTGGCCATCAAAGTATTCACATCCTCCGAGAATAACCGGGTATCCTGTGAATTCCTAAGACGTGAGTACAAGGACATCCGAGCATCCTTCAAATTTTTTGGAGCGTTTATAAGGACATCCGAGCATCCTTCGAATGTATCTACGGGTATTCCGGACATCCGAGCATCCTTCGAATTTATTTACGTGTATTTAACCCTCTCAGCCCATTTGTTGCCTATAGGCAACATTGTAGAAATACGCCTCAGTTACCTGGAATATACATTTTTTTGCTTCGCGCTTTTTTTCAACATCTTCCTTAATGTTTTCTGCAACCAAAATAACTAATAAGTTACTTGTAAGCTGCAAACGTGTTTATTTAGCAGACGTTTTAAGTGCAGTTGTATGAAAAAAAATGGTTGGCGGGAAAAGTTTTGGTAAAATAAAAATTCATTTTTTTTATTTTATTCAATAAATATTTGTTGTAATGGAAAACTAGGTGGGAATTATACATATATAGGGGTAAGTAAATTATTTAAAAATAAAAAAATTTAAAAAAAGTTCATAGTTTGTCTACAAGAATTTTGTGAACATTTTGTGGCAACATCCTGTAACTATCGAACCAGGACACCAAGGACCTTGAAATTTTCGTCAGTTCATATTTGAATAAAGCCAAATACATATCTGTTAAAAAAAAATGTATATCTTGGCTAATTTTAAATGTGGGCTGAGAGGGTTAATCACATCTGAGCCCCTTCGAATATACTTTCGCGATTTTAAGGACATCAGAGCATCCTCCAAATTTATTTACGCGTTTACAAGGACATCCGAGCATCCTGCGAATTTATTTACGGGTATTCCGGACATCCGAGCATCCTTCGAATTTATTTACGTGTATTTAATCACATCTGAGCCCCTTCGAATTTACTTACGCGATTTTAAGGACATCCGAGCATCCTTGGAATTTATCTACGCGTTGACAATTGATCAATTTATATAAATTTACCAATTTGCAATTTGTATACGCGTTCTCCGGGAAGGATTTTTCGCATCAACATGGGAGTGCGTTGGATCGGTTACCGCCGCAAGGACGAGCTCATAGCCCTTGCTGCCGAGTTCGGGTTAGCCCAACACGGAAGCGTGAAGGAACTCCGCAGCCGCTTGGGGTCCTTCATCACGCGGGGGGATCACGAGGGTCCAATTCGGGACCGGATCAAGGAGCTAGCGGATATTTACTCCGAGGCTCCCACGCCGAGGGATGATGGCGTCAAGGATGCAAGGGGTAGACGATCGCGATCCTTGTCTCCTGGTCGATCGGGGCCGGCCGAATTAAAAGCTAGAGATCTCGTCAGGGAGGGAAACAGGAATCCCAGTTTCTTTGTACTCGAGGTACTGTAACGACCCTCTTTCGGGCTGCGTGGCTTAGCTCGCCGGGGTCGTGAGTTACACAAATTTGTGCGTGCCGTTTCCCCGAGTCCCACAAGTAACCAGTAAGAAGAGAGGTGGAAGTTCGGTTTTATTTATTTATTTATTACGATCGTGTTGTTCCTGGGGAAGAAGTTGCGACTCCGCGGCTGGCGCGATGTAGTCGGCGTGCGGATACCCTGTAGTGTGGGCGACTTCGCGACTGGCGCGATGTAGTCGGCTTGAGAATATCCTGGAATGTAGGGTGTGCGACTTTGCGACTGGCGCGATGTAGTCGGCTTGAGGATACCCTGTAGTGTAGGGTCGGGCGACTTCGCGACTGGCGCGGTCGGCTTGTGGATACCCTGTAGTGTAGGGTCGTGCGACTTCGCGACTGGCGCGGTCGGCTTGTGGATACCCTGTAACGAGTTGTCTTCGGGGCGAGGCGTGTGATCCAAGCGGGCTGGCCGCGGTTAGAGTCACGACGGTCGAGTCCGGGTGACGCTATGTCGTAATGACGATCGTCGGGCCTATGCTCGCACCGTTGTTCTGTCCTCCTAATGCCCTCGATTTCCTCCCTCCTCGGGGTCCGCTAGCAAGAGCTAGTCCGTGGCCCCATGTCTGTGCTAATCCGCTCGAGTTCGGTTGCAGGAACCTTACTCCACTACCCTGTTCTCATCAAGATCTGCTAGCAAGAGCTAAACCTTGGCCCCTTCCTATTCTGTGGCATGAGTTCGGTTACAGGAACCTTGCTCCGCTATCCTGGTCCACTTCAAGATCCGCTAGCAGGAGCTGAACTTTGGCCCACGTCTATGCTACTGTTGGGAGTTCGGCTACAAGAGCCTTGCTCCACTACTATTATTACTTGTTCAAACTACTATGAGACTTACCCAGGTGTTGTCAGCTCGGCTGCTCGCCAAAAGTAAACTTGCCCTGAGTTGTGTCTCGTCTTTTATAGGCCGCAATCAGCTGTGTTTCCCCGATCGATATTCGATTCTTATCGATAGGCACCAGGGTTGCCATATCGTTGGGCACGGCCGATAACTATCAGCTGTTCAGGGCTGGTGGCCCTATCGGTGCTGGGGTGTTGCCAGATGGTGTACTCGCGCCCCTTTATTTATTACTACTAATAATAACAATTCATAATAATAATTCATAATAACAATTCCTAAAGATAATAATAAAGGTAAATAGTAACAATTAATAGTAAAAAATGCGGCGCGGGGCGTCGCATCTCCCCCTCCGTTGCCAGATCAAGTTTTGGTTGCGCTGGTGATCCGTGGCCATTCCGTGGTCGTTTCGTTATCCTGGGATCTTCTGGGGTCGAGTCCTGTGTATGCCTCCGTTGGTGTTTTCCTCGTGTCCTTTGCCGTTGCCGTGGTCGTCTCCTTCGTTGGTATGATTTTCGTATCCTTTGTCATTGCCGTTGTCGTCTCCTTCGTTGGTGTGTTCTTCGTCTTTGCGGGGTTCTTCGTACCTTGGCTCATATTCGGGCTTGTTGTTTTCATGGTCTTGTGTCGGTGGGTGCTTGACTTCCAGGTTTATCCATCGTGGACGTGGTTTACTTTGTATTTTACAGGACTCAGGAACTAAACACGTTGGGCGCCAGTGTAACGACCCTCTTTCGGGCTGCGTGGCTTAGCTCGCCGGGGTCGTGAGTTACACAAATTTGTGCGTGCCGTTTCCCCGAGTCCCACAAGTAACCAGTAAGAAGAGAGGTGGAAGTTCGGTTTTATTTATTTATTTATTACGATCGTGTTGTTCCTGGGGAAGAAGTTGCGACTCCGCGGCTGGCGCGATGTAGTCGGCGTGCGGATACCCTGTAGTGTGGGCGACTTCGCGACTGGCGCGATGTAGTCGGCTTGAGAATATCCTGGAATGTAGAGTGTGCGACTTTGCGACTGGCGCGATGTAGTCGGCTTGAGGATACCCTGTAGTGTAGGGTCGGGCGACTTCGCGACTGGCGCGGTCGGCTTGTGGATACCCTGTAGTGTAGGGTCGTGCGACTTCGCGACTGGCGCGGTCGGCTTGTGGATACCCTGTAACGAGTTGTCTTCGGGGCGAGGCGTGTGATCCAAGCGGGCTGGCCGCGGTTAGAGTCACGACGGTCGAGTCCGGGTGACGCTATGTCGTAATGACGATCGTCGGGCCTATGCTCGCACCGTTGTTCTGTCCTCCTAATGCCCTCGATTTCCTCCCTCCTCGGGGTCCGCTAGCAAGAGCTAGACCGTGGCCCCATGTCTGTGCTAATCCGCTCGAGTTCGGTTGCAGGAACCTTACTCCACTACCCTGTTCTCATCAAGATCTGCTAGCAAGAGCTAAACCTTGGCCCCTTCCTATTCTGTGGCATGAGTTCGGTTACAGGAACCTTGCTCCGCTACCCTGGTCCACTTCAAGATCCGCTAGCAGGAGCTGAACCTTGGCCCACGTCTATGCTACTGTTGGGAGTTCGGCTACAAGAGCCTTGCTCCACTACTATTATTACTTGTTCAAACTACTATGAGACTTACCCAGGTGTTGTCAGCTCGGCTGCTCGCCAAAAGTAAACTTGCCCTGAGTTGTGTCTCGTCTTTTATAGGCCGCAATCAGCTGTGTTTCCCCGACCGATATTCGATTCTTATCGATAGGCACCAGGGTTGCCATATCGTTGGGCACGGCCGATAACTATCAGCTGTTCAGGGCTGGTGGCCCTATCGGTGCTGGGGTGTTGCCAGATGGTGTACTCGCGCCCCTTTATTTATTACTACTAATAATAACAATTCATAATAATAATTCATAATAACAATTCATAATAATCTCGGTAAATAATCCTTAACAATTCCTAAAGATAATAATAAAGGTAAATAGTAACAATTAATAGTAAGAAATGCGGCGCGGGGCGTCGCATCTCCCCCTCCGTTGCCAGATCAGGTTTTGGTAGCGCTGGTGATCCGTGGCCATTCCGTGGTCGTTTCGTTATCCTGGGATCTTCTGGGGTCGAGTCCTGTGTATGCCTCCGTTGGTGTTTTCCTCGTGTCCTTTGCCGTTGCCGTGGTCGTCTCCTTCGTTGGTATGATTTTCGTATCCTTTGTCATTGCCGTTGTCGTCTCCTTCGTTGGTGTGTTCTTCGTCTTTGCGGGGTTCTTCGTACCTTGGCTCATATTCGGGCTTGTTGTTTTCATGGTCTTGTGTCGGTGGGTGCTTGACTTCCAGGTTTATCCATCGTGGACGTGGTTTACTTTGTATTTTACAGGACTCAGGAACTAAACACGTTGGGCGCCAGTGTAACGACCCTCTTTCGGGCTGCGTGGCTTAGCTCGCCGGGGTCGTGAGTTACACAAATTTGTGCGTGCCGTTTCCCCGAGTCCCACAAGTAACCAGTAAGAAGAGAGGTGGAAGTTCGGTTTTATTTATTTATTTATTACGATCGTGTTGTTCCTGGGGAAGAAGTTGCGACTCCGCGGCTGGCGCGATGTAGTCGGCGTGCGGATACCCTGTAGTGTGGGCGACTTCGCGACTGGCGCGATGTAGTCGGCTTGAGAATATCCTGGAATGTAGAGTGTGCGACTTTGCGACTGGCGCGATGTAGTCGGCTTGAGGATACCCTGTAGTGTAGGGTCGGGGCGACTTCGCGACTGGCGCGGTCGGCTTGTGGATACCCTGTAGTGTAGGGTCGTGCGACTTCGCGACTGGTGCGCTCGGCTTGTGGATACCCTGTAGTGTAGGGTCGTGCGACTTCGCGACTGGCGCGGTCGGCTTGTGGATACCCTGTAGTGTAGGGTCGTGCGACTTCGCGACTGGCGCGGTCGGCTTGTGGATACCCTGTAACGAGTTGTCTTCGGGGCGAGGCGTGTGATCCAAGCGGGCTGGCCGCGGTTAGAGTCACGACGGTCGAGTCCGGGTGACGCTATGTCGTAATGACGATCGTCGGGCCTATGCTCGCACCGTTGTTCTGTCCTCCTAATGCCCTCGATTTCCTCCCTCCTCGGGGTCCGCTAGCAAGAGCTAGACCGTGGCCCCATGTCTGTGCTAATCCGCTCGAGTTCGGTTGCAGGAACCTTACTCCACTACCCTGTTCTCATCAAGATCTGCTAGCAAGAGCTAAACCTTGGCCCCTTCCTATTCTGTGGCATGAGTTCGGTTACAGGAACCTTGCTCCGCTACCCTGGTCCACTTCAAGATCCGCTAGCAGGAGCTGAACCTTGGCCCACGTCTATGCTACTGTTGGGAGTTCGGCTACAAGAGCCTTGCTCCACTACTATTATTACTTGTTCAAACTACTATGAGACTTACCCAGGTGTTGTCAGCTCGGCTGCTCGCCAAAAGTGAACTTGCCCTGAGTTGTGTCTCGTCTTTTATAGGCCGCGATCAGCTGTGTTTCCCCGATCGATATTCGATTCTTATCGATAGGCACCAGGGTTGCCATATCGTTGGGCACGGCCGATAACTATCAGCTGTTCAGGGCTGGTGGCCCTATCGGTGCTGGGGTGTTGCCAGATGGTGTACTCGCCCCCCTTTATTTATTACTACTAATAATAACAATTCATAATAATAATTCATAATAACAATTCATAATAATCTCGGTAAATAATCCTTAACAATTCCTAAAGATAATAATAAAGGTAAATAGTAACAATTAATAGTAAAAAATGCGGCGCGGGGCGTCGCATCTCCCCCTCCGTTGCCAGATCAGGTTTTGGTTGCGCTGGTGATCCGTGGCCATTCCGTGGTCGTTTCGTTATCCTGGGATCTTCTGGGGTCGAGTCGTGTGTATGCCTCCGTTGGTGTTTTCCTCGTGTCCTTTGCCGTTGCCGTGGTCGTCTTCTTCGTTGGTATGATTTTCGTATCCTTTGTCATTGCCGTTGTCGTCTCCTTCGTTGGTGTGTTCTTCGTCTTTGCGGGGTTCTTCGTACCTTGGCTCATATTCGGGCTTGTTGTTTTCATGGTCTTGTGTCGGTGGGTGCTTGACTTCCAGGTTTATCCATCGTGGACGTGGTTTACTTTGTATTTTACAGGACTCAGGAACTAAACACGTTGGGCGCCAGTATAACGACCCTCTTTCGGGCTGCGTGGCTTAGCTCGCCGGGGTCGTGAGTTACACAAATTTGTGCGTGCCGTTTCCCCGAGTCCCACAAGTAACCAGTAAGAAGAGAGGTGGAAGTTCGGTTTTATTTATTTATTTATTACGATCGTGTTGTTCCTGGGGAAGAAGTTGCGACTCCGCGGCTGGCGCGATGTAGTCGGCGTGCGGATACCCTGTAGTGTGGGCGACTTCGCGACTGGCGCGATGTAGTCGGCTTGAGAATATCCTGGAATGTAGAGTGTGCGACTTTGCGACTGGCGCGATGTAGTCGGCTTGAGGATACCCTGTAGTGTAGGGTCGGGCGACTTCGCGACTGGCGCGGTCGGCTTGTGGATACCCTGTAGTGTAGGGTCGTGCGACTTCGCGACTGGTGCGGTCGGCTTGTGGATACCCTGTAGTGTAGGGTCGTGCGACTTCGCGACTGGCGTGGTCGGCTTGTGGATACCCTGTAGTGTAGGGTCGTGCGACTTCGCGACTGGCGCGGTCGGCTTGTGGATACCCTGTAATGAGTTGTCTTCGGGGCGAGGCGTGTGATCCAAGCGGGCTGGCCGCGGTTAGAGTCACGACGGTCGAGTCCGGGTGACGCTATGTCGTAATGACGATCGTCGGGCCTATGCTCGCACCGTTGTTCTGTCCTCCTAATGCCCTCGATTTCCTCCCTCCTCGGGGTCCGCTAGCAAGAGCTAGACCGTGGCCCCATGTCTGTGCTAATCCGCTCGAGTTCGGTTGCAGGAACCTTACTCCACTACCCTGTTCTCATCAAGATCTGCTAGCAAGAGCTAAACCTTGGCCCCTTCCTATTCTGTGGCATGAGTTCGGTTACAGGAACCTTGCTCCGCTACCCTGGTCCACTTCAAGATCCGCTAGCAGGAGCTGAACCTTGGCCCACGTCTATGCTACTGTTGGGAGTTCGGCTACAAGAGCCTTGCTCCACTACTATTATTACTTGTTCAAACTACTATGAGACTTACCCAGGTGTTGTCAGCTCGGCTGCTCGCCAAAAGTGAACTTGCCCTGAGTTGTGTCTCGTCTTTTATAGGCCGCGATCAGCTGTGTTTCCCCGATCGATATTCGATTCTTATCGATAGGCACCAGGGTTGCCATATCGTTGGGCACGGCCGATAACTATCAGCTGTTCAGGGCTGGTGGCCCTATCGGTGCTGGGGTGTTGCCAGATGGTGTACTCGCCCCCCTTTATTTATTACTACTAATAATAACAATTCATAATAATAATTCATAATAACAATTCATAATAATCTCGGTAAATAATCCTTAACAATTCCTAAAGATAATAATAAAGGTAAATAGTAACAATTAATAGTAAGAAATGCGGCGCGGGGCGTCGCAGTACCGCAGATCCCGAGTTTCTCTCTGGCCGCTTCTGGGAATCGGGCTCGGCAAGAGAACACGGCCGCTCTTCCCGCAAACCGGATTATTAAATTTTCGTGCGGCGGCACGAGTTTACCACTCTCGCCAACCTGATCCAACTAGCGACGGCCTACGAGATAGTCAGGGACCGCGATCTAGCGCTGCACACCACACTCTTGGGCCATACAACGCGTGGAAACGCCAGGAACTACCGGGCCACTCCTAGTCCCACTTCTCGGGATCAGGCTTACGACCCCCCAGCTCCTGAGCCAGCAGCAGCGGCTGCTTACAACCGACGAGTAGGTCAAGCACCAGAACGAGTCGTGGATGTGCACAACGCCTGTCGGCGATGTGGAGAAACGGGGCATTTTTACTCGGAGTGTCCAAATCTGCAGGTCCTTTTTTGCTGGGAGTGCGGGAAGAAGGGACTACGAACCAACAACTGCTGCCGTTCTCCGGGATCGGGAAACGGGCAGGGTCCTCGCCCGCTGGGGGAAGCAGCGAGGACCGAGCCTAAAATATCCCAAAACTAGCACCAGCACTACAATTAGAGGGGGGGCGCATCGTGGCAACGGTAACCATCATGGGCCAGCCGTTCCTCGCCACTCTCGATACCGGGGCCTCACGGAGCTTCATCAGCGAGAGCGCCGGCAGAAAAGTTGGTCACTCCGCCACAAAAAGGGATGTGCGCACAAGAATCCTGTTGGCTGACGGATCCACTAGCGAGATGACGCGGGCTCTCGTTACGTCGGTCACCTTGCATCAGGATACGCACACCATGACGCTTATGGTGCTCCCAAATCTTCTGGATGAGGTGATCCTGGGGATCGACTTCCTCTGTGGGATGCAGACACATATTCGATGTGGGGGACCCAGCCTAAAGCTTTTAGGGGGACACCTCACATAACCAAGGCACCTCCGCAAACCTAGCAGTGCTCACCATGCCCTCGACGCGGTTCCTGGTACCGTCCGCCACACTGGCCACCACTCCTGTCTCACAACTACCCCATGAGGCAACGGATCGAAGGGACCCTATCCCCAGCCAGAGGAAAAGTCCTGTTCCCACGCCGAGACAACTTAGGGCCCCAAACTCGACGGACCAACAAGCCACGCCCCCTCAAGTCCTCCCGAGAAATAGGCCACCCACAAAAACAGAGTACGGACTGGAGCCTCTGGCAGATGCGGTATAACCCCCATCGTAGAGCCAGGGAGAAATCCTTGGCCAGCGTCGGAGCTCTGTGTAGCCCGATTGGCCGGATATAGACGAAGGCAATCCCTTCGTGGGCGGTTCGGCCCTAGCGAGGTCGCCTTGCCAATCAAGGGAAGAGGCCGAAGCAACGGCGTTCCAGAGGAGCAGCAAGATCTCCCGATCGTCCCAGCCGCGGGAAACCCTAGAAGATGGGCAGACACCCAAGAGGGCGATCGACCCTGCTAGTCCTTCTAGTTCTCAGAGAACAACGCCGGCCAAAAAAGGCCAGGTATCCCAGATGGCAGATTGTCTGCAAGATCTCCAGGAGTTGAAGAATTTTCTGCAGGAGGTTTCGGCTAAAATGATGGACAAGTCCTCGCGTCACATCACAATCGCCACGAGGGAGATGTTCGCGAAGTTGACGGCCCTGCACTCAAGTATCCTGATGGCGAGCCTAGCTGCCGTCAAGGGTGACAGCGGCAAGCTGGAGAGTCAAGTCGCCGTTACCATGTGCCCAACCTGCGCTCAGAGCACGCAGAGCGTGGACAAAGAGCAGCAGACATTGACGGTGTGGAAGAAGGAGGCTGCAGCCCAAACGGAGCCAAGGCGAAGGCTAACCCAGCTACCCGAGCCCGGACTATCGGCCTCAGTGACCCCCCAAGTTCGCGTGCCGCAGCAGAAAGGCGTAAAAGTGCCCAATAAGCCTCGCGCGAATTCCCATATGGCAGCGCCGCACACGGACGTCCGTATGCACGAAAGCCACGGGATCCTTGAGAAGGACTGGGAGGTGGTCGCGAAAAAGCCTAAGACAGCGCGTCGCACACGTCCCGACGCCATGATAGGGCAGGCACGAGGCAAATCCTATAGCGAAATGCTCGCCATGGTGACAAGGAGGGGCGACAAGCATCTGTCGGAACTCGGAAGTTGATGCTCGGAGATGCAGCGTCAGTGCGTGTCACGACGGAAGAGTCGAAGGTGATCGTGCTGGAGTTGCAAAACTTCGACTTCATCACCACTAAGGAGGAGATCTGCTCAGCCATCGCGGGCCAATTCAACATTGAGCCGGGACGGATTAAGGTTAAAAGTATGCGCCGTGGGTACGCAGAGACCCAATCGGCGGTGATCAGCCTGCTCGTCCACTTGGGCAAAGCTGTCCTTTCACCGCGGAAAGGAGCGGATCGAATGGACTATCTGCAGGATCCGGGAGATACAGAGCCCACCAAGGTGATTCAGATTGCTAGAACTGGGGCACATTGCAATCCACTGCAATAACCCTGAGGACAGGAGTGCTTGCTGCATCAAATGCGGTGTGCCGGAACATAAGGCAGCAACGTGCACCAAGGAGGCATCATGCTTCATCTGCTCAGTGGACGGAAGGAAGGAGACGAGGCACCGGGCAGGCGGCAGAGGCTGCCCAGCCTCAAGCAGAGGGAACGCGAACCCACACGCATAAATGCAGTTGATTCAGCTAAACCTGAATGTTAGGTATTGTATGTAAATTGCTTGGTTTTATTGTAAAATGATCACCGGGTCACACTTAACGTGCACCCTTACACTCTATTCCGTTTTACTCATTCATTCTAGAAATAAACGTTCTGCAATACACAACATAATTGGCGACGAGGCAAAAGTTAACTAAAACTTACCAATAATGTCAACACAGCAACAAGAAGCCACAAAGTTTTATCATATATCTAACATAACTGAATTTTCTCCAAATGGCGAGACATTCGAAATATGGAAAGAGAAATTCGAAATACATTGTGAGCTAGACATAACGGAAGATAACAAAAAGAAATCAACTTTATTAAAGTCGATCGGAACGGGTCCATACAGTGTACTACACAGTCTATGCAGTCCAGAATCACCCGTGTCCAAAACTTACAAGGAATTGTGTGAAATACTCAATGTGCATTACACACCACCTACACTCGTATTTCGAGAACGGAAAAAGTTTAATGAATCAAGCAAAAGAGAAGATGAAACTGTAGCAGAATGGTACGCTCGAGTCAAACAGTTGGCTTGCAATTGCAAATTTGGTTCCAACTTGGAGGCATTTGTATTAAATCAATTTATATGAGCCTACCCAGCGCAATATTTGAACGTATATGTGAAGAAGATCAACGACTATCCCTTTCTGACGCATTGAAGAAGGCGTTGATCATTGAGACGAAAATGTTTGCAAAGAGGACAGAGGAGAATGTCCATTGGATAAACCGAACTAACGGACAACGACGAAGGCAAAACGCAAAGAGCAGTGAAGGCGATTTCAAGGCACTGGAAGTCAACATGCGGCGAACATGAAGAACAGTGGAAAAAGTGAAGCTACCGTTGGAGGAAATAGCAGAGAAAAGCAGCAGAAAATATGTATACATTGTGGTTGGCGAAATCACCGAAGTGACGAATGCAAATATAAGAACTCAAATTGCCACAATTGTGGAAAGAAGGGTCATTTAGCCAGCAATTTGCAAATCGAATAGGATAAATTATGTATCAAACCGGCAAGATGATAGTTCAATATTTGATTCAACTATAAACAAATTTAATTATTCTGTACTTAGTGTGGCATCAACGCACGGCAACGAAGGTTATTATTTACCTGTGGTCATTGATGGGTCTCACCTGAACATCGCTTGCGACACGGGAGCAGCCTGTACGATAATACCGATGACACAATATGAAAATGCAACGCAAAAGAAGCCGTAGAGAAAATGTTACATTTCTTATATTGATTACAATGAACAATCAATTAAAATTGTTGGTGAGTACGATGCAACAGTAACATATCGAGGCACAAGCCAGGAAATGGTCATAGTGGTTGCGAACACATCAAATCCAGCTTTACTTGGTAGAACATTTTTAAGAGCCTTTAATTTTGAATTAGTGCAGGTTAATAATATTAACGAAACTAATCAGAATGCTATTCTTATAGAACAGATAAAAAGTGAATTTGGAGATGTGTTTAAATCAGAACTAGGTTCTTTCAATGGAAAGTGCATCACTTTATTCACTGAAAAGGATACCAAGCCGATGTATTTTAAGCCTAGACAGTTACCACTTGCTTGGAAAGACAAAGTTGAGAAAAAGCTACGTTCTTTGATAGAGTTAGGGGTCTTAGAACATGTTGACAGTTCCGATTGGGGAACACCACTGGTTCCAATTTTGAAGCCTGATGGTGACATACGAATTTGTAGAGACTACAAGGTTTCAGTAAACAGGTCTCTAATAGGTGTACGATATCCCTTGCCTAGGACTGACGACATATTTGCATTCCTACAAGGAGGCATATTATACACCAAACTTGATTTGAGTAACGCCTACAATCAATTGCATCTAGACGAAAAATCTCAGTTATTGTGCACATGGAGCACACATATAGGGCTATTAAAAGTAAAAAGATTACCATTTGGAATAAAGTCAGCAGCAGCAATATTTCAAAAGACCATGAAATGTTTATTTCAGGGAATTAAGGGAGTTGTAATATATCAAGATGATATTGTAGTATGCGCACATACATATATGTATAAACAACAACAATAATGTCGTTGCACTCTGTTCCAACATTCAAGTGCATATGTAACATGAGCATCTGGCGGCTCGGAACAAATGCAGAGTCAGCGTTCTCACGCTGACCAAATATATGGGCGCATATAACAAACCTTCCTCTAAATAAATATATATAAGAAATGTATATAAGAACGCCGCTCCGCTGCCGGCGTCACCGGCAGCGCAGCAACGAGACGTAGGCTTACTTAGAACCTAAGATACAATATTAAAACAGATCCAATGTGGACATGGGGAGCGGCACTCTTGCTGCTCCCCCAAGAAATAAATGCACAAAATCAACCTATTTCAAAATAATAATTCTTTATTATTATATGGCGACCGTGACATGGTCACTGGTATAAATTATATAAATTATGTGACAAAGTGTGAAGTGCTAAAAATACATAATATGGCGAGTAGAGACATCTAAAGAAGCCACCGCCACTACAGCAGCAAGTAGACAAAGCTGAAGAACCAACCGCTTATCGGTATTTATGGTAAGCCAGCTAAAGAACCATCCGTCGTTGGACAACTCCTCACCGGCATTGCTCTGGCCATCGCCATCTCAACCGAGAACATCCGTGTGAGCAGCAGCAGACGATTTTCCTTATCAATTTATATTTCATTTCTCCTATCAATTTATATTTGATTGGTTTATATATGATTTTGCTTTTCACCATTCATGCCGATCTTGCCAATCCCTGCATGATATTCCTTCTGAGTTTTTATTTGTCCTTTCAAATTAATCTTCAATATGAAATTAATATTTAATCGAGTGCTGCTTAAAAGCATATCCAAAAACAACGCTCAGCGAAGGGATATTCTAAACGACTTATTACTTCCTAATTACAAATTACGGCTCTGATCTTCAGCCATTTTAATGAATGTTTATTATTTTAATTTACACACTCTGATCTTCAGCCATTTTAATGAGCACGAACTAATGACGGACTTATGGAGGGAAGCTTAAGAATCAAAATTTTGCAAAACAGGCTTATTCTGTTTATTTCCTTATTCCGTTTAATTATTTATCAATGACTTATGAAGTGAAGCTTAAGAGCTTAAATTGTTCATTTTCTTATGAATTATAAATTAAAATAAATTAATATTTTTTCAATAAATATCTTATTAATAAATACAGAAAATATTTGGCCTTTCTAATAGAATCACACAAAATTGGTCTTTATTATGAAAAAAAAAAATTGTATTGAACCTAAATTGATATATTTATATACAAAAAAAAAAAAAAGAAATATATGAAAAATAAATAAATTTATATAACATAAAGTTCAATTATTACTTTATCACGATTTTGGAAAATTTACCGATTTCTTTACTACAGCCGAGTGTCATTTTCTGATTCCGACTCGGAAAACTAAAATCCAAGAAAGCCTTACCGCCCCCTGTTAGGGGGAGTATCAAAATTAAATAGGCTTACAATATTTTTGGAGTAAAAGAGTGTGTACTCATTTAGTAGCCTCAGGCTACTTTGCAACCTTGGTCGATTACTGGCCTTTTGGAAGAAGTGCCGGAGTTGCTGCTCCTTTATTACTAAAATGCTAGCCAATTTATTACTTATAATTACTCCTGAAAACCTTACCAGTCAACTGTAAGTTCAGGGGGAATATACACATAAGTATGTAATCAAGAAATATAACGTCTTCTCAACGGACAATGGTTCGTATCGCTTCACGCGACTACCTTTGGGTTTAAAATAGCGCCAAATTATTTCCAGAGAATGATGGCTAAACTAGCATTCTCAGGCTTCCAGCCATCAGAAGCAATCTTGTACATGGATAACCTAATAGCAAATAGTTGTTTGGAAAATCATATGTTCAAGAATTTTATTAATATTTTAATCTATGCTAAATCCATAATCTAAAGCTACATCCACAAAAGTTCTAACTTTTCATGCACGAAGTAACCTTTCTCGGTCATAGACGTACACCTAGATGAATTCTGCCAAAAAATTATGTCATTAAAGATTATCCAATACCGCATGACGCGGACAGCGCTAAAAGATTTGTTGCATTTTGCAATTTTAATAGACGTTTCATTGAAAACTTCGCCGACTATTCACGGCACATAACTAGATTATGTAAAAAGAATGTTACTTTTTAAGTTATGGAGCTTGTGCTCTTTATTCAAAGAATATCCAAAACTATATTTATGGCAAGCACTTTACAGCGATAACAGACCAAAGAAGTTTGACTTATTATATATAATACATACATATAATGTTATGTAACATATTAACGTCACGAAAAAAAAAAAAAAAAAACAAAATTTAAACCAAAGGACTTACAAATAAAAACCTGAAAGTCACTACCAGGCAACAAAGTAGACAGAAATCCTGCGCAGGGAAATAACGAATAGAAAAAGTAGAATTGCCTAGCCAAAATCTACTGAAAAGCTTTAAGCCCAACGTCATTAAAAATGACGGAGTATGAAAAGTAGTGACCTTGCAAAAACTATGTTATGTTTCTTTAAACATGATAAGAAAATTATTGCAAGATAAGAAGTTAGCAATTTATAGACCAATGGAGTCCTTGACTTAGGTCAATTTTTCCAAAGGCTTGAAATGCAAGCCGGTATATAAAATATGCAAACTCAAATTGCACCGCGGGAAAATATCACAGGAAGCAATCTTCAAGAGCACATCCTTAATTGGAAATTAGTTCTAAATAAACTAAAGACGTCAGGTCTTACGTTAAACCTTAATAAGTGTAGATTCTTTCAATCGAAAATTCAATATTTGGGTTTCTCAATAGATAAAAATGGGCTTAGCAAAAATGAAGATAGAATTTTTACCGTGTTACATGCACCCATACCAAAAAACGTTTCTGAGTTACGAGCTTTCATTGGGATGGTTAATTGTTATTCTAAGTTTATTAACAACTTTGCACAGACAATGAGTCCATTATACAAACTGTTACAAAAAGATTCAAAATTCATTTGGACATTACAATGCAAAGAAGCTTACAAGAAAATAAAAAGGGAAATTACATCCGACCAAGTACTGGTGCATTATAATGCGAATTTAGCAATAGTTTTAACGACTGATGCAAGCAGTCATGCTATATCTGGAATTTTATCTCATAGACTTAAAGATGGTCTGAAACCAATCGCATTTGTTTCCAGAGCCTTATCGAAAAGCGAAATGAATTACAGTACGCTTGATAAGGAAGCTCTAGCAATAATATATAGTGTAATGAAATTAAAACAGTATCTGTTAGGAGTTGAATTTAAATTTTAAGAGTATTGCGCGAGAAACAAGACATGATCCAAACCTTTCAAAAGTATGCGAGGCTGTAAAAGTTGGATCTGTGCACAATCTAAGCAAAATTGAATATAAAAATTTCATAAATAAAGCAAATGAGCTTTCAGTGGAATATAATTGTGTCTTATGGGGACATAGAGTCATAGTTCCGACAAAATTTAGAAAAGAAGTTTTAGAAGAGCTACACAAATCACATCTAGGAGTGGTAAAGAACAAAGCATTAGCTCGTTCATACTTCTGGTGGCCTAATATGGACACCGAAATAGAAATATTGATTAAGGAATGTATGCCTTGTCAAGAATTGCAGTCAAGTCCTGAAAAGGCTTCTTTGATTCCTTAGAGATCAAATGGTCAAGTTTGGAGTAGAATCCACATCGATTTCGCAGGACCAATAAAGAATTATTATTTATTAGTCTGCGTTGACTCATATTCAAAGTGGGTAGAAGCATTCAAAACAAAGGACATAACGACATAACAAGGATCCTAACAAGGCAAGTTGGATGAAAGCAACCGTTAGTCAGCAGTTAGGACCTCGATCTTATTGTTGTATCTTATCACATAACAATCGCGAGATTAAAAGACATTTAAATCAAATGAGAGCTCAAGATTGCTCAGAAATAGCAACTGAAAAACAGGATAACCAGATCGAGGGTGATCGTTCAAGTGAGACCGGAAATGAAAACATAGAAATATCTTCTGAGTTAACATCAAATGATAGACAGTTAAGACCTTGTGTGGAGGGAAAGGTTGTAAGACCAGTAAAACTAAAATAAGTAAATTGAGAAGATTGAATCAAATGTTAACTTAGAATCGTTGTTATTAACATGAATCGTCAAACAAAAGAATTGAAGAATAATGAAATGATTTATGAACTTTTTGATTGCAAAAGATGATATGTAATGTAATACAATCACGAATATGTAAATTATTGTTAAGATCCAAAAATGTATGCAAGCTCTTTACGAATAAGAACAAATCTAAGCAGAGGCGTGTTAGGTATTGTATGTAAATTGCTTGGTTTTATTGTAAAATGATCACCGGGTCACACTTAACGTGCACCCTTACACTCTATTCCTTTTCACTCATTCATTCTGGAAATAAACGTTGGCGGCTACAAGGTGTTCAGTTGCTATCTGGAACCGAGTCTTTCGCCGGAGTCCTTCTGCAGGATTCTGGAAGGCGGGGTCCCACGGACCAATGCTAGAGGCCGAGCGGTGCTGGGGGCCTTTGCCTCCCCAGACGTTGTTCTTTTGATTGAAGGCTCCCGGCAGACCTTCAGCAGGGCAGGTGCGGGTTCTATTATTGACCTCAAAATGGAGGATCAGCGAGGCCTACACTGTCAGAGATCACGAGGCCATTGAGTGCTCGATAGGCATCGCAGGTCGATCGAAGTGCATCTTGCCCGTGGCCAGGAAGGCGTTCCGACAAGACACGTTTAGGCCGCACGCTTTTGCACACGCTCTTGAGGGATTCACGGCTGACGAGGCAAGCTGGCGGCCGCGGTGGAAGGCGCCTGCAACCAAAGCATGCTGCAAAGGAGGACGTTCAGGCAGCACCAATCCCCGGTGTTCTGATGGTGCGAGGAGATCGCTGACCTGCGCCGCAATTGTCACCGCAATAGGAGGCTGCTGCAGCGCGCCATAGCACAGTGGTCTGGCCCATAGGCCAAAAATAAAAAAATGAAAGTCAAAACATTGGCTAGAATTGTGTCAGCCCTAACTCGGAATCGATCAAGCTACTAAAATGTATAATTGGATTTGCTTTATTCTAACTATTCTCTTTAAGAATGAGTGCGAAACATAGAGCACAAAATTGATTTGGCTTGGCAGCGTGCGCAACTTGCAAAACGGTCGCAATTAAAATATTATTACACGTGAAAAGAAAGTGTTTTTCAAATGGAATCATTTAATATTACAAATAAAGGTATTTACTATAACTTTATGCAGTTTTAGAGTTTCTGACGTGTTGTTTTTAGTTTATAAAGTGATTGTGAAACCTGTGCCTTTTTAAGCATTAAATGTTAAGTGAACTCATTTTTCACTAAGAGTTTCAAAAGTGATGGCCACCTAGTACCTCGATGAAATTAATTTTAAAAAATTGGTCAATGTTTATAGATAATGTTTAAAAACATTTCAGCTGCAGAACGTTGCAGATGGCTGAATTACAATGAAAAGAACAACGGCGTCTCGCGGTTTTTCGAGCATTTTTTGGTCGCCCGCTCCATACAAGATGATATAATATAGTAGTCCGATCTTGATCAAATTAACACCGAAATTCTAGAATAATAAAAAAATGTTAAAAACTGGTTAAGTTATAATTTTTTTCTTCAAAAACTTTCGATCGTTCCTATGGCAGCTATATGATATAGTCGTCCGATATGTCTACTTTTAACATAATATATTTAATATATTTTTCTAAATCTACTGTAAAAATTTCATAGTGATATCTCCACTAGAAGTATTTTTGGCCGCCCGCTCCATACAAGCCCGACCACTGTGCATAGGCACCCCGCGCTTCTCTGCATGCAGCGACATCTTTAAGGCGACAAAGACTGCTATAAGGAACAGAAAGAGGGAATGCTTCCTCAAGCTGTGCGATACTGCCCATGGGGAGGATGGGATAGTCAGCGCCCTGTTCCCGTGCGAACGGCAGGTCGCGAATTTCCCCAGTACGGAGCCAAAAGTCATCCACTGGGTCACGGAAGCGAAGATTCTCCAAGCCGGTAAGAACCTAAAGAATCCATGACGTGGATATTCAAAGAGCACCTGGAGTACATCCACAAGAAGGGCAGCGGGCCTGCAGCTGCGCTGTCGAGAATGCTGCCGAACACGAGAGGGCCGAATCAGGTTACACGAACACTTCTAACCTCGGTTGTGACTTCCCAGATCCTGTATGCAGCGCCAGTGTGGGCGGAAGCCACCAAGGTAAAAAGCTATATGCGAGGAGTAGAGGCCACATACAGGCTGTGTGCCTTCAGATCAGCATGCGCGTGCCGGACCATCTCGGAGGATGCGGCGCTAGTCAGCGCCGGGCAAGTTCCGCTTACTGAGCTGATAAGGGAACGGAAGGAGATCTTCTTAGCCTCGCATGCCAGGGAGGCAGCGCAACCGACCAGGGCCTAGCTCAAGGCTGCCGCCAGGAGGAGAAGTATTGGGTAGGGACTCCTCATCAAAGGGACGATGGACGAACATCCTCATCCCAGACTTGGGGCAATGGATGGAGAGGTCGCACGGGCAGGTGGATTTCTACCTCACCCATGCACTAAGCGGACACGGTTGCTTCCGGAGCTATTTGAAGCGCTTCGGACACGAGACGGAGGACTGGTGCCCGGAGTGTGACTCGGGCATCGTGGAAGACGCGCAGCACGTCCTCTTCGATTGCCACAGGTTCGGATTCAAGAGGCAAGAGCTGGAGGCAGTAGCCGGGTGCGCGATCATCCCAGGAAAACTAGTCCCGATGATGATAAAGGAGCGAAGAGTATGGGACGCGGCTGCCACTTTTGCCGCGCACGTCTTGAAGACCCTCAGGACCCTGGAGAGAGAACGGAAGGAGCAGGAAGAGTAAGGACATACGCGCTCACGAAACAATGCCAGGCGGCGGTACCGCACGGCTTGGAAACCTTAGGCCATAGTCCATTTGTCCGTCTTATCATTGTTTGTTATATGATAGTTGTCTATGGTATAAAGCGTTAATAATTAGTTGTAAATAAATTTCAAATACAAAAAAAAAAAAAAAACAGCTCTGGATGTGGTGCTCGGACTTCCACCACTGCATTTGTAAATCAAGTATAGTGCGCTCGGATCTACTATGAGGATAATAGGGACAATACCAGTAGACTCAGTTGGGACTGCAACAGCCCTGTTGCTGGAATAACAGCAGGATGTTCAGATGGCCAAGTTCAGTTTTGATAAGCTTTTCGAAACGGAACTTGGCAACAATTCGGAGTGGACCAATATGTCTACCACCAACGATGTGAAACCGAATGCTATTAGATGGCACTGACGGCTCACTAACAGGGGACGGTGCGGGTGCGGGTGTCTGCGGACCTCGACTCAAACATAACGAACCTCTGAGAAAATTCGCCAAAATCTTTCAAGCTTTCAGGGATGAGACTTTTAGGAGGTGCTACAATAGTAGAGATATAGACATTTTCTCAGATAGTCAGGCAGCAATTAAAGCACTCAGTGCACACAAGATTGTTTCCGGACTAGTATGGCAATGTTTAGGAACACTCAATAGGTTTGGTAGGAATAATAAATTAACCATATACTGGGTACCAGGGTATGCGGGGATCCCCGACAATGAAGCTGCTGATCATGGCTAGAAAGGGGGCTAGCACGCCTCATGACAGAAAGAGGACCAAGGAGTGATTGGAGTTGAGAAAAGGATCTCTTCGAATAATCACGGGTTTCCTGACCGGGAATTGCATCTGCATTATCTTAAGATGAGGGAGGAGAGTCTTTGGAGTAAGCCGAGACTCCAGTACGCCTACTAGAGGAGTGCCTAGCTATTAGTTGGTTGGGGGCCTTACACTCACCACGCAGGAAATGAGGGATCTTCGACCAGGTGACATCAATGCATTTTTAAGTTAGATTGAACTGCTCGGGGAGCTCTAGCTCATATACACGACGAGAACAAAATTGACCCCAGTGAACGCTGTTCACTACCCTCTCACCATCTTTTATAAGCTTTAAAGATACCTGAATGCTTATTTATGGTACGGAATTTTAATGAAGCAATTTTTGATAAAGCAATGACCAATATGATTTTTTGAATCAACACGCTCAAGTATCAATGAGAAGAGAAATGTTGTACCAGTGCCACATGACACACATGGCACATATTGCTATAGAAGTTATATTGAAATGATCTTCACATTGAACATAAAATGTATACACTTTTATGCACACTTCAAAACTCTTTGACCGCCCATTATATTTCTTTAATAAAAATGTTATTTGCATACGACTGGAAATAACACAAAATTTTGCATTATTTTTCTTGCAGCAACGACTTAAAAAAAAAAACATTTTTTTTTTGTTTTAATTATTAAAAAGCCATTTTCTTGGAAACCAATTTGTTAATCTCAACCATTGTCGAGTCCCATTGAACACACACAAATAATGCAAACTCAAAAATTTAGGCTGAAGAGTTTAATGACATACACCCGAACAGAAGAATTTTTTATGTAAAGATATATGACAAACTAGCGGTCCAGACGAACTTTGTCTCGCCCCTAATTGTTGTTTTATATAGTTCTAAAGTGAATGGCTATGGTGGTGTAAATAATGGATCCAGTTTAACTTTTCCACTTGTGCAGCATAATCTAGCCGTTTCTCTTTTGAACTTTAACGCATTGCAATATCGTCATTGGTCCAATATTTAATCATCATCATCACTGTAGTTCGCAGTGGGATCGCATTGGAATGCCAAGCGATTGTATGATGATGATCTTCGCGTGCTCACGCGTTGTCTCAATCGGGCATTTGCTCGTATTATATTTTGTCTTTCTTCGCTTAAGTTCTGTGAATACACTTGCTGCTGGCTTACATGTCTTGTGCGGCGGCCGATTTTAGCACGTCGCCCTCTAGGGATTTTGAACTATGAACAGAGTGGTGAAGTTAACCTCAAATGCACGATCCACATAATTTAAACAGTTTAACTAACCACACCTTAAAGACAAATGCCTGCTGTTGAAATTTAATAATGAACCCAATCAAGTTTGTCTCATGAAATGAAATAAACTGAGCAAAGAACAACGACATGCTATGTTTCAGAAATGGCGCTGTTTATGAAAAGCGGTTTTCCCGCTTTTCTGTTGACATTTTTCCAGAATTTTGCTACAAACATAGCGGAGCTCAAACCTATTCAACGAATGCAAAACCGTGGAAATCGGTTTGTGCGTTCTGGAGTTATAAAAACACATGAAAACTTGTTGTCAATTTTTGTATATATAGATAAATATAAATAAAAACAGATAAATATTTATATACTTACCCAAAACGTTTAATGAGATTTTCAATTACAAGTGAGTAAACGGAGCATGAAAGAGAATACATTGCCATTCCCCAACATCCAAACCGGACACCCTCTTCGTATCGAAGTTGAAGTATAGATCCTTGTGATGCCTTTGGGTCTCCTTTGAATACTGCTTCTCCAACGAAATCAGTAAAATAAAGGGAATAACATACATGTGCCATCCAGCAGAAAAGGTTGGTCAGACAAAGCATTCTCAGAGAAAGTGGCATGTGTACTACAGATAGCAAATAGTGTTGCAAAGACTCTATTTCCAAGGAATATTTGGTATGAATTAAATCATCGTTTCCGCCACCTGAGTCTTCTTGTATTAAGTCTGGATTTTCAATAAAACTGGTTTCATCAAAGAGTCCATTATTTATTTTTCCGCAGGATGTCCTTCCAGTCACCTTAGAATGTCAAGTTTCAAATAACGTTATTCTATATTATTTTAATAATTATAAGAAAAAACAGAGTACTCCTAACACCTACATATACTTTTTGCGATAGAAAATACTATTTTTTAATTGATAACTGCCACATTTTTTTTTACATTTACATTTACATTTTACATTTTTGTACAATATTTGTTCTACTCCCGCATATAGCAGACGTGGTCTCGCGCGAGCTCCGGGAAAAATTCAAAATAGTGGATGAAATAGTGAAAACTTAAAGAATATTATACTGGAGTAGTCCAACCAGTGCGAAAAGACGCTAACAATTAAAAAAACAAAGAAAAATATAATCATAACTAGTGTTATGATTAATACAAGTGCTTATTTAATTTAAATAAATAAGTGCCACGCATAACAAGCTCGAAAAATGAGCAGCGATCACAAGAATGAGCATAGATCCTCCGTTAACCCAAGAAATGCTTGCTAATCTTATTTCTTAATCCGCGATATAGATGAAAATCAGAAGTCGACAAAGAGCAACTCGGCTCTACTGACCGTCGACAGCAAGAGAGCCAGCTCTTGCTCACCTTCTCTGCTCACCCCAGCTCCTGCATCGTGGAGTTACAAATGTCAAACCACGCCACCGCCGGCTTTGATGGAAGAAGCTCCAACAACAATCAGTGCTACAATATTTGCAGTCGCAGCAAAATCACCACCAATAATTAAACCAACTACCTATATTGCGAATTCGGTCTCAACGGCTGCACAGCAAAATAAAATGGCAACAAAAACAGTTTATTTCGATAAGCAACAGGCGGACCCGGCTATACAGACCGGTATGGACCGCTACATCCAGATTAAGCGTAAGCTTAGTCCACTCAACACGGTTGGTAACAAACCAAAGATCAACCGTACCAACAAAAGCAACGACCAAACCAGGAGTTCCAATGAAAACCGTTTTTCCATCCTAGCAGAGGCGGAGAACAACCAACCAGAGTTGGGGCAGGAGACCGAAAAGAAACCAAAGCCCCCACCTATTTACATAAGGGAAAAAAGTTCAAGCGCCCTGGTCAACAAAATTGTTGTGCTGGTCGGGGACGAGAATTTCCGTGTTTTCCGTTCCTTTAATGAACGGAAAACACGGAAATTCTCCAACATCCATGAAACAAAAGTTCAAACGATGTCCGAAGAACACTTTCGAGCTGTGTCTAAGTACCTGCAGGACACAAAAAAGAACTTCTACACCTACCAACTTAAAAGCAGCAAGGGACTGCAAGTTGTACTAAAAGGAATAGAACCTGACGTCACCTCCTCTGAAATTCAAGAAGCCCTTAAGGCCAAGGGCTTCTGTGCCAAAAGTGTTAGCACCATTGTTAACAGAAACAAAAAACCGCAACCACTTTTTAAGGTCGAGGTCGAACCAGATAGCAAAGCCTTAAAGAAAAACGAAGTTCACCCGATCTACAAGCTGCAGCTCTTACCGCAATGAAGGATCACCGTGGAAGAACCACACAAACGCAACGACCCTGTTCAATGCACAAACTGCTAAGAGTATGGACACACCAAGACATACTGCACACTTCGGACGGTCTGCGTAGTCTGCGGAGACTTCCATAACTCCGTAAACTGCCCCGCAAACAAAGAAGACCTCCAAATAAAAAAATGTGGCAACTGTGGAGGAAACCATACGGCAAACTACAGAGGCTGTGCGGTCTACAAGGAGCTGAAGAGTCGTATGCGACGAGCGCCAGCTACGCACCAACAACATACGCAAAATGTGTATTACAACTCAAAAAGTACGCCAGACGTATTTTTCGTTAAGGCAGTCAGATCATCATTTGGGCAGCTAAACACAACCAAGGGAATCTCCTACGCCGAAGCACTAAGAACAGGCATGGAAAATCCACCCCAGCCTCACTCAGAAAATGCTCAGCAGGTTCCAGGGCAGCCGCAAAGCAAATTGGAATCTATGATGTTCACCATGCAACAAATTATGATGGATCTTATGTTATTCATGAAAACAACCATACAAACCCTTGTTCAGAACCAGAACATGGTAATTCAGTTGCTTGTAGCACAACAGTCTAAATAATAAATGACTAACCTACGTATATCCATGTGGAATGCCAACGGCATTTCACGGCATAAACTTGAAATAACTCAATTCCTAAACGTTAATCACATCGACGCCATGCTGCTGGTTGAAACGCACCTCACAGGGAGATATAACTTCCATATAAGAGGTTATACCTTTTACCGCACAGATCATCCGGATGGCAAGGCTCACGGCGGAACGGGCATCTTAATCAGAGAACGCATCAAACACCACTTTCACCAAGAGTTTGCAACAAATTACTTGCAAGCCACGTCCATAAAAGTGCACACAGGAAACGGCAACCTTTGCATTGCCGCTGTCTACTGCCCACCTCGATTTACTATCTCTGAAGGTCAATTCATGGACTTCTACAACACTCTGGGAGATCGCATCATAGCCGCAGGAGACTACAACTCCAAACACACGCACTGGGGATCACGGCTCGTGACTCCCAAGGGAAGGCAACTGTATAATCTATATATATAAAATGCTTTGTCCTCACTGACTCACTGACTGACTGAGTGACTGATATATCACAGCCATGGCCAAACCACATGTCTTAAAAACTTGAAGTTTTTTTTTTTAAATCAGGAAAAAAATTTCCAGATTCGTATGGGTATTTTAATTTTCTAATTCCACCTGCAACCTATTTTAAAAAATAAAAAACATAAATTTAAATTGAATTAAATGCAAGCTCGCTAAGCAAGCATTGAAAACGTTCTCAAAATTTTCCAATATTTACTGCTTAAATAATTTGTAAGAACAAAAAGAGAAGTCGATTTTCCCTTAATAGAAGAAAGAATCAACTGAAAGATGCACAAGCCAAATACAGGTTAATGCACCCAGAAAAATACCGAAGTGCAGCAGCTAAATATCAGGCCAGTAATCCTGAAGTATTAACCTTTTAACATTTCTTAATTAGGATATTGTTAATTTAATACGAAATTTTAAGTGTGGAGGTACTCGTCACAGTAGCCAGGATCTCAACCCCTAAACGGAAGGATGGGGAATTCAAAAAGTTCAAAACCAACCGGCAAATTGAACAGCTAGTTCTGGAAAAGAGGCGCCTGCGACGAGCGTGGCAAACCAGCAGATCACCATGCTCAAAGCAACGTCTTACTGAAGCCACCCGCAATCTAAACCGGGCCCTGAAGCAAGATGCTGAAAATGAACAACTTAAATATATTGGAAAACTCTCGCCAACTAGTACAAAGCATCCCTTGTGGAGGGCTCACCCAAATCTAAGCTCTCCACTTCAAACCGTCACCCATATAAGGAATTCTTCAGGGTGCTGGGCCCGCAGCGACAAAGATAGAGCCGAATCATTTGCCTTACATCTCAGAGGCGTCTTCCAGAAGAACCCCGCAGCTAATGATTATGTTCCTCCGCAAATCCACCTCGAAACTGAATCCACGCCAACTACATTTCAGCCGAACGAGATCACAAAAGTCATCAGGGAGCTAAAACCAAAAAAGGCTCCAGGCGGTGACCTAATAACTACAAAAATGATAATGGAACTTCCGTACTGTGCTATGGACAATTTAGTTTGTGCTGCCGGTGGTTGCTTTGCATTTTTTGCATTCCTCTTTGTGCCTTCTCCTTTTAGTTTGCGCCGTCGCGACAGCTAAACGTTAAGCTCGCTCCCACGCTCACCCGTTTGCCCGCTCTCTCGTTCTCCCGCTCTCTCGGTGCAGCTGCACTCTTATCTCTTCCTACGTAAAGGTACAGTGGTAAGTCCCTATATTGTCCGCAATTGTCTGTTTCGCTAAGACCTGTAAAAAGGCAATTACTACTAATGATCTTACAGTCGGATGCTGGCTGTGCGACAACATTGTGCATGCCAAGTGCATTGGTGTTGTTGCTCGGACGGTGGACGATGTAAGAAGAAACATCGGTCTGCGTTACTGCTGCGAGGCCTGTCGCGAGGTTGAAAAAGAAATGATGTCTTTTATGCGGCAGACCAAGGGCGGTTTTAAAGACATATCGAGTTTTCGTAAAACTCATGATATGCTCTTGGCGTTGGACACTCAATTTAATGCCCTTAAGCTATTGAATGAGTCTCCTAGGCGCAAAAAAATCGCAACTGGTCTGCAGCATATAGGCGGATCTCAACAACCAGCGGCGGACTCCCAACAGCAGCCTCTCTCAACACAGCCCTCGACCTCAGAATTTAGTCAAAGAGTTCTGAGATCGAGTGGCAAGAAAGATTCGGCATCCGAATGTGTTGCGGGAGTGACCGTTCCCCCGATGATATCCGTTTTGTCCCCTGGGGGGTCTCAAATATTGACCCCTCAAAGCCCAGTTAATTTACCTGCTCAGGGTATCAGGCCCGGACTACCGGCCGATATCGGCAGTGCAGGATATCAGTCTGCATCGCCGAAAGCCCTTATTGTAATACCACCTACGAAACAGATATTTGTTTCGCGGCTCACCCCTTCTCAGACATCGGAAGATGTTATTGCTTTTATCCAAGGCAAAACTAGAGCTGAAAAAATACAAATAAAGGTGGAAAAATTCAAATTTTCTTATGCTAGGAATATTTCATCTTTTAAAATAAATGTCCCGAATGAACTCTTTGAAACAATATGCTCTACCAATTTCTGGCCAGAGTATATTGTCGTCAAAGAGTTTGAAGCTAAGAAAAAGAAAAGGCGGCCCGTAGGAATAAGTCTTCCCAGGCCTGACCAGACCACTGCGCCCTCTACGACATCCGCCCAAAAAAACTAATCAATTCCCTCTCTATCTCCTATCAGAATGCAGAGGCCTACGTAGTAAGCTTCCCAAATTGTATTCTGATAGTCTCTCGTTTGCATCCCAGGTTATTGTGTTCACAGAAACCTGGTTAAAGCCGGAGATTCTGAGCTCCGAAGTTTTCCCAGCTGTGTTCACAATATATCGGCTGGATCGGCCTATCAGACGTGGGGGTGGTGTCCTCATAGCGGTTGACTCCACTCTCGCGTCGGAATTAATAACTTTCGAGGAGTTCGATGTTGAATTCCTCTGTGTGAAGCTAACCATCAATGGTAGCTCTATTTTCATTACCTGTTCATACATTCCTCCTATGTCCGAACTTCCTATTTATTGGAACCATCTTTCCGCTATCCAAACGGTTTTCAACCGACTTACAAATAAGGATCATTTAGTAGTTCTTGGTGATTTTAATATCCCAGGGGCTATTTGGTCCTCAAATACTTCTTCTAATATACTTTTCACCTCCACACAGCATGATTTTATTGCTGGCTTGCTCGACATTTCGCTGTCTCAAGTCAACCATGTACGAAATTCCCTAGAGCGCTTGCTTGATCTCTGTTTTGTCTCAGATCCGGCAAGAGTCAGTTTAGCCAGGGTGGCGCCGTTGACGCTTCCCGAAGATCCCTATCATCCTACTTTCGACGTGACTCTCGACATTGGGACTGAGTTACAGAACATATGTGACTGTCCAGCCAAGAAAGTCCTTTGTTTTCGCAAAACGGACTAAGAACGGCTGAATAACTTTATTTTAGATTTTAATTGGTCCGATTTATACAAGTGCACTGACATGTCAGTAGCCGTGGTTATTTTTTACAGTGCCATAAATTCCTTTTTTACTGAATCTGTTCCGTTATACTATCCATCAACATCGAATTAGCCTCCTTGGTTTACTAAAGAGTTGAGTCATCTTAAAAACAAAAAATCTAGGCTGTATACTAAATATAAATGTACCGGTTCTATCTCTGCCCTATCCCATTATTTATCGGCTCGGTCAAGATTTACCGTGTTGAACGCGCAGTGTTACAAGAATTATTTGACTCGTTGTAGGGTCCAGATCTCTCAGGACCCAAAACAGTTTTATAATTTTGTTAACACTAAACGTAAGCCAATTACGCATCCTTCCTCGCTTTCGTTTGAAAATACAACCGTAAGAAACGATCGGGCTATTGCCATTCGTTTTGCGCACCACTTTACCACTTACTCAACTTCCACTGACTGTAATCAGACTTATTCCTACATCATGCCCAATTCGAACTTTTTATTTTTTTTATTTTCAGTCCTACTTTAGACGAAAGCTCTATTCTTTCAGATCTTCATCGCGTTAAGCCCGTTTATTCGCCAGGTCCCGACGGTATACCTGGCTGTGTCCTTAGGTATTATGCCGACGCCCTGTGCAATCCCTTTCTAAAATTGTTTACCTTGACCCTAGAAACCTCCCACTTTCCCCTTATTTGGAAGGAATCATTTGTTATTCCTCTCCACAAAAAAGGTAGCAAATCGGATGCCAACTTTTCGAGAAAATCATTACTCCACATTTGCAGCACCTGTGCAGATCAATTATTTCTCCATGTCAGCATGGATTTTTGATTCTGTCAACCATTCCCTTCTTGTTCGGAAACTCGATATAATGGGATTTCCGGTTGATCTTCTTAATTGGATATCAAGTTATCAAGTTATCAAGGTCCTCTTTAAAAATTCTTTATCTAATGTTCTCAGGTTTACTTCTGGCATCCCCCAAGGGAGCCATTTGGGTCCCCTGTTGTTTACATTATTTATCAGCGACCTGCCCAAAGTTCTGATTAACTCCAGAGCACTTATGTACGCGGACGACGTCAAACTTTGCGTGCAATATAAGGACGCTTCTTGCCAGTCTGATTTACAAACAGATATAAATAACTTCCAAACATATTGCCGCATAAACTTGTTGAACCTAAACGGCTCTAAATGCAAGCTAATGATTTTCTCTCGTGTCGCTCCCAAGCTCGCGACTTACACGCTAAACTGCTGCTCTTTGGAAAGAATTACTATAGTCGATGATTGAGTGTCCGAGTGGACCCTAAACTTGACTTTATCGATCATATTTCGTGCATGGTGAATAAAGCCAGAGGTGTGCTTGGTTTCATTAAACAAAATCCCTATATACAAAATCCCTATATATTTCTTTAGTTCGTCCTTTCTTAGAATATGGATCTTGCGTCTGAAGCCCTCAGTAAACGCATTGAACTGGGATCCAAACCAGAGCTTACCCTCGTACTCTAGTAGACTTCTCCTTATTAGCTTACCTTCTTTAGCTAACTGTAGAACCATGCTTGGCATTACGTTCATTTTTATGCTTATCAACGGTGACGTGGAAAGTGCTGACTTGTTGGATCAGCTTAACTTTCACGTACCGAGTAGAAATACTAGATCCTATATTCCTTTAGTTTTGCGCCACTGTAGAACGTCTTTTGAATTGCTTGAACCCTTTAGAGTCTTATGTGCAAATTATAACGATTTGTATATGTTAACATCAAACGTAGAAAGTCTTCCCCAACTAAAAACCGTAATACTAACCCACTTAGTACACATGCAGGCAACCAATCTGGCAGCACGCCAGTAGTCACTTCCTCGTATTCCTTTTCTATACTTTCAATTGTCGCGCCTACTAAAACCTAACACGAACAGGCACGTGCTTGGTGTCAGATGGGCCACTTGAATGTACTGATCGTAGTGCATCAACTTGCAATTATTTTATAAGTCAAAGACCCTAGCAATGGGCCTGGAAAGTGCTGAGTCTGCCGTCGCTTACTTGTATGCATGTATAGATACATAAGCATTGACCGCTCTGCTGCCGGCTTTGGTGTCGGCGCAGCTGCGACTTCTTTGGTAAGAACCAAAATATGTAAAATAATTATTAATTAATCAATAAAGAACGTT
Source organism: Drosophila bocqueti (assembly GCA_018151655.1). Lineage (NCBI taxonomy): Eukaryota > Metazoa > Arthropoda > Insecta > Diptera > Drosophilidae > Drosophila > Drosophila bocqueti. Next base: position 731,156 of record JAECXF010000040.1, read on the forward strand.
CGGAGCGACCTGTGTGTCTCTGGGCATAAACACCAAAACTTTAACCGAAGAATATTAAATAATCTGGCGACAAAAAATATATGTGATTACATGGTGACCGTGATAAATGCAACCGCACGTGACACATCTCAACAAACTTCATGGAGACCTCAAAGACTTCCTACGGATGCGGCACATGCGGCCACTTGAGGCACGAGTGAGACGAGAATGGCGGACTAGGCCACTACGACTAAAAACATCGCCAAAAATATATAATTAAAAATATATAATCATCGAAGGAGGAAGGCGAAAAATTTTACACATAAAAGAACAAGTTAAGAAAGATGATGATAGTGAGAAACGAAAAATGAATCTGCTACAACATTCACATAACCCAGCGCAAGCAGTGTGTAGTGTTCGACGATATACCACTTCAGCATCAAGTAGAGACAGCTAAAGAACCCTCCGCCATGGCATCCATCATTGGTCAATTCCTCATCGTCGCCGCTCTGGCCATCGCCGCCGTCTCTTCCGAGACCATTCAGGTGTAGCCCACTCGGGGCATCCTCATCCCGGCATCACTGGCCGACAACATCCGCGTGTCGCGATCAGCAGGATTTTGTACATTCACCCAGATGTGAATTAATTCACGATTGATTTGTAATTCCACTTTTTGATATTGATATAATATATTATATATAGTGACATATCACATAGCCAGTACATGAGAATATGCTGAATATCAGATGTCACGATATAAACACTCACACCCGGAGTAAGCAATGCCGCTCTCCCTACACACACTCATTTGTTATTATATACAAACCAGAGCTTGCAAATAACTCTAAACCGTCTTTCGTTTTGCGGTCTGCTCACTAACACAACCATAAAAGACGATGCACGTGTGCCCTCGGTCTGAACATAACATTTCGTGTTTCTTTCTTGTGGTGTTTGGTTAACTTTTCTCAGTTGTGTGGCTCTTGATGTGCTCTCTCAACAACAACTCAGAGAGAGCAATCCAACTGAACGGTCGCTCATTGAGGGTTAGCAGAGGAGCAAACACACAAAAGGCTCATCAAAAACGGTCTTTTGTTCTCAGTGCCTTTTAAACAAAGCTTAGCAAAAATTTTATCATAATTATTAAATGTAACCATTAGATTTATACTTATTCAGTATTGTAATTTATAAGTGTGATTTACAAGTAGACTGATCATTCGCATATACAATCATACAAATGCAAAAGACTTGGTTTTTCTTCGCTCGGCGAAAGAATGAGCAGAGCAACACAGAAACACGAAATTGGTGTTTGGTTGAGCAAAGACCGTTCGTTCAAGAGACACTGGTGAACGGCTCTTCTCTACATTTTTGAGCATGTGGTACGCAAAAAACAGTTATTTGGTGACTGCAAGAAACGGTCAACTGCTATTTGCGAGCTCTGATACAAACACATACCACAAGCTTGAGAGCTTGCTCCCGTCCCGAATAAATGTAAACAAAGGGCCTCATAAGAATCAGACTTAAGCTAAGAGCTAAGCAATAAATTACTTATTCAACTACTACTTCGCTGATCTTTTTATTTGATTATATCGACCCTTAGCGTTGTCTTAAGTCCACGCGACGAGACATTTATTCGACTTAACTATACAATATTTTACTGGCGCAGTTGGTAGGATACAAAAAGTATCCGAAAAGAAGAACCTCAAGTGGAAAATAAATTAAATTTTATAATTCAGTTTTCGTAAAATTTCCCAACATAAATACGCGAAATCATAAATCACGCGAAAACATTAAGTCCAAATGCAACTAGCAGTTAAAACCAACACAATAAATTTAAAAAAATTTACAATAAACCAATTTAAATTTAATTTAAACAAACTTGTACTCTTTAATAAGTAAAAAAAACAAAAAAATTTTTTTTTGTGTACTGAAACAAAATTAAAATTTACAATTACAATGTCGCAACCAAATATTGCCGCAACCCAAATCATGGTGCTAAGCGACAACAACCTTGCCGAAGCCCGTCGGCAACTAAAAAATGTCATTCCATTCAACGGTGATCCAGAAACGCTCTACACCTTTGCCAGCAGAGTGGACTACGTAATTTCACTCTCCCCAACTAATGATGTGCGACAACAGAGGATCCTACTTGGAGCCATCGAAAGGAACTCGGACGGTCAAGTAACACGATCTTTGGGTCTTCCGGACATCGAAGGTTGGCCTACCCTTAAATCGAGACTAATCGCATAATTTAAGCCTCAAACACCGAACTACAAACTACTGGAGAACTTCAGGGAGACATCTTACTGAGGAAACCTAAGAGCATTCTGCGAAGAAGCGGAAAGACGACGTTTATTGTTGACCATTGTAACCATTCGGAATTGTAACCATTCGGATTTTCTTATTTATGTTCAGGCTATTAAAGATTAAATTAAAATACTGATCAGAAAACTACCAATACAATTATTCACTTTTTTTGGCTCATCATGATGACTTAAGATCTTTAATTACTATTGCACAAAATGAGGGAATTTATGAAGAATTAATTTTCAATTGAATAAAAGTCCGGAAAATCGGAATAAAAACTCAAATCCTAATCAGAATTCTAAATCACACAAATTCAATACTAATAATAGCCAAACTCAATATCGAGCAAGTTATCCACAATATTCTCAACCCTTCCAACCTAATTTTAATCAATACATGCAACCATTTAGACCCACAAATACACACCAGATACCCAACAACAAACCTATGTGATACACACCTAATTATTTCAGACTGAACCCATACATAAACAAACAACCAATTATTCACAAAACTCCTTTGCCACAACATTCTAATAAAACCCAAAATCCTCAAACCGCACATTTTAAAGGAAATACATACCCTCAACTGCAACAACAACATCTAAAAATACTAACTTTCCGATGTCTATTGACGAATCGAGATTTAAAGACGCGCACGAATACGAACAATTTCAACCCAATTATTATTAACAGCAGTATTATGACCACAATAAATACCATGGATTCGTTAATAAAGACCAAAAACAGGTGCAACCCATCCAAATTAATGACGAACAAAATCAAAATAACTCAGAACCAAAAAAAAATTTTTCTGTTAACAGCCCCGGAAAACCCGAATACATAGAAATATCATACAAAGGTTACACAAACAAATGCCTTATAGACACAGGTCCACAGTAAATATGATCAATAGAAATATATTTTGTCTTCCTATACAAAATACTAGATGTGAAGTTGTAACATCAAATGGCTCAATTACGTTGAACAATTTGATAATGTAACCCAGAAATAGTATTTTTAAAACAAATTTTATGTACACAATTTTTCTAATAATGTTAATAATGTTAATTGGCAGAAAATTGCTGAAAAATTGACAATAATTTATACATTACAAAAATACTACAGTTACCCTTTTTGATAAAACGTAAAAATTAATTACTTCAGAATCAGAAAGAAACAAAAATACAAAATTACATTCAAATGGCACCAGAACCAATTAAAAATTCAGCAGGAATCAATAAATAAAATAGATTTTTCACTGTTTCGATTATCAGGAGGAAACTTTAAAGTTGAAAGGATTATTTAATAAATTTAGAAGTCTTCAATATAAAGAAGGAGACAAACTAGCATTTACAAATACCATTAAACACGTACTAAACACAACACATAACTCCACAATTTATTCAAAACAGTACCCACTTGCTCAAATGCACAAATATAAGTCGAAAACCAAGTACAGGAAATGCTTAATCAGGGTTTAATTAGGGAAAGTAATTCACCATACAACAGTCCTACCTGGGTAGTACCAAAAAAAGCGGATGCTTCTGGTAAAATTAAATATAAAGTAGTAATTGATTACAGAAAAATCAATGAAATATTTATTCCCGACAGATATCCAATACCAAACATGGACGAAATCCTTATAAATTAGGAAAATGTCAATATTTTACAATTATCAATTTGGCAAAAGGATTTCATCAAATCGAAATGGACCCAGAATCAATATCTTTTAGATATTGATATTTAGATATTTCGATATTTTCCACCAAAAGCGGTCATTACGAATACCTTCGAATGCCATTTGGCCTTAGAAATGCACCCGCTACTTTTCAAAGGTGCATGAATTGCATCCTTCGACCGTTGCTTAACAAACACTGGATGATATTAACAAAATTTTAAAATAAGAAGTTAATTTTCTTGGTCACATCGTCACCCCTAATGGCATAAAACCAAACCCTCTAAAAGTTTAAGCCATAGATTCATATCCAATTCCAAAAAAGGTAAAGAGATCAGAGCTTTTCTTGGATTAACCGGTTATTATTGTTAATTTATCCCAAATTACGCTGACATTGCAAAACCAAAGACCAAATGTTTAAAGAAAGGAGCAAAAATAACTACAGTTGCCAGTTATTTAGCCCTTGGGGCAGTACTTTCTCAAAATGGTCATCCTATATCCTTTATTAGCAGAACACTTAGTGAACACGAATTAAATTACAGTGCTATCGAAAAGGAATTACTCGCCATAGTTTGGGCGACTAACACTTTTCGACATTATTTACTAGGACGACACTTTCTCATTGCTAGTGACCATCAACCTCTTAGATGGCTACATCCCTTAAAGGAACCGAATCCTAAGTTACAAAGATGGAGAGCCAAATTAAACGAATACCAATTTAAAATCGATTATATTAAAGAGAAGGAAAATTCAGTAGCCGACATTATCAAGGATTAAAATTGAGGAAAATAATCATAGTGAAGTTCACGCCAAAAGGGCGCCCATTTTCCAGAGGCAGTGTGATCTAGTGCTCGCTCTCTCTCTCCCTCTCCCACTGCACTTTTGTGCATCGAGCTCCTAGTCCGCTCTCCCCAAGCTAGTTTTAAGCCTTCTTCTTTGTTAGTTCTAATTTCCGATTACACAAATAAAGACGCACGTCGCGTAACACCCCGAAAGTTATCTTCCGTGTTTTTATTTATCGAGTGTGCAGGTTTTAACCATCCCCCTCCGAACATTGTCCTTCGAGCCGGATAATTCCAGTCCAGTAGCTACGGTGGCTTTAACACCGCACAAGATAAGTAACCATTACATTATTGCTGCCGGTCATGCAGTTAGGTTTTTCGAAACGCAGTTCGTCTAACTTCTCTGCATGATTATTGCCTAAATCCAAGTCCGATTAACTACGGCAGCTAATAATTTCCGATTCCGAGTACCGAATTATGGTTCGTTAATTCCTTAATTTCTATAAAACTCCGTGTTTTTAAAGTGTTTTAATATATGCCAAGCCACAGTGAAACTTCCCATTTCGAATTTCTCTTCGTTCACTGTGTTCCGCTTGCATTTACCTATATACATAAATACAATACAGTCCACTCCACTGATCTACGAGCGCCACGTCAATTTACACAATATTAAATATATAAACTTACAAATATTCCGGCACGGGTATTTTAATAATTTAAATAATTTACCCCACAAATTATAAAATAAATATATTTATGTAAGATGAGATTTATTCAACTTTGGTTTTAATTATTATAGGTATTTAAATATCAGTATTATTATTAACGATGAATGTTACAAGTTTAGTTTAGGTTTTCTGCTTTTGTTTTTTCTGCTTTTCTTAACTCGTTCTCTGACGTCCGTATCTGCTGACTTCTACTCTCCGAATCCCCTTCTCTCGCTCTGCTGCTGCTCTCTGCTGTCGCTTCTCTCTTCTGTCGCTCTGCTGTTTCTACTGCTCTCTTCTGTCGCTCTGCTGCTGCTCTGCTGTCGCTTCTCCTGCTTCTCCGCTGTCGCTATTCTCTTCTGTCGCTCTGCTGTCGCTTCTCCTGTCTTAATACTTTTTCTGCATCTCTTCTTAAATCTACTCGAGTACTGCTTTTATTGAGAAGTCCCAATACACCGTCTTACATTCGGCCATTCCTGACTATTCATCTGTCCCAGATGACCAATCATCCTCATTGTCCTGGACATACCTCCACAACTTCATGTAATCACAACTTGTGGAAGTCTTACATGGGCCTTCAAAATCTGCTGCCTTTCGAACTTCGTATCTGCCGTTCCTCTTGACAGCTGAAACTTCGTACGGTCCCATATATTCTCCAGCCAACTCCTTTCCCGCAACAAATTGTGTCCGGCGTATAGCGACTAGGTCTCCTACTTTATATGCGACTTCTGGTTTCCGCTTAAGGTCAAAATTCCTTTTATAAGATTCCTGTGCGCGTTGAATCTCGATCTTTGCATCCTTTCTCAGTTGCTGCCGTTGCTCGTCAAAATTCAAATACATCTCCTCCTCCAAAAGCTGTAGAATACGATCTCTTGGCTTACTGTTCATCTGCACTCCGAATAGCAGCTCAAATGGTGACTTCTTGGTTGATGCATGTACGTGTGAATTGACCGCTCTCTGCACGTCTGGCACTGCCTTAAACCACTTGGCTGGTTCATCCGTCGACATCTTTGAAATAATCGACAAAATTGTACGATTCACCCTTTCAACTTGTCCATTTCCACGTGGAACCCCTGTTGTACTCCAAACGTGCTCGATTCCGTTTTCCTTCATATGTCCTGCAAACAAGTTGGCTGTGAAAGCGGAGCCTCTGTCCGAAACCATCCTCACGGGGTTGCCAAAAACTTCTGACCAAATATTCAACTTCTTCAGTGTCTCCTCACAGCTTGTAGTTTTCGTTGGGAACAGCCATATAAACTTTGTAAATGAATCCACCATCGCAAATATGTACTTGTACTGTTTTCCCGTAGCATCCATGGGGCCCAAATGATCAACGTGCAGCGTGTGAAGGGGTTGATCACCTTTATCAATACAGCTTAGGAATCCTTCCTTCTTGCCAAGTTTCTTGTTGAAAATGATGCATCTCACACAGTTGTTCACTACCTGCTGAACCTTCTGTTCTAAGTGAGGAATCCAATACAATTGTTGAACAGCATGAACAGTTTTCTGTAGTGCAAAATGACCTGCACTATGGGCTTCAACAATTACTTCTTTCTCCATCGATTTCGGGATCACAAGGAGGTCATTGCCGTTCACCTCCTTGAAGACAAGTCCAGCTTTCATCTTGTAGCCCTCATATGGACGACTCTCCAGAATTTCCATAATTGCCTTTAGCATCTCATCTTTTCCTTGTGCGACTTTGATTCGAGCTGTGATCTCAGAGGACACGAGCATCACACGATCGGGATAGCGACTAAGGCAGTCCACATGCTTCAACCGTTCCCCAGGGCGATGTTCCACTGCAAACTCGAAATCCTGCAGGTAAACAATCCACTGCGTGACTGCCCTCGGCACATCCGCTTTCTGTAGGGTTTGTTTAAAAGCAGAGCAATCCGTAACCAGCTTAAACGGCGATCCCAGCAGATAATGTCTAAATTTCTTCACCGATAGATAAACGGCCTTTGCTTCTAGGATATAACTGTGCTGGCGGGACTCAGCTTCTGACGTCTTCTTACTCCAGTATTGTATTGGATGGAGTCTGCCATCGAACCACTGCATTAAAACCGCTGCAAATCCATCTTTTGATGCATCCGTGTGTAATTCAGTTTTGGCCGCTCTGATATACAACTTTAAAACGGGTTCCTTCGTCAACGCATCCTTCAAACTATGGAATGCATTTATCTGCGGATGGGCCATTTGAAAGCAAACATCTTTTCGCAGCGGGTCAGTTAATGGGCGTGCAATCTGCGAATAATTCAATACAAATTTTCTGAAAAATCCAGTCAGCCCCAAAAAAGCTTGGACTGCTCTGACGTTTTTTGGCACCGGAAATTTGCTGACCGCAGCTGTCTTTTCCTGTCCAGGCCATATGTTTCTTTCCTCAATGTTGTGGCCCAAATAAATCTTCTTTTGCAAGAAGTGACATTTTCGCCACTTTATCTTCAGGCCAAACGCCCCAGCTCTGTTAAACACGAGTTTCATCTTTTCCAAACATTGCTCTGCAGTCTCAGCGTGGATAATTATATCATCCATGTACAAGTCGAGTACATCTCTGCTCATCAGCTCTTGGAACACGTGGTTAACGTAACGAATAAAAACAGCTGGCGAGTTCCGAAATCCAAACGGGGTTCTATTGAATTCGTACAATCCGGATTTGGTGATGAAGGCTGTGAATTTTTTGCTATCCTCCTCAATAGCCACATGGAAGAAACCATTCTCCAAGTCCATTAAAGTAAAAAAGCGTGCTTCTTGCAGCTTTTGCAGAACGTCGTCGATTATAGGAACGGGAAAACAGTCTCTCAAAGCCATCGAGTTCAGCTTTCGAAAATCGACGCAGATACGCCGTGTGCCATTTTTTTTGCTCACCAGTACAAGACGGCTAGCAAAGTTAGATGTAGATGGGCGAATGATTCCAGCATCTAAACATTCGTTGATCTGCTTTTCCACGTCATTCTCCTCGGCAATCGCAAATCTACTTGGGGATTGACGAAATGGGATGATTTCACCATCCGGAACGATTCTTAGCCTGACTGGAACTTCGGCTACCGAAGCCACCGCCTTGTAGTTGTTGATCAGCAGCGACACCTCTTTAGCGAACTGCGGAGGAACATCTATTTCATCATCTGAATTTATTATGTTGTAAATACTCATCTGATTTGGTTCCTCACAAGCGTTCTCCCCCAGCGGGGAAGAAAACTTGTATCCGTCGGCCGACAGCGAAAAGTCAAACTTCGATACAAAATCAAAACCAAGCAGCGTATCATACTCGATGTCTTCATCCTCCACTACGACGAACTTGTGTCTAGTCATCTCCTTGTCCACCGCAACCTCCGCCAAAAAGTAGCCAACTGTGCACGTAATCTTCCTTCCCAGCCCACGAAGCTTCGACGCACACCTCTCCAGGGTAACATTTGGTATCTTGTTAAAGATATACTTGCGCAGTATAGATACATCGGCTCCCGTATCTACCAGACACTCCACTGCCACGTTGTTGATAGTGACATTTTTCATGCGACTTGAGCTGCGTACGACTTGGACGCCAGCAGCTGACCCAGGGCAATCTCTTGACATGTGACCCTCTTTGTTGCAACTGAAGCATTTTACAGCAGACTTGCAGTCCTTACGATGATGATCTAATGATCCGCAGTTAAAGCAGTGACTCTTCCTGTCGTTCTGTCCCTCGTGCTGCTTTTTCTGGCTCGACGTCCACTTTCCCTCGTTAGGATTAAATGGCTTCTCGACCACACGGTCGAACACCTCATACTGCTCCTGTAGTTCTTTGTAAGACTTGCAACTGTAGAGAGAGTATCTGAAATCACTTCTCATGTTCAAGCCGTCAACAACATAGCGGATAACTGAACGTGCATCAATGTTGCCAAGTGAAGCGATCTTTTTCATCTGTAGTAGGTATTCGTGAAAAGATTCCTGCTTGCGTTTCTTGCGGTCGCGGAGCTGCTCGTGTACATCCGCGCTGCACACATATTGTCGACTGAACTCTGTCTCCATCAGCATACGCATCTCTGAGTATTGGTGTACATACGTAGAGTCCAAAAACAACTTCGCTGTGTTCGTCATTTTGGCGCGAGCCTGAACATACATCTGCTTAATGTTCAGATCGTAGGCTGCCGCATTTATCTCAAAATTTTCAAACCAATTTTTAACCGGCATGGACTCTCCGTCAAACTCTGGAATGATCTTCGTAAAGCTTTCTGCCGTAATCGAGCAACCGTTGTTTCGCTCCTCCGCTCCAATCTTAATAGCAAGAAGCTGCACTAATTCTTTTAGCGTTCTTGTATTTTCGTCGATCGAGCTGCTTTCGATTAAACCAGCTGCGCCACGTTGCTCTCCACTTGTCCCGACATGATTCTGCATGTTGTTTCTTGCATTCCCACCTTGCTCTTCGCTTGTTGCGACAAGATTCTGCATGTTGCTTCTTGCATTCCCACATTGCTCTCCGCTTGTTGCGACAAGTTCTTGCACGATTTTCATTTCATTCGTATTTTCATTTCCACTTATTTCGCAATCGCTTTCCAACGGCGTACTCATTTTAATCTTTTTGTCTGCTGCAGCCACTGACCTTATGTAATATAGCTGTTTTCCTTTTGAAATTGGAATCCGCGACGGCTCTTGCTTAATTTCCTTCTCACTCACACTCATTCCCCGTTGCTAACCGGCGTCTGTCAAACTCTTCTTCTTCGTCTTTTGAGACTTCTCGGGACAGCGTTGAGACTTCTCGGAACGGCGTTGAGACTTTTCGGGACGGCGTTGAGACTTTTCGGGACAGCGTTGAAACTTCTCGGAACGGCGTTGAGACTTTTCGGGACAGCGTTGAAACTTCTCGGAACGGCGTTGAGACTTTTCGGGACGGCGTCACTTGCAATTTTCAGGTTAGGACGAGCCCCCAAATGTAAGATGAGATTTATTCAACTTTGGTTTTTATTATTATAGGAATTTAAATATCAGTATTATTATTAACGATGAATGTTACAAGTTTAGTTTAGGTTTTCTGCTTTTGTTTTTTCTGCTTTTCTTAACTCGTTCTCTGACGTCCGTATCTGCTGACTTCTACTCTCCGAATCCCCTTCTCTCGCTCTGCTGCTGCTCTCTGCTGTCGCTTCTCTCTTCTGTCGCTCTGCTGTTTCTACTGCTCTCTTCTGTCGCTCTGCTGCTGCTCTGCTGTCGCTTCTCCTGCTTCTCCGCTGTCGCTATTCTCTTCTGTCGCTCTGCTGTCGCTTCTCCTTTCTTAATACTTTTTCTGCATCTCTTCTTAAATCTACTCGAGAACTGCTTTTATTGAGAAGTCCCAATACACCGTCTTACATTTATAATAATTCCTCAACGTTCAACTACAAAATTCTACAAATACAGTCCACAGCTCCTATAAATAAATAAATATATCCCCAAAATCACGGCACAGAATCGCCGAACTTAATTATTTATTGTCTCTCCCTAGCTCTATCCTGAGCTCAGCTACATTTAAATAAACATATATTTATTGTCTTTCCTTCGCTCTATCCTGAGCGGGCCTACATGCCCGCTATTTTGTTGTCTCCGCTATTTTGCATTCGCAACGGCTAATGCACAAACAGATTCACACGCACGCCTTATCTCCAAGAACAGTACCGCGGCAAATACAGCAGCGGTCAACTGAATAAGTCCAGGCACACAAAATAATTTAAAATTATTTTTATAAAATTCCAACTAACTAAATCAGTTAGAAATTCAAGTGCGCCTCCATATCCGCATTAGTGTGACCGTATCCGTTTTGCAGCAGAGAGAATATTATTCAATTAATTCGTTATTAAATTAAATTAAATTTAATTTTATATATTCCGATTGGTTCCTAAATTCCAATTCTGCTTCCACAAATAAATAATTCTAAATATATAAATCTATATATATAAAATGCTTTGTCCTGACTGACTGATAGATCACAGCCATGGCCAAACCACATGTCTTAGGGACTTGAAGTTTTTTTTTTAAAATCAGAAAAAAAATTTCCAGATTCGTATGGGTATTTTAATTTTCTAATTCCACCTGCAACCTATTTTAAAAAATAAAAATCATAATTAATTAAAAAAATAATATTAATGGAATAATATTGATATTGGTCTAAGGCTCAGAGTAGGCCTTGCCTCATTTTATATTTGTCATTCGACTTCAAAGAATCTTTATTTCTCATTCAGTGCGCTGACTTCAAAGCGAAATTTAATACGAAATTTTAAGTGTGGATCTGCATCCGATCAAAGCGAGGATGCAATAGCGGGCCCTCTAGTATATATATATACAGACAGTAAAATTTCGTAAAATATATACAGAATGACTTCCTGCATTTTAAATAAATTTACGATGACCTGTGACCGTCTGAGTCACTTAGAATCCAGAGTCTGCAATCCAGCAGCACCAAGTCCATCCAAGTACACGTGCCAAATTCATATCGACCAAGTCCGAGCGCTATGGGATAAGGTCGAGAAAGAGTACGAAGCTTTTTCAGAGCAAATTTCAGTTGGCTTAGAGGGCACGGGGGACACCTTACCTACTCTAAAGGCAAAATACAAGTATGCCTATTTTATTTACGAAAGGTGTGCCGCAAAGCTCATGGAACAGATCGATACGATCGCTTCCAATGCAGCTCAAATCCAACCCGTTCCGCCCCAAAATTCCTATCCGTCTGGCTGTCAGATTCCTCCGAAACAGAAGTTTTCTCGGGCGATTACATTCGCTGGCCGACTTTCCGAGACCTTTTCACAGCGGTCTACAATGTTCACGCCAAAAGGGCGCTTATTTTCCGGAGGCAGTGTGATCCAGTGCACTCACTCTCTTTCTCCCTCTCCCACTGCACTTTTGTGCATCGAGCTCCTAGTCCGCTCTCCCCAAGCTAGTTTTAAGCCTTCTTCTTTGTTAGTTCTAATTTCCGATTACACAAATAAAGACGCACGTCGCGTAACACCCCGAAAGTTATCTTCCGTGTTTTTATTTATCGAGTGTGCAGGTTTTAACCATCCCCCTCCGAACATTGTCCTTCGAGCCGGATAATTCCAGTCCAGTAGCTACGGTGGCTTTAACACCGCACAAGATAAGTAACCATTACATTATTGCTGCCGGTCATGCAGTTAGGTTTTTTGAAGCGCAGTTCGTCTAACTTCTCTGCATGATTATTGCCTAAATCCAAGTCCGATTAATCCTGCACGACGGCACCTAATAATTTCCGATTCCGAGTACCGAATTATGGTTCCTTAATTCCTTAATTTCTATAAAACTCCGTGTTTCTAAAATGTTTAAATATATGCCAAGCCATAGTGAAACTTCCCATTTCGAATTTCTCTTCGTTCACTGTGTTCCGCTTGCATTTATTTACACTCTCCTATATACATACATACAATAGAGTCCACTCCACTGATCTACGAGCGCCACGGAAATTTACATAAAATTATATATATAAACTTACAAATATTCCGGCACGGGTATTTTAATAATTTAAATAATTTACCCCACAAATTATGAAATAAATATATTTATAAAAATTCCTCAACGTTTAACTACAAAATTCTACAAATACAGTCCACAGCTCCTATAAATAAATAAATATATCCCCAAAATCACGGCACAGAATCGGCGAACTTAATTATTTATTGTCTCTCCCTAGCTCTATCCTGAGCTCAGCTACATTTAAATAAACATATATTTATTGTCTTTCCTTCGCTCTATCCTGAGCGGGCCTACATGCAAGCATAGGCAACCAAAAACAAATTGTAATTACATACATACATATTCGCCTGCAAGTCAACGCACAGTGGTTGATCATGTATGGGAAGTGCGGCCAAAAATACTTCCCGTAGGAATATCGAGCTGAAAATTTGTACACTGCTTTGGAGACCGAATAACATAATAAATATTAAAAAACATTGGCAAAAACCATAAGTTAAAGCCCGAAAATTAAAAAAAATAACATTTTTACACAAAATTCCATTGCATACTTTCAGGGGCAGAAAATCCCATATTATTAAATTCTATTTTATTTAATTTTATTATCTAAATACAAAATAAAACAAAAATGGGATGTAAAAATTCATAGTAGGCTTATACTACATTATAATAAATTAAATAGAACAACGAGAAAAAAAAAAATTATAAAAAAAAATGATTCTTAAAAATCAAAAATATAGCAAAATTCAACTAAAATACGAACACAAAAAAGCGAAAAACTCCGAATCGTGCAAAAACGTGCAGCTGAAATTTTAAACATAGATAAAGGAAACATGTATTAAAAAAAATATGTAAGTTTCATGAGGGGGTAAGAGGGGGATCCCAAACTTTTCTTCCTCTGAAATCAATTTATACACAAAAATTCAGCACTCGGGAGGTCACTGTTGAAAAACTAACTTTAAAAAAATAACACAACACTTAATGACATGAAAAATACTCAGTTTTACACACCCTGTTTTTCAATATTCATTTTAATTGACGTTAATCCGACACGATGTAATATCAAAATTTATTTTTCTTATCAGAGCTAATTTTTACACTGCATTCACTTCCGCGACCACGATATTTTGTTGTCTGTTTTCTCCCTCAATTTGTAGCGCGTACGAATGAGAGAGACAAAAACTGAAATAACAGTTAGATTTATTGGTATGTTAAGATGTATTTTTAAAACAAATTTGATTTTTGGCCTATGAAATCAACCACAGTGCATAGGTTAGGTTAGGTTAAGTCGGAAGGCCCGGCCCTCACGGCCGCGCATAGGCCAATATGGCCCGTAGCTATCCGAAAGTTTCTATAATAGTGTTGCAAAAACATCGATAGTGAGCACTATCGACATTTTCAACAATCGATAGTGAGCACTATCGATAATATCGATACTGCTATCGTAAAATTGTTTTTTTTTAATAAACAGCAAATTAACGAAACTTATTTATTTTTTTTTATAATTAAATAACAAATTATATTTGAGATCATTCAGAGATCATTTACAAAAATATAAACTTAATTAATAAAACAAAAAAGGAGATCATTCAATGACTTTTAACTTAAAATATAACAAAAAAAAATCGTTCAATCTTAAAATTTATTTTATATATCAATATTTTTGTTTAAAAAAAGTAGTCGATCCACCATGTTGGGCTTTAATAGGCTTCTGCGGTTTGAAACAATTTCCGATGCCTTGCTGAACATTCTTTCCGACTCCGTAGAGGACGCGTTGCAATATCTCTTAGTTTTCAAATATCATCACTGCAGTTCTATAAAATAAAAATAGTAAAGAATCAAATTAAAATTTTAAAATAAATGAGTTGGTGTACCTTCCAAAACTCGAGCGGGTCGAGCTTTTGTTGTGAATTGTTTTGCTCCAAATATATTCCCAATGTTTTGGCCGCATCGACTTTTTTTGTTTTAATTTTTTGTGTATTTTTTTTCATTCAAAAAATTGGGTGCATGTTTTCTCGGTTTCCTCTATGGTATTTGGTGGTGTTGGCAGCTGTTTGGGATTGAACAGCGAAATCTCTTTCTCGACCAGAAGTACAGCATTTTTAGCAACTTTTTCAGAACGAAATCCATCCTTCCTAAATCTTGGGTCCAAAAGTGTTCCAATCCTAAGCCTAAGCTCAGGGCGGGTCTCGTAGTGGGAAAATCGAGCGTTAATTTTTTCCAAAAGTTTTTGGCAAATGAACTTCCCTTCTTTTGTCTTTAGTTTATTGGATGTCGCCATTAACTCTGTATGCAGACCACAAATTATTGGTATTATTAAAGATATTGTGACACATGTGGCAGATATGCGATTTGTTGCATTATCAAAATACGATAAAAGACTTTGCAGGTCTTCAAAAAGCAGTAGTTCGTAAGCGGTTAGCATTATAGGAGCTTTAGGGGTGCCTAGTAGCACATTTACCACATGTTCTTTAAGAAGTAACATTCGTCCAATCATCGCGAAGCTGCTGTTCCATCTAGTTGGAACTTCCTGTTTTAAAGTGAGTGAGTTTTCCGTGTTCTGTGCAGTTTTGAATTTTTCATGTGCAATGGTACTGCTCTTAAAATATTGCACGATCCGTTCCGAAATGCAGTCCAGTTTTAAAATATCTTGAACAACTAAATTCAAAGAATGTGCGAAACATGGCAAGTTACTTTTCTTCAATATGTTGCACGCGCTAACGACATTGGCAGCATTATCAGTTACAATAGCAGTAACTTTCGAAGAAATATTCCACTCATCCATAATTTTCTAGAGCGTATTCGCAATATTTGCAGCGCTGTGATTGAACTCACATTCCAGCTTATTAGTTGAAAGCACAGCTGATTTTAATTCAAAAGAATCCGTTATAAAATGGCAAGTAACGGTCACATAATAATCATTAGCTCTTGACGACCATCCATCAGTTGTTATTGAAACAAAATCAATGCTATCCAGAATTGCCATCAATTTCAACCGTTTTTCCTCATATGAATTACCAATAAGAACTTTATCAAGAGTAGGTCTTGATGGCAGAGAATATCTGGGGTCCAGAACTTTTAAAAAATGCTCAAATCCTCTATTTTTGTCAATATTAAACGGTTGCACGTCCATGACAACCAAATGAGCCAAAGCTTTATCTATTTCCAGCTTACGTTTTGAATTTTTATCATAAGGAATTCTGCCATTAAAAAATGATGTTATTGTGGACGTCGGCTTTTCCTCCTCATTGCCAGTTGGGTGCATTCTTTTAAGGTGGTCAAATAAATTAGACGTATTACCACTGGTCGCATATATTTTTCCACATTTTTTGCACTTCGCCGATTGCTTTCCGATCCGCGCAAAATGAGACCAAACTTCGGAGGCTCCCCTTTTCGTTTTATGTTTTCCTTCTAGGCACACCACCGTGTCTGCATTATCAGGCGAATCTAAATATGATTGTAAAACGTACAATTAGTATAAATTTAAGTAATCATGCATTTACAGTTATGCACTAATTCACTTCACTTTCGCGGAAAAACAAAACGTATGTACATACACATACATATGTATGTATATGCAAATACGACCTTGCTGGCGTTCCTACTGATCGGTATGTTTTAGCTTTTCAATTTATCCATTGCATGTACTTACAATTTTTTCGTTTCAAATATTTATCCATCTTTAGTCGACTCCCAAACTCCTGCCAACACCACCAAACTAAATAAATAATAATTCACTTTAGGGCTATATATTTTATAAACTCTAACGACGCTTACCTTGCCTTGTAAAGCTTCTAAAGATGTAAATTTTTACGATAGTATCGATAGCGAGTCAACACCATCGATAGTGAGTTAAATTTTCGACTATCGATACTAGTTTCGACTAGATACTACTAGTCCTATCGATTGTTTCTGCAACACTATTCTGTATGTACCTAGAGAATGTTTACGCGGTTTTCGAAATCTTATAAGATCAAGGTATTTTCCGCGAAGGCAAGAAGTTCGCCTGGCTTCTTCCTGGAGGCATAGCGATGCCAGAACCGGAGCGCCTAGGTATTTTATTCTTGACCTGGTTAGGGCCGGACATTTGCAAATAAGATGCTCCAAGGTTTCGGTTGCCTCGGATTCATCACATTTTGCATTTGGCGTTGTCGGTAATACACAGCGTGACTGCATGTGCCGCAGCTACGCAGGGACCTGTAAGAATTCCCACTAACAGTCTGTAATCTTTCCTGGGAAGATGTAGCACGTAGTGACGGAGTTTTGCGTTGCGCTCTTTGCACATGATTATTGATATTTTGCAGGTTGTGGAAGTTCTCCTCTGCTTTTAGCTCGTGCGCCGGCCCGTCTTTCCAGTTGGCTTTGGAGCGTTCTTAGGGAGACAGGAACGTTTTCTAATCCTTCATTCGCCAGTCCGACGCCTTCCTTTGCAAGTTCGTCTGCCGTCTCGTTACCTGGTGGCTGGGAACCTAGAAGATACGTCGTGCTAAGGATATCTAGTGCCTCCCTGCTTGCCAGTACATTTTTGGAACTGACCGCTGACTATTGCATGGATCTTATCGCCGCTTGACTGTCTACGAACAAGTTGACCGCTTCGTGTGGGCGGTCTATGCTCTGCGCAAGCTCTGCCGCTTTTCCTATGGCGAATACTTTCGCCTGGAATATGCTGCATTGGCTTGGTAGCTTATACGACAGCCTCATTTCAGGGTCTCTACAGTATATGCCCGCTTCAACTCCTCCTTCCATCTTGGAGCCGTCGGTGTGTATATTGAGCTGTTGAGGCGGTCCATTATAGCGTCTGTGGTCACGTTGTTGAATGCTCTGGATATATCCACAAACACTCCTAGAGCATTTTCTTTATTATGCAGGGCTCTCTCAATGGTGGCTACTAACGAGTGTAGTGCCGTCTCAACTGATTTCCCTTTCGTGTAAGCGTGCTGGTTGGATGACAGCAGACGTCCCACATCGTTACTAATGTATATGTCCAGCAGCTTTTCTAGCGTCTTAAGTAAGAATGAAGTGAGGCTAATCGGCCTGTAATCCTTGGGGCTCGCATGGCTGCACTTGCCTGCTTTTGGCAGGAAGACAATCCTGGAGGTCGTCCATTGGATAGGGATATAGCCCGTCCTTAGGCAAGCTGTGTATATCGCGTAGCCATGGGGTGATCACTTCTTTGGTCATCTGTAACATGGCTGGGAATATTCCATCTAGTCCTGGTACTTTTATTCCCGCACAAGAATCTATAGCCCATTGGATTCTTCTAGAGGATATTAGGCTTGTTGGGAGACTCTCTTCTCCAAGTGCGAGATCCTGGTGCTTGTTAGCATCGGGTATCTCAGTGCATCCTGGGAAGTGAGCATGCATTAGTGGTATAAGCAGTGTTGCCAGAACCAAAAACGGATTTTCCGCTAGGGACGGTATGAAATTCCGCTAGATTCATTTTCATCTTACGATTCCTAAAAAAAAAAAAAAAAGGTCCTCAAACTCTCCCATTTAATTTAAAAAAAAAAAAAACAAGGTCTTCAATTTCGAATACAACAGGGGTAAAGAATATAATATATTTATTTCAACACTCAAACATCATTCACTATCTTCGTAATTTAGTAGTCATCTTCTGCGTATTTCTTGGAAGACTTGATCTGTGCCAATACGTCTTTAGGGAATACGTAGCTTTTGCAGCATTTCTCCTGCCGCTATGTTCATTTGGCTGAACACTCCCTCGATTTCTGCGTGAAAGAGCGCGTTCTCAAAGTTCTCACAGCCTTCATCGGAATCGAAATCCGCTAGAAATTCCGCCTACATCGGTACCAAAATCCGCTAGAAATTCCGCTAGCCGCTAGGGACATATTTATTGCCGCTAGCATACCCTGAAATCCGCCAGATCTAGCGGCATTCCGCTAGAAATGGCAGCACTGGGTATAAGGGCCTCCTCGCTGCCCTCAGTCCACTGTCCGTCGCCGCATTTAAGCTGACTCTATATGGTGGGTTGCTTCGATAGCAACTTCCGGAGTCTAGCCGTTTCTGGGGCCGTCTCGATATTGGAGCAGAAGTTTCTCCACGAGCTTCTTTGTTCCCTGCGTATTTCCTTCTTGTAATCCCTAAGTAGGGTTTTGTATTTCTTATCAATCACATCCTCTTTCGCCTCTTTGGCGATTTTGAAGAATTCTCTGAGGTTATTGCGTAGGAGCGAAAGATTACTGTTCCACCAGGGTGGCCTGGTCCTCTTTCTAGCTCTAGATGTCGGGCATGCTGCGCGTAACGCATCTAGTAGTTCCTTGGAGAGGGTCTCTAGGGACTTTTCTATGTCTTCAGCGGATTTTACTAGGCCCGGGCCAGACGCGAGTCGTGTTGAGATTGTCTTTCTAAACTTTCCCCAGTTAGTGTTCCGGGGGTTCCTAAAGACGGTTGGTTTGGGAGAGTGGTCGAAATCGTATTGGAATTGTATGTACTTATGATCTGAGAAGGATGGTCTCTCAAGGACTCTCCATTCTGATACTATTGTACATTGTCCCTTTGTGAGTGTTAAGTCTAGCACGTTCGAGGAGGTGCGACCTACGAAGGTATGCTCCTCCCCCACGTTTGCTATGCATAGGTTAGTGGATAGTAAAAAGTCTAATAGTGACTCACCTCTGTCGTTGATGTCGGGGCTCCCCCACATGCAGTGGTCGTAAGGGCTGGCTTCTACCATGCTACTGAGTTCTGAGTTCTTCCGGTGGTTCCGTTCTGTCATGTGCCATGTAGCAGGAAGCTACCAGAAGGCGCTTTTTCTCGCTCTCCCTTCACACCTGATTGTAGGGGGGCCTGTTGTCCTCCGAAGATAGTGGCAGGCTGCTGGAAAATTCCCTCTGGCGCAATGGTACACGAGAAAACCCACCCAGGTTAGGGCGAAGCGGAATAAGAAGCGGGGGCGTCGTGGGTAAATTCAAAAGCATCAGCTTTATTTGGTAGCATACATAGTACTGACTTCAATGCTTAAAACTAAAGCCGCGCTCCAGCCCGCTCTGCTTCGTTCAAGCGAGCTCGGAAGATCGGCGGCGGCCGACCGCGAAGTTGGGAGCGCACAAGCCCGGGGGAGAGCGAAAGCTTAAGTGTAGATAAGAGGGGCGAACGTAGATAAAAGCGAAAGCTCTGCGAGCAGAGGCGGCACAGCGGCCCCTCACATAAACATTCCGCCCCCCCTTGCAATCACCCGGGTTGCAACATGGTCCTTGCTATGGCTGGTGGCAGGCCCCGGACACGACCCATCCGAAAACGGTGCTCTGGGCCACCGGCAGTCCGTCCTGGATCTTCAGGAAGCCTGGCTGCATCACTCGCGGATACAGGTCCGCTCCCAGGACTACGGAAATCGTCGCGGGCAGATAAAACCGCTCGTCGGCCAGGGTAATGTCCCGGAAGTGGGCCCGCACCGTCTCGCTCAGCTCCCGGACTGGAGTGCGAATGCGCACGCTGGGCTCGACCTTGAACACCAGATTGAACCGGACACTGCTGTCATGCTTGGAGCTCACGGTGGCCGAACAAATCTGCTCATCCCCAACTCTGGTCGTTGGCAGCCTAAAAGCGGTCGCTAGGGACGCGTCGATGCAGCTCGTGGGCGTGCACGGGTCGATGAGTGCCGCCGTGTCGAAGACCTGAGTCCCGGTGTTAATCCGCACCAGAGCAGTCGGTAACAGGTTGACACTGTGCTGCTGCAACAGCGATGACAGCGACGGAGCGGCGGCTGCGTTCTGCGGACTACTCGGACGGCCGGTGGAACCCTGCCTAGGTGTGGCGGCCGAGGGGCGAGGAGCAGCGGAAAGACGTCGATAAGGGCCGGTCGAATGCCGACGAGCGGCTGAAGGACGCAGTGGAGCGGCGGACGCGAAGGCACGGCCGAAGGCCGCCTTGGAGCGGCGGACAAGGGTCGAAGAGCGTCTGAAGAGTTCCGCGGGGTGTGGTTCCGCGAGCGGCGCGCCTCCTGATGCGGCTGGCGCTGAGCCACCGGCTGTTCGACCAAATGCAGCAGCGTGTGGTGATCCTGGCCGCACGTTTTGCAGCAGTCCCCTCGCCGACACGGTTCCTCGGAGTGCTCGTGGGCCAAACAGCTGGGGCAGTATCGATTGGCAAGGACAGCCCGTAGCCGCTTCTCGGCACTCAATCGAAGAAATCGGCGGCATTTCCGCAACGGATGGATCCCACTGCAGACTCGGCATCGGTAGGAACTGGTACCTCGAGTACATCTGCTCTCCAGTGCGGTGGCGCTGCGTGGACGTGGCGACATCTTGCTTGATATGACTGGTGGAATAGGACGGAGAAAAACAGGAATCAGTATTGATAAAAACTACGGCTTGGACTAACTACAAAACAGCACAGTGACGAGGAACATCGGAGTGGACTACTGGTCATTGAGGGCAGGCGGATGCTTCCATCGGAAGAAGGACGACCTTTGCTATGGGCCGTTTGATTAGTCCCCGCGCAGTACGGATGTCGACCACACGGACGTGGCCATCGTGTCCTGGAAACACCGCGTCAATTCGGCCTAAGCGCCACTCGTTGGACGGAAGGTTGTCTTCCTTGACAACCACCATATCCCCGACACAGAGATCTCTAGTAGGGGAGCGCCACTTGTTTCGCTTATGGAGTTCCTTGAGGTACTCTTCCTTCCATCGCAGACGAAATTGCTGAAGGAGAGCTTTCAGGTGTTGCCAGCGGTTAATTATGGAAGTTGTATCCCCCTTTATCTCGGGTTCAACCACTGCAAGAAGGGGCCCTCCGACAAGAAAGTGTCCAGGCGTAAGTGCTAACAGGTCTGCGGGGTCCTCGGACATTGGCGCGAGCGGACGTGAATTCAAGCACGCTTCGATCCTAGCCAGAAGCGTGGACAGCTCTTCGAATGTATATTTCCGCGTGGCCGTTGACTTGTAGAACAGAGTCTTAAAGCTCTTGACGCCGGCCTCCCACAAGCCTCCCATGTGGGGGGCTCCCGGTGGAATGAATTCCCAAATCAGCTGCTGGTGACTATAGGCACCTGTCACAGCCCCTTTAAGAGCTTGGAGAAAATCACGGAAGAGTAGGGCCGCCGCACCCACAAAGGTCTTTCCATTGTCCGACTGCACTTGACGAGGGCAACCTCTTCGGGATACGAACCGGGCAAAAGCGGCGAGAACCTTCTCAGTCGTAAGGTCAGACGTCGGCTCTAAATGGATAGCCTTGGTGGAGAAGCACACAAATACCAACACATACCCTTTTGTAATAAGACAGGCTCTTCCTGTGTAGTTCTTGACGTCGAAAGGGACCGGCATAGTCCATACCGGTATATGTGAAGGGACGCGAGAAGGACGTTCGTTCTTTGGGTAACTCTCCCATGAGTTGTGTTTGCAACTTCTTTTTGTGGATGACGCATACCTTGCACGAGTGGATTACGGACTTGACCAAATTCCTCACCTTCGGAATCCAAAATTTTGCACGGATAAGACGGATCATCACTTGATTACCGCCGTGCAGCGTTATGCGGTGAGTAAAATGGACAAGGAGTCGAGACAGATGGCAGCTGTACGGAAGGATCACCGGGTGCCGTTCGTCATATTGGAGAAGTTCGGAGGCTGTTACCCTGCCGCACGCTCTCATGAGCCCTTGAGAATCAAGAAACGGGTTCAAGTTTTGAATAGGACTGGATGCTGGCACTGGCCGCTTTTGGCTTAAACAGACAATTTCATGGACGAAATGCTTGCGTTGCGTGACGAAAATTAGGAGGCGTTCGGCCGACGCAATCTCAGTAGCCGTCAAGTGATCTTCAACCGCAGTCTTGATCTTCCGCGAGCGCTGAATGAAGCGAAGAACGTAAGCAAGGACTCGCAACGCCTTGTCGAAAGTGGAAAAACGCTCAAGAATATCTTCCGGAGGGGCCTTCGCAACATGGACCTTGACTGCTCGCTTCTCGAGTTCCGTCTCGGGGAAGTCCTTGCCTTGAACGGGCCACGCGCAACGCGGCTCTTGCAGCCAGACAGGACCATGCCACCACAGCCGACTGTCCGCGAGATCTTTAAGCCCAACCCCCCGGCTAGCGAGATCAGCCGGATTATGCTCGGAGCGGACATGTGCCCAATTCTCCCCCTCCGTGAACTGAGTGATCTTCGTCACCCGATTTGCCACGAATGTCGTCCAATGACACGCCGGCCTGTTCAACCAGGCGAGAACAATAGTTGAATCCGTCCAGCAATGGAAGGCGGACGCAGGCCCGGGCATCTTCGGAAGAATGGCGTTGGCCATCTCGGACAAAAGAACGGCTCCGCACAACTCGAGACGCGGGAGCGACACCGTCTTGACTGGGGCTACCCGGGTCTTCGCCGCAATCGTGGACCCGACCTTAACTCGGACATAAATGGCGGCTCCATATGCCTTTTGCGACGCGTCACAGAACCCATGATGTTCTACCTTCAAATGTGGTCGGAAAGCGACCCAGCGGGGAATGCGGATTTGATCGAGCGCCAAGTAATTTGCGCGGAAGTCAACCCATCTCTTGCTGAATTCTTGGGGGAGGACATCGTCCCAACCTAAATCCTGGAGCCAAATGTCCTGCATCAACATATTTGCTCGGACTATGAAGGGGGCTAGCCAGCCGGCCGGATCGAACAACTTGGCAATTTGGGAAAGGACTTGACGCTTTGAGAACGACGATCCCAAAGTCAATTCTGGAGGAACGAAGAAGAACTCGTCAGACGTCGCCTTCCACCGCACGCCGAGAGTTTTGGCCGTGCTTTCTGCGTCGATTTCAAGAAAATCAGCCCGAAGGAGAAGGTCAGACTGAATGTCTGCCAAAATCGCCTTGCTATTCGACGTCCACTTCCTAAGTGGGAACCCTGCTGACCCCAGGGCCCCCTCGAGCTCTCGGATAGCCGCTTGCGCTTCCGTCTTTGAGTCTGCCCCAGCGAGTACGTCATCGACGTACATGAAGTGTCGGATAATCTGACTCGCTTGCGGATACCTCGACTCTACGTCTTCAGCGAGCTGTTGCAGGACCCGTAACGCCAGGAACGGAGCACAATTGACCCCGAAGGTTACCGTCTTCAACTCATAGTCGCGGATTTCCCCATCGGAATTGCGAAACAGAATGCGCTGGAGAGGAGTATGCTTGGGGTCTACCCAAATTTGCCGGTACATCTTCTCGATGTCGGCATTGAAGACATACCTGAAGTATCTCCACTTCAGGATTTGAATGGTCAGGTCGGACTGTAAGACCTCTACCTCCCAGAACTTGGTGAGAAGCTGGTCCAACGAGTCCTCGAGGCCGCAGGTAACTCGCGTCGAGAAGGCAGACACACTGCGGGTGCCTGCCGATTGGACTGGGCCCGTCAACACCCATCCGAAAATGGTTTCCTGGCCGAGAAGCGAACCGAAAATGTTAAGTTTGGAGTTGCCAAGGAGGATAGCCGGAAGAATGTCTGCCCCGATCAAGACATCGATTTGGGAGCTCTCAAAGAACTTGGGGTCCGCAAGGGGGATGTCAGGAAGATCCTTAAGAAGTTCTCGTGGGATTGGATACGAGGGCAAATTCCCGGCCAGCTGCGGAAGAACATAAGCTGCGGTCTCTACTTGTGGCCCAGGTCTTGAAAGCGAGCGAATTGAAAGGTTGCACAATTTAGTGGACTGAGCGGCAACGGTTTGGTTAAGGCCGGACACTTGGGCCTGGATCGTTTTGAAAGGCAGTTTGACTAGGTTGAAGAGCCGTTCTGTAATGAAGGTCGCTTCAGACCCAGAGTCAATCAGGGCTCGCGCTTGAAAGTTGCACCCCAGATGGCACACGTTTATGAGGGCAGTGCCCAGTAGAACGGCTCTTGAACCGGACGCGAAGTATACTTGCACATCTGAGGGATCCTCTGAAGCGCCCGTGCCTTCTAAAGTAGGTGCGGGCCGAGTCCTGGCGGTCGCAGCCGAACTTGGAGCGGTTGCAAATGGATTGCCGCGGTGCAGGAAGGTGTGATGCCGGCTGTGGCATGTGAATCAGCTGTGGGCACTGGTGCAATCCCGTTGCTGGTGCCCTCGGGCGAAACAGTTCAGGCAGAGCTGCCTTCTCCTTATGTAGTCGGAGCGCCCATTCACATCCATTTCGAGGAACCGTGGACATAAGCGAATAGGGTGGTTTTCCCTGGAACAAAGATCACACCCCTTGGGGTCTGAAGCCACCCTGGTCTCGTAAGAGTTGAGCCTGCGCGGTGGGGCACTCGCAGTTACCGATCTCGGCGGAAATTGCCCCGAACCGCTAGGCCGGACATAGTCCGCGGCCTCTAAAGCACGATGGCGCTGGGTCAGGAACTTGTCCATCTCATTCCAAGTTGGAAGTTCGCGCGTGTCGTCGAGGGATTGCTCCCACAAGAGGAGTGTAGTTTTGGGAAGCTTTGCGGACACCATAAACGCCAGGTTGCAATCCTCGACTGGAACGGAGAATGTTTTTAAGGCTGTCAGACAGCTTTGAATTGTGCCTTGTAGCTCTCGTAAGGCGGTCCCGGATTCTTGGTGGACAGCTTGGAGGCTGTGCAAAATCTTTAATTGGCTGTTAACCAACAAGCGCTTATTTTCATACCGATCAATAAGGCCTTGCCACGCGGAACTAAACCCTTCATTCGTCACTGGTGCCTTCACAACAATTTCGTGTGCATCGCCACTCGTTTTGGAATGGAGGTGAAACAACCTTTCCACCGGTGTGAGACGCGGAAAAGACGGAATAGCAGTAGCTGTATTTAGATCTCAGCACTGTTGAGGTGGTCGGATCCTCAGCGGACACGGAGAGAAGGTCCTTGCAGCTCTTATACTCCTTCTTCACGTCTTCCCACAAGTTTCGGATTTCGTCCAGATGGACTCGGCACATGTAAGGGGAACAACCGTCAGTTTCAGGGGCGCCCTGAGTGTGGATGTCAGCTTCGAATTGACTCACTCCGTCCGTCGCGGCAATAAACTTTTTTAGGGCGACATCTACCGCACTTTGCGTCATTTTTGCGACCGACCGGGTAACCCTTGTTGACGGACCGGGGGTGGTATTGACGGATTCGTTGCTTTCTGTTCTTTGAATGGCAGCGGAAGCCTTTGACCGTAAATGAGACGGCTGCGGAGATGCGGATTGGGACCTGTCCAAGCGGATCGACGGGATCGTACTTGGCTTCTTGACGTATTCGTCGCTTTTTGCTCTTTTAATGGTAGTGGAAGCCTTTGGCTTTAAGAGAGACGGTTGCGGAGATGCGGATTGGGACCTGTCCAAGCGGATCGAAGGGATCGGACGCGGCTTTTTGTCGCCTCCCGTGGGCATTCTCAGAACAAAGTTCTGATGACGCGCTTGTCGCCTGAAGTGAGCAAAGGGTATCTCGTACGGAGCGAAAAGGCGGCCCCACAAATGCTCTTGGCGTGATCTGGGTTGCCGATAATGGACGAAAAGGAAATAAACCGAAATGAAATGCGGCCACAGAAGCTTGTTGAAAGTAGTAGGCAGCGGAAGGTGCTTTATGCGGATTGGACTCGGAAATGAATTTGGAAAAAAACCCAGTAACTTCTATATATTATAGGTATAGCGAGGCTCGGACGTCGAGATTGCTTAAGTTCTAGTCGACTCAGAAAACAGGGCACTAAATGTAGATTTTGTACCGAAATCAGAATTAACGCAGTTAATAATTTATTATTAACCAAGAACAAAATTATTTTATTTTCCAATGTACTATTGTGAAGCTGGAACGGTGGAATTGAAAACCTTGGCTGTCGGCAGGGCTGCATGCGTGAGGGACGCAAAACCCAGTAACTTCTATATATTATAGGTATAGCGAGGCTCGGACGTCGAGATTGCTTAAGTTCTAGTCGACTCAGAAAACAGAGAGGCCCACTAAATGTAGATTTTGTACCGAAATCAGAATTAACGCAGTTAATAATTTATTATTAACCAAGAACAAAATTATTTTATTTTCCAATGTACTAATTGTGAAGCTGGAACGGTGGAATTGAAAACCTTGGCTGTCGGCAAGGCAGTGCATGCGTGAGGGACGCAAAACCCAGTAACTTCTATATATTATAGGTATAGCGAGGCTCGGACGTCGAGATTGCTTAAGTTCTAGTCGACTCAGAAAACAGAGAGGCCCACTAAATGTAGATTTTGTACCGAAATCAGAATTAACACAGTTAATAATTTATTATTAACCAAGAACAAAATTATTTTATTTTCCAATGTACTAATTGTGAAGCTGGAACGGTGGAATTGAAACCTTGGCTGTCGGCCAGGCAGTGCATGCGTGAGGGACGCAAGAGAGGGAGAGAAAAAAAACAGCAACAACAACACTGCGGCCGCTGCAGAAAATCAAAAACTTTTAACAATTAATCGCGGTCCCGCCCGTGTGGATTTTAAAATAATGTTGTGTTTTTTAATATTTGTTGGTTTTGTCTCGATTTTAATTTGTATTTATTAATTTCGTAGCGGAGTTTAGTTCCTGGAATAGGGCAGATAATATACGTATGTGTGGAATATATGGGCATGCATGTATGTATATATGTGTGTATGTATATTGAAGGGCACAGTGAAGCGTCGAGAAGTGGACTGTATTTGAATGTATTGAATGTGTAAAAGGACAGAAAAATTGTGTGGCGAAAAAAACCTGGCACGCACCAGAATGAAGAAGAAAAAAAATAATAATATCGCAACCCCGGCGGACTGTCCGGCGAACACGGAAATTCCCGAACTCAGTGCACACCAGTTGACCGATATTAATTATGCCTTTTTTCTCACCACACAATTTCACGAATTTGCGGAGTTAAAGTTGTCGCGCCGACAGATTAGAATATGTATGTATGTACTTTAATGTACGGAAAGAGAACGGCGAGGAATATGGCGGCGCGAACAGAAGCAAAGCGGAGACGAATTGGAAAAAATGTCGATCGTTGAGAAGAAATTAATTTCTCAACTGCCGTTGTGTCGGAAAATTCACGGATATGGAAATGACACGGAAAATAGTCTTACACCGGAGCGACCGAAATTGAATGTTCGGAGCTCTGCTATAGACCGGCAGTGAGACAAAAAAGAAGACTCGTACTTATCTTGGCGGAACAAATGGCCGGGAACTGCTGGCAGAAGGGAAGAATATCCTAATCCGGCTCTGATGGACCAAATGATTGTAGGGGGGCCTGTTGTCCTCCGAAGATAGTGGCAGGCTGCTGGAAAATTCGCTCTGGCGCAATGGTACACGAGAAAACCCACCCAGGTTAGGGCGAAGCGGAATAAGAAGCGGGGGCGTCGTGGGTAAATTCAAAAGCATCAGCTTTATTTGGTAGCATACATAGTACTGACTTCAATGCTTAAAACTAAAGCCGCGCTCCAGCCCGCTCTGCTTCGTTAAAGCGAGCTCGGAAGATCGGCGGCGGCCAACCGCGAAGTTGGGAGCGCGCAAGCCCGGGGGAGAGCGAAAGCTTAAGTGTAGATAAGAGGGGCGAACGTAGATAAAAGCGAAAGCTCTGCGAGCAGAGGCGGCACAGCGGCCCCTCACATAAACAACACCCTTTCCCTGCACACCCTTCTGTTCAAGTACGGCGGTTCTATTTCTGCTTACCGATGGTGGATAGAACAGGCTATAATTAGAGGACTTCAGTCCGGCGACGGCATTGCCCGAGGCAATCCATGGCTTATGGACCAAGTTATGTCGGCGAACCCTTGCTCCAAGGCAATAAGGAGTTCCGCCGACGCAATCTTACTTTTATGAAGATTGAGCTGCAGCACCCTGATTGGCATAGGCACTGGGCTCATCTCCATTCGACGGTTTGACTTGCAACGTTAGCTCATCGTCCTCCGCGTCAGCCTGGTCCAGCGAAAGTCCCTGGCTGGCGTCCACGATAGTTTCCAGACCTTAGTCCTTCTCCACTTCGCCTTCAGGGTGTGAGCATCCTTATCCCCGGGATGGCGCTTTTTGAGGCGCAGGACACGCTCCCCATGCCCCACGCCATCTTCCCTTACCTCGGATAAAGGATGTCTTCCGCCTCTTTATTTATCTAAAGGACTGCACTTTGAACCCCCTCCTTGGGTAATGGGGTCGCAAGGTGCAGAACCTTCCAATCCGCGGTTAGGATATCCGGATTCTATGGCAGCTGGGCCCCCTTCCAAAACGCCTCCAAGTTTCAGAGCGTTTGCGTCAGCCACTTTCTAGTCGGGTCATCCATACATTTCATACATTTTGACCCCGTTCAGCCACGGCTTTTTCCTTAAGCCGGCTCTGGATGCGAAGAGCGGCTTTATATTGCGCCTTTGTCTTCATCCCCTCGCTTGAACGCTTCGGCCCCTCCCTGCGAGGGGAGCTGGTGCCCTGCTTCGGCAAGCGGAGAAGGCTTTCCTCCTCTTTTTTAGAGAGCTGCACGCTCTCCAGGTCCGAGTCTCTATCGACTATGGCACCTGAGCGGCTAAGCTTCCCTTGCGTCGTTGTGGCACTGGCAATGCAACTGACATGCTCCCGTCAAATCAGGTGTTGGTGTCAGTTTCAGAAAAACACTGGTTAGTTTTCCGGGGAACCACCCACTTGCGTTTTATGCCTAACCGCCAGGCTGCGTTTTATACCTAACCGCCAGGCTGCGTTTTATGCCTAACCGCCAGGCACCTCCACCCATGGCAAATGATTCAATTCCTCCGGCTTTTTCAGCTAGACACTGTATTACCGCGGGTGGAGCAAGCAGCAGTGCATTACTCGTTGTCCGGGATAATACAGTGCCCATTGCCAAGCGTCGCCCTGTTGGAGGATTTTCGCCAGCCCAACATTTATTTGTTTCGCGGCTCTATGTGAGGGCCCACTGTATCCCTTCTCTGCCCGATGAGCTTCCGAAAGCTCAGCCGCTCTTGCGCTCCCGTATTTCGGGCTTCCGCTCATCCAGCGTGCCGAAGCTCTCCCGCTCTCCGCTCCGCTGCAATCTCCGGTCGCTTCGCGGCACTATTTCGCCGCTCCTCGGCACCTTTATTGGCAGCGATCGCCCTCTATGCTCTCCTCTACATCTTCGGCCACTGCACTCTTCCGCCGCTCCCTGGTCAAGCGCATCCGCTCTCACCTCTCTGATGCTCCCGCGCCCCGAGCTCGGAATAACTCCGAACGCAGTTGGCCGCTGTCGATCTCTCGCTCTTGCATTAGCGGAGTAAATCGGGCGGGAGCACGGCTCTATGCTTAAGCTTAGTTTTTAGTCTTCTCATGTATGCAGCCGAATAAAGCTGACGCGCACTGCGCCCCGATTCATCCCACGACGCCCCACGCTTCCTCGAAATAAATATATATGGTCGCTCCGACTACATAAAGCAAAAGCAGCTTTGCCTGAACTATTTTGCTCGTGGCCACCGACAGCGGGACTGCACTTCCTCAAGAAGCGTGAGATGCTGGTGAGCTACAGGTTCGCCCAGGTGAAATGCCGCCTGCATAAAAAGGAGGAATCTGCGGAGGAAGAGGTGGCCACCGAGGCAAATGTCGTCGAGGTGTCTGGAACGTCAATGGCTGCAGCCAAGGTGGCACCCTCCTGCCCTTCGGATGAGGCAGAGGAGGCTAAAGCCTTGGAAGCAGTGACGCGCCTGCACATGGGTGGCGTAGAGGAGCCAACCAGCAACAAGAAGCCATCCGATGATGAGTGGACACCCACCGAGTTGCAGTCAGAGGCCTATCT
The DNA here is from genome assembly GCA_018151655.1 of Drosophila bocqueti. NCBI lineage: Eukaryota > Metazoa > Arthropoda > Insecta > Diptera > Drosophilidae > Drosophila > Drosophila bocqueti. The sequence goes on from JAECXF010000040.1 coordinate 761,658, forward strand.
GACGCTCTCGAAGGGTGATGAAGAGCTCTAAGGATGGTGGTCACCAGCGTGGCACAGATCAACCTGAATCACTCGAAGGCAGCTTCGGCTGTCATCGGCAGGTTGGTCTCCAGGGCTGACCTGGGGCTGGTGCTCATCTAGGAGCCTTAGGTCGTCAGAGGCAGGATCTGCGGCCTAAGTAAAGTGAGTATGCAAACTATTGCAGACGTAAGGGAGGCATCACCGAGAGCTTGTATCTTGGTGCGAAATGGCATTAACTTTCTGTGTCTTTCTACATTTCTCAAAAGAGATCTAGTAGCGGTGATGATCACTAGCGAGCACGAGAGTATTGTGGTGGCGTTGGCATACATCCCAGGAGATGTGACGGATGCCACCCCACAAGAGGTCCAGAAGCTGGTGCAACATTGCAGCAGCAAAAGGATACAGGATCATCCTGATCGACATTCATAGCAACCTTAGATTCAGCAGGGTTATCGGGAATCCACGACGGACTGACTGGCCAGCCTATCAGTCCTGTTTGGGATTACATCTGAGCAGACTGAATTATAGTAGGAGAGTATCATCTCCAAAAGATCTTGAGCAACTCTCAAGAGAAGTAGGAGAGATAATCTTGGATGCATATCATGCAAGCTGTCCCGAAAAATCCATAGAGTCCAGCAGGGACAATCCCTGGTGGAATAGGAAACTAGGACTACTTCTTGCAAAGTCAGAAAGCTGTTTGACACAGCTAAAAAGAACATCGCCATTTGGGAATTATACACCAAAAAGCTGGCAGAATATGACAAAGAAATCCGGTAGAGCAAGCGAGCTCACTTTCGGAAATTTTGTTCCACCACAGAGCAAGCCGCACCTGCGACCAGAGTGTTTAAGGCAATCTCAAAAGGCAAAGTACTTTCTGAACTTTGTCTGAAGAGGGCGGATGGGTCATTCGCCGAGGACGAGGATTAGAAAGCAGAACTTCTCCTGAAAACTCACTTCCCTCTGTGCAGAACCATTTCCGATGTAGACAACAGTTCCGAGACGATCCCCAACGGGAGACACAACTAGAGCCTGGCTGCAGCGATCGTAACTGAACAAAAAATTAGGTGGGCGTTGAGTACACTCTGCTCCTACAAGGCTCCGGGAGTGGATGGAATCATACCCATCCATCTTCATAAGGGTGTCCAACAGCTAATGCTGTTCCTTATAAGTATTTTCCGGGGGAGCCTAGCAATGGGTTACATTCCTAGCGCATGGAGAACGGCTAGACCGCTTTTATCCCAAATCCTTCAGGCAGATCAGCCTAACCTCCTTCCTGCTGAAAACCCTGGAGAAGATTGTGGACAACCACATTAGAAACTCGCACTTGGTGCGAAGTCCTCTGCATGCGAATCAGCATGCCTATAGAGAAGGAAAGTCTACTGAATCGGGTCTTTTGAGGTTATCAGTCTACAGCGCTCTGTAAAGGCCAAAGGGGTAGCTCTTTGTGCCTTTATGGACATAGAGGGTGCTTTTGATAACACAGCTCATTATGTCGTGGTAAGAGCACTCTGTAGAAGAGGAGTTGAGACGGGTCTTACGACCTGGCTGGGCAAACTCCTTGATAGCAGAATAGCAGAAGTCACTGTCAACTGTGTGACTGTTAGAGCTCAAACCACCAGAGGCTGTCCGCATGGGTGTCCTATCACCACTACTCTGGAGCCTCGTGGTGGACGAGCTGCTAGTTAAACTTACAGCAAATGTGTTTGAATGTCAAGGCTATGCCGATGACATCACTCTAGTCTGTAAAGGTAATTTTGAGAGCACATTGTGCTTAGACTGGTGCAGAGACGTGGGGCTGACTATCAATCCAGCGAAAACCACAGTAGTCGCCTTTACCAATCGCTACAAGCTGAAATCCATTCGGCCCAAAGCCATTAGGGGCACAGAAATACCGATCTCCACTGAAGTCAAATACCTGGGAGTCATCCTAGGTAAACGATTACTGTGGAGACAACATGTGGAACATGCTGTTCAATATGGCCTTAATGAGCAGTAGATCTCTTGCAGGGAAAAATTGGGGAGTATCTCCAAAAATCCTACAGTGGATGTACGTTGCTAAGATGAGGCCCATAGTCAGCTACGGGGCTGAGATTTGGGCGAATCGCGCTGACCTTGATGTCGCGAAAAGGCAACTGGGCAAACTCCAGAGACTTGCCTGCACGTGCATCTCGGGCGCTATGCACACTTGCCCATCCACTGCTCTGGATGTGCTGCTCGGACTTCCACCACTGCACTTGCATATCAAGCACAGTGCGCACACATCTACCATGAGGATAACAGGGGCAAGACCAGTTGACTCGGCCGCGACTGCAACTGACGTGTTATTAGAATATCCGCAGGATGTTCAATGGGCCAAGTTTAGCTTTGATAAGCTCTTCAAAACGGAGCTTAGCAATAAGTCGGAGTGGACAGCATGTCTACCACCTACGATGTGAAACCACATGCTATTAGGTGGTACACTGACGGCTCCCTAACAGAGGATGGACTCAAATATAACGAACCTCTAGAAAAATTCGCCAGTATCTTTCAAGCGGAAGTACACGCGATAGAGAGATGTGCTTCGTTCAACGTTGAGCGGGGGCGAGTACGTTCTTCTATGGTCCGGAGCCTTTCTGTGCACTAGGACCAGGAGTTATCATCCAGAGCAGTCGTGTGGATCTCATGACTGCCTGCCATGACTTCTGGCGGTCGTCGAAAGGGGCAAGGCAGAGTAAACGTCTGCTAGGTAGTTACAATAGTAAGAGGACCAAGGACTGTTTGGAGTTGAGCAAAGGATCTCTCCGAATAGTCACGGGTTTCCTGACCGGGCACTGCAGACTGCTAGGGGAAGGAGATGAGACTTCGGAAGACCTACTTAAGGAGTGCCCGGCTATCATTCGGTTGAGATTGGCCCACTTGGGGGGCCTTACAGTCACCACACAGGAAATGAGGGCTCTTCGACCAGGCGACATCATCGCATTCTTGCGATCCATTGAACTGCTCGAGGAGCTATTGCTCATACACTAGGACGAGGGCACAATAGACCCTAGTGGTCGCAGTGCACAAACCTCCTTAAATATTATTATAATTTTTCTTGTCCTATCAAAAATTTGTACACTTAATCCATTAACTTTTTTATATACAAAATTTAGAATACAAGCAAAAAATTATCAAGAACCACAACAAGAAATATAACCGTCACAAATACAGTTGCCCGCATTGTACCCTGAAATGCCGGCCCAAGCACAGGCAACCCTTTTAAGGGTAGGGAAGTGAAATATTCACATAGCCAATACATAAGAATATGCTGAGTATCAGATCCCACGAAATCCAAATTTAAGAATATGCTGAATATCAGATCCCACAAAATCCAAATCTAATATAGTGACAATTCACAGATCCAGTACATGAGAATATCCTGAATATCAGATCCCACGATATAAACATTCACACCTGGAGTAAGCGATGCCGCTCTCCCTACACACAATTATTTGTTATTGTATACAAACACATAACACAAGCGGGAGAGCTTGCTTCCGTCCCGAATAAATGTAAACAAAGGGCCTCATAAAAAATAATTTTGTCACCAGAATCAGCTAAGAGTTAATCAATAAAGTACTTATTCAACTATTACTTCGCTGATCTTTTTATTTGATTATATCGACCCTCAGCGTTGTCTTTAGTCCACGGGACGAGACATTTAAACTCATCTTTACAATATATGCAGCAAAAAAATCGCATATGCGTCACGGAAATTCGTGTTCTGGGGATCAAAATAAGCAACTTTGACCAAAGAACCATACCTCTAAAATGAATTCCGATATTCCCCTTTTTGATGCGTAGGGAAATCTCGTTTGATCCGTAGGGAAATTCCGTTTTGACCCACTAAGACCCATTTAGAGAGCCCCAATCGAGTCCAAATGTAAGACCGACCCCCACTAATTTTCGATGGCCGATTCACTTATGATAGTGGCATACCCCCTAGACCCCCCTGGCGGTCCACCATACAAAAATCTTAAAAAATCGACGTTTTTCGCACTTTGCATGAAAATAAAAACTATGAAATGCCTAATTTAGCGAAGAAAAATTTATTTTGCCAAAACATACTTATGTAAATGAAAAAATTAATTGAAACACGTATAGATTTTTATGGGTTTTCTCCTACATTTGTAAATGAAAAAAATGAATGGAAAATTTACATTTTTTTTTAAACCCGCCATGTGTAATTCGAAACTTACTGCAGATGGCGTTTGCAAACGGCGTTCTTCTGAACACATGACCGTACATCACTTAGTACAGTCATTAGTATCAGACCGCTAGATTATTGTGATTATATGTGACAACGGAAAAGCTATCTAAAAATTGAAGAACTCTGGTTGAATTTATAAATAAATGTAATGTACCAATGTACTTTAATACCAAGTATTACAGCTCTACCGTCTACGGTAGTGCATTATTATTCAGGTACATCCATTGGTTAGGATTTCTAGAACTCCTTTGCGAAATATTGTCAACAGAGTAATTAAAGATAATTAATATTTTGTGCATTCGGAAAATATCTTATCAATGTTGTTTGATGATAGGAAAGAAATGCGCGACTCTGCTATCAATAAAATTCTGCGTTCTCGATCCAATGTTGAAGACCCAACAAAACTTAGAGTTTCTAAAAAAACAGATATAAACTTTCATTGCACGAATTACACGGAAATTATCAATTTAAATAATATAAATAACGTATTTGAACCTCCATTTACGCGAAACATTTCGTACGATACATTGAAAGAATTTTTTTTTATTTATTTATTTAACAAAATTAAATCTAGTATATAATACTAAACCTACTAAATTTAATGAGTACTAGCTACGGGGGCCTTCGACTCGAAACTTTTGCGTTATCTATATATATAAAATGCTTTGTCCTCACTGACTGACTGACTGATATATCACAGCCATGGCCAAACCACATGTGTTAGAGACTTGAAGTTTTTTTAAAAATCAGAAAACAAATTTCCAGATTCGTATGGGTATTTTAATTTTCTAATTCCACCTGCAACCTATTTAAAAAAATAAAAAACATAAATTTAAATTGCATTAAAAGCAAGATCGCTAAGCAAGCATTGAAAACGTTATAAAAATGTTCCAATATTTACTGCTTAAATAATTTGTAAGCACAAAAAGCGAAGTCGAAACCTCTACCTCTTTGGTGGTGTAGAAATGAGGAATAATTAAAATAGTAATATTTATTATTAACCTTTTAACATTTTTTAATTACGATATTGTTAATTTAATACGAAATTTTAAGTGTGAATCCGATCAAAGCGAGGATGCAATACTGGGCCCTCTAGTTACTTATATAATAAGATGAGCTTTTTGGACAAATTTGTAAATTTTTTTGATATTTTCAAATGAGGGGTTATTTAAACAATTTGAGGGACTATCTGTACCAAATAATATAGATCTAATTTTGTGCAATCTGCTGCAGGCGTCTAGAATATGGTCGACGGTGAGCTCGTCCCCGCATAGTTAGCATGTTGGTCGCGCCGTTCCCGTCAGTATGTGTTGATGTGTGGATTGGGTGTGTCCGATGCGTCACGCATTCCCGTTTATGTACGTTCGGTGGTGGCTTGAACATGTTGCAATTTGGGTTTATAATCTGGTACCTGTGCATGAAGAGTGCCCATTCGGAGAGATCCTTTTCTTTGAGGTAAAGCTGAATTCGTCTTTGTATATCCTTGCAGTTTAACGGAGTGAAAAGGATTGATGGTGTATGTCTCATCTCTTGGGCGGCTTCGTCAGCGAGTTAATTTCCTTGGATTCCTTGATGACTGGGAACCGACAGTAAGGTGATTTTTGTTGGATGAGAAATTAGAATGTGTCCTTTTTAGCAGCATTGTAGATCTGGAAGTTTATATTTGGCTTTTTGGAAACCCAGTGTGCTGGCGATTTGAAGGAACTCCTGGGCTTAGGCAGGAGGAGGTCAAGTAGCTTGATGTAGTTGGCGCAACGTCTTAAATTTGATATGCATTTGTATTTTCGCTTTTGTTTGAAAATTGTGGATCTTTCCATAAAAGAAGGTTGTCTGTTGAATGTAGCTTGGGAATGAGCTGCATGGTCATTCCTTCTCTCCGAGAAAGAATGCTCGGTAGGCCAGACTCGGCTTATATGCAAGCGGTGGGAGAGGTGGGAAAGGCGTTTATAGCACGTCGGATTGCGCCATGGTATGGAGCATGCAGCTTACTTAGATGGGATTTGACACACCACACACTGGTCCCAATGCCCAAAATTGTTGCATAAATGTAAGATGAGATATACTCAGCTTGGTTTTATTTATTATATTAGAATATGTTTGTTATAGTTAACGATGAATATTACAAATTTAATTTGTTTTTTCTGCTTTTCTTCACTCTTCCTCTGGCGTCCGTATCTGCTGACTTCTACTCTTCGAATCCCCTTCTCTCGCTTCTCCTGCTGCTCTCCGCTGTCGCTTCTCTCTTCTGTCGCTCTGCTGCTGCTCCGCTGTCGCTTCTCCTGTCTTACTACTTTTTCTGCATCTCTTCTTTATTCTACTCGAGTACTGCTTTTCTTGAGAAGTACCAATACACCGTCTTACATTCGGCCATTCCTGACTATTCATCTGTCCCAGATGACCAATCATCCTCCTTGTCCTGGACATACCTCCACAACTTCATGTAATCACAACTTGTGGAAGTCTTACATGGGCCTTCAAAATCTGCTGCCTTTCGAACTTCGTATCTGCCGTTCCTCTTGACAGTTGAAACTTCGTACGGTCCCATATATTCTCCAGCCAACTTCTTTCCCGCAACAAATTGTGTCCGGCGTATAGCGACTAGGTCTCCTACTTTATATGCGACTTCCGGTTTCCGCTTAAGGTCAAAATTCTTTTTATAAGATTCCTGTGCGCGTTGAATCTCGATCTTTGCATCCTTTCTCAGTTGCTGCCGTTGCTCGTCAAAATTCAAATACATCTCCTCCTCCAAAAGCTGTAGAATACGATCTCTTGGCTTACTGTTCATCTGCACTCCGAATAGCAGCTCAAATGGTGACTTCTTGGTTGATGCATGTACGTGTGAATTGACCGCTCTCTGCACGTCTGGCACTGCCTTAAACCACTTGGCTGGTTCATCCGCCGACATCTTTGAAATAATCGACAAAATTGTGCGATTCACCCTTTCAACTTGTCCATTTGCACGTGGGACTCCTGTTGTACTCCAAACGTGCTCGATTCCGTTTTCCTTCATATGTTCAGCAAACAAGTTGGCTGTGAAAGCGGAGCCTTGGTCCGAAACCGTCCTCACGGGGTTGCCAAAAACTTCTGACCAAATCTTCAACTTCTTCAGTGTCTCCTCACAGCTTGTAGTTTTCTTTGGGAACAGCCATATAAACTTTGTAAATGAATTCACCATCGCAAATATGTACTTGTACTGTTTTCCCGTAGCATCCATGGGGCCCAAGTGATCAACGTGCAGCGTGTGAAGGGGTTGATCACCTTTATCAATACAGCTTAAGAATCCTTCCTTCTTGCCAAGTTTCTTGTTGAAAATAATGGATCTCACACAGTTGTATACTACCTGCTGAACCTTCTGTTCTAAGTGAGGAATCCAATACAATTGTTGAACAGCATGAACAGTTTTCTGTAGTGCAAAATGACCTGCACTATGGGCTTCAACAATTACTTCTTTTTCCATCGTTTTCGGGATCACAAGGAGGTCATTGCCGTTCACCTCCTTAAAGACAAGTCCAGCTTTCATCTTGTAGCCTTCATATGGACGACTCTCCAGAATTTCCATAATTGCCTTTAGCATCTCATCTTTTCCTTGTGCGACTTTGATTCGAGCTGTGATCTCAGAGGACACGAGCATCACACGATCGGTATAGCGACTAAGGCAGTCCACATGCTTCAACCGTTCCCCAGGGCGATGTTCCACTGCAAACTCGAAATCCTGCAGGTAAACAGTCCACTGCGTGACTGCCCTCGGCTCGCTATCTGTAGGGTTTGCTTAAAAGCAGAGCAATCCGTAACCAGCTTAAACGGCGATCCCAGCAGATAATGTCTAAATTTCTTCACCGCTAGATAAACGGCCTTTGCTTCAAGGACGTCTTCATACTCCAATATTGCATTGGGTGGAGTCTGCCATCGAACCACTGCATTAAAACCGCTGCAAATCCATCTTTTGATGCATCCGTGTGTAATTCAGTTTTGGCCGCTCTGATATACAACTTTAAAACGGGTTCCTTCGTCAACGCATCCTTCAAACTATGGAATGCATTTATCTGCGGATGGGCCATTTGAAAGCAAACATCTTTTCGCAGCGGGTCAGTTAATGGGCGTGCAATCTGCGAATAATTCAATACAAATTTTCTGAAAAATCCAGTCAGCCCCAAAACAGCTTAGACTGCTCTGACGTTTTTTGGCACCGGAAATTTGCTGACCGCAGCTGTCTTTTCCTGTCCAGGCCATATGTTTCTTTCCTCAATGTTGTGGCCCAAAAAATAAATCTTCTTTTGCAAGAAGTGACATTTTCGCCACTTTATCTTCAGGCCAAACGCCCCAGCTCTGTTAAACACGAGTTTCATCTTTTCCAAACATTGCTCTGCAGTCTCAGCGTGGATAATTATATCATCCATGTACAAGTCGAGTACATCTCTGCTCATCAGCTCTTGGAACACGTGGTTAACGTAACGAATAAAAACAGCTGGCGAGTTCCGAAATCCAAACGGGGTTCTATTGAATTCGTACAATCCGGATTTGGTGATGAAGGCTGTGAATTTTTTGCTATCCTCCTCAATAGCCACATGGAAGAAACCATTCTCCAAGTCCATTACAGTAAAAAAGCGTGCTTCTTGCAGCTTTTGCAGAACGTCGTCGATTATAGGAACGGGAAAACAGTCTCTCAAAGCCATCGAGTTCAGCTTTCGAAAATCGACGCAGATACGCCGTGTGCCATTTTTTTTGCTCACCAGTACAAGACGGCTAGCAAAGTTAGATGTAGATGGGCGAATGATTCCAGCATCTAACCATTCGTTGATCTGCTTTTCCACGTCATTCTCCTCGGCAATCCCAAATCTACTTGGGGATTGACGAAATGGGATGATTTCACCATCCGGAACGATTCTTAGCCTGACTGGAACTTCGGCTACCGAAGCCACCGCCTTGTAGTTGTTGATCAGCAGCGACACCTCTTTAGCGAACTGCGGAGGAACATCTATTTCATCATCTGAATTTATTATGTTGTAAATACTCATCTGATTTGGTTCCTCACAAGCTTTCTCCCCCAGCGGGGAAGAAAACTTGTATCCGTCGGCCGACAGCGAAAAGTCAAACTTCGATACAAAATCAAAACCGAGCACCGCATCATACTCGATGTCTTCATCCTCCACTACGACGAACTTGTGTCTAGTCATCTCCTTGCCCACCGCAACCTCAGCCAAAAAGTAGCCAACTGTGCACGTAATCTTCCTTCCCAGCCCACGAAGCTTCGACGCACACCTCTCCAGGGTAACATTTGGTATCTTGTTAAAGATATACTTGCGCAGTATAGATACATCGGCTCCCGTATCTACCAGACACTCCACTGCCAAGTTGTTGATAGTGACATTTTTCATGCGACTTGAGTTGCGTACGACTTGGATGCCAGCAGCTGACCCAGGGCAATCTCTTGACATGTGACCCTCTTTGTTGCAACTGAAACATTTTCCGCAGTTAAAGCAGTGACTCTTCCTGTCGTGCTGTCCCTCGTGCTGCTTCCTCTGGCTCGACGTCCACTTTCCATCGTTAGGATTAAATGGCTTCTCGACCACACGGTCGAACACCTCATACTGCTCCTGTAGTTCTTTGTAAGACTTGCAACTGTAGAGAGAGTATCTGAAATCACTCCTCATGTTCAAGCCGTCAACAACACAGCGGATAACTGAACGTGCATCAATGTTGCCAAGTGAAGCCACCTTTTTCATCTGTAGTAGGTATTCGTAAAAAGATTCCTGCTTGCGTTTCTTGCGGTCGCGGAGCTGCTCGTGAACATCCGCGCTGCACACATATTGTCGACTGAACTCTGTCTCCATCAGCATACGCATCTCTGAGTATTGGTGTACATACGTAGAGTCCAAAAACAACTTCGCTGTGTTCGTCATTTTGGCGCGAGCCTGAACATACATCTGCTTAATGTTTAGATCGTAGGCTGCCGCATTCATCTCAAAATTTTCAAACCAATTTTTAACCGGCATGGACTCTCCGTCAAACTCTGGAATGATCTTCGCAAAGCTTTCTGCCGTAATCGAGCAACCGTTGTTTCGCTCCTCCGCTCCAATCTTAATAGCAAGAAGCTGCACTAAATCTTTCAGCGTTCTTGTATTTTCGTCGATCGAGCTGCTTTCAATTAAACCAGCTGCGCCACGTTGCTCTCCACTTGTCCCGACATGATTCTGCATGTTGTTTCTTGCATTCCCACCTTGCTCTCCGCTTGTTGCGACAAGATTCTCCATGTTGTTTCTTGCATTCCCACCTTGCTCTCCGCTTGTTGCGACAAAATTCTGCATGTTGCTTCTTGCATTCCCACATTGCTCTCCGCTTGTTGCGACAAGTTCTTGCATGATTTTAATTTCTTTCGTATTTTCATTTCCACTTATTTCGCAATCGCTTTCCAACGGCGTACTCATTTTAATCTTTTTGTCTGCTGCAGCCACTGACCTTGTGTAATACGGCTGTTTTCCTTTTGAAATTGGAATCCGCGACGGCTCTTGCTTAATTTCCTTCTCACTCACACTCATTCCCCGTTGCTATCTGGCGTCTGACCAACTCTGCTTCTTCGTCTTTTGAGACTTTTCGGGACGGCGTTGAGACTTTTCGGGACAGCGTTGAAACTTCTCGAAACGGCGTTGAGACTTTTCGGGACGGCGTTGAGACTTCTCGGGACGGCGTCACTTGCAATTTTCAGGTTAGGACGAGCCCCCAAATGTAAGATGAGATATACTCAGCTTAGTTTTATTTATTATATTAGAATATGTTTGTTATAGTTAACGATGAATATTACAAATTTAATTTAAGTTTTCTACTTTTGTTTTTTCTGCTTTTCTTCACTCTTCCTCTGGCGTCCGTATCTGCTGACTTCTACTTTTCGAATCCTCTTCTCTCGCTTCTCCTGCTGCTCTCCGCTGTCGCTTCTCTCTTCTGTCGCTCTGCCGTTTCTACTGCTCTCTTCTGTCGCTCTGCTGCTGCTCCGCTGTCGCTTCTCCTGTCTTACTACTTTTTCTGCATCTCTTCTTTATTCTACTCGAGTACTGCTTTTCTTGAGAAGTACCAATACACCGTCTTACATAAATTAGACAAATGAAGCAACAGATCTGAAACTTGGTACACTGTATAGTTATTATATATGCAAGGTCTGAGCAAAATTTTGAATCGATCGGACCACGCCCTCCTTACCGCCCCATAGAAGCCTAAGTCCTTTAGAACAAAAATGTATATAAGTAAAATGAAAATTAATATATAGGTATGTAAATTCGGCAATTATATTACATAAATTTAAATTAAGTATTTTATAATTTTTTGTATACAATAATAAAATATTTAACCACCCATCCCCCTCTGCCACCCTTCTGAACTGACAACTACTAGAGGTCTGCATGAATACAATACTATAATCATATTATATTAATTTTGTGCAAATGTATGTAACAGGCAGAAGGAAGCATTTCCGACCCCATAAAGTATATATATTCTTGATCAGCATCAACAGCCAAGTCAATATAGCCATGTCTGTCTGTCCGTCTGTATGAACGCCTAGATCTCAGCAACTACAAGATCTAGAGCCACCAAATTCGGTATGTAGGTCTGAATGCACGCAGATCAAGATTGTTTCAGATTTAAAAATTTCCCTCCCATTCCCCCGCAAATCAATAAAAACGTTTTGCAGCCACAAATATTACCATAGATCTTTCTTTTTGTGGATAGGCATGCATATGGGCAATTCCACGAGAAGGTCAACCGCAGCAAAAACAGAAAATATGCTCTAAAATTAATATTTTTAACATAGTAACATTAAGAAATGTTCCAATTGATCAAATTTCAAATCCTTTATCATATTCTAAAACAAATTTCGAAATATTCCAAGGCATACTCGAGTAAATGCGATTTTTCATAATTTTTGATGAAAAACATCATAAAAAAGATCATCTTGTGTTTCGTTAAAAACTTCCAAAGCAGAGGAATTATGCTTGGACTTTTGCATTCTATCATCACTGGGAGATTGCAAAGAGTCTAAAGTGACCACATTTATACTTTTCTGATTTACTTAAATAGTAAAAAAAGCATCATGAAAAGTACGATGGAAAAGCATGTCCCGTGCGACATGTCCCGTGCGACATCGATACAAAGTCAATTTAAAAAAGAAGTAAACGATCTTTTTGCTTTAAGACAAAAACATTATTAAGATAAATGATGGCACAACATTTTAAAATTAGACTCATTAAAATATTCCTTTAGGTTTCGCTAAACTTTGATTTTAAACGGTAGGCCGACAAAACGACTTCCATTTTTTGTCCCGTGCGACATCGGTAGTTTTTTGCAATTATCTTGAAAATGAAAAGTTGACCGAACTCAACTTTTTCACCAATAATAGAGCTATGGAAGAGTAATAATTTAAACATACTCGCAAAATTTGAGTTGCTTTAATTGTATCTTTTTTTTTGCTTTAAAAGCGTAAAAGTGTCCCGTGCGACATCATGGAATTGCCCATATATAGAACATTTATCAATGCCGAAAATCTGGTAAAGATCGGGTGAAAAACACAAAAGTTATTTACTTATCAGGGTGCTATCTATTTGGCAGCTAGCAACAGGAGCATCCCAAAAAACAACAACAAAACTGATGAGCGCAAGAAACTAACTCCCGTGCGCAAAAAAGAGAGAGGGGTGATCTCTTTCTCTGCCTTGCACACGCAAGTGCATGAGATGGTGGTGGTTTTGCAAAGAGCGAGTTTGTTTACATTACATTTCTCTAATAGGCAAAAGTCGAGAACAGCTGACTTTTGTTTATCGTTGTCAAAGACATGACAAAGGAGAGGCGTAAAAAGGATGAGAGCAACCAAATGGCTAGAAAGGTACAGAGAGTAGGTCTCAGTCTTATAAATGTATGTACATACATATGTACGTACATATGCAAATACAAACATTCTTATATACTTGCGAAGTATTATGTATGTTCAAATGTATGTTTATTTAAATTTTTAAATGAAACGTTTTATTTATGTATTTAATATACTATGTACCATAGATAGAAATGTAGGCATGTATGGTTACCGATTTTATTTATAATCGGGAGCTAATTCGAGCGGCTATTTATTTTGGTACAGGGTATATAACAGTCGTTCACGAACGACTGTAGCTTTCTACTTGTTTTTTTTTTTTTTGTTTTTGACCTCTAGTAACTACTTAAAGATTCAGATAAAACCAAAATTAATTTAATTAATATATTCAGTTAAGAAAATAATACATACATATTTATTTATGTTTTTCTATTTATATAATTAATTTTTAAATTATTAATTTTCAGCATCTAAATGAAAAGCATAAGTATCGAAAAATTATTGTCTCTTGACACTTCGACAGCTAATCTGTACTTTAAGCGGGAGCGTCTTCCTTCATAGTCTAATCGTGGTCGACCCTTATTATTAGAGGATTCATGACAATAGTCAGATGCTTCAAATTTTACTAGAAAACGTCTGGCAAGAAAACTTTTATGGTGGGCCTTAAACTTTACAACTATTCGAGTGAATTTCTTTAAGCCTACAGTAACATAGGCCACAAAATTCTTGATTTTCTTTTTTAATTTGTCTTCTATGTTTTTTTTTTCTTTTTCCGATTCGTTTCTGCAGAACAAAGTTATAAAGGCTTTCGGTTTTACGTTCATTTGTCAGCCAAATCTCCAGCATTTCGGCATGCTGATGTCTATGTAGTCTAAGAAAAAGTTTATTTTTAGAAAAAGTAGCAAAAAAGATTAATATCATGAGATTATAAATATATTGAAGAATTAAACTGTGATAATAGTTACAACAAATCCACAACAATCCAACATACTTTTTTTTCCACGAAACACGACAATTATTAGGTTAGAATTGCTAAAAAGATGACTTCACAAAAACACATATTAACAGAGATATATCACAAAAAATAAACATAGCATTAAAACACTTATATTTTACTTACCTCCACCGTTATTTTGCATTTTAGATTTTGTAAATCAGTAGGGTAAAGGTGGCAGTTGTGGACACGGGGGTTGTGTACACCCCGGTGTAACTTTTGACACAGGACAGATATATGGATCTGTCAAATGTCATTTGTGCGCTATTGAAGCTCGATTGTTTTGTACCTTATACCAAACGGAACGGACGCGTCTGCTTTGTGTCCCGGAAAAATGAATTTTTTCAGCGTGAAAAAAATCACTAAATTTTTATTGCAGGTTTTTAAAAGTGTCACCGTGTGAAGTGTGTCAATTAAAAAGTTGAGTGCAATAGATTTTTTGACGTGAAATTTAGTTATGTTTAAGATTCCACACCGGGTTTGGACAAAATTTTCACAATAAAAAATGTTTTCATATGATTTTAAAACGACTGCTTGGAGAAGTTGTAGACACTTAAATGTCGGGGGTTGTGGACACCCAATTTTTTGTTTGACAAATCTTAAAATATCGCCGTTGATTGAATTATAAGTACAGCTATATAAGTAAATATATTTTAATGGTGTTTATATTCTTTTCTTCGATGTTTATTGCCAAAAAAATTGACTGCCTAAAACTCCGTTCACTGCAATGATTGTGATCGGCCAGTGCACTTGAAGTGTGCTGACATTCGTGCCAGCTATTTCACATGCGCGAATTGTGATTCTGATTGGGAATGATGTCATGCGTAGTATTTTTTTTTTGCTTTACAAATGAATAAAGTTCCATTTTTTCTTCATTTGATTACGTTTAACTTGATACTTTCCTAATTTTAGCACATTCTATAAAGGTGTCCACAACCCCCCTTAAAATCTGAAATTGGCAAAAAGTACTATTTTACAAAAACTTAAAATTTTTTCATTCAGTGATAGATATTACTGTAATTATGCAAAAACTAGTTAGCTAAGGTCTCTAGCTTTCCATTGATATGCACATGTCCGCATAATATGCTCCAGTTAAAAAGATATCAGCGAAAAACAAAACTATGTCCACAACTGCCACCTTTCTCCTATAGTGTAACATATATATGTAATTGTATTTTGAAATGAGCTTTTCTTTGGCTTGTTACAAATATCAAGTTTATCGATAAATGATCAGCTGACTTTCAGGGCTACCCAAAATACCAGGGCTACAATTTCAGTTGTGAAATTGTTATTTTTAAATGCACTATACATTATTCTAAAGGAATAAAATAATAAAATTTCATAACTCTTAAAAAAAAAATTATTTCTTTCAAAAATTTTGGGCATTGGGACCAGTGTGCACCAACCGTAAACTGGAAGGCCATAATCAATTTTAGATAGCATCAGGGCCCGAGTAATTCCTATTAGTGTGTTTATGTGAATCCTTGAGTATTTAGATAATACAAATTAGATAATATTAAATCTAATCTCAGGTTGTTTTCTTAATTTAATACAATGTTCTTTAAAGATAAGTTTCGAGTCAAAGGTTATGCCCAAAATGGTTAAACTGTTTACATTTTCTATTTTTTTGTTTTTAAAATCTATGTCGGAGAGGCAACATCTGTGTTTACGGCAAATATGAAGCATTTTACATTTTTCTATGGCCAGAGAAGCCCCCGAAGAGGCTCCCCAGGAATCTATATCGCTTAAAATATTTACAAATTTATGTTTAACTATATTTACATTTTTTAGTTTTGTGAAAAGGATAGCGTCAACTGCATATACATATATAAACATGAATATCTTTATGTCTTTTTATGATACAATTAATTTTATCAAAAGCTTTTATAAAAAGCACTACTGACAGTGGGGAGCCTTGTGGGATGCCATTGTAGAGGCTGTGGGTGTTGGAGGTGTAGTTGTTGACCCGAACTCGAAAGGATCGATTGGTCATGAAGGCCTTTATAAGGTTATAAAGCCTCGGACCAACGCAGCAGCGCTCAAGCTGACAAAGCACGGCATGAATCCCCACGCGATCGAAGGCCCTTTCAAAATCCGTCGCCAATATGGAAACATGATTTTTTGATGAAAGAGCATTCGACGCGAAGTGTTGAATCCGCAACAAGGCGTCCATAGTACTGTGTTTTCATTTAAATGCAACTTGGTTTTGTGAGATAAGGTTGTTGCGGGTTATGTACCACATAAGTCTACGGGCTATAATTTTTTTGGTTTTTCCTAAACAGGATAGGAGTTAGATGGGGAAGCTATTAATATCGGCATTTGGTTTGTTGGGTTTGGGTATTGGCATAACATTGGCTGATCTCCAAGTGTGAGAATGTATTCTGGAGTCAAACATTTTATTGTATATGTCTAAAAGTTTAAGTTTGAGGGATTGTGGCATCTCTTTTAGCATAGGATAAGATATCCTGTCTGCACCAGGAGTTTTGCCCTTTGCCATTGTCAATGTATTTTTGATATCGCCTAGGGTGAAATTTGCATATAAACTAATGCTATGCGTTGACAGTGTAGTGGGATTGTAGGATCGGGATAAATAGGCTTCTTTTTTCTGAAAATATTGGGCTGAACATTTCGGCAATCCTCTGAGCACCTGTTAAGGTACCTGATTCGCATGTCAAAAATCGAAATGGTTGTGGTGGCACACCAGAGTGTTATTCCACCAAGGAACTACTGCTTTACGCACGACTCTTTTGGTTTGGGGTATACTGCAGTTAGCCGCAGTCCTGATCCCTTTTGTAATTTGTGCAACTTGGTGGCTTAAACAACCTGTCTTCCAGTTCCCAGCTGTTTGCTCGCACTTTATTTTGTATGCGTCTCAATTTGCTAAGTTAAGATTTAAGATACGCCAAGATTGCCCAGCTGCACCTATGCGCTATTTGTGGCGTGATCAATGAGAGGTCTACGTGGGTAAGGGAGTTGTGAGTGGATAAGTGTGTGGGAGATCTATTGTTAAGGACTATAAGACCTAGTTCCGCTATTAACGACTCAATTTTTCTGCCTCTTGTGTTGGAGTCCTAAGAGGACTCCACGAGTTAAAGTCCCCTAGCACTATGTACGGCTGCCGTACGCTTTCCAAGATGTCAGCTAAATCGAATGTTGTAAAACCTTGATTAGGAGGAATGTAAACATTCATAATTTGAAAGGCAAAGCTTAAATTTAGCTTCAAAACAGAGCACAGTATGTTGGAGTTAATGAGGCGGTGAGTGTGTGGAATGTTCTGTTTAATAAGGACACCGATTCCTTGCTTGGCACCGATGTTGTGTGGTAAATTGTGGAAATATCCGATATAGCCCTTGGGCCATATAAAATTTTTGAAGTTGAATGGCAAGTTTGTTTCTTGCAAACATAATATGTCGGGTGATTGTTCATTTATTAGAAGTCTAAGTTCATTGTATAGTAATTGTTAAAAATTCCGTTGATATTTCATTGTAATATCTTGAGTGGCATGAGCTAATTTATATGAAATATAAATAGTACTTTATTTGTAATGGAATGAAATCAATGAAAAGACTGGACTAGTCGAGTGCTTCCATTGGTGAGTCTGAGTCGGATGAGAGGTTTGAGCAAGGGTCGTTAGCATAGATTGTTTCGTTTGAGTAAGGCTGAGATTCTGGTACAATAATTTGGTTAGCTTCTTCGATGAGACCTTTAATTGCTAAAAAGCGTGGAAGATCAGTTGAGTAGGTAAATGACTTCGGGTCTTGTTTGTCATATTCACATAGCCAATACATAAGAATATGCTGAGTATCAGATCCCACAAAATCCAAATTTAAGAATATGCTGAATATCAGATCCCACAAAATCCAAATCTAATATAGTGACAATTCACAGAGCCAGTACATGAGAATATCCTGAATATCAGATCCCACGATATAAACATTCACACCTGGAGTAAGCGATGCCGCTCTCCCTACACACAATTATTTGTTATTGTATACAAACACATAACACAAGCGGGAGAGCTTGCTTCCGTCCCGAATAAATGTAAACAAAGGGCCTCATAAAAAATAATTTTGTCACCAGAATCAGTCTTAAGCTAAGAGTTAATCAATAAAGTACTTATTCAACTATTACTTCGCTGATCTTTTTATTTGATTATATCGACCCTCAGCGTTGTCTTTAGTCCACGGGACGAGACATTTAAACTCATCTTTAAAACATTTTACAATATATGCAGCAAAAAAATCGCATATGCGTCACGGAAATTCGTGTTCTGGGGATCAAAATAAGCAACTTTGACCAAAGAACCATACCTCTAAAATGAATTCCGATATTCCCCTTTTTGATGCGTAGGGAAATCTCGTTTGATCCGTAGGGAAATTCCGTTTTGACCCACTAAGACCCATTTAGAGAGCCCCAATCGAGTCCAAATGTAAGACCGACCCCCACTAATTTTCGATGGCCGATTCACTTATGATAGTGGCATACCCCCTAGACCCCCCTGGCGGTCCACCATACAAAAATCTTAAAAAATCGACGTTTTTCGCACTTTGCATGAAAAAAAAACTATGAAATGCCTAATTTAGCGAAGAAAAATTTATTTTGCCAAAACATACTTATGTAAATGAAAAAATTAATTGAAACACGTATAGATTTTTATGGGTTTTCTCCTACATTTGTAAATGAAAAAAATGAATGGAAAATTTACATTTTTTTTAAAACCCGCCATGTATAATTCGAAACTTACTGCAGATGGCGTTTGCAAACGGCGTTCTTCTGAACACAAGACCGTACATCACTTAGTACAGTCATTAGTATCATCGAGCTAAGACTAGTGGTATATGGGTTCCTCTGGTGTTCAAATAAAAAATCACGTTTTGTGAAAAACAAGAAAAAATTGTACATTCTCTCTGGCTCAGCAAGACCGCTAGATTATTGTGATTATATGTGACAACGGAAAAGCTATCTAAAAATTGAAGAACTCTGGTTGAATTTATAAATAAATGTAATGTACCAATGTACTTTAATACCAAGTATTACAGCTCTACCGTCTACGGTAGTGCATTATTATTCAGGTACATCCATTGGTTAGGATTTCTAGAACTCCTTTGCGAAATATTGTCAACAGAGTAATTAAAGATAATTAATATTTTGTGCATTCGGAAAATATCTTATCAATGTTGTTTGATGATAGGAAAGAAATGCGCGACTCTGCTATCAATAAAATTCTGCGTTCTCGATCCAATGTTGAAGACCCAACAAAACTTAGAGTTTCTAAAAAACAGATATAAACTTTCATTGCACGAATTACACGGAAATTATCAATTTGAATAATATAAATAACGTATTTGAACCTCCATTTACGCGAAACATTTCGTACGATACATTGAAAGAATTTTTTTTTATTTATTTATTTAACAAAATTAAATCTAGTATATAATACTAAACCTACTAAATTTAATGAGTACTGGCTACGGGGGCCTTCGACTCGAAACTTTTGCGTTATCTATATATATAAAATGCTTTGTCCTCACTGACTGACTGACTGATATATCACAGCCATGGCCAAACCACATGTGTTAGAGACTTGAAGTTTTTTTTAAAAATCAGAAAACAAATTTCCAGATTCGTATGGGTATTTTAATTTTCTAATTCCACCTGCAACCTATTTAAAAAAATAAAAAACATAAATTTAAATTGCATTAAATGCAAGATCGCTAAGCAAGCATTGAAAACGTTCTAAAAATGTTCCAATATTTACTGCTTAAATAATTTGTAAGCACAAGAAGCGAAGTCGAAACCTCTACCTCTTTGGTGGTGTAGAAATGAGGAATAATTAAAATAGTAATATTTATTATTAACCTTTTAACATTTTTTAATTACGATATTGTTAATTTAATACGAAATTTTAAGTGTGAATCCGATCAAAGCGAGGATGCAATACTGGGCCCTCTAGTTACTTATATAATAAGATGAGCTTTTTGGACAAATTTGTAAATTTTTTTGATATTTTCAAATGAGGGGTTATTTAAACAATTTGAGGGACTATCTGTACCAAATAATATAGATCTAATTTTGTGCAATCTGCTGCAGGCGTCTAGAATATGGTCGACGGTGAGCTCGTCGCCGCATAGTTAGCATGTTGGTCGCGCCGTTCCCGTCAGTATGTGTTGATGTGTGGATTGGGTGTGTCCGATGCGTCACGCATTCCCGTTTATGTACGTTCGGTGGTGGCTTGAACATGTTGCAATTTGGGTTTATAATCTGGTACCTGTGCATGAAGAGTGCCCATTCGGAGAGATCCTTTTCTTTGAGGTAAAGCTGAATTCGTCTTTGTATATCCTTGCAGTTTAACGGAGTGAAAAGGATTGATGGTGTATGTCTCAACCGACAGTAAGGTGATTTTTGTTGGATGAGAAATTAGAATGTGTCCTTTTTAGCAGCATTGTAGATCTGGAAGTTTATATTTGGCTTTTTGGAAACCCAGTGTGCTGGCGATTTGAAGGAACTCCTGGGCTTAGGCAGGAGGAGGTCAAGTAGCTTGATGTAGTTGGCGCAACGTCTTAAATTTGATATGCATTTGTATTTTCGCTTTTGTTTGAAAATTGTGGATCTTTCCATAAAAGAAGGTTGTCTGTTGAATGTAGCTTGGGAATGAGCTGCATGGTCATTCCTTCTCTCCGAGAAAGAATGCTCGGTAGGCCAGACTCGGCTTATATGCAAGCGGTGGGAGAGGTGGGAAAGGCGTTTATAGCACGTCGGATTGCGCCATGGTATGGAGCATGCAGCTTACTTAGATGGGATTTGACACACCACACACTGGTCCCAATGCCCAAAATTGTTGCATAAATGTAAGATGAGATATACTCAGCTTAGTTTTATTTATTATATTAGAATATGTTTGTTATAGTTAACGATGAATATTACAAATTTAATTTAAGTTTTCTACTTTTGTTTTTTCTGCTTTTCTTCACTCTTCCTCTGGCGTCCGTATCTGCTGACTTCTACTCTTCGAATCCCCTTCTCTCGCTTCTCCTGCTGCTCTCCGCTGTCGCTTCTCTCTTCTGTCGCTCTGCTGCTGCTCCGCTGTCGCTTCTCTCTTCTGTCGCTCTGCCGTTTCTACTGCTCTCTTCTGTCGCTCTGCTGCTGCTCCGCTGTCGCTTCTCCTGTCTTACTACTTTTTCTGCATCTCTTCTTTATTCTACTCGAGTACTGCTTTTCTTGAGAAGTACCAATACACCGTCTTACATTCGGCCATTCCTGACTATTCATCTGTCCCAGATGACCAATCATCCTCATTGTCCTGGACATACCTCCACAACTTCATGTAATCACAACTTGTGGAAGTCTTACATGGGCCTTCAAAATCTGCTGCCTTTCGAACTTCGTATCTGCCGTTCCTCTTGACAGTTGAAACTTCGTACGGTCCCATATATTCTCCAGCCAACTTCTTTCCCGCAACAAATTGTGTCCGGCGTATAGCGACTAGGTCTCCTACTTTATATGCGACTTCCGGTTTCCGCTTAAGGTCAAAATTCTTTTTATAAGATTCCTGTGCGCGTTGAATCTCGATCTTTGCATCCTTTCTCAGTTGCTGCCGTTGCTCGTCAAAATTCAAATACATCTCCTCCTCCAAAAGCTGTAGAATACGATCTCTTGGCTTACTGTTCATCTGCACTCCGAATAGCAGCTCAAATGGTGACTTCTTGGTTGATGCATGTACGTGTGAATTGACCGCTCTCTGCACGTCTGGCACTGCCTTAAACCACTTGGCTGGTTCATCCGCCGACATCTTTGAAATAATCGACAAAATTGTGCGATTCACCCTTTCAACTTGTCCATTTCCACGTGGGACTCCTGTTGTACTCCAAACGTGCTCGATTCCGTTTTCCTTCATATGTTCAGCAAACAAGTTGGCTGTGAAAGCGGAGCCTTGGTCCGAAACCGTCCTCACGGGGTTGCCAAAAACTTCTGACCAAATCTTCAACTTCTTCAGTGTCTCCTCACAGCTTGTAGTTTTCGTTGGGAACAGCCATATAAACTTTGTAAATGAATTCACCATCGCAAATATGTACTTGTACTGTTTTCCCGTAGCATCCATGGGGCCCAAGTGATCAACGTGCAGCGTATGAAGGGGTTGATCACCTTTATCAATACAGCTTAAGAATCCTTCCTTCTTGCCAAGTTTCTTGTTGAAAATAATGGATCTCACACAGTTGTATACTACCTGCTGAACCTTCTGTTCTAAGTGAGGAATCCAATACAATTGTTGAACAGCATGAACAGTTTTCTGCCCACATGCTTCAACCGTTCCCCAGGGCGATGTTCCACTGCAAACTCGAAATCCTGCAGGTAAACAGTCCACTGCGTGACTGCCCTCGGCTCGCTATCTGTAGGGTTTGCTTAAAAGAAGAGCAATCCGTAACCAGCTTAAACGGCGATCCCAGCAGATAATGTCTAAATTTCTTCACCGCTAGATAAACGGCCTTTGCTTCTAGGATATAACTGTGCTGGCGGGACTCAGCTTCTGACGTCTTCATACTCCAATATTGTATTGGGTGGAGTCTGCCATCGAACCACTGCATTAAAACCGCTGCGATTTTCTTTTTCCTCCATACAAATCGACCCGCCCTAATAAATATATATATAATTACACGTTCGTATTATTCGTAAGTCAAAAAAATATAATTTTTTTTAACCGAATATTACAATTGTTTAGTGAAGAACACCGACCGCTTAGTATTGGGTCTCAAACTGAACTCGATTTATTGATCTGGTTTGATTGACGTTTAAGCCTCGGTTTCGAGCTTTTCGAATATGGACTTTGGACTCTAATGGTTCTGAAGAGATAAAGGGGTTAAAAGGCGATAAAGAGTCTTTTGGAGTTGCCGACTTTCGGTGATCTTTGCCTCTCTTAATTTCTGGCACTCTTGAGATTATTTTAATTATGTTTACAATAATCGGTATGTCGATTTTTGGGTTATCGAGTCCGAGCTCTGAACGTGGGAATGTGACAATGGGGCGAGGGCTTAGGCAATGATTTGTTTTAAACAATGGATGTTTAGTCTACTAGAAGGGGACTTGTCTTATCAAAAGTTTCAATTGCATCCTTTGTTCAATTTTGGGGTTTTTCCACTTGGCCTTGAGTCCGTGGATTGGGTGACAGTTTATTCTTATCTGTATCTATTGGGGTACATGTAGGAGAGTGTGGGGTGTATGTGTGGGATGTATTGATCACAATTGGGAAGTGTAGGGTAGTGTTATGTGGGCATGTTCTTAAGTCTAAGGGACTTATGGATATGTCACTATATATACAGACAGTAAAATTTCGTAAAAGATATACAGAATGACTTCCGGCATTTTAAATAAATTTACGATGACCTGTGACCGTCTGACTCACTTCGAGTCCAGAGTCTGCAATCCAGCAGCACCAAGTCCATCCAAGTACACGTGCCAAATTCATCTCGACCAAGTCCGAGCGCTATGGGATAAGGTCGAGAAAGAGTACGAAGCTTGTTCAGAGCAAATTTCAGTTGGCTTAGAGGGCACGGGGGACACCTTACCTACTCTAAAGGCAAAATACGAGTATGCCTATTTTATTTACGAAAGGTGTGCCGCAAAGCTCATGGAACAGATCGAAACGATCGCTTCTACAACAGCTCAAGTCCAACCCGTTCCGCCCCAAAATTCCTATCCGTCTGGCTGTCAGCTTCCTCCGTGCGAAACAGAAGTTTTCTCGGGCGATTACATTCGCTGGCCGACTTTCCGAGACCTTTTCACAGCGGTCTATATAGACAATCCTGCGCTGACCCCTGTTGAAAAGTTGTTCTATCTAAATGCCAAGACTAGTGGTGAAGCTCATTCCGTAGTTTCCAATTCGCCACTCACCAACGATGGTTTCCGCTCAGCCTGGAAAAACCTATCTGAGCGTTTCGAAAATAAACGAGCGCTGGTGAACAGCCAACTGAAAAAGCTATTAAACATGCAGTCCGTCGCACAAGAATCTTCGGCAGCCTTGAAGGAGCTGCAAAATACAATCCAGAACTGCCTCACATCTCTAAATTTGTCCGGCCTTCCTACGGATAATTGGGATTGTCTCCTGGTTTATTTGTGTTCTACGAAACTTCCAAAACTGACGCTCTCACTATGGGAGCAGTCCTTAACAAATAAAACCGAAATTCCAACGTGGCAAGAACTTGATTCATTCCTGACTGAGCGCCATAGAACTCTAGAAACTATAGATTCTATCCAACCTCCTAAGTTGGGCCTCCATCCGTCAGAAACGACACCCTCCGACGTGTCGCCACGAATACTGAAATCCTTCAGTACGAGGATCGTTCCGATATCCAAAAGATGCGATGTATGTTCCAAAGAGAACCATCCAGTGCGTTTATGTCCACGCTTCCTTCAGATGACGATAGAGGATCGTACATCTTATATCCAGAAGAAGCGGTTGTGCTTAAATTGCTTTGCAAGCGGTCATCAACTCCGTAATTGCACAAGCGCCCACAAGTGCTTCAAGTGTCACGGTCGGCATCACACTTTGTTGCATCCAAGCAACTGCTCCTCCAGTGAACCGACTGCTCCTGATACTGCTTCTGCTCCGATCCAAAGGATTTCCTCGTTCTCCACACGAGTGACTACCGCTCCCGATTCCTCCAATTACTGGGTTCCATACGACGATGTGAAATGCAGACGTTCCCGAGGTATTTTATCCTACCCATGCCGAGTCTGCCAAGGGAACCATCCTCTTCGGAAGTGCCACCGTTTTCTTCGGCTTAGCGCTGAGAAACGGCTCCGAGCAGTCATCGAGAAGAAGTACTGCGTCAACTGCCTGGCCCACCATCATTCCACGGGATCTTGCCGCAGTGACGACCGATGCCAGTCGTGTGGCCAGGATCACCACACACTTCTACATGTCCACGAGCGCTCAGCGTATCCAACGCTTTCCCGAGCAAAGGCCTCCTATATTCCTACACCGTATCCTCGCTAGGGGGCCTCGAAGGCGTTCTTATATTTTTTGCTGCGTATCCTCGCAAGGGGGGAGAATGTTCACGCCAGAAGGGCGTTTATTTTCCGGAGGCAGTGTGATCCCGTACACTCGCTCTCTCTCTCCCTCTTCCACTGCACTTTCGTGCATAGAGCTGCTAATCCGCTCTCCCCAAGTTAGTTTTAAGGTTCTTCTTGTTAGTACTAATTTACGATTCCATCAATAAAGACCTCAAACGCACGTCGCGTAATACCCCGAAGTTCTACCGTGTTTTTCTTATCGAGTGCATTTCAGGTTAAAGCCATCCCCCTCCGAACAATAGTTAAGACAAATACTTGGAAATAAAAATAAAATTAAATTAAAAAAAAAAATAAATAAATAAAAAAATATTTAAACATGTGTTTAATTAATTATAAAATTTGGGATTCATCATCCAACTGTCCTCAGTTTTTGGAAAATTGAGCCAGCGCACAAGAGCTCTATTACCTCTTCTTTTCAATACTTTTTCCACTAGGTATTCATCAGGAAAACGAGTTTTTTTCAGTTCTTCCTTATAAACCCCCCCCTCCATAATAAGGTTACCCTTTAAATCTTCATGTAACAGGATAAGTATTTTTTACTTTGATAATTCTAAAGATTTCTGTGTTCCAATTTGCTGTATAAGATTTTTCAAATATTCCTTTATAATTACTAATACGTACATTATTTCCAATCTTTAATTTGCTTCCTGTAAATAGTTTTTTGTTATTATATACATACAGTATCCAAAATATGTTTCTCATTCCTGATATTCACACTAATAGGGGCCATTTTTATTGTTCTATGTCTTGTATTGTTATAAACGGAAATAAGACATTTATAGATATCAATCCACTCGTATGTTCCATTAAAACTGAATTCTCTCCACATGAGTTCTTTTAATGTTCTATTAAATCGTTCAACAATTGAAGCCTTTAGTGCACTAAATGTTGAATAATGATTAATTTTATAACGCTTCATTAATGCATTAAATTGGGTGTTAAAGAACTTTTTCCCATCATCTGTTTGAAGATTTGTGGGGACTCTACCACCATTCTTAAATACTTTTTCCATAGCCTCAGTAACATCTCTTGCACTTTTTGTTTTAATCGCTTCACCCCAAGCAAATTTGGAAAATGTGTCGATTACAGTTAGCACCCTGTAGTACTGCTGGTGGCAATAGACCATGTTGCACTACTTACTCCACTAGCCCATACATGACTGGTTCGGTAGGTAGCCCTATGGTAAACGAGCGTCGAACCACCAAACTAATTTCTTTGCTAGTTACCATATGGGTACCTACTAGATTAACCCTTTGGTAAACGAGCGTCGAACCACCTAACTAAATTCATTCCTAGTTACCATATGGGTACCTACCGGATTGACCCACAGGTAAACGAACTTCGAACCACCTCGTCCGCTTTGACTTATTCCAGATTCTGCCGCCTGGTGCGCTTTACATTCCCTTTACAGGAACCTCTCCCCATTAAACCTTGGTGGCGCTATATTTATACGTTATATGTATATTTAATATTTTTAATTGAAGTAGCAAGCACCATCTGTCGGACATCCCCTGTAATTTTAGGGGGAAATTTAAGGTGGTTTTTAAAAATTCTAAAGTTAAACAAAATATGTGAATCAAGTACCGTTTGTTTTGATTGTCATTAAGTATAGTGCTTGAACAAATTCGAAAATCATTTGCAGTTGTTCAACGTGCTCAAAGTGTAAAGGTGTGGAAAGAAATTAAAAAAAAAAATTGTGACGGTGGTAAGATAAATTAATTTATTAAAATGTTCAGTGAAAGGCACAATTTTTTTTTTTTTATAAATTTAATTAAGATCAACGTAAATATGCCAGTCAGTCCGAAGAGAAAAATAAAGCGACTGGAGTTTGAAAACACCCGTAAGTCAAAATATAATTATACATATTTAAAAAATTAAACTAATTAAAACTCCAATTTCATAACAAAAATGTAGCAACTGTGGATCCTCCGGTTCCAACAAAGGCCTAGAACAAAAAATTGCGGAACTCACTGAACAAGTTCGGTCTTCACGTGATAAATGCTCTGCAATAAATTGATATTAAAATATAAATATTTACAAAATAGTTTTTCAGCGGAGACAAAAACGATGAATGAAAAATTTGACGATCTTTTGCAGGAATGATTTTTTTTTAATTTGTTGAAAAATATAACATTAAATAAATATATTAAATCTAGCATGTGTACTCTTTTTACTAACCCTATTATGGGTACCAATGTAGGTAATCTAGTCATGGGTACTCTTTTCACCAACCCTTACATGGGTACTTTTTCCACCAGCACTGAGGTGGGTACCACTGTAGGTACTCTAGTCATGGGTACTTTTTTCACTAACCCTTAGATGGGTACCAATGTAAGTACTCTAGTCATGGGTACTTTTTTCACTAACCCTTACATGGGTACCAATGTATGTAATCTAGACATGGGTACTCATTTCACTAACCCTATCATGGGTAGCCTTTTCACCAACCTTATTGTAATCGATGTGGTGGCGATTGACCCTATATGCGGACATTTCATACAAAAGTGGAAATGATAAAACACATTGCTTAGGGTTAGTAAAGTAAGTAGAGGTAGTCTGTTTGTAAGTACTTATTTCACCACCTACGAACTAGTGCGCAGTTCTACTGGGCAGGTAGCGATTCCCGTTATTTGAGGTTGAATATTTTCCCATTTCCACTAAGTCAACTTGAAATAAATTATCAATTCCCTTCATAATTACCCTACGACGCAAAAAAATGTTTACGCGATGGAGCGTGTAATTCATTAATAATACCCCGTCTACTCATATTTAAGTAATAACTTTTTATTAATTCGTTTTAATATTGTGAAGACTAATAAATTATTTTAAAAACCTATTTTTTTCTATAATGCTTAAGATAACAACCTCAAGTCGGTCCAATCGATCTTCAATATCCACTGTTTTAATATCAGGTAAAGACACAATTAATTCATTTCGATGTGAAATAATTGAATCCCTTAGTCTCTCTATAGATTGATCAACCTAGTATTTAGTAGCTTTTTCGTCAGATTCTTTTCCATTTTTCAAGCCCTGAATACTAAAATTTCCCGATGTATCAACATCAATAGCCTCTAGCCCATCAAAGCTTTGACCGATTTCTTCTCGATATTTGATATTCAATGATGATAAAGATATTGTCAACTCGTGAATGGCTTTATCAACATATTCTTTAACTACGCTATCTCCATTTTCCTTTGGAAAGCCAGCATTTTTTAAACGCCTTCTTTGTAAATTAAAATTTTCATTGCTGTCTAAGTAAAGTCCTGGTGCAGTTTTATCATATCGTTTAAGGTGATTAGAGCTCTGCTTTTCATGTAAATAGCGTCCAAACTTGTCAACAGACATTATGTTAATAACCTTATTTTATTATTAATCTCTAAATATATACTATATTAATGTATTTTTGTGCCTCTCTCAATTTTTCAATTATAGATGTAATTTCATTTGAATGGGACATATTTCTGTAAATGGGACATAATAGCTGTAATCGTTGGACTAATTCATTCGGATTGTCCCAGTATACAAAGTTTGGTTTACTCATCTCAAGGCTCATGAATCCAGTCCCTGTTATCATTTTTTTACTTTGTTTTGGTGTAGATTCGGCAATCGGAGATTTAGCTAATAGCGGCTTAATAATTTCCGAATACTTCAATGCCCTTGTTAATTTCACCTGTCCATTTGGAAGAAAGTTTCTTCGATAGACATTCGTTTATACTAAAATTTGTCAATAAATTTCCAATTCATCAGAGTTATAGTTTTGTGGTATGTGATGACATATTAAAGAATATAGACCATTTGTAAGCTGCCAGTTTTCACCATCTTCAAATTCTATTCTATTGTTGGAAACACTTATATGACTACTCCCAAGCATTAATTGACCATCTCCATTTTTTCTAGGACCATATGTCTTATCCAAAACCCCTTCTTGGGCCAGTTCACTAATGTTGAAATTTTTTGAAGTCTCCTCCGATATTGACGGGATGTGTGAAAAGGTTGTTGACTTGTAATCACAGCTGATGTGGTAGGAGCGAAAGAGTCCTCCTTATGCCTCTCATCCTCGCCCTCCTTCTCCTCCTTCTCTATAGCTGATTGAGAATAGAATATATCGTCATCATCGTCATGATCATAATCATTCCCGCAACCATATGATTTGTGGACATCATTATATTTAGGAGTCGAGCTTTGATTACACAGGCCGACAAAATTTTGACCCAGAAACCAGTATATACTTTTCCGAAGATTTTCGGTGCGCTAAATCCGAATCCGAGGTCGAAATTTCCGAAATTTCGGCCCATCAAATTGTGGGAAAACTAATGTGATGTTAAGCCTGATTGAAAATCCAAATGGTCTCAAATTTGAAAATATTTATGTGTTTTCGAAAAGCTTATTTCAACCTAAATATGAGTATTTAGAAAAACTTATCAAGCCAATACGAGGAATGAGATATTACACATTTTCATCAAATGACAGCATTATATCACCACAAGAAGCAAAAAATAATTCTATTATGATCCTCGACGATATTCCTGCTTCGACGAAGCAGGACAATATTAAAAGCTTTTTCTCTTTCGGAAGACATATAAACATATTCATTCTACTTATCTCAAACGTATTCACATGTAGCCAAGCATTTAGTACGAGATAACTTTATAGTGGTTTTCAACCAGGACATATTAAACATGCGAAACATTTATAGAGATCATGTATGTGGTGATATGACATTTGATACATTTATGAATATTACAAGAAAGTGTTGGGAGACCAAGTTTGGATTTATCTTAATTTCTAAAGATGATGAAATTAATTCTGGAAGATATCGAAAAGGATTTGATCAATTTATTATATTATAATATTTATATAACTATGCTATGATAATGATTATTAGAACAGTTCAAAATTAAGCTTCATAATGAGTACATCGTTAACAATTGCATTAACTGGAAATACTTCAGTTATAAGCGAAAACTTTTTCCCACAGATTGAACTGAAACGGAATTATGAATGTGCTCTTATTGATTTCTATACATTTAATTCAATCCCAAATGTTGATACGAAAAACAATCTTTTTCATATTGGGAATAAAATTATTGAAATAACAGTAGGCTCATATGAGTTTGATGATATTATTAAATATATATATAATAAGCTTAAAGAGTTTCAACTTCATGACAGTGTTAAAATTGAATGAAATAATAATACATTTCAAGTTCATGTTATTACGAAAAATGAAACTATATATTTTAATCATGATCGATCAATTGGTCAGCTATTTGAATTTAATAAACAAAAATTACGACCACATAATGACGAAATTTACAAATCGGATAATCCTATAAATATTTTAAATGTAAATTCCATTAGATTGGAATGCAACATTATTAGCGGATCATATGTCGGTAATAGATCAAGTCATGTATTACATGAGTTTGGAATAAATGTACCGCCTGGATATAAAATGAATATCACACCAGGAAACCTGATTTATTTGCCTGTGAACACCAGACAAATAAGTACTATTACGCATTACAGATCAGATCGGAGATTTATTTAATTTGCGAGGGGAAACTGTAAAAATTCGTTTACACTTACGATCAGTAGAATGATAATCTATAATAAAAAGCCTGCCCTTCGCACCCTTATCAGCATTACAAAATCGAAAGCTGAAGTAAAAACATCATCACCGTCATCATTATCATCTGAAGGAGCTTCTCACAAGCGAACTCCTCTTACATTAAAAAATAAATTGATTTTAAAATCACTTGGATTTAATATAAAAAAGTAGTTTCAAATGAATGCAATTTTTCACGTTCTTGATAAACCAATTAATGATGAAACTATCATTAAAAAGGAATACCACACTTATTATCCATATCAACGAAACTTCAAGACAAATGATGAAGTTCGTATCACAATACAAAACCAAGATTTATATGTCCTTCCATGTGAAAGCTTTCTCCACTTTGAAGGAACTCTTAGCCAAATTATTGATAAAAATACAGGAGCAGGCAGTACAAATGGTGTTGATGGTTTGCTCAAAAATAATTGCATGGCCAATTTTTTGGATGAAATAAGATATGATTTAAGGGAAGGTTTCCCTCATTATGGACGAAAATAAAGCAAAGTTTGTATTTTTGTTGTAGGACAATGAAAAAGCGTACGAACTTTTGGTTTTGATGATTTTATTCGTTTATTATCAGATAATTTGAAAAAGTAAAAAAGTTAAAAAAATTCAAAATGGCGGCTACAAGATGCACATTCCCGTGGGCCCATGCTCTCGAAACATGGTGTCCTAATAAAAATTCTGCCGCTTCTTGTATTGGACTGAAATCAAAAATCGTTGTTATTACTTAAAGATAATGATATTCTGTAGGCCCGGTAGCAAAATTGTTGGAATTCGTGCAAAATTCATTGAATGATGAACATTGGAACTAAAAGTTTAAATTTTTCTTGTTTTTTTCCATTTCAACAACGTTAAAAAAATAGTAAAAAACAATTTTGATACGTGATGTTGCTACGGGACCTACGAAAAAGCATTCACTTCCAAACAGTTTTTAGATGGAGAGAATCGGATCAATAGATCAGGTCTGAGAGTTTTTGTTAGATCGGAAAACGTGGTTTCGAGATAAACGCGTTTGAAGTTTTGCTTCAGTACCTGTTTTAAGGTGTAGGTGCTCCCTTTTTTAAGGTGTAGGTTCCGTAATTCTTAAGATAACCAATTGAAATTTTGGGAGCGGACTCTAGAAACATATATCAATCCAAAAATGCAAAAAACAAAATTCGATTTTTTGGTCCAAAATGAGGGAAACCTTCCCTTAAATGGATGTGAACTTGATAGGACACACTTCACTGGTATTACATCAACACTCAAGAACTATCTCTCCATCGGACAACATGAGGGTCATCATTATCTCAATGCTGGGTGGGGGGGATTAGAGAACATCAGGTACAAAAGTTGTATTAAATTTTAAACATGATATCATTCTGCAACTAGCTAAAAATACTGATGATATGTACGTTAAAACAGTTGATGGAAAAACGCATAATATCGCCATACATAACATTAGCTGGAAAGTACCTCATATAGTTCCAAGCGATACCGCAAAAATTAAAATGTATAATGTTGTTAAAAGCGGTGATAGTTTTCCACTATCATTTCGTAGTTGGGAAATGCATATTAATCCTACACTAGTACAAGGAACGCAACACGTATGGAATGTGAAACTGGCTGGAAATAGGGAACGACCACGCTTTGCTATCATAGCATTTACATTAAATGGAGAATTAATTTCAAATAATTTGAGAAATTTAAAGGTTCATTTAAATTCTGACGTTTACCCCTATTAGGATTTAAATATTAAATATGATGAAAATCGATTTGCTGTCTTGTATGACATGTATGCAAGATTTCAAGAAAGTGATTACAATAGAGAATCTTGTCCACTTCTATCACCAACGGAATTTAAGACCAAAGCGCCAATTGTTGTTATTGACCTATCCTATCAAAATGAGTCTGACAAGTCTGGACCAATTGATGTTAAAATTTCACTGAACTAACTAGTGCAAGTGAAATGAATACAAAGGTATATTCCCTTCATGATCGTCTAGTCGAATACACACCTTTGACTGGCTTAACTCAACTAAGAAGTTGTAATACATTTCTTCAATCAATTTTTGGAAATCGTTGCAAGCAGGCGTCTACGGAATAAAAATATAAAACAAAAAAAATGTTTGCGGACAACGGAAGGAATCTTACATCCAATATGGAAATCATTCAACTTATTCAAAATCGTTCTACTCCCACATAGAGCGGACGTGGTCTCGCGCGAGCTCCGGGAAAACAATTTAAAATAGTGGATGAAATAGTGAAAACTTAAAGAATATTATACTGGAGTAGTCCAAACAGTGCGAAAAGACGCTATCAATTAAAAAAAAACAAAGAAAAATATAATCATAACTAGTGTTATGATTAATATAAGTGCTTATTTAATTTAAACAAATAAGTGCCACGCATAACAAGCTCGAAAAATGAGCAGCGATCAAAAGAATGAGCGTAGAAGCTCCGTTAACCCAATAAATGCTACTCTTATTTCTCAACTCGCGATATAGATCAAAATCAGAAGTGGACAAAGAGCAACTCGAATCTACTGACCGTCGACAGCAAGAGAGCCAGCTTTTGCTCACCCTCTCTGCTTACCCCAACTACCGCATCATGGAGTTACCAATGCCAAACCCCACCACCGCCGGCTTCTCCGAATGAAGCTCCAACAACAAGCAGTGCTACAATTTCTTCAGTCGCAGAACTTCTACACCTATCAACTAAAAAGCAGCAAGGGACTGCAAGTTGTGCTAAAAGAAATAGAACCTGACGTCACCCCCTCTGAAATTCAAGAAGCCCTTAAGGCTAAGGGCTTCTGTGCCAAAAATGTTAGCAATATTGTTAAAAGAAACAAAAAACCGCAACCACTTTTCAAGGTCGAGCTCGAACCAGACAGCGAAGCATTAAAGAAAAACGAGGTTCACCCGATCTACAAGCTGCAGCTCTTACTGCATCGAAGAATCACCGTGGAAGAACCCCACAAACGCAACGGCCCTGTTCAATGCACAAACTGCCAAGAGTATGAACACACCAAGACATACTGCACACTTCGGACGGTCTGCGTAGTCTGCGGAGACTTCCATAACTCCGTAAACTGCCCCGAAAACAAAGTAGACCCCCAAATGAAAAAAATGTGGCAACTGTGGAGGAAACCATACGGCAAACTACAGAGGCTGTGCGGTCTACAAGGAGCTGAAGAGTCGCATGCGACGAGCGACAGCTACGCACCAACAACATACGCAAAATGTGTATTACAACTCAAAAAGTACGCCAGACGTATTTTTCGCCAAGGCAGCCAGATCATCATTTGGGCAGCTAAACACAACCAAGGGAATCTCCTACGCCGAAGCACTAAGAACAGGCATGGAAAATCCTCCCCAGCCTCACTCAGAAAATGCTCAGCAGATTCCAGGGCAGCCGCAAAGCAAATTGGAGTCTATGATGTTCACCATGCAACAAAGTATGATGGAACTTATGTCATTCATGAAAACAACCATGCAAACCCTTGTTCAGAACCAGAACATGGTAATTCAGTTGCTTGTAGCACAACAGTCCAAATAATAAATGACTAACCTACGTATATCCATGTGGAATGCCAACGGCATTTCACGGCATAAACTTGAAATAACTCAATTCCTAAACGTAAATCACATCGGCGCCATGCTGCTGGTTGAAACGCACCTCACAGGGAGATATAACCCATATAAGAGGTTATACCTTTTACCGCACAGATCATCCGGATGGCAAGACCCACGGCGGAACGGGCATCTTAATCAGAGAACGCATCAAACACCACTTTCATCAACGGTTTGCAACAAATTACCTGCAAGCCACGTCCATAAAAGTGCATTCAGGAAACGGCAACCTTTGTGTTGCCGCTGTCTACTGCCCACCTCGATTTACTATCTCTGAAGGTCAATTCATGGACTTCTACAACACTCTGGGGGATCGCTTTATAGCCGCAGGAGACTACAACGCCAAACACACGCACTGGGGATCACGCCTTGTGACTCCCAAGGGAAGGCAACTGTATAATGCACTTATAAAGGTGAGCAATAAACTGGACTACATTTCTCCTGGTAGCCCGACATATTGGCCTGCAGACCCAAAAAAGATCCCAGATCTAATTGATTTCGCGGTGACAAAAAACATCCCACGCAATCTAATAAGCGCCATAGCACTACCGGATCTCTCATCTGACCACTCGCCTTTGTTGATAAGCCTTCTTCAAAGCCCAGAAATTTCGGACCACCCATACAGGCTGACGTCGCACAACACTAACTGGATGAAATACAGAAAGTATGTGAGTTCCCACATTGAGCTAACTCCCCAACTAAATATCGAAGTGGACATCGACTGCTCCTCCTCCGCCCTGGAAGAGGTACTCGTCACAGCAGCCAGGATCTCAACCCCTATACGGATAGATGGGGAATTTAAGAAGTTCAAAACCAACCGGCAAATCGAACAGCTGGTTCAGGAAAAGAGGCGTCTGCGACGAGCGTGGCAAACCAGCAGATCGCCATGCTCAAAGCAACGTCTTACTGAAGCCACCCGCAATCTAAACCGGGCCCAGAAGCAAGAAGCTGAAAACAAACAACTTAAATATATTGGAAAACTCTCGCCAAGAAGTACAAAGCATCCCTTGTGGAGAGCTCACCCAAATCTAAGCTCTCCAATTCAAACCGTCACCCCTATAAGGAATTCATCAGGGTGTTGGGAGCGCAGCGACAAAGATAGAGCCGAATCATTTGCCTTACATCTCAGAGGCGTCTTCCAGCCGAACCCCGCAGCTAATGATTACGTTCCTCCGCAAATCCACCTCGAAACTGAATCCACGCCAACTACATTTCAGCCGAACGAGATTACAAAAGTCATCAGGGAGCTAAAACCAAAAAAGGCTCCAGGCGGTGACCTAATAACTACAAAAATGATAATGGAACTTCCGTACTGTGCTATTGAGGTCATCTGTAAACTCTTCAATGGAATCATAAGTCTCGGCTACTATCCAAGGAAATGGAAAAAATCAATTATTATAATGATACCGAAGCCCGGAAAAGATCACACGATTCCGTCATCTTACAGACCAATAAGTTTATTATCATGCCTGTCCAAATTATTCGAAAAATGCCTTCTAGCGAGCATAATACCATATATGGGAGCCCACAACATTATCCCAGCCCATCAATTTGGCTTCAGAGAAAAACACGGAACTATAGAGCAAGTAAACAGAATAACATCAGAAATTCGCACTGCCTTCGAACATAGGGAATATTGCAGCGCTATATTCCTCGATGTATCTCAAGCATTCGACCGCGTCTGGCTCTAAGGTCTCATGCATAAAATTAAAACACACCTGCCTGGTTATACTCATAAACTACTTGTATCCTACCTCCACAATAGAGCCTTCGCAGTGAGGTGTAACACAAAAAAGTTCCGACAGCTACACTATCGAAGCTGGAGTCCCACAAGGCAGCGCACTTGGGCCAACTTTATTCGTCCTTTACACAGCAGATATTCCCACGAGTGACCGACTAACAACATCCACCTTCGCCGACGACACTGCGATCCTTAGCCGCTCCAGATGCCCAGTCCGTGCAACAACCCAACTGGCCAACCACCTCGTGGTAGTCGAGAAGTGGCTATCTGACTGGTGTATTAAAATAAACGAACAAAAGTGTAAACACATAACGTTTACCCTTAACAGACAAACTTGCCCTCCGCTGTGCATGAATAGCACGCAGATCCCCCAAGTTAATGAAGTAACGTATCTCGGCATCCACCTCGACAAACGTCTAACATGACGAAGACATATCGAATGCAAGAAACTGCACCTAAAACTGAAAGCCAGCAGCCTCCACTGGATTATAAACTCACGATCGCCCTTGTGTCTGGACTACAAGGTCCTGCTCTACAACTCCACTCTTAAGCCAATCTGGACGTATGGCTCCCAGCTGTGGGGGAACGCGAGCAGAACCAACATAGACATCATACAGCGAGCCCAATCAAAGATCCTTCGAACTATCACTGGGGCACCATGGTATATTCGTAACGAAAACATCCACAGGGACCTCGGCATTCTCGCAGTAAAAGATGAAATAGACAAACAAAACGCGTCTTACAATGGAAAACTCTCTGTCCACCCAAATCCTCTAGCAAGGGTCTTGACTCGGGTCTCCAGCCGAACCCGCCTGCAACGTACAGACCTTCCAACCCAGCCATAACTTGTCAAGGCCACTATCTCAGTCTACATGACTCCTAGTTAGGTTATAGTATAAGGTTTGATACACTTATTATTAGTCTCGAAAATGAGAAGATTCAATAAATAAAGCAAAGCATAAAAAAAAAAAAAACTTATATTAAAAATAAACAATTTCTTGAAAATTCATAAGAACAAATTTTCCCCGAACACACAAAATATTTGAAGAGTCCTTAAAATATTTTTGTAATAGGCTGAGTGATTTTCCACTGGTTTCTAATATATATGGCGAACATTTCTCATCTTGTTGCTGGGCTGAAAATGATGTTAACTAAGGCGTTGATACCTGCGCATGTCATTTCTTTACTGTACGCTCAAACAAATGTCTTAAAATTATTAAAATGTATTAAAATTTAGAACATCGTTTTTGATCATTGTACTTGAGAAAATAAAATTATACTTTTTCTAAAATAAAGTAACTACTCTTTTTATTTGGGATTGGGAAAATTTTCTTTTCAGCATTCTCTTAATTATTTAGTTTTTTGTTACCTGGAATGGTACTGAAGAACTAGTGAGATGGTTCTGAGGTGGGCTAGCTGAAGCCACCGGACGGGTCGCAGGTTGCGGATAGCGCAAGGCCTCCTGTGGAGGTTAGCTGCGAATAGCGACTTGTCGTGAATAAGCAGTCCCGGACAACAGCGGGTACCACACCGCTGTGGTACCGACAAGGCGCTTGTCTGACCGTCTTTAATACATAGTCTTACATACTCCATACCTCCTACACGTTTTCCTACCCACATCCTATCCCCAACATCTCACAAGGGCAGTGGTGACGTCCTGAGGCAATGGTGCCACTTCACCCCCCTAAGCCAGGGTGTCATGCGTTTCCGTGCCCATTGGCTGGTTTGCAGTCAGGGGTAACCGACTGTATTCGGACGGAGCCTCACCGATACCTGGCCGCCTCGGTGAGTAAACCTGGCCCCAGCGTGTTAATGGGGGCTATGACACGCTGGTAATACCTTCCCCTACACTCGTGGGACCAACGTATGGATTCAAAGAAGATAAAAAATTTTAACACGCGGGACTTAACCGCAACTCAGGTGGCAGAGCGGATAGAGGAGGCGGCTCTGGACGACGGTGGTAAGCTGTCGCTGCGTAGGGGCTTGGCCCCTCACCCTAAGAGTGCTGCAAAGCCGAAGGGCCTGGCCCTGACGCAGAGCGCCTCGAAGAGTGCTGCAAAGCTGAAGGGCTCGACCCCGACGCAGAGCGCCTCGAAGGGTGTAGAGACCTTCAAGTCTCGAGTGGCCGGCAGGGAGGCCACCAAACGTACTGACAGCAGGGGGGGGGTCGCAGTGCCCGGCACTGCCCCAGCGGCTGTCCAGCAGGCGGGCGACGCCAGCAGGAGAGACGCTGCAACACCCTCTTCCGTAAGGTCGAGGCAGCAACAGGCGAAGCAACCTGTCCCAGCGGCAGGGCAGCCTGGAGGAGCCGGTGATCCCCTGAGGCAAGGACTCAGCGGAGCCGGCCGTAAATGGTACCTCCGGTACCTCGAGCGTGGCTTGAAGCCGGAGGAGGCCCGGAAAAAGCACTGGAGCACCGTGCCGAACGGCCAGGCCGTTGCGGGGACGAACGTGTCTCCAGTGGAGAGAGTCGGCGGCCA
Source organism: Drosophila bocqueti (assembly GCA_018151655.1). NCBI lineage: Eukaryota > Metazoa > Arthropoda > Insecta > Diptera > Drosophilidae > Drosophila > Drosophila bocqueti. Next base: position 800,271 of record JAECXF010000040.1, read on the forward strand.
GGCCGTTGCGGGGAGGAAGCGGCTACTGCAACACACGTCGCCGCTTGACCTCCCCAAGACCGAGTCCAAACGGACCAAGAACGTCGCAGCGCTGGAGGGATCGAGGACCTCGCTAGTCGGGAAGCGTCCGAAGGTGGCCTCGTACGCAAGTGTAGCCAAGGGCACGAACCTTGCTATACTGGCGGAGGACTACCCAAAGAGGCTCCTGACGAGGAACGAGCTGTCGGCGGTGGAACAGGCCCTCGTCGAAGAGATGAGGAAGGGCTGGACCGCGGCTCTAAACTTTAACGGCATCCAGTTCCGTGATGGTCTACTACTGGTGGACTGCATGGACTGCGATGCCAAGAAGTGGCTGGAGCTGACGGTCCCCAGCATCAGCACCAAGGTGGGTGTACAGCTCCGCACCTGCCTGCAGGATGATGTGCCGGCGATGAACATCGTCACAGTTTACCTGCCACGCACCGCAGGGGAGACGATGGAGAAGTCCCTTGGGCTGCTCAATGAGCAGAACAGGGGCCTTCTCACCCAGACATGGCGGGTCATCCGGCACCTGGAGTCCAAGGGCGGCAAGGTGCTGATGCTCGGCCTGGATGAGGAGGCGTTGACACTCCTTAAGAAGCGCGAAATGCTGGTGAGCTACAGGTTCGGCCAGCTTAAGTGCCGCCTGCACAAGAAGCAGGAACCTGTGGGGGCGGAGGTGCCCACTAAGGTGAATACCGACGATGTGCCTGGCACATCAACGGCAACAGCCAAGGAGGCACCCTCCTGCCCCTCGGGCGAAGCAGCTGAGGCCCTGGACTTAGCAGCAGTGGAAGCCGAGTTGGACTCGGTTTCGCTACAGGGGCTGGACCTGGCACGCCTGCACATGGGCGGCGAGGAGGAGCAAACCAGCATTGAGGAGCCATCCGATGATGAGCGGACACCCACCGGGATGCTGTCAGAGGCCTATCTGACGCTCTCGGAGGGTGAAGAAGAGCTCTAAGGATGGGGGTCACCAGCGTGGCACAGATCAACCTGCATCACGCGAAGGCAGCTTCGGCTGTCATCGGCAGGTTGGTCTCCAGGTCGGACCTGGGGCTGGTGCTCATCCAGGAGCCTTGGGTCGTCAGAGGCAGGATCTGCGGCCTAAGTAAAGTGAGTATGCAGACTATTGCAGATGTAAGGGAGGCATCACCGAGAGCTTGTATCTTGGTGCGAAAGGACATTAACTTTCTTTGTCTCTCTCAATTTCTCAACAGAGATCTAGTAGCGGTGATGATCACTAGCGATCACGGGAGTATTGTGGTGGCGTCGGCATACTTCCCAGGAGACGTGACGGATGCCCCCCACCAGAGGTTCAGGATCTGGTGCAGCATTGCAGCAGCAAAAGGATACCCCTATTGCTAGGGTGTGATGCCAACGCGCACAATGTTGCATGGGGCAGCACGGACAACAACGGTAGAGGTGAGTGCTTACTAGATTATCTTTTGTCTAGGGATCTCACTATTTTAATGTGGGGGCCGAACCCACATTCATTACTAGGACCAGGGCAGAAGTACTGGACATCACTTTCGGAAATGAGGGGGGCTCCCGGTTGATCCGCAACTGGAAGGTCTCCTCAGAACCGTCAATGTCGGATCACAGGATCATCCTGTTCGACATTCATAGTAGTCTTAGATTCAGCAAGGTTATCAGGAATCCACGACGGACTGACTGGCCAGCCTATCAGTCCTGCTTGGGATTAAATCTGAGCAGACTGAGTCATAGTAGGAGAGTATCGTCTCCAGAGGATCTTGAGCAACTCTCAAGCGAAATAGGTGACACAATCTTGGATGCATATCATGCAAGCTGTCCCGAAAAGGCAATAGAGTCCAGCAGGGACAATCCCTGGTGGAATAAGAAACTAGGACTACTTCGTGCAGAAGTCAGGAAGCTGTTTAACTCAGCTAAAAAGAACAGCGCAAGTTGGGAATCTTACACCAAAAAGCTGACAGAATATAACAAGGAAATCCGGTACAGTAAGCGTGCTCACTTCCGGAAGTTTTGCTCCACCATAGAGCAAGCCGCACCTGCGGCCAGAGTGTTCAAAGCAATTTCGAAAGGCAAAGTACTTTCTGAACTTTGTCTGAAGAGGGCGGATGGATCATTCACCGAGGATGAGGAGGAGAAAGCGGAACTTCTCCTGCAAACTCACTTCCCCATGTGTAGAACCATCTCTGATATAGACAACAGTTACGAAAGGATCCCCAACGGGAGACCCAACTGGAGCCTGGATGCAGCGATCGTAACTGAACAAAAGATTAGGTGGGCGTTGAGTACACTCAGCCCCTACAAGGCTCCGGGGGTGGATGGAATTATACCCGTCCACCTTCAGAAGGGTGTCGAACAGCTAATGCTGTTCCTCATAAGTATTTTCCGGGGGAGCCTGGCAATGGGTTACATTCCTAGGGCATGGAGAACGGCTAGGGTGATCTTTATCCCGAAGGTTGGGAAGAAAGACCCCTTTCATCCCAAATCCTTCAGGCCGATCAGCCTAACCTCCTTCCTGCTGAAAACCCTCGAGAAGATTGTGGACAACCACATCAGAAACTCGCACTTGATGCGAAGGCCTCTGCATGCGAATCAGCATGCCTATAGAGAAGGAAAGTCTACTGAATCGGCTCTCTTGAGCCTGGTTGACAGTTTACAGCGCTCCGTAAAGACCAAAGGGGTAGCCCTTTGTGCCTTTATGGACATAGAGGGTGCTTTTGATAACACATCTCATGACGTTGTGGTAAGAGCACTATGTAGACGGGGAGTTGAGACGGGTCTCACGACCTGGCTGGGCAAACTCCTTGATAGCAGAATAGCAGAAGTCACTGTCAACAGTGTGACTGTTAGAGTTCAAACCACCAGAGGCTGTCCGCAGGGGGGTGTCCTATCACCACTACTCTGGAGCCTCGTAGTGGATGAACTGCTAGTTAAACTTACAGCAAATGGGTTTGAATGTCAAGGCTTTGCCGATGATATCACCCTAGTATGTAAAGGAAATTTTGAAAGCACATTGTGCGACAGGATCACACTGGGCCTAAGACTTAGCTTAGACTGGTGCAGAGACGTGGGGCTGAATATCAATCCAGCAAAAACCACAGTGGTCGCCTTCACCAATCGCTACAAGCTGAAATCCATTCGGCCCATAGCCATTGGGGGGCGCAGAGATTCCGATCTCCACTGAAGTCAAATATCTGGGAGTCATCCTAGACAAAAGACTAATGTGGAGACAACATGTGGAACACGCCGTTCGCAAGGCCACTATGGCCTTAATGAGCTGTAGATCTCTTGCAGGGAAAAATTGGGGAGTGTCTCCAAAGATCCTACTGTGGATGTATGTTGCTATGGTGAGGCCCATAGTCAGCTACGGGGCAGCGGTCTGGGCGAATCGCGCTGACCTTGATGTCACAAAAAAGGCAACTGGGCAAACTCCAGAGACTTGCCTGCACGTGCATCTCGGGCGCTATGCGCACTTGCCCGTCCACTGCTCTGGATGTGCTGCTCGGGCTTCCACCACTGCACTTGCATATCAAGCACAGTGCGCGTAGATCTACCATGAGGATAACAGGGGCAAGACCAGCTGACTCGGCTGCGACTGCAACTGACCTGTTAGTAGAATATCCGCAGGATGTTCAATTGGCCAAGTTTAGCTTTGATAAGCTCTTTAAAACAGAGCTTAGCAACAAGTCAGAGTGGACCAGCATGTCTACCACCTACGATGTGAAACCACATGCTATTAGGTGGTACACTGATGGCTCACTAACAGAGGAGGGTGCGGGTGCGGGGGTCTGCGGACCTCGACTCAAATATCACGAACCTCTAGGGCAATTCGCCAGTATCTTTCAAGCAGAGGTACACGCGATAGAGAGATGTGCCTCGTTCAATATTGAGCGGGGTTACAATCGAAGAGACATAGCCATTTTCTCAGATAGTCAGGCAGCAATCAGAGCACTCAGTGCACATAAGATTGTTTCCAGACTAGTTTGGCAATGTATAGGAACACTCAATGAGTTGGGTGTGAACAATAAAGTAACCATATATTGGGTACCAGGGCATGCGGGGATCCCCGGCAATGAAGTGGCCGACATAATGGCTAGAAAGGGGGCGAGCACCCCCTTCTATGGTCCGGAGCCCTTCTGTGGACTAGGGCCAGGAGTCATCAGCCAGAGCAGTCGTGCGGATCTCATGACTGCCTGCGATGACTTCTGGCGGTCGTCGAAAGGGGCAAGGCAGAGTAAACGTCTGCTAGGCAGCTACAACAGCAAGAGGACCAAGGAATGTTTGGAGTTGAGCAAAGGATCTCTCCGAATAGTCACGGGTTTCCTGACCGGGCACTGCAGACTGCGCAAGCATCTGCATAATCTCAAAATAGGGGAGGACAGTCTTTGCAGACTTTGTTTGGAAGGAGAAGAGACTCCGGAGCACCTACTTGAGGAGTGCCCGGCTATCAGTCGGTTGAGGTTGGCCCACTTGGGGGGCCTTACTCTCACCACAAAGGAAATGAGGGCCCTTCGACCAGGCGACATCATCGCTTTTCTGCGATCGATTGAACTGTTCGAGGAGCTATAGCTCATTTACTAGGACGAGGGCACAATAGACCCTAGTGGTCGCAGTGCTTTAACCTCTAGAAATTATTATATTATTATACCTGGAATGGAAGGAACGGAAATTTGTCCCTCTAAGAGACAGAGAGGGGGAAGCGGCGACTCATCCCTTTGTTGATTCATTAAGTGGTTGGGCGCGGCGTCTGGCTTTATTGACTTTCCTTTTAATCGCGTCTTTTTTCATAATTTCGAAAGAATTTTCCAAGATATCCTTTTTATCCCACCACACATCCCTCCCATTGTTTGTAAGCTGTAACCTTCCTAAGAACTCTTCAATTAGCTGTCTGCACATACCTTTTAATGGATGGAAATATACTTGTTCTTTAAGTGAATGAGTTGTGGCGCCTGGCTTGATTGACTTTTCCTTTTGTTCACTTTCGAAAGAATTTTCCTAGGATCCCATTTTTTATCCTACCAACCTTCCTAGGAACTCTTCAATTAGCTGTCTACACATACCTTTTTTTATTATGATGTGGGTGTGTTGGTGACATTCATGGGGGGTTGTGTGGGTTAAGATCACATCCCTTGACTTTTGATGCTTTGCATTCTTTAGAATACATGCAGTCTATGAGACTGTCCCTTCCTCTTAGGGTTCAAGAAATGCAGGTTAGCGTCGGTGAGCCCGTCCTTTCGAGCATGCAAAAGTGACCTTTTCATCCCTTCCTCTTCATGGCATTGTGTGTGCACAGGCTTTGTTGACCTGATCGCATGTGCACAGGTGCTACCCTCCATCCCTTTTTGGGTCTGATTCGATCGTGGGAAAACGCGGATCAAACGCGTTTCGATATCGCTCGATCGCATTCGCACTCGTTGTCGTATCGAGTGGATCTTCGTGGCGGTACCGCTTCCACACACGTTTCTCACGTGTCCTCACACCATTCAATCAGTGACCCCAATTAATTTTTATTACCCTACCCTTTTAAGGGGGTGACATGTGACAGATAACTCTTTTTATCTAATTAATGACCCTATCAATTAGCGGCATATCAAAGGTGGCCTAGATGTAAGGATATTACACTACTATGCGTGGACTACCCGTATCACTTAGGGGTGCGAAAAATATGTAGATGTTAGCAATTCTCAGACCAACTTCATGAGAATCGGTCGAGTCGTTTCGGAGGAGTATGATGTCTAACACGACGACATAGAATTTTATATAATAGAATTTTATAATACTAGAGGGCCCGCTATTGCATCCTCGCTTTGATCGGATGCAGATCCACACTTAAAATTTCGTATTAAATTAACAATATCGTAATTAATAAATGTTAAAAGGTTAATAATAAATATTACTGTTTTAATTATTATTTCCTAGTTGCTTCTTTCTTATCATCGCCAACAAAATATATTTGAAGGAATTGAGCTTTTTTTGAGGCACTTCATGATTGCTGGCCTGATATTTAGCTACAGCAGCTTGATTCACTTCAGGATTACTGGCCTGATATTTAGCTACTGCAGCTTGGTGCACTTCAGGATTGCTGGCCTGATATTTAGCTACTGCAGTTTGGTGCACTTCAGGATTACTGGCCTGATATTTAGCTACTGCAGTTTGGTGCACTTCAGGATTACTGGCCTGATATTTAGCTACTGCAGCTTGGTGCACTTCAGGATTGCTGGCCTGATATTTAGCTACTGCATTTTGGTGCACTTCAGGATTACTGGCCTGATATTTAGCTACTGCAAATTGGTGCACTTCAGGATTACTGGCCTGATATTTAGCTGCTGCAGTTCGGTATTTTTCTGGGTGCATTAACCTGTATTTGGCTTGTGCATCTTTTAGTTGATTCTTTCTTCTAGTAAGGGAAAATCGACTTCGCTTTTTGTTCTTACAAATTATTTAAGCAGTAAATATTGGAAAATTTTTAGAACGTTTTCAATGCTTGCTTAGCGAGCTTGCATTTAATGCAATTTAAATTTATGTTTATTTATTTTTAAAAATAGGTTGCAGGTGGAATTAGAAAATTAAAATACCCATACGAATCTGGAATTTTTTTTTCTGATTTAAAAAAAAAAAACTTCAAGTCTCTAAGACATGTGGTTTGGCCATGGCTGTGATATATCAGTCAGTCACGGGTATTGGCGCAGATCTTTATGTATGTGGAGGCAATGGGTCCTCCTCGGCAATCGCATTGTATACCGTCATGAGATCCTCTTCCCCATCTTCCAAACTGGCCAGTGTCACGATAGCATTGCGTAGAACCCGCTGATAGTGGCTATTTCTTTAATCTCACTAATTTTGTTCAATATTTTACTTAGTTATATTTGACATGTCGGACTTCAAATAAACAAGGAATGTAGCCGAATGTAAATGTAGCAATGGAATCACACCAACATTCAAAATATTTAAATATGTAGCAGTGGAATAAGGCTATTATACACATTATACAAATTATATGACCTGCCTATTTAAACAAATTTCTAAACCCGCTGCTAAAAACTGCTTGGTCGTACAAATTACAATGTTTCATTTAAATCGAATACGCAACACAGTGCATAAATGGTTGAGTGCCACGCAGGGCAACGCAAAAAAAATATTTTTTCCAGCTTGGCGCTCTTTGAAGCGCTGTTGGTCCTATTTGCCTTGGCCCGACTTGGCGCGTCGGGCGGTTCCGGTGCTGGCTGCACAGGCTGTCCTTCTCGGTGGATTTTCCCACGTAGGCGCAGGGGACGGTCTGCCTCCCACACTGGTTTTTTTTCTTCTGTTGTCCTGGCCTATGAGCTCAGGCGGCGCCGGTGCTGGTCCACGGACAGACTGTTTATCTTCTGCTGCACATACGGATGTTCTCGGCCTGTGATGCCGGGATGAAGATGTCCTGAGTGGGTTTCAGTTGGATGGTCTAGGTGGACTGCAATCTTCGGATCCGAAGTCCCATGGTTAGGCGGCGACTGTCTCCACAACGGGGGTCTCGTTCTTTTTATCAGCCACATCAGGCATTTCGATTTACTGTTTGTTTTACTTCCAAAGAATGAAGCTTAAAGACATGTTAAATTCTGTGGTCTGGGGTTTGCAAATCACGATTCGCAGTAGAACAACACACAACAGTTATAAACGAATTGGAAGATTTTATAAATTTGTGCTGACTGCTGCTTATTCTTTAGTAGCTTTGCTAGGAAAGTCGCTGGTTGCTGGATTTTTGGATCGTCCGTCCACACAGTCAAAAAAACGCCAAATGTTTTTTTCACATCACCATTTTAACATAATTATTAACGTTGTGTTTCTGATCTTTGGTCACGGTCGCCATAAGACGGTAAAACATCAATATATAGGTTTGGGTTTCCTGGGACGACGTGTGTCCCATTCGACTTGTCTATTATTATTGTTCATCGAAAGTTCTTATTAAAATATTACAACTAGGGGCCGCGCGGGAGAGTTACACGTGCACATTCGGTTATGCATTATTATGCTGACACTGCACTTGATCCGTCATACACTTTATGTGTGCGATCACATTACGTCCAGCCACTTATGCTTGGACTTTTGTTTTTAAATGACTAAGACGAAGAGTCCTAGTCCGTACAGAGTGTACTCGATATGTGCGTATACCACAGTATACAGCCTAGATTTTTAGTTTTTGAGATGACTCAACTCTTTAGTAAACCAAGGAGGCTTATTCGATGTTGATGGATAGTATAACGGAACACACTCAGTAAAAAAGGAATTTATGGCACTGTAAAAAATATTCACGGCTTTTGACATATCAGTGAATATGTATAAATCGGACCAATTAAAATCTGATATAAAGTTTTTCAGCCGTTCGAAGTACGTCTTCAAAAACAAAGGACTTTCTTGGCTGGACAATCAGATATATTCTGTAAGTCAGTCCCACTGTCGAGGTTCACATCGAAAGTAGGATGATAGGGATCTTCGGGAAGCGTCAGTGGCGCCACCCTGGCTAAACTGACTTTTGCCGGATCTGAGACAAAACAGAGATCAAGCAGGCGCTCTAGGGAATTTCGTACATTGTTGACTTGAGACAGCGAAATGTCGAACAAGCCAGAAATTAAGTCATGCTGTGAGGTGGTAAGTAGAGTGTTTGTGGAATTATTTGAGGAACAAATAGCCCTTGGGATATCAAAATCCCTAAGAACTACTAATCCCTATCAGAAAGTCGGCTAGAAACTGTCTGGATACTGGAATAATGTTTTCAATAAATAGGAAGTTCCGACAATGGAGGAATGTAGGAACAAGTAATAAAAATTGAGTTACCATTTACTGATAGCTTTACACAGAGGAATTCAACATCGGTGCAATCCTCGACAGTTAGTAATTCAGACGTGAGACTGGAGTCAACCGCTATGACGACACCACCCCCACGTCTGATAGGCCGATCCAGTCGATATATCGTGAACACAGCTGGAATAATTTCGCAGCTAAGAATATCTGGCTTTAGCCAGGTTTCTGTGAACACGATAACCTGGGATGCAAATGAGAAACTATCAAAATACAATTTGGGAAGCATACTACGTAAGCCTCTTGCATTCTGATAGGAGATAGAGAGGGAATTGATTAGTTTTTTGGAGCGGGAATGGAAGTCGTAGTGGGCGCAGTGGTCTGCTCGGGCCTGGGAAGAGTAATTCCTACGGGCTGCCTTTCTTTTTCTTAGCTTCGTACTCCTTGACTACCACATACTCTGGAGAGAAGTTGCTAGAGCGTATAAGGTCAAAGAGTTCATTAGGGGCATTTATTTTAAAAGATTAAATATCACTAGCGTAAGAAAATTTGAATTATTCCACCTTTATTTTAATTTTGTCGGCTTATTTTAATTTTGTATTGCATTGGATAAAAACAATAACATCTTCCGATGATTGAGCAGGGGAGAGCCGCGAAACAAATATCTGTTTCGTAGGTAGTACTGCAATAAGGGCTTTCGGCGATGCAGGCTGCTTACCTGCATTGCCAATATCGGCCGGTAGTCCGGCTTGCCCGCCTGTGCAGGTAAGTTTATGGGGCTCTGAGGGGTCAATATTTGAGACCCAACAGGGGACAAAACGGACAAAACACATTCGGATACCGAATTTTTTTTCCACTCGATCTCAGAACTCTTTGACTTAATTTTGAGGTCGAGGGCTGTGTCGAGAAAGGCTGCTGTTGGGAGTCCGCCGCTGGTTGCTGAGATCCGCTTAGATGGTGCAGACCAGTTGCGGTTTTTTGCGCCTAGGAGACTCATTTAATAGCTTAAGGCTATCCACCGTCCGAGCGACAACACCAATGCATTTGGCATGCACAATGTTCTCGCACAGCCAGCAGCCGACTGTAAGATCAGTTCAGGTCTTAGCAAAGCAGACAATGGCGGACATTATAGGGACTTATCACTGTACCTTTACGTAGGAAGAGATAAGAACAGTGCAGCTGCACCGAGAGAGCGGGAGAACGAGAGAGCGGGTAAACGTGGGAGTGAGCTTAACGTTTAGCTCTCGCGACGGCGCAAACTAAACGATGAAGGCACAAAGAGGAATGAAAAAAAAAAAATGCAAAGCAAACACCGGCATCACAACTAAACTGTGAAAATAATAAGAATTAAATACACAAAACAAAATAGCTGCATGCACACGAAGTGAACGGGAACTTAATAAATCCCAAAGTAGAAGACTTTAATAAAATCCCGGTTGTTTTAATGCAAAAATTAACACAAAACGAGAGCGCAAGAAAAAAACACGTCCGTTTACTTGGAAGAGAGAAAGCTTTTTTTGATTACAGGGAGGAAAACGGACAACTGTACAAGCGCATAGGACTGCGCCCAGAGGAAGAGGACTAACTCCGTGGAAATTGTGCGTGGGCTATCGAAAACGAGTTCTACAGGAATGCCATGTCCATCCTACTGCTGGGCACCTGGCAGTGCGCAAAACATGCGCGCGGGTGGCCCATAAATACTACTGGTACGGGCTTTTTCGGGAGGTAGCGATCTACGTACGACGATGCTTCAGCTGCCAGAAGTTCAAAGCAAGCCAGGCGAAACCAGCCGGGAAAATGTTCACTCGCCAAATGGACGAGCCCTTCCAGGTACTCTGCGCTGACTTCGTGGGACCACTCCCACGCTCTAAACAGGGGAATACAGTCCTCCTGGTATTTCTGGATTCCTTCAGCAAGTGGGTCGAGCTTATCCCCATGCGCGGGCCACAGTGTCACAAAATCCCCCGGAACGGGCAAACCGGACCTTGAAGACCATGATAGTCTCACCGGTAGAGAAGAGCCAGCACTTCACAACATTTTCCAGATCGCCCGCGACAACAACGAACGTGCCACCGCCGAGCAAGGCCGGTATTACAATCTCAGGCGGCGGGAATGGAGACCAGCACTGGGTTTTTCCGTTGTCGTGCGCTGGCACGTACTCTCCAACGCGGCTGAAGGGTTCGCCGCTAAACTGGCGGCAAGATACGACGGGCCTATCGGGTCGTAAAGTTCCTCTCGCCGAACAAAGTCAGGCTATAGGATACCAGAAGCCGCCGCCGCCGCACGACTGCACTCCATTATCCAAAGCATCAGGACAGCGATGACGACCGCTCCGAAGACCATGACGTGTTCTTAGCGCAGACGAGACGAACGCAGACGCGGAACACGAGGGAATCTCCGGCGCAGACGAGACCATAGCCGACGAAGACCAGGAGAAGACCCAACACGCCGACAAGACCATCGCAGACGAGGACCACGAGGATCACTGTGCCCGCGTCCTGGCCGAGAAAACCAGAGTGTCAGGGGGGCCACTTGATGCTGGGTGCGCTCAGATAACGTCCCCACCCCCGCTGGGGGAAAAACACTCCCTTGGTCTTCCTTGGACTAACGTTAAAAACTAGGCCTATCTAGCCCTGTGACCACCAATTAACCATAGAAAGTTGGAAAGCGTTCATAACTTTCAAAGCTTCCACAACTTTCAAAGCTTTCACAGATTCCACAACTTTCACTGCTTTCATCGCATTCACAGCTTTCAAAGCTTTCACACAGGGTGGCCGGATCGGTAGAAAGCAGGGGTCGATAACGGCGTTCCTCGGTGATCGACCGATCGAATATTCAAACAACCAAGGATAACGTATTAACACGGGAAACTGCGCAATAAAAAAAAGACCAAATAGAAAGAACACGTGATCTGGTGAAAATCGAAAGAAAAAGCAACGAAAATGAAAAGGAAGGACCCGCGATGTATCCGGACACTGTCCTCGTCGCCGCCGCTTGTCCCCATTACCACCTCTCAGACGGCCTTCGAAGCACGGCGGGATTCACAGGAGGAACCGCTAGTGGTTATCACGCCACCGCCGCCTTTAATTGCCGTCGCGGACGAAAACCCCACACCCCCACTCAGCCCCTCTTGGTGCGAGGGGTTAACGTTAGCAGACGTCCTGGACGCCATCATTGAGGAAGACGTGCCAATGGACACCCGATTCGGCCGGTTCCACGCCGAGCTCACGCCACCACGCCCGAAAACATGAGTCACCTCCCACCAGCCCAACGAACACCCTCTGAGGGCGGTGTACGAGGACGTGTCCGAGGACGAAGCAACCCCCGACACCGCCACCTCCTTCATCCTGATCTCCTACGCGGAGGATTCCCCGGGCAGAAGACGGCCGGACATGCCCTGTCTCGAGGCAGACACGGGACCCGTCCAATAGCACGGGGCGCTGAACCCTACACCGGCCGCTCACGCTACCACGCTCACCACGCCAACTCGCTCCACCGCTTCCCGGCAGAGGTTCCTAGAACTACTAGCCTCGGCGGAGGGACCAACGACAACGTCAGGGCATTGCGCCTCCACTTCTGGTCCGTCAGGACGCGTCCCGTGCCTACGGAACAACCAGGGACGACCGGCGCCCTGGCCCGCAACAGAGGCCTCCTCGCCGGACACCACCTCCGACGAGGATGGCGACGGGGATGACGACGAGGACCAGGAGCCGCACCCGTTTGTCCGAGCCCCAGCCGGATGGACCACGCCAGGAGGCTGGCTTCCCGCCACCCTAGTTCACTGGGTACAGGAGAAGGTGCGCCAAACCCCGGGACGGAGCCTTCGATACCTCGATGAGGTCGGAGGACAAAGGTAGCAGGTGCAGATGTTCCGGGACGTCCGCCATATCCGAATTACACTCCCTCCCCGAGGTAGGGATGGAGTGTAAGGAACCATCCTGGTCCCCCACAAGGAGATGTACATATGTATGTATTATATATAGTAGTAGTAAGTTAGAATAGGGATATAGTCATAATTTGTAATGTTAGTTAGCGTAGGGAATTAGTTTAATATATTTTTGGGATTTAGGGTAGTGATATAAGCATAGTAATTAAGTCTAGGTTAGGAGGCCCCAGAAGCGCATCTTTGCGTACATAAGGGTTAAACATTTCCCACCAACACACACGCACAACCCACCGCGGCAGAGCCGACCCACTCGGCAGAGCCCAAACACTCGTCAGAGCCCATAATAGTGGCAGAGCCCATAATAGTGGCAGAGCCTACCGCGGCAGAGCCCACTGGCAGAGCCAACACACGGCGGCAGAGCCAATACATAGATCCAAAGCCCACCGCGGCAGAGCCGAGGCCTAGCAACAGAACCGACAAGAGGTCTAGCGAGGCGAAGCTCGACGCCGCCACGTAAGCACAATGCTTGCGGTATAGAATCCTGCCCGCAGGATTCCAACTGCGGGATCAGGACCACGGTCTTAGCGGTGGTCGCCGCCCTGGATTAGCGGGCCACCACCATGAAGGAGTAGTTGGGTGAGCCGGGCCTCGGGCCGAATCCCCGCGGGGAGAACATGCGTGAGTAGGGGAAGCTACAGTAGGGACCTAGACTAGAAATATTAAACTTAACAATAAACAATGGACAAGTCCACATGAGAACCACGACTATTTTAATTTCCTCCACCCCTGCCGACCTCCCTCCTGATCCCCGCATTGGGAACGGCGCCGCGGTTACGCAGCCGTCTTCCATAGCGGAAATCCTTCCTCCTGATCCCCGCACTGAGAAGTTGCCCCGAGATTACGCAGCCATCTTCCCTGGCGGAAATCCTTCCCCTCTCGATCCTCACCTGGGAGCGGCCCCGCGAATACGCAGCCGCCTCTTTATGTCAAGGATCGCGCCCTTGCAGCGCTCCACCCCCCCTAGAATCAAACTTCATAATGACTACATCACTAACAATATCTTTAAATGGGAATACATCGGTACTAAGCGAACATTTTTTTCCACAAATTGGTCTAAAACGTTGCTATGAATGAGCTTTAATTGATTTTTATACATTCAACTCTATACCGAATGTGGACAAAGGAAATAATATATTTTATTTTACAATAATAATAAAGAATAAAGTAATAGAAATTCCTGCAGTCTCATAAGAGTTTGATGAAATTATAAAACATATTATTAATAAACTGAAGCAGTACAATCTTCATGACACCATACAAATTGAATGTTACACAAACATTTTACAGGTTCAAGTTGTTAACAAAGATGATACGGTATATCTCAATCATGAACAATCATTTGGTCAGTTATTTGGATTTAATAAACCACATGATAATGAAGTTTACATCTCGGATAATTCATTAAATATTTTTAAAATAAATTCTATTAGATTGGAATGTAATATCATTAGCGGATCATATGTGGGAAATTGAGCAAACCATGTGCTTCATGAGTTTGGAATAAATGTGCCCCCCGGATATAAAAGGAATGTCAATCCTTGAAACCGGATTTATTTGCCTTTTAACACCAGATAAATAAGAACTACCAAAATACGGATAACTCATCAGGACGGAGATTTGATAAATTTGCGACCAACAGAATGATTATTTATAATATTATAAAAACTCGTCACATCGCTCTTTGATAGCGTTATCAAATCTAAAGTTGAATTGAAAGCATCTTCATCATCAGCATCATCATCAGCATCATCATCATCATCATCATCATCATCATCATCATCTCGAAGACCTAAAACTCATCGTCCTGCTCTCACATTAAAAAATAAAATAAATTTAAAATCATTGGGATTTAATATAAAATAAATAATGTTTATAAAGTAATATCCAAATGAATAACATTTTTTATGTTCAAGAACAAATTGTTCATTATTAAAAAATAATATCATTCTTATTTGTTCAGAGCAGTCCGCCAGCACCTAGGCATGCGCGCATGGGTGTTCCGCTGCACCTGCAGCGCTCTCCTCTTATCTCTTTTCGCCTTCCTCTTCTTTCGTCAAATCTGTCGCGCTTTGTTTTTCCTAAGCTACACATTGTCCACTGCTGATATATATATTGGAAGCCGAGCTTTACTCCGCAACCACACATCGATCGATCCACAAATAAACAACATAGATGTAAGGCATTATAGCCTGTTTATTATTATAATTAGGTTGGATGACATAAGAATCGCGGTTTGACAATAAATGGACTGGCGACTTCTCGATTCCGCTGGCGATGGCTGCAACTTGACGACTCGACGACTTGACGACTTGACCGACGACTTGACCCTCCGACACACCTACTCTATGCTCGGACTTGATCCCTCGACGACTACTTGACAACTTGACAACTGAACTCTTCTCTCGATCTCGACTTGCTACCACTATTACGCTTTCAACTCGCTGGATTTCTTCGACGCTAGCGCCTCTTCTTTATTTGTTATGGTGATGTTACTTCCTTAAAATATCGTATCCCTATCGCTTAGCAGGCACGCTGACAACTATCGATATGCCCAACTCTACTTTACATTCGGCCATCCTGATATTCTGAGTCTGTCCCAGACGACGCAGCATCTTCGTTTTCTACCACATATTTCCAAAGCTTCATGTTATCAACGCTGGTCGAAGTAAAAGCTGGTCCTTCACCAAATCCTGCCTTCCATACATCGTAACGCGGCCGTCAGCCAGCGGGCGGACAGGGGGACTAACGGGTGAGAAATCACCTGCCGTAACTGTCCGCACCGTTGGAAGTGCGACTATACTCTCCCCGTGAGGGCGGCTGGAAGCAGGTCCCAGTAGGTCATGTCTCTGCTGAGGATGCTGACGAATGGTAGTCGAGCGGGGAGAAGAAAACTCCTGCCCAAAAAATTACCCCAATCCAAGGTGGAACAGCATATGCCGAGGGATGCGTGTCCGGGGGGTGCTTGGACTCTAGTATGCGAACTCTGGTGGACCGGCCGACCCATCAGTTTAAACTAGGCTTACCACGGTATGCGAGCTCTACCGTGGCGGACCATCCCCATCCCAGCATACTCGTGGGAACAACAATGAATTACAATAACAAAAAAGCAAACGTAGGTGAACGCCAAACCTTAAAGGCGGCTGGGGACACCCCCCTCAATGTGAACTCGAAGACGCTTAGCGATCGAGTGCCCAAGAAGGAAGAGGAGAGCTCCTCGGAGCGCCTCGATCCGAAAGCCGGTGCCACTGGGACGGGTGAGCCAATAAGACCGCCGAGCGGCGTGATCGGGGGCAAGTCCCTCGACGTGACCGCGGGCGGCTCCAGAGGCAAATCCAACCCAGGAAGCTCGGCTCAGCAGCAGCAGAGGAAGAAGAAGACGCAATTCCATGAGCGTAGGAAAGCGGCCTTCATCCTCTCGCGTGCTAACAAAGCCATGGAAGCGGACCCGAAACAAGCGGGTCTTATCAATTGGGCGAAAGGCATACTGCCGGACTTCCAGCCTGTCAAGGCGGGAAGAGCAGCTGCCCCCAACGCCCAACAAACCAGCACAGACGCGGGCAGGAGCGCCGCCAAACGCCAGCGGTCTACGGAGGTACAGCCGCCGCAGCCGAAGCGTTCTAGGGTGCAGCCCCAGCGGTCCTTCGCCGAGGTTACCAAAGGCAAGATCCTGATTGGAGTGGTGGACGAGGGCTCCAGTGACGGACAGATCCCGAGGGACCAGTGGCGTTGGATTGTTGGGGAACTGCACAATAAGTTCGTGGAGGAGCTGCTGGCGTCGGGTGGTGCACTGCCCCGTTGTGAGGATGCAGGTTGGCATCAAGGAGGCGTGAAGGTGATCGCATGCAAAGACGCGGAGTCGGTCACCTTCTACAAGAGAGCGATCGCGGGATTGGGTGAAGTGTACCCAGGCGCGAAGCTCGTAGCGGTAGACTGGGACAAGATCCCCAGCAAGCCGAGAGCCAGAGCATGGCTGTCTCACAAGCCGGCGGAACCGGCTAAGATACTCCAGCTGCTGCAGTTGAGTAATCCCGACTTCCCCTCCTCCGACTGGCGAGTAGCCAAGGTCGAGGAGGCCGTTGGTCCGAGGCGCCAGGTTGTCCTGACTCTCAATGAGGGGACAGCTGAGGTGCTGACGAAGAACGGGGGGTTACTTCGGTACGGCTTTGAGAGAGTGGCCGTGCGCGTCTACAAGGCCGACGCCAAGTCGGGCCTAAAGAAAGAGGACCCTGACCTGGAGGGTCCTCATATCGAGGAGGCGCCAGGATTGTCCGATGAAGAGGACATTCTGGAGGGCTACGTCTCCGATGGAAGCGAACTGGCGAGGGGCCTTCGCGAAGTTGGGATGTCCGAGGAGGAGGACGGGCTGGACGAGCCGACCTCGGACGCCGACATTACTGTGGTGGAGGTCAAGAAGCAGAATGTCTTTGACATTCCTGCAGATAAACCTCCACCACAGTAAGGCAGCTTCCGCTGCTGTACTCGACCACCTGGCAGAAGGTGGCACCGACGCTGTCCTCATACAGGAGCCCTGGATCTGTGGCGACAGAATCCTGGGGCTGAGGGCAGCTGGCTATAGGCTGTACGCGGCCACTACAACAGGTAAGGACTTAACCCTTTTTATGCTTCCTATTTTCAGCAATGAAGACTTCCTAACAGCATGTCTAGAGGGATGAAATGGATCCCTCCGGATATGCTCCGCATACCTGGGGCACGATCAGGACCCCGTCCCCCCAACCCTGAGGCAAGTCACTGAGGACAGCAAAAAGCTGGGCGTGGACTTGGTCATCGGGTGCGACGCCAATGCCCATCACCATCAGTGGGGCAGCACTGACACCAACGACAGGGGTGAGTCTCTTTTTGATTTTATCCTTGCATCCAATTTACTGGTGGGAAACTCGGGGAACGAACCCACCTTCATCATCAAAAACCGCAGGGAGGTACTAGATATCACCCTTCTCTCTGAATCTCTTAGGGATACTTTAAAGTCGTGGAGGGTGCTGAAGAAACACTCCTTCTCCGACCACAGGTACATCCAATTCACGCTGGGCTAGATTTAACCCGGTCACTTTTCGGAACCCCCGAAGGACTGACTGGGTGAAATATAGATCCCAGTTGAATAAGATCCTAAAACCCCCTCCAACCCCAACCAACCTGGACTACAGTCCAGAGGGGTTGGAGTGCCTTGTTAAAACCTTCACCGATGCTTGTAGCACGGCTATGGATAGGTCCTGTCCCCGTAGTAGGAATGGGGGGAAGACTGGGAAGAAGCCACCGTGGTGGTGCAAAGAATTAGGTAGCCTCAAGAAGACCACGAGGCAGTCCTTCAACCAAGCCAAGAGCGACAATACGGACGCATCGTGGCGCTCATACAAAACAAATTTGGCCCTATATAACAGGGAATTAAGAAAGGCCAAATAAAGGGCCTGGTCCGACTTTTGCTCAGGAATCCAGGACTACTCAGAGGCGTCTAGGCTGCGGAAGGTCCTATCGACGACGCCCACCAACCCGGGCTTTGTCAAGCGTCCTGATGACAGCTGGACGACCTCTAGTGAGGAAACTCTCGGAGTTCTCCTGGATGCTCACTTTCCTGCTAGCTCGTCTCAGAGCAGTCCGCCTAACCCCCCGACACGGCGGGGTCCGTCCGAAATGGACTACCTTCTTAGTGATAGGAACATCAAATGGGCAATAAACAGTTTTAGCCCATATAAATCCCCAGGGGTGGATGGCATCATTCCTGCACAGCTTAGCTACGCAGCCGATCTATGCACTTCCTGGCTTCGACTGATCTTCTCGATCATTCTCGACACAGGGGTCATTCCAAGTGAATGGCTCCGCTCAAAAGTCGTCTTCATCCCCAAGGCAGGCAAGCCATCGCATTGCACGCCGAAGGACTACAGACCGATTAGTCTCTCCTCGTTTCTACTCAAGACGTTGGAGAGACTCATTGGTCTGCATCTCAGAACTAACATTCCCCAATCATCCCTATCTGGATGCCAATATGCGTATAAGAGAGGCAGATCGACAGAGACAGCACTCCATTCGCTTACCACCTTAATAGAAAAATCGCTCCACGAAAAGGAGTTCACACTTGTCGCCTTCCTAGATATTGAGGGCGCTTTCAACAACATCCTTCCAGGCTCAATCACGACGGCACTGACTAGGCTGGGGATTGATCAACACACAGTGGGTCTCATTGACCGGATACTGCGCAGCAGAACGGTTGAGGCAACACTGGGGGGGTCAACCATCTCCAGACAAGTCAACAGAGGCACACCCCAAGGCGGAGTCCTCTCCCCTCTCCTATGGAATGTGGCGGTCAACGAGCTGCTACAGGGCATAGAGGAAGGTGGCTGTCGAGTTGTGGCCTATGCGGACGATGTTGCCTTGGCGTTCACGGGAAAATTCCCGCAAACCCTTTGCGATAGGATGAGCAACAGCCTTCGGTTTCTGGCGGATTGGACTGCCAGATGCGGACTGGGTGTAAACCCAGCGAAGACTGAACTAGTCCATTTTACCAGGAAATACAAAATCCCCAATATGGTACCCCCAAGCTCTGCGGGGTGCCCCTACCCCTTAAATATCAGGCCAAGTATCTTGGTCTCATCTTAGACAGGAAACTCGATTGGTCCCTTAACACGGACGAAAGGGCCAAAAAGGCCACAATCGCGCTCTATACCTGCCGTAAGGCTATCGGGCTAAAATGGGGAATGACCCCAAAAATAGTCCGTTGGCTGTACACGGCCATTATCCGCCCGATACTCCTTTATGGAGTGGCAATCTGGTGGCCAGCTCTAAAGCGGTCCACCTGCCTGGGCAAGCTTAGGAAAATCCAACGCATGGCTGAGATCTGTATGACAGGCGGCCTGCGCACGACTCCTGGAGACGCCTTGGACGTTCTCCTGGACATCCTCCCAATTGAAATAATGGGAGAGATGACCGCGGCACTCTCAGCACTAAGGCTGAATGGCGCGGGTTTGTGGAGAAGGACGAGTTTCGGACACACGAATCTCGACTCTGCTTCACACCTTATTGAGGGGAGCACTGACTACTGTGTCCCCGCGGAACACCCAATCACACCCTTCCAAGTTTCCATTCCCGATAGAACGGAATGGAATCAAGGACCACCTGGACCACTAGGGTCCCTTCACATTTATACGGATGGCTCTAAATTGGACGGCCGGGTGGGAGGAGGTATATTCTCTGAACACCTGGGATTAAGCGTCTCTTTTAGGCTACCCGACCACTGCAGCGTCTTTCAGGCGGAAGTTTACGCCATCAAAGAGGCCCTTCATCAGCTCCCCTCAATCGGGGCTGGCGCCTCTATTTGCATATTCTCGGACAGTCAGGCTGCCCTGAAGTCACTTGAAGCTATCTCTTCAAACTCGAAGACCATCAACGACTTCCGCAAATCTCTTCACGAGATGGCGGAGCAGTACGACCTCCACCTCATCTGGGTCCCAGGACATAGGGACATCGAGAGTAACTGCGCTGCCGATGAGCTGGCCCGGCAGGGTACAACCGGAGAGGGAGTTAGTTGACATGCCCTTGGCCACTCGCAGACTACTGTGCAAGGAGCACTTCCACCTTCTCGCGGACAGGAAATGGGAAAACCTAACCTCCTGCCGCCATGCTAGAATGATCTGGCCACGCCGATCAGCAAAACGCTCCAAGGAGCTACTGTCACTAAACAGGGAAAGCTGCGCCCTTGCCATTAGGGCTCTTACTGGTCACTGGCTGCTTGGAACGCATGCGTCCAGGTTGCGGGTGCACCACAACGACTTCTGCAGAAGCTGTAGAGATGAGGAGAAGGAGGAGACCGTTCTCCACCTCCTCTGTCACTGCCCGGCACTAAGCAGACGAAGACTGCAGTACCTGGGCTTCTTCACCATCTTAGATCTCGCCGATCTAAGCGGAACATCACCGAGGCAGATAACCCGGTTCATCCAAGGATCGGGTTGGTCCTCTCTCACGTAGGTCATTGGCCCATGAGCTCCTGCAGCGGACGGGGGATCTAGCCTATGCGGCATCACAAGGAGCCTCCTTAGGCTCAAGTGGACGGCCCGGCTCCATGCCGGGCTAGTCACCGCCCTAACCTAACCTAACCTACATCGTAACGCCCATTTCGTTTCACCTTGGTTACTGTGTATGGGCCGATAAACGAACTGGCCTATTTTTTCCCAGCCACAAATTGAGTTCGCTTAATAGCAACCAGGTCACCTTCTTTGTAGAGCCTTTCCATTACTCGGTTCTTGTCGTAGTTCCTCTTGTACGTTTTTTGGGCCTCCTGAATTTGTCTTCTCGCCTCCATTCTCATCTGGTTTCTTTCTTGATCGAAATCATTGGCAATTTCTTACTCCAGCAATGACAACACATTATCGCTTACTTTGTTGTACATTTGTACTCCAAATAGTAACTGGAACGGGGTCTTCTTCGTCGAGCAGTGGACATGCGAGTTTATAGCTCCTTGAACTTGCGCTTCAAACTTATACCACATGGACGGATCTTCAGCAGCCAATTTAGATATCATGGAGATGATGCATCTGTTTACACGTTCAATTTGTCCGTTACCTCTTCCAACTCCTGTTGTAGTCCACACATGTTTAATTCCATTTTTCGTTATATGCTCTTGGAACTGATTTGACGTAAACGCGACTCCTCTATCGCTTATGAGACGAACTGGGTGGCCAAAGACAGCTGACCATTCCTGCAACTTCTTCACGACCTCGTCGCTTCCAGTGCTTTTTGTTGGGAATAACCACACAAACTTTGTGAATGCATCCACGACTGCAAAGATAAACCTATACTGTTTAGAAGTTGCATCCATTGGTCCGAGATGATCAACATGAATGGTGTGCTGTGGCTTATCTCCTTTGTCAATACAAAACAGCTGACCTTCTTTCTTTCCAACCTTTTTGTTCATCAGAATACATTTCACGCAGTTGTTGATGATTTGACCTACTTTTTTCTCCATATGAGGAATCCAAAACTGTTGCTGCAAGGACTGCATAGTTTTCTGCAGAGCAAAATGGCCAATATCATGTGCTTCCTTTATAATTTCGTTCTCCATTGATTTAGGGACGACTATGACCTCATTACCATCCATTATTTTGAAAAGTAATCCTCCCTTTAATTGGAAGTCCTTGTAGGGTTGCGACTAGAGAACTTCGAGGACTGCTAAGATATAGTTATCTTTCTGCTGAGCTGCCTTTATCTGAATCGAGATCTCCGACGCTACAACGAAAACATCCATCGGATAGCGACTTAGACTGTCGACGTGTTTCATTTTATCTCCAGCACGATGCTCAACTTGGAATGTGAAATCTTCAAGATACAGAATCCACTCGGATACTTCTCTTGGTACATCCTTCTTTTTCACCGTCTGCGAAAACGCTGCGCAATCGGTGAGCAACTTGAACTTGACTCCCAGTAGGTAATGGCGAAACTTCTTGACAGACAAATAGGCAGCTTTTACTTCAAGAATATAACTGTGGCGCTTTGAATCTGCTGCTGACGCTTTCTTGCTCCAATATGCAACTGGATGAAGTTCTCCTTCGAATCTCTGCATTAATATTCCGCCAAACCCATTCATAGAAGCATCAGTATGTTGTTCGGTTGGTGCTTCCCTGTTATACAACTGCAGGACAGGTTCGTTCGACAATATATCCTTTAGCTTGTTCATAGCGCTCATTTGCTCGGCTTCGAAAATGAACTCTGTGTCTTTCTTTAACAAATTAGTTAGCGGTCGGGCTATTACTGCATACCCTCGTACTAATTTCCGAAAAAATCCTGTCAATCCTAAGAACGATTGGACATCTTTAATGTTCTTAGGTCGAGCAAACTTCTGAACCGCCTGTGTTTTTTCCTTTCCTGGCCAGATTTTGCCGTCCTCCACTGTGTGACCCAAGAAGTTGATCCTCTTCTCCAAAAAGGAACATTTTTTCCACTTAATGCGCAATCCATATTTAGCTGCCTCCTCCAGGACTTTCTTTAGCTTGACTACGCACTCCCCGTTTGTTTGAGCGAATATAATTATATCGTCGACGTAGATCTGCATGACATCTTGTATCAAGTTTTGAAAAATGGCATTGACGAAACGGTTAAATACGGCAGGTGAGTTGCAAAATCCAAACGGTGCTTTACAGAACTCAAATAAACCCTCTTTGGTGATAAAAGCAGTGTAGCGACGACTCGACTCTTCGATCGGTACATGTAAGAAGCTGTTCTCGAGATCCATGACTGTAAATACTTTCACCGATTGAAGCTTTTCTAGCACTTCATCAATTAAGGGTACAGGGAAACTGTCTCTGAGTACCATTCTGTTCAGCTGACGGAAATCAATAGAAATTCTGTTTGTTCCGTCTTTCTTTTTTACTATGACCACTCGACTTGCGAAATTTGACGTTGACTTTCGTACTATTTCATTCTTGAGCCAATCGTCCACTTGCTCTCTTACGGCGGTCGCTTCCACAGCTGAATAACGACTTGGCTGGTGACGGAAGGGTTTTATTTGCTCATCCGGTACGATCTTCATTTGTACAGGACATTCGATTGGAGATTCAGCTGGCTTGTAATTATCGACCAACGGCTGAATTATCGGCTTGAACTGGTAGGAAACGCATATGTTATTTTCGGTCTCAACAATATTGTATATACTTAGCTCATAATGTCCAGCGCTGTCTGGTCGCGCTGACACCTTGGTGAAAGTGAACCCCTCCTCGTCCAGTGTGACACGAAACTTGGATGCGAAGTCAAAGCAGGGCGTCATCTTCAATGTTTTTATCCGGCACAACAACGAATTTTTGTTCAACCTCAGCTCCATCGACGCACACGACTCCCGTAAATGTACCCAGCGGCATTGTTTTTACATTTCCTAGGCCTCTCAGTACAGTGAAACACTTCTCCAGTTTCACGTCGGTCAGCTTCTTAAAAACTGAGTTGCAAACGATTGACACATCCGCGCCAGTGTCGACCAAACAATTTATTTCCAGTCCGTTCACGTTTATTGCTTTATGTCGTTTTGACGACTGAACCACCTGCACTGATCTCGATACTTGTGGACACTCTCTTGCAATATGCCCTACGCCTTCACATTTAAAGCATTTTGTATCTGACTTGCAATCCTTTCTCAGGTGCTCAGCTGAGCCGCAATTAAAGCAACGAGCATTTCGGTGGCTGGCACTGGGTGTGTTTTTCTTGCCACCACTGTACGACTTGACTTGATTGGACATGCACTTGCGTTGGTATATCTCGAATTTCTCTTTAAGCTCCTGAAATTCTTTGCAGCTGTACAGGTTGAATTTGAATTCACTCGGTATATCTAACCCGTCCACAATGTATCCAATAAGGGACTCTTCGTCGATCGTTCCCTGTGCAGCTATGTTTTTCATAATCAAAACATACTCTTGGAAGCTCTCATCTTTCTTCTTCTTTCGCTCTCCTAGCTTGGCATGTAAATCAGCACTTCTCATTGTACGCCTAAACTCTCTAGTTAACACATTTTTTAACTGCTCAAAAGTATTAACCACTTCCGAATCTAAGAACAGCTTTGCCAGCTTTGTTACCTTTCCACGTGCTTGTACGTATTTCTGTTGATCGCTCAAGCCATATGCCTCTGCATTTTGTTCAAAGTTATTGTACCACTTTTCCACAGGAATACTCTCTCCGTCATAGTCCGGAACCACATTCGCAAAATTTTCAGCTGAGATTGTGGTTTTATTTCGCTCTCTATCAGTGGCTTCGTCCGCTTGAATTTTCAGCGTTAGTAGCTGAATTATTTGTTGAAGGCTCTCGTTACTCATCTCTTCTTCAGTTTGTTTTTCCAGTTCGCTTCTTTTCCGTTGATTTTCTCCTTTTCCAACTTCTCTTCCGTAGCGCGTGTGCGATCGTGTATAGCATGTGCTCTCTCTTGCTCTCGTTCTTCGTCGCTCATGCTCATATACTCGCTCTCTTCTGACGACGTTCTGACGCTTTGAATTTCACCACGGATCGCAATAGCTTACGTTTCCAGCTAATTTGACCGGATCGAGCCCCAGATGTAAGGCTTTAGACCGGGACGAGCATACGATGACATAAGAATCGCGGTTTGACAATAAATGGACTGGCGACTTCTCGATTCCGCTGGCGATGGCTGCAACTTGACGACTCGACGACTCGACGACTTGACGACTTGACCGACGACTTGACCCTCCGACACACCTACTCTATGCTCGGATTTGATCCCTCGACGACTACTTGACAACTTGACAACTGAACTCTTCTCTCGATCTCGACTTGCTACCACTATCACGCTTTCAACTCGCTGGATTTCTTCGACGCTAGTGCCTCTCCTTTATTTGTTATGGTGATGTTACTTCCTTAAAATATCGTATCCCTATCGCTTAGCAGGCACGCTGACAACTATCGATATGCCCAACTCTACTTTACATAGATATATTATTATCGTGCGTTTTAATTATTAATATAAACTAAAGGGTGGCATATTGGTTGTCTTCCCCATAAACATTATTATTCACCAACAAAGCTTCAAGGAGAATGAATTCAGAACAAGGATTTAAATGTCCTGCCGTGTGAAAGTTTTCTCCACTTTGAAGTAAAATTATTGACTCAAATTCAGTTGATAGGTTAGGTTAGGGCGGTGATGGCCGGCTCAGAGAGCCGGACCATCCACTTGAGCCTGAGGAGGATCTTTGTGATGCCGCATAGGCTTAGGTCCCCGTCCGATGCAGGTACTCATGGGGCGATGACCGATGCTACGTAAGAGAGGACCAACCCGATCCTTGGATGAATCGGATTATCTGCCTCGGTGATGTCTCGCATAGCTCTGCGAGATCCACAAGGGTTGGGAAGCCCAGGTACTGCAGTCTTCGTCTGCTTAGGGCCGGACAGTGGCAGAGGAGGTGGAGGACGGTCTCCTCTTCCTCCTCATCCTCACAGCTTCTTTAGAAGTCATTGTGGTGCACCGACAGCCTGAACGCATGTGTTCCAAGTAGCCAGTGACCTGGCCTAACGGCCAGGGCGCAGCTTTCCCTGCTTAGTGACAATAGCTCCTTTGAGCGTTTCGCTGAACGGCGTGGCCAGATCATTCTAGAGTGGCGACAGGTGATGAGGTTTTCCCATTTCCTGTCCGCGAGGAGGTGGAAGTACTCCCTACAGAGTAGTCTGCGATTAAGTTGTTGCTTTCTCAAAAATAATTGCATGGCCTATTTTCTGGATGAAATAAGATAAGTTACTGGAATTACAACGACTATTCACAGGAAGGAGTTCTTTACCGGAAGAGTGAAGTGGGAGACAATATCCCTTCGGGAGGACATTTCAGCTTTTCTGTACAATGTTAATGGGATTCGGTGAAGACTACAAGAAAGTAGTGTTAAATTATAAACATGAGCTTGTTCTAATGCTTCACTGATGATATGTTTGTTAACCAAATGTATTTTTTTTTTATTAGACTGTGGGTGGGCAGAGGTTTTTCATTGTAGGACGCTTTTTGCTTGTCTATTGTCTAGCCACTTCTCTATTACCATGGTTGGTGGTTGACGAGTGTCGTCAGCGAAGGTGGATGTTGTTAGTCGGTCACTCGTGGAAATATCCGCTGTGTAAAGGACGAATAGAGTTGGCCCAACTGCGCTGCCTTGTGGTGCCTCCAGCGATAATGTAGATGTCGGAAATTGTTCTGTTGCACCTCACTGCGAAGGCTCAGTTGTAGGGATAGGACTCAAGTAGTTTATGAGTGTACCCAGGCAAGTTTGCTTTAATTTTATGCATGAGACCTTTGAGGAATATGTTTGAGATACATCGAGGAATATCGCGCTGAAATATTCCCTATGCTCGAAGGCTGTGCGAATCTCTGATTTTATTCTGTTTACTTGTTTGATTGTTCCTTGTTTTTCTCTGAAACTTCGGGCTTCGGTATTAATTGATTTTTTACAGTTACTTGGATAGTAGCCGAGTAGCCGATTCCATTGAAGAGTTTTCAGATGACAATAGCACAGTTATATTATCATTTTTTAGTTATTAGGTCACCGCTTGGAGCTTTTTTTGGTTTAAGCTTCCTGAAGACTTATGTAATATCGTTCGGCCAAAATGTAGTTGGCATGGATTCAGTTTCAAGGTGGATTTGCGCAACAACATAATCATTTGCTGTGGGGTTCGGCTGAAGACGCCCCTGAGATGTATGGCAAATGTTTCGGCTCTATCTTTGTCGCTGCGGGGCAAGCACGCTGAAGAATTCCTTATAGGTGTGACGGTTTCAATCGGAGAGCTTAGATTTTGTAGTAGACAGCTAGTCCCTTTAATTCTGTATAATAGAGCCTAGGGGTGTCGG
Organism: Drosophila bocqueti; assembly: GCA_018151655.1. Lineage (NCBI taxonomy): Eukaryota > Metazoa > Arthropoda > Insecta > Diptera > Drosophilidae > Drosophila > Drosophila bocqueti. Next base: position 827,321 of record JAECXF010000040.1, read on the forward strand.
TTGTCCACCCGGACTCCCTGACCTGTGTTCACCAGGTTAAGGGTAAGTTAGTGTATAAGAAAATTAGGTTTCGTGCACTCCTAGCATTGCTCTGTGCTAAGCTCATCGGATAGTCATGGGTTCTTCTCCTCTTCCTTATAAGCACACACCGCACTGCGCGAAAATCATACGGACGGACGGGGTTATTAAAGCTGGTCAATATAAACATAATAAGTAAGGGTGTGAACTGGAGTGGGCGGAGTTAAGCCAAAAGGGTCCGTACGGCCGTTGGAGGAGGTCGTGGTCGCTGGGTACTTGAAGTGCTGCTGTTGTTGCTGTTGTTGGGGGCCCACAGTAATAAGGCGTCGAGGATCAGCTTCGCTTTTAAACTTCACTTTATTCACATAGGTTTAATACTAACTTAGAGCTAACAATAGAAATGCCGCTAGACCGCGGAGTGGTGAAAAAGCCGGATGGCAGAGAGGGAGAGAGCGAGGAGAGACAGAGCAGAGCTGCAGCGAAAGCTTTTGCGCCGCTCACACTGCCGCTCAGCAATTCGCGCCCTTCTGGCGTGAACAGGGTGGATTGGGGGGGCGAACAACACCCCTTTTCTTTACCCTCCCTACCATCATAACGCGTAAGAATAGATTGACGGTTATCCCTTTATTCAACGTTTATTCAAAATTCACATTTTTCTTTTTAAGTTAAATTCATATTGCGGCAGCATCGCATTCCTAACGCCTTGCCGATCGCTGCCCCAAATGTTGCCGAATCCACGCGGTTTTTCTGTCGCCGCGTATGGAATGGGTTGGCTGCGTAGAACTTGCGGATCGGTTTGAGGTTAAGTCAGTACCTCCATGTGGCACGCGGCTGTCGTGGCCAAAATGTCGCACTCGCGGAAACTCCCTAAATGTAGCAAGTGGTACGCGGCAGCGGGCAGAAAATGCGAACACTGTTGCGCTGACACTCGCTTCTATTTTTCTTCTCCTCTGCTCGGCGGCTTAAGAGGCGCTTTGCTCGACGTCGGCAGCGATGCCTCGGCAGGTTAGGGTCTCATGTGGCGCTCTCTGCGCCTCACCGAGATTACTCCCGATCCTGTCCAGAAATTTCGATGAACTTGCTCTACCGCTGGCCAATGCTCACGAGCTGATATGAATTTGCAGCTCTGGCGCTGCTATGCCGCTTCGACGGATCTTCCGTCTATCTCTTCCGTATAGAAATAAATTGGCTGCTCTAAAACACTTTTCACTTGCACTCGCACCAAAATATTCACCTCTTGTTGGGGGTAGAATCCCTAGAAAACTCCTCCTGTGCCTGTTGGCTTCTTTTGTTGACCGCAATAACACTTGAAAAATATCGGCCACGCGGTAGGCAAATTTTTGTTCTTATTGTGACGATCAGCATTAATTTGCATGAGAAAGATTTGGGATCACAAAGGAAAAGAGCGAGAACTCTGTCGCGAGAAGTTGGCTGTGCGCCACGGCGTTGCCAAACTTCACCTAATGGAATACTTCCAGGCTCTCTTCTCCTTTTTCGTCTTCACACGCATTCGGTGCACACGAGAAAGAGTAAGCACTATACAAGTAGGTTGTATGCGGGAACGGTGCAGAACTTCTCGTCGCTCGCGCTCTGTGCTATACCTTACGCTATCGCGGTGGCCATATGCGAATTTAAACATTATTTGAATTTCCGCAATGCATTTAATTAAATTATTTATTTTAAATATTTTCGTTTGCGACTGGCTACCATAATTTGGGTGAGCCCTCCAAAAGGGATTCTTTATACTAGATGGCGAGAGTTTTTCTATATATTTTAGTTGTTAACATTCAGCATCTTGTTTCAGAGCCTGGTTAAGTTTGCGAATGGCTTTAGTAAGACGTTGCTTTGAGCATGGCGATCTGCTGATTTGCCACGCTCGTCGCAGACTCCTCTTATCCAGAACCAGCTGTTCAATTTGCAGGTTGGTTTTGAACTTCTTAAATTCCCTATCTTCCCGTTTAGGGGTTGAGATCCTGGCTGCTGTAGTACGTCTTCCAGAGCGGCGGTAGAGCAGTCGATGTCCGCTGCGATATTTAGTTGAGGAGTTAGTTCAATGTGGGAACTCACATACTTTCTGTATTTCACCCATATAGTGTTGTGCGACGTTAGCCTGCAGGGGTGATCCGTAATTTCTGGGCTTTGAAAAAAGATTATTAACATAGGCGAGTGGTCAGATGAGAGATCCGGTAGGGCTATGGCGCTTATTAAATTGCGTGGGATGTTTTCAGTCACCGCGAAATCAATTAGATCTGGGATCTTTCTGGGGTCTGCAGGCCAATATGTGGGGCTACCAGGAGAAATGTAGTCCAGTTTATTGCTCACCTTTATAAGTGCATTATACAGTTGCCTTCCCTTGGGAGTCACAAGGCGTGATCCCCAGTGCGTGTGTTTGGCGTTGTAGTCTCCTGCGGCTATAAAGCGATCCCCCAGAGTGTTGTAGAAGTCCATGAATTGACCTTCAGAGATAGTAAATCGAGGTGGGCAGTAGACAGCGGCAACACAAAGGTTGCCGTTTCATGAGTGCACTTTTATGGAAGAGGCTTGCAAGTAATTTGTTGCAAACCTTTGGTGAAAGTGGTGTTTGATGCGTTTTCTGTTAAAACAGTTGATGAAAAAATACATAAAATAGCGCTAACAAATATAAGCTGGGAAATCTCACACATCTTTCTAAGTGATAGTACCAAAATTAAAATGTTTAATGTAGTTAAAACCCACGGGCTCTTTTATCACCCATGGAGTTAATGTTGAAAGTCCCCGTTGTTGTCGTGGATCACTCTTATCATAGGTATATTGCCTTCTTATCAATGATCGACTAGTTGAATACACACCATTGACTGGCTTAGTTCCACGTATCGTCTTAAAATGTAGAAAGCATTACATTATTCACATTTTGGAATTCATTGCGTATAGACGTTCACGAAGCCGCCAATAATGCTATCACTCAAAAACAAACTCAACAACACAACCCCCAAAACAATGCAATAGCTTGTGACAAAAATAAACAATTTCATGAAAATGTTTAAAGAACAAATTTTCCCTGAACACGTGGAATATCTGGAGGATTCATTAAAATATTTTAATAAGAGAATGGCTGACACACCGATGGTTTCTAATATACATGGACAACATTTCACATCTTGTTGCTGGGCTATCGATGAAGTTAGTCAAGGTGTTGATACTTGCGCATGTCATTTCTTCACTGTACGCCCAAAAAAATATCTAAAAATTATGAAAATGTTTGTTAATTTGGAACATCGTTTCTGAATATTGTACTTTAAAAATAAAAATATATTATATACACAAAAAATAAAATTTAATTAATTTTTTATTGGGAAACGGGAATTGGTAAAATTCTTTTACAGCCGTTACTTTCAGATTTGGGTTTCTTGGATTTAAGTGGTTGGGGTTCGATGGTTCCCGATTTTGTTGAGAAACCGATAGAACAGGATCTTTTTACATCATGTCCTTTGTTGTCCCTTCTTTACTACCCCGTCCCTTTTACTCAGGATTACTCGCGAGCCAGGATCGCTGCAGCGCGGGATCGGTGCGGCGCGCCTTTTTCCATTACACCCCGTCTCTTTTTTTAAATGAAGGGTCGTGGGTGAACGAGTACGTGCCCCTGATAATCATACACGTGCGGGACAGGATCACTCGGGATCGTGGGAACCCTTGAACACTTGTTTCTCAAGTGTCTTTTTACATGCTGTGACCCTAATTTATTTCATCTTTATTACCCCCTCGGTTGACAGGTTGACATCTAACCCTCATTAATTGCATTTTTATTACTTAATTTTAACAGCTAGCCCATTAATTGCCGACATCAAAGGTCTTGCTAATCGGGTATTTATACTACTGCTAAGTTATCATATTTTTTTTCAAAATTTTCTGATCGTTCCTATGGCACTTATATGATATCGTTGTCCAATCCGGCCCGTTCCGATTTATATAGTAGTAAGAGCATATATTTTTAAAGTTTTATTCAGATAGCTTAAAAACTTAAGGACTAGTTTGCTTAGAAATGGACAGACGGACGGACAGGCGGTAGATGATGCTTATCAAGAATATATATACTTTATAGGGTCGGCAATGTCTCCATCACTGCGATGCAAGCTTCTGACTTAAATAATAATACCATCCAAGGGTATAAAAACATAAAGATGTGTGTGTATGGTACCACAGTCGGGAGTTAAACCGTTACTAAGGACGCTTTTCGTGATAATAGAGAAAAAGAATGCTTCCTTATGTTCTTTACTTACACCCCTCTTTGATTTCCTCCATAAAAAATACAGAAAGGATAGAAGGTATATGCATTATCAGTTATGATACAGCAAAGATATTGATTAATTACCTGTTCGTGATCCTCGAAATTATTGACAGTTTCCTCTTCGTTTGCGCAGGCACCATAGGTCTCTTTTGGTGTTCTCAATTTACCGTTTTCTCCCTTATTATTAAGAGATTCCGCGTCTGCTAGTACCCAAAGCGGAATTTCTGCAAAGCTTGTAACTGTGAATGCCACACAGGCAATGAATATAAAAGTTACTATAGAGAAAACCGCCTTAACGTGTCCACCCAACCGCCGACCTAGATTATTTAAGGTTAAATTACTTTGAATCAATTTAATACTTATTTCTTACCGATATCTGTTTCATCCCAGTTCAAACCACCCATTGAATATCCGAAAAATCCACCCAAGCCTGCCATAATGGTGAATGTGGATAAGCCCTTCGCATGGTCTTCTGGTAAACATACGTCTAGGAGATAAGCTCTAGCCGGGCTTTGGCAAGCATCCGCGTCAAAATCGAGAAGGACAGTTCCCAATACTGTAAAAAATATACCCCAAGCGTGGGAAGACTTTGGTGGCGTATAATGTGAATTGGTGAAATTGTTCAAATTATTTGATTCATCAAATTGACCTCGTGGATCCTCACTTCCATCTCCAAACAAATATCCAAGACATTCTCCGTTGGGAACTAATAAAAGTCCTAAAAAAAAACCACTTTTTTAAACATTACATAAATTTAAATGGTGCTAAAGAATATAGAAAATAAAACCGAAAAAGCATAGATCTAAAATCATCAACTAGTATTAATATAAATTAGCGGACCCGGCGGACGTTGTCCCGCCCAAAAGAAATATTTAAAGAGATGGCGCTCTCGATTGCTTTCAATAAATGGAAATAGAAAATCCAAACAACTGAACTCAATTAAAATAATTTCAATGTATTTCAATGCATTCGTATTTAATACAATGCAGTATGATAAACCACATTTATCGTCATCCCATTTGACGTGAATACAAATAAGGAGATGACTTTCCGACACGGAAATATGCGACGTGAAGTTGGGCGTGTGAAAAGCAGTCAAATTCCGAATTAATACTTTGATGCAAGGTCAATCAGGACTTATTAATTGACATAGCGAACGAAAGACGTACAGAAACACGTTATTGATGAGATCTTCCTTCGATTCAGTTAAATTATAGAAATTTTGTGGAAATGATATCAATCCCGTCACACAATCAGCTGGAAGTTTGCCTTTGCCAAAGTCGAACAATTATTTTGAGAAGATTTCTTCTGTTTGATCATTCTGCAGGGCAACACGCATATTGATGGTCAACTTAATAACTTTCACATATCGCCACAAATTCGAAGACTTCAAGCAAGCATTAATTTTGTCTGCAACTGCCGAACGTGGAATGACTGGTAGCGTTAAAAAAAAAATTCCTGAGAACAATAATCATATTCAACATAATCATTGCACCGCCAAACGGATTACTACTGTTTCGCAAATCTTTCAACGTTCGATCGAGTGCATCCAGCGATTGCATATGTGCCATGGCTTATTAGACCCAAAGACTCAGCTTACATTCTTGCAATACTTTAGCCATCGTTGAATTTTTCGAGATAATACAGGTTGGTGTTTCAAAAACTTGAAAATTTAATGGTAACTTCAATGCTGACTGTGCATTTTGACCGCCTTCTAACAATGTTCCTGCGATGCCGGATCTCACTTCGAAAACGAATGGACGCAAAATTTAACGAAATTGCGAATGTCTTTTCAGTTTCTCCAGGAGCATCCAAAAAGAAAATACCACCGGTATTTAAAATATCTTCACTCAAATCTTTGAATTTGTTCCACAATTGAGTTTGAAGCAAAATATGTGGTTAGAATGATGGCAAACAAAGTATGAATGTTATTCGGATTTTCTGTAATGACAGCTTCTGCCATAATGTAATCCTAGTGTGCATCATTTTCCAATAGTTGCAAACTCTTCTTGAAACGTTGCAAACAAATGAGCATCAATTGTTTTCGCATCTTGGAATAAAATCGGTCCACAAACGTTGATTAGCAAAATCGCAAGTAAAAGCACTAATTTTCTAAATGAACAGCCAAATGTGTAACCGTGGGATATCTCTCATGGATGGGAAATGAAAAAATTTACAAGCTGCTTCATTGCTACTCCTATAGCGTCCCATTTGGAACTGTGTTCCTTCTTCCAATGAATTTTCATTCTCAACTTCAAAGACTGCTACTTAATCCTATCGCTTTGAACATTTGCAATTTGAACATACACTTCGGGATCAACCTCTGGATCAAGAACTTCGGCACTAGGTCATCAGGTCATCATATCAATTTCATTATGTCGAATCTTATCTTCTAATCAAGAAATGTAGTTGTCATGGTTTTCACGTACTATAATTCGGAATGAATATTGATTGATGAATATATTCTTGTTGGTTTCCACTTCTGCAAACAAAATATAAGCTATAACTTAATATTTGTGCTAAATATTTCAAAAATTCATTACCTGTAGTCTTATTGACCTGTTTTATTTGAAATTGGTATACGGGTTCACCTTGCCAAAACATGATTTGATATTGTAGCGCGTCATACGATTGATGCGTTTCGTATACGTATACATTGCAAATTATTGGTCCGTCGTTGCAAGACAATGTCACGTGATACCATGTTTTTACCAGGACCCTTGTCCCATATCTTTATAAATTTTCTGTAAAAAGGTCCTGGCGTAACTGAGCTTCATCCCAGCCTCAGAACTACTTCACACATTATTTATTAAGAATGCTGTTTTTCCAATATCAGAATCTTTTATTAAGATTTAGCCTTTCTCAGGTTTGCCAATATGACAGGTGGATCCTGCATTCCTATGCGATCTAGTATAGTGTTTTCATAAAATTTTTTTTAGTCACTAACTAGCCTGTGTTTTTGACTTCCTTCGTTTTTTCTCTTTTTATATACCACTAAGCCTGGTGAATTATAAGTGCTTCTATTTGGCCGTATAATTTGTTCCTTTAGCATTCTTTAGATTTTTTATTAACGAAATCTGAGACTGACATAGCATATGGATATTGTTTACCATTAATAGCCCTGTCATAATTAGTATTTACTATATTTGCCCTCGTTTACCGGTTCGTAATGGAATTTGCATATCTATTTTGGAATGCTCCCCTCGATTATTTTTAACGGACGGTGTCCCGCCCAAAATTCGTATTTAAGCAGATGACGCTCTGAATTCAATTAAAATAAAATTAATGTATTTCAATGCATTCGAATACAACACACTGCAGTATGATAAACAACATTTTTCGTCGGATAGTTGGCCGTGTGAAAAGCAATAAAATTCAAATAAATATCACAAACGTAGAGCGATGGACCTTGCGACTTATTAATTGACATAGCGAACGCAAAACGTACCGGAAACTGAAGTCGTTTCAGAGCAAATCATAGGAATTTTGGAATGAATGCATTCGCCTTTCAAGATGGTTTCTTCAATAGCATTCGACTGTAATCTCTTTATTGTTAGTCGCGTATAGTTGCAACGACACAGCTGATTGATGTTTCTCAACAATATTATCACCGAACCAACTTACATATAACCACAAATTATGTGGTGGTAATCCTGGTAATTCCAATGAATTTATGCGTTTCGTTTAGAAGTTGCAATTGATTGGTCCGTCGTTGCAAGGAAATGTCACGTGATTCCAGGTTTTCACCAACAACGTTAACAGCAACTTTATCAATTGCGGTAGCATTGAAACTTCGACGATGTTTACCAACTGGTACTATAGGGTGTTTTTTAAGAGGTTTTTTTCAATAGGGTTTAGTTCGGTCATCTTTAATGTCAGCTGACATCTGGCGAGTGCTTTATGTTCTGTTTGGTTTGGCAATTCACGATGAATAGCTTAACAGCTGACCAGCGATACAAAATCGTTGAATTTTATTTCGAAAATCAGAAGTTGTTTGTGAAAGTGCACCGTTTGCTGCGCCCGTTTTATGGTGCTCATGTGCCATAGCCTCCAATATAGTGCGACATTACACCATTGGATTATATTTTGTGGGGGTATTTGAAGTTGTTGGTCTATGCAAACAAGCTCACCTCGATTCCGGCCCAAGAAGCCAAAATTGAACGAGCTATTGCCGACATACGGCCCCAGATGCTTGAAAATGTGGAAAATTGGACTTCCAGAATGCAGTTTGTCAAAAACTCACATGGTGGCCATTTGCCGAAAGTTATATTCCATCACTAATGCCATCGAATTATCTTTCAAATAAAAAAAAATCTGCTCTCTACCGCAACCTGTGCATTTTCTTTTTTAATTTAAAAACATAAACCTCCTAAAATTTTGTGTTCATCAGAAGGCATTAGTTCAATTCAGGTTTTGAACAACTGATCCAACACATTGTGCTGATAAAACATGTCTTGGCAACTGTTTAACAATGTTTTTTCTCACATTTCCATTGTGAACAAAACGATGTTCCACTTCTTGCGGTGAATTTCTCATGAAATAGATTTTAAGAAAGCTATGATCCAAATTTGGAAATGACAACATTGAAACCACTTTATGATAAACTTGACCTTGAATCTGTTGAAATGAAGGTAAATGCACTGTTATTAAACCGCTGTGATCCATAAATAATGAATCAAATCGATGATGAGTCCTTGTTAAATGTTTGTGATGTGTGTGTGTGTAACGACTGTCTACTGTAGCATAAATCGAAATGGAAATTACCTTGACGGTTGGCATGAAATTATGTTCAATAATATTTGTAACGCTGAAAGAAGTCATTTGAAAGCAATTATTATACTTCTGAATGTTAGTCAAGAAATGTTTGGAAACTGGACCATCACCAGACAGAAGAGATTGCATTGGCTCTAGTGGAGGTTATAATGATGGCAGAACTTTTCCATTATAGTCATTTTGATTTAGTTTTTAAAATGTTTGATTTATTTATTGGAGCAGGCAAGGTCCCGCTCCAATGAAAGTAGATTTATTAATAATTCTTAAGTTAAAAACACAAAGGTTTTTTAGTCTAATTCGGTGAGCAGCGCTGCCGGCGTAGGCTGCAGCGCTGCGACGCTTATATGCATAACGTATACGGCGGTGGAGGAGGTGGAGTGCAGTGGGCACACATAGCAGCGTTTGGCCAGCGTGAGAATGCTGGCTATGCAATTATGTGTGTTGGCCTTCAACTGGACGCTCTTATTACACTTGCACTTGGCCTGGACTGTTTATGATAACAGTGGTGCATCGCTATACATATGTGCATACTACATCTCCCTCCTTGAAAAATAACGTAATTTTATGAAGTTATTTTATAAGATTTTGCTTAAACGATTTATTTATATATATAATTATATATACATCTATATTTTTTTTAATTTCTTTTTTTTCCCCAAATTTTTTTTTTTTTTATAATTATTTTTATTTTTTTTTGTTGTTGAATGTATAAAATTACTTTCTTCACTAACTTTCATATTGGTTTTAACTTATCCTTATTAACTTTTTGTTCCTTATTTTCTTATTTTTTATTACTATACTAGAGGGCCCGCTATTGCATCCTCGCTTTGATCGGATGCAGATCCACACTTAAAATTTCGTATTAAATTTCGCTTTGAAGTTAGCGCACTGAATGAGAAATAAAGATTCTTTGAAGTCGAATGACAAATATAAAATGAGGCAAGGCCTACTCTAAGCCTTAGACGAATATCAATATTATCCCATTAATATTATTTTTTTTAATTTATGTTTTTTATTTTTTTAAATAGGTTGCAGGTGGACATAGAAAATTAAAATACCCATACGAATCTGGAAATTTTTTTTCTGATTTAAAAAAAAAAAACTTCAAGTCTCTAAGACATGTGGTTTGGCCATGGCTGTGATATATCAGTCAGTCAGTCAGTCAGTCAGTCAGTCAATCAGTCAGTCATGACAAAGCATTTTATATATATAGATTATTCTTTTCTTCTATTATAAAGACCTCAAATGGTCCTATATAAACTGGCCCTAACTTATGTGCTGTTTCATTTTGCAATAAAACTTTATCGCCTACGTCTATTTTAAAGTCTGATACCCTATTGTCATATGCTAGTTTTTGTCTTATTTTATTATTTTCTAACATTATACGGGCCCTCTTATACGCGTTTTCTAATCGAAATTTAACCTCTTTAGCATAGTAATCTATATTATATAGCGGGTCTATTCTATCTATTCTATTGAAATGTATAATGTAGGTAAGTTGCTTGGCTTACCAAATACTAGTTTATATGGACAGTAATTATGGGTTACTGATGGTATAGTGTTAAAACAATACACAAAATATTGTAACCATATCTCCCCATCAGTTTTTCAACTGAAATATATGAACGAATGTACTCGTTGAAGGATCTGTGACTTCTTTCAACCGTACCCAAAGTCTGGTGGTGATATGCAGTAGACGTTATGTTGTCTATTTTCATATAACTGCACAAGTCATTTATAATTGAATTTTTATATTCTGTTCCCATGAATTCAGAATACAATTTTCAAAAATTGCTTTAGCGACAGTGTTTGCACTTTTATTTGGAATTAGAATGGCAACTCAATATTTTGTTAGGTCGCAGATTAAAGTGACTGCGTATTCATTGCCAGACTCAGATTGGGGTAGCGGACCAATTGTGTCCACTATCACTCTGTCGAAAGATTTGGTTGGTGTGTTGGTTAGGGTCATAGTTGTTTTTGTGTGCGTCGTTGTTTTCGACATCAGGCATTTTTGACATCTACGTAAGTACTCCTTGACATCACGTGTCATGTTTTTCCAATAGTAGTGTCTTTTTATTTTGGCCAATGTCATGATTTGTAAACAGAATCGCTTCTTGATCTTTTGTATTTTCTATTAGGGTCACCGGCTTGAGTAGCGCTACTCTTAATGTGTTTAGTTTTTTATTGCCCATTTTAATAAAAGATTCTACTGAAGATAATTCAAAGATCTTTTCGCTCGGTGCCACTTTGAGTTGGCTGATCTTAAGTATACCGGTTTGCGTTTCAAGCCTTTGGAAGAACTGACCTAAGTCTAGAATTACATTGGTGTACAGATCATGTAGTGTACGTAGTTTGAACGGTTTTGAACTAACTGGTCTTCAAATAGTGGGTGGTAATTCCTACTTAAGAGGACCTTGTACTTCCTTCGCTAGGGATGCGCACTCTTGCTAGGCTCGGTTCTAGCTCGCCGTAGGTCGGGGTTCTTTTAGCTCAGGATGGTACGAAACGCTACTACATTTAATAAGTGCGTCTTATTCACAAAAATAAATCGAAACTGGCTATTATTTAATTAAAAGAATGGACTTAATTGATGTTACGGATGCACGCCGACACGTGTGAAGATAGGCTAAGGATTCTGATAGTTATTGGGGAATTTGGATGTTAATAATTCCCTAAGTCTTTACCCGCCTTCCATGACAATGCTACTTAAAATATTTACATTGTCCCTTAGCAAAGTTTAAAATAACCGTACTACATGTCTAAGAAAGTGTTCGACATAAGTACTCGACAAACCATTAAACTATTTATTCACAATTCATTTTCTTCAATTCATTTCAAATATAATTCCATATATCTAAATTTACGTTCAGCAGTTTCATTTGAATTTAATTTACATACTAACAAATCTTAATCTAGCCTCTGACTCCCTAATGGTTCTCTAAATCTTCATTTTATTTACATGTAGTAGCAAATGGTTAGTTATAAGTATCGACTATTGATAAGAATATATAGCCATAATTCATTTAGATTCCATTTATAAACTAATAAAGCTTAACCTAGCGTGCATGGGGTTCCTACTAATTCCCTAAATCTTCATTTTTAAGTCTATATTTATTAGCAAGTAATTAGTAGTAAGTAGTTATAAGTATTGAATATTGATACGAAATAAAGTTAAATCATTTTTTTTTTGTTAATGGCAGACATGGTTTTCAATTGGGACGATCGAGTGGCATTTTATAGAATTTTATATGAGGAATTCTTGTTGTTGTTGTTTTTGTTTTACTCACAACCTTAAGATATCCAGTCCATGATGCGCGTAAAGTTGGGCCCAAGTTCACGTTGACATTGTAGAGCTGTTGGTCAGATTTTAAAAGGTCCTAATATAAACTCCTATTCGAATGCCAAACTCCAGTCGATCTGGGAGTATTTAACTCATTAATAAATCGCAAATATAAACGGAAATCAATAATCAAAACAAAACACAAAACTGCAGCGCTGCCGATGTGCACCGATAAGGCCTAGCACGCCGCCAGCAGCGATGCTTGCACTTGGGATAAGACGACGTCACTAAGTCGGGCCTCCTCTGGCCAGATGAGGTGATCCTCACTATAGCTTAGTGGCGATGGTTCCAAATAAAAAGGAGACCGATCCGTCCAGACCAAAACTCCTGGTTGGCTGAATTATTTGGGTGACCTCAAGCCTTACAATAAAGTTAGCCAGTTTGCATCCGGCCGGCGACAGGTTGCGTAATTTGTTGGCTGGAGGTTATCTCGCACCTGGGCCGATGCCTGGAGCGAAACGGATCCAAAAGGCGAGCTGGGGGTCGACGGAGTCGGGTGGGTCGGCGGTAGTGCCAGAAAATAGGCACTTATCAAAGCCTAGGCCTCCTTCACGCCTTCGAGGTCAGATCCCTATGAAAACTCGGTTAGAATTCGGATTCACTATATGGCACTTCTTTACCTTTCCACTTCCACAAAATCACACACGAAATTAATGCACTCTTGTCTTAGGGAAATTAGATGTGTATAATAATTAATTTTATTTAATTTAAATTTCCACGTGACTTTGAAGTAATTTTTGGAGCAGCCCCGAAAATTCAAGCGTTTGTCAAGAGTTTTTATCAGCGAATGCATTAAATTCTGGGAAGCTGTATGCTGGTGGCCACTGCTATGAACTTTTCTTCCCATAACTGTACAATCGTACGATCGTGTTCTGTCCCTATTGGTCTAAGACATTTTTCTCACTGTTTTAGCTACATCAAAGCTGCTACAATTTTAGTGCGAGGGTAGGTTGAAGAGTTTTTGCAGTGTAGACCTTCAGTTGGTCACTACAATCGCTAACATCAATTCTCGCAACAAATTTATTTCCATGCTTCAATAAGCATTTGGATTCGGTTGTTTGCAAGGTCACTACTTTACGTACTTCGTCATTTGTTATGACTTCATATACGTTGGGCTTAGAAGCGTTGACAATAGATTGCTTTGGCAAGTCTAATTGTTCATTTCCTGCGCAGGATTTTTTCTGTTTACTTTAATTTCGCGTAGTGACTTTTAATACGGTTGCATTCATGTGTTTTAGTTCGTCGATGGTTATTCTTGATAACGCATCCGCTACATGATTGTCCTTGCCCTTTAGGTACTCTACAGTGAAGTCATATTCCTCTAATTCTAGCCTTATTCGGGTTAGTTTAGAGCTGGGATTTACCATCGAAAACAGATACGTGAGTGATCTGTGATCTGTTTTGACAGTGAAGTGCTTGCCATAAATATATGGTCTGAAGTGCACTATTGCCCAATGAATTGCTGCTAACTCTTGTTCCGTTGTACTCTTGTTACTTTCTCCTTTTGTAAAGGCTCTTGAAACTTATGCTACTGGAAGTTGGAGTTCCTTGGGGTTTTGAGTTAAAACCGCTCCACACGCCTGTTTGCTTGCATCCGTGATTATGCATAAGGTGATGTTTTAGGTACTCGAATGCAGTTTGGCATTCAATTGACCATTCAAAAGGAACATTCTTTTTACATAATCTTGTTATGTGCTGTGAATAGTCGGCGAAATTCTTTATAAAACATCGGTAATAATTGCAACGAATCTTCTAGCGCTGTCCGCATCATGTGGGACTGGATAATTTTTGATGACGTCATATTTCTTGTCATCTGGCAAGATTCCTTTATCTGTGCATTTGTGACCTAGAAAAGTCACTTCACGCATGAAAAATGAGCATTTTTCTGGATGTAATTTCAAGTTATTTTTTCTGCACAGTTCAAACACTTTGGTCAAGTTTTTGATCATGTGTCGCTCTGAGCATCCAATAACTATTAAGTCATCCATATAAAGGAAGCCCTGGGAAGGTTCAAGTCCTGAGAATTCTATAGTCATCATCCTCTGGTATGAATTTGGCGATATTTTTAAGCCGAAAGGTAATCGCGTAAAGCGATACGAGCCATTGCTCGTTGAAAACGACGTTATATCTCTTGAATTTTCATCAAGTTCAATTTGATGAAATCCTGACATTAAATCAAGACATGAAAAATATTTTGCTCGGCCAAGTTGATCTAGAATATCTTCGATTCTTGGCAGAGGGAACTTATCAGCCAAAAGTATTTTATTAATTTGAAGTCAATTACTCATCGCCATTTTTTATCTATTGAGCCCGGAAGGGCTTTTTTCGGAACTAACAAGAGTTGGCTATTATATTCTTATACGGATGGTTCGACTATACGATCCGTAATCAGTTGCTTCTGGATCTCTTCCAGATGGCTATGTGGACTTCTATAGTTTTCAATATGAACCGGTTCTGTATCTTTCAGTCTCAATTTTTGTTTATAAAAGTTGTTGGTTGTGATCGCCTCTGTTTCAAGACCAAACACATCACTATACATGGTGCATAATTCCACCAGTTTTGTTTTGAACTGGGGTGGAAAATTCTTAGTTAGTTGAGCTAGGACAGTTTTTTCCCTATTACTTGGAGGAGCTTGAACTATTTCATAGTTCGAAAGTGATTCGTATTGCAAGTTGTTGATGTTAATTAAATAGTCGGTACTGGTTGTATTTAGTAAACGGACAAATGCATTTGATGCTGTGGCAATTGTGTTTGCAACATAAATGCCTGTTTGAATTTCCTGATTTGGGATCAATATGCTATCCTCATTCGAGGTTAGCTCTATTTTTCGGACGACTTTCGTTCTTGCTGGTAAATATATTGAATTGTTACCAAAGCTAAATTGTATGGGAACATTGATTGGAAACTGTAAGTTAGATGGTCTCAATGTAAACCAATCCTCTAACTCTTGAAAATCTAAAACGCAATTAAATCGTTTTATAAAATCTAAACCTATAATTCCATCGCTTGGTAGTGGTAAATTAAAATCTACCAAGTGAAAATTGTGCGGTATTATATAATTTCCTGTCTGTAGCTCTACGGAGGCTTGGCCTTTCGAGTATATTACTCCTTCGCCTATGCCTTGAATACTAATTATTTTATCCCTGTTGATGTCATGAAATTCATCGGAATCAGTTTTTAATAGGGATATAAATGCACCAGTGTCAATTAAAAATGTTAGCTTTTTACGAGTTGCTACATTTGTTAGTGAGACTGAAAATTACTTTATGAACCTTGGCATATATTAGGTTTTTGGACCTAAAGGTCACTGCTGGTTTTCCGGGTTGCTTTGAACAACTCGGACTTGTCCATTATTGGCATTATTGTTGGAGTTGCTCCTTTGGCCTCCTCGATAATTACCTCTGTTATTGTAGCGCCGGTTATAGTTCTTATAAGCTCCGCGGTTTTGGCCGCCTCGGTTATATCCACCTCGGTGTTGTTCACCTCGGCTACGATAACCTCCGCGGTTCGCTACATTATTACAATAGAGTACGGTATTTGAATGCCCAGTTGCGTCAGTGCAACTGTTTACGAATTTGGAGATTGCATCGTTCATGTTGTTGAACGTGCCTGCCTGCATGATAAGTTTTACCTTATCTATTGAGCAATTTTTAGTCATTGCCTTTACAGCGTGTGTTACACTGTATTTGGCTGCCAGTTCTTGGGGTAGCCCATCATTAATATAGGCTCCCTCTAGAGCTTTAGTTAATAGCTCCAATGCTCGAAAGAATGGCTTTTGCCAGAAAGTTCTGAGGAAGAGGGACACTTTATTTATTATTTTGGTAGGCAGTGACTGCACGTAGAGTTGCAGTAAACACTGTCCATTGGTCAAGTGCAGTCGGCTGGGCACCTTTTTTCCCGTCGTGGGAGCGCCTTTGGGGCAGGAGGTTTTTTTTTCTGATTGGTTATTGTTTTTATGTTTGAGTGAGTTTGGGCTTGTGGGTTCTTGTTTTGGAGTCTTGATGTAAGTGAATCAAGCTCGCATTGCAATATCTGGGCAGTAGCCCACGCGGGAGGTGGTGTACTTGAATATAAGAGCCACTTTAAGTTCGCTACTCTCTTTTTTATTTTATTATTTATACCTCCGCGTTTACCCATCTCGTCACTCAAGTTTTTATGTTTTTGTATGTTGTCTTGGGGGGAAAAAAATATTCATAAGCGGTTGGGAGTGGGAAAAACAATTTTTATTTATTTATTTCATTTTTTAAAACAGTGAAAAAAAGCATTTTATTCAAGTGTATATATATTTATTTTTTGTTTATTTTACTTATTTTAATAAAAGGAATATTTTTTTTTCTATATTGTATATATTGTATTTTGAATTTATTTGATTTATTTATTTATTTTTATTTTTATTTATTTATTTTTTTTTTTCAAGCCTTGTCGAGTCCATCGGCTCGGCTCATATATCGTTTCCTTAAAGTTCTCTTATACATAAGATATACTTTAAGTAATAAATTAAGTGAAAGTATCACTGCAATAAACATTAAAAGGTTTAACTGAGACTCCAGATGAGGGGTGGTATCAACCACAACAGTATTGACAACGTTAGCGGCGGTTTCTTTTACCTCGGGCTTGGACTCTTTTCCGCCCATTTTATTATTGGAGTTTGGACGATTAACGTCAATATGAACAAATAGTCTCAGTTATTTTACGCCAACTGCCGGAGAGAAATTTAACATTAATTCACTCCTGGGTGAATGTACAATAATCCTACCTAGTATTTCGTGAGGCCTTACGGGCCACACAGTTCATCGGGCAGAAAAAGTTCCGCTCAATGTTACACATTTTTTTTTACATTAATTGGCGTGCCACACAGGGCAACAAAAAAAACATATTTTTATTCGGCTGGTCCTCTGATCCTGATCCTGATGCGTCAGCTTGATGTCGGCGGGCTGGCACGCTGACGCTGCCTCGCAGGTGTAGGCGGCGGGCTGCCTCCCGCACTCGTTGTCTGCTGTTGCCGGGCTGGCACGCTGTTTGGCTGCAACTCTTTCTTACGTCAGCTGCGCGTCGCCGGGCTGGCACGCTGACGTTCCCTCGAAGGTGCAGGCGGCGGGTTGCCTCCTGCACTCGGTTTCTGCTGCTGCTGACCTGGGCCTATGGGCTCAGGCGGCGCCGGTGCTGGTCCTCGCACAGGCTATTTATCATTTGCCTCATAGATGTTCTCGGCCATTGATGCCGGGATTAGAATGTCCTAAGTGGGTTTCAGTTGGATGGTCCATGTAGAGCCTGAAATCTTTGGATCCGAAGTCCGATGGTCAGACGGCGACTTTCTTCATAACGCACAGTGGGCGATTTGGCCGATCTAGCGACAGGAAATTAAAAAATTTTTTGTTGAAATGTTCCAAAATTTGAATTCCCGCCGATAACTAAATATTTAATTAGCACAAAAACACTAATTTTGGTGTTTTAATCGATATATTTGATCAGCTGTGAGCTTTCAAAGTGAGCATATGTTTTCACTGCAATCATAATAAGTATTTCCAGCGTTTTTTTGAGGTACTTCAATTCTTTGTAAAAATTAAAATTTTAACCTTTTCGAAGATTTTTTTTTGGTTTTACAAGAATTCAGGTATGTAGTAATAGAAAAAAAAAACGTTTTGTGACCTGTGATAAGTGTTGAATTATTAAATGGTGATTGAATATGGTAAGCTTTAAATGACCCTTTTTGTGAATAATTGTTAACTTCTGTGGAATAGAACTATTGATGACCGTACTTGTCCGCGCTAATTGTATATACATTTGAAAATATGAATCGTCCTCTATTCAAAATGGCCAAACTTAGCTGCGTCAAAGTGCGTCATCTAATATTTTTCATATTGCAGAAATCATGTAATTGGTCCAGAAGCGCCCTTTTTTCAGTATGGCATGCTGCTTTTGGGCTTTGTAAAGGAGGGCGAAATAACAAGATTTGATTGGAGCAGCGACTCCGAATAATTTTTTTTATACTTAAAAATAAATAAGAAATAAAAAAAGAAAACAAAAATTTTGTTAAATTAAGAAATAAAATGTTCTATTTTTTTATTTTTAAAAATAAAAAATTAAATTTAAAAAAAAATAATTTGTTGTATGGCTTTTTAAGTTATTATTACGATAAAAAAATTTTTCTTTTGAAAAATATTTTATTTTTTGAGTTATTCATTTTCTTTCGCTAGATTGGCCAAATCGCCCACTGTGTAACGGGTGTCTCGTTCTTTTGCTCAGCCACATCAGCCATTTGGATTTACTGTTGGTTTTACTTCCAGAGAATGACGAAGACACGTTAAATTATGTGGTCTGGAGTGTGCAAATCACGATTCGCAGTAGATCATCACGTAGTTATATGGAAGATTTTATAGGTTTGTGCTGACTGCTGAATATTCTTTAATTTTTTTTTTTGCTGGGAATGTCGCTGGTTGCTGGATTTTTGGATCGTCCGTCCACACTTAGAAAAACGTTGAATTTTTTTTTTTTTTTCTCACACACTTATTTCCTTACAGGACTCGATGTCACGGTCGCCATATAGTCATTTTGATTTAGTTTTTAAAATGTTTGATTTATTTATTGGAGCAGGCAAGGTCCCGCTCCAATGAAAGTAGATTTATTAATAATTCTTGAGTTAAAAACACAAAGGTTTCTTAGTCTAATTCGGTAAGCAGTGCTGCCGGCGTAGGCTTCGCTCTTATTACACTTGCACTTGGCCTGGACTGTTTATGATAACAGTGGTGCTTCGCTATATGTGCATACTACACCATCAGCACAGCACAACCCTGAAGTTTATTTTGGGAATTTACGTGCGTGACAATGCATTGCATTGTGCCATCCATTGTAGCATCATAGCAAAATGCTGCTCGATTCAAGTCCGTGTCACTGATTCTGCGCCGCACACGTCTGTATTCATTTTCTTGATTATAACGAGCGGCTGAACAACGTAGTCCTCTTCGCGCATTATTGTTTTCCGTTTCAGTATATCTTTCTTTTTGTGTGCGTTCAGCACGTAAATTCGCTACCCTTGAACGCATATCTTCTCAATGCGATTCACGCTGCTCATCTGTCATACTTTAACGAAGATTTGCCAACCCCCACGTTGTTCTACCTAGAGTTGCAAGATTTGAACGTCGTGGTCGCGGCATTATTTTACTTACACAAAAATGTTGAAAAATTGTTGTAAAAAATGCCAAGTCAGAGAAAATTCAAACAATGAATCAACGCGCGGTGCAGTTTAAAAACATGAAAACAGCAAATTAAACAACTCGTAAAGTAGTTTCTTAGGCTAGGGTGAAGTTCAGTCACGCCAGGATCTCTTTACAGAAAAATGTATAAAGATATGGGGCAAGGCTCTTTGATGAGACGGTGGGCTGACTTAATACGAGGTTGTCAGCCACCGGGTTACCTCGTGAAGATGGTTTTATCTTGTACTAGCATTTAGCAAGAAAAATCAGCGGCTACGCGTTTTGGGCCGGGTTTTGGGCCCCCCCCAAAGAGGGACCGGAGGAGGGAAAGATATATTGGGGTGCCCCGGGGGCTCAATAAATAAAGTCTCCCCCCAAAAATTATTTTTTTTGGCGCCCGCCCGCGGGGGGGGCCCCCACCCGGGGGGGGGGGCCCTCCCCCCAAAAATTTTTTTTTTTTTTTTTTTTCCCCTTTTCTTCTTTTTTTTTTTTTTTTTTTTAAAGCCGGTTTCATTTTTTTTTTTCCTTGTTTCTTCCCACCAATTTTAATTTTTTTTTTTTTTATTTTGTTTAATTTTTTTTTTTTTATTTTTTTTAATATTTTATTAATTTATTTTTTTTTTTAACTTTTTTCTTGTTCTAGATTGTCTCACTATTCAATTTTGTTTATGTAGGGGGGTGGCGAGGATCCTCCGCTAAAGGATTCCAGAAAATGTAGAAATTTCCCACGATGCAGTCGAAAATGACGAAATGAAAAAGCGGGGGCGTCGTGGGATCGGTCGGGGTGCGTCAGCTTTATTTCGCTGCATACATAATACTCATTTAAGCTTATTTATTTATTTATTTATTAGAAAAATATAGCAAATTCTTCTTATTTTAGACCCTTTCCCTTCCCCACCCCCAATTAAGAGTGTTTTTTTAAAAGTTCTACTCCCCCCCTCATGGTGGGGGGGGGAAGGACAGGTGTCTTAATACATTTTGTGTATTTAAGTCTAAAGACAATTCAACATTTAACAAAGAGTAAAGCTCATTATAAAAAGAACATAAAACACGAAAGGGGTCATGCTGCTCGAAGTTAGTCTTACAAAAATCAAGAGTAATCGGACGAAAGTGACGAGAAGGTCTAACAGGAACAGAGAAATACAATTGACTAAGAAGATAGGACGAACAAACATGACCATTAATTAATTTAAATAGAAACATCACTCCGTGGCAGGTCCGACGATCCTTCAGAGTGGGCAGGCTAAGAAGACGCAGCCTGTCGATGTAAGACGGGAGGCGGCGATGTGTGTCCCAGTGGAAACCTCGAAGAGCGAACAAAAGGAATTGTTTCTGAACCGATTCAATAAGGTCTTGATACTTCGCGTATTGAGGTGACCATACACACGAACAGTATTCGAGAATTGGTCGAACAAGAGAGACATAAAGAAGTTTTGTGGTGTAAGGATCGTCAAACTCCTTAGACCAACGCTTGACAAAGGCAAAAACACCTTTAGCTTTCCCAACAATTATGCCAATGTGGTCGGAAAAGTTCAAATTGTGGGTAAAAAGAACTCCAAGATCGGTAACAGAATGTATGCGCTCAAGATCACTCAGCCCTAAAGAATAACCTGCAGAGAAACAGTTTTTACGAAAAAATGACATAAATTTACATTTAGAGTTGTTAAGAAACAGCAAATTGTTACTGCACCAGGACTGCACGTTGTTTAAGTCAGATTGTAAAAGCATATAAGAGTCAGAGTTTGTCAGTGGCAAGCATAGTTTGACGTCATCAGCGTACATCATAATTTGGGAATTTAGAACGACATTAGGCAAGTCATTAATAAAAATACCAAAAAGAAGTGGCCCAAGGTGACTCCCTTGCGGAACACCCGAGGTTACGTGGACGCAGTCTGAAAAAGAACCCTTGAAGGCTACTCGTTGAGTCCGGTTGGATAAGTAGGTAGCAATCCAATTAGTCAACAAGACAGGGAAACCCAAGAGTATTAGTTTTTTCAGCAGTAGCTGGTGATTCCCGCAGTCAAAGGCTTTGCTGAAGTCCGTAAAGACGACGTCAGTTTGGGTGTTATTTTAAAACGCGTTTCTAATAACAGTATAAAACTCCAGAAGGTTTGTGGAAGTTGACCTGTGTTTCATAAAGCCATGCTGGTAGGGGGACATTATAGAGCGACATTGGTGTTGAAGTTGAGCAGTAACAAGCGATTCGAACAGCTTAGGAATCGCACTAAGTTTTGCAATCCCTCTATAGTTTTCAATGTTAGATTTGCTACCCTTTTTGTGAAGGGGAATTATAAAAGATTCCTTCTAACTTTCAGGAAGAAATGAGAGCTGAAGGGATATCTTAAAAAGTTTAGACAAAGGACTACATAATGCACTGGCACAATTTCTCAAGACACAGCTAGGAACAAGATCAGGACCAGAAGAGAACGATAGCTTGAGTGTTTTGAGATGCTGAAAAACATCGTTTTCGCTGATTGTGGGCAAAAAAATATTGTCTGAGTGCGGAAGAGAATATGGATATGGTGAGGTAGAGTCAAAACTGATAGATGTATAAGTAGTCCGGAAAAATTTTGCGAATAAGTTCGCAATATCGTGCTCGTTCGAGGCTGACTCATTATGGAGGTGAAGACTGGATGGATAAATGTGTGACTTTCGTTTAGAGTTAACAAAGGCGTAAAACTGCTTGGGATTAGCCTGAAACTCAGTTCTACAACGATTTAGGTGGTTCTTGTACAATTCAGAGTTGTGAGTAAGAAAGTCAGAGCGGGCTATTAAATATCTAGCACGATCTACTTGCAGCCCGGTTAGTTTGAATTTTTTAAAAAGTCTGGACTTCACGTTTTTTAAATAGGAGAGTCGACGGGAAAACCAGGGAGGCTTATGCGAAACGTCAGGAGCGGGAAACGATGGAACAAACATATCAAAACTAGAGTACAGTATGTCATAAAACCGTTCAACCATGTGCAAGGGATCGTCAGTGGAGTCAAGTCCAATCGATTGAAGATAAATAAGAGATCATGTCAGTGAAATTAGCTTTGCGGAAGCAGCGAAAAGTTGCTGGTTCAGCTAAAGGACACGGCAGTAGTGGAGACGAGGCCTCTAGAATTATCTCCAATGTGGGATGATAAGCATCTTCAGGGATGGAGAGAGGGTCGATTCGAGAGACGTAAGCATTGGCAAACTCCGACGAAAAAATTAAGTCTAAGACTTTGTCTCCACAGTTCTTAATAAAATGATATTGCCCCAATGAAAGGTCGATAAGACCATGAGTAAAATCATGAGGAGCAGTGGGAACTAGAAAATTCTAGTCAGGAGAGGGCACGCAGGATATGGAAGGCAGGTTAAAATCACCCATAACAATGAGGTGATCATTAATGCCAAGGGACGAATGAATATTTTGGATTAGCATTAAATGC
Source organism: Drosophila bocqueti (assembly GCA_018151655.1). Classification (NCBI taxonomy): domain Eukaryota; kingdom Metazoa; phylum Arthropoda; class Insecta; order Diptera; family Drosophilidae; genus Drosophila; species Drosophila bocqueti. The sequence continues at coordinate 850,325 of JAECXF010000040.1, forward strand.
TGCAAATATATATCAATATCAGACCGGGGTGGGATGTAGGAGCATGAGACATAAACAAAATAATCATGAACATGGATGCGAACTGCAACAAACTCTAAATTACAATCCGTGTCAGTTGTCGGAAGCAAGTTAGAAACAAGATCAGACTTAACAGCGATAAGAACACCACCGCCGATACGCATAAGACGATCTCGTCTATAAACGACATAGTTTCCCGCAAATAATTCGCTATCAGAGACAGAGGAGTTGAGCCACGTTTCAGTAAAGGCAATAACATTGGCATCAATGGAGACACTGTTGACGTGTAGTTTACTAAGTTTGCCTAGTAAGCTGCGAACATTCTGGTAGTGTAGGATAAAGGAATCATTTAGTTTTTTGGAATTCTTGCCAAGGGAGACCGTGGCACGCGAGACCGAGGGTCACTCTTGTTGACAAATTCATGAACAATTGCGTGTTCAGGTCATACGGAAGCATCAAGAACCCTAGGAAATAGTACATCAGAAATTCCAATTTTAAACGAAGATATATCGCGTCTCTGCTTAAACCCGAATTTAGTGACAGTAAATTCGGTAGCAGAAACATTCAATTTGTTACTCAAATGGGTTCTAACATCGACCTCAGAGGCCCCTGGATTGAGGCGGGAAACAAAGATCAGCTTCTTTGGAGCAACGCCAGCTAAAGGTGCAGGTCGTCGTTGGGCAACTCCAGAAATTGTAGAAATTAGGGGTCCTCGGCTGGCGATTGGCAGCGCTAAAGTTGAGACCGCCGGAGGTACCCCAGGGTGGGCATCCAAGTCCAACGACACGCAGTCAGCGGCAGCCGACGTGGATGGTTGGTCGACGTTGACGGGATGCAGATCCAAAGGCGCGTCAAAGTTGGCTGGTTGCAGATCCGAGACCTTATCGACACTAGTCCCGCCAGATATGGGGGCAAGAAGAGCATCTCCACCAGGGCCATTGACCACGGCGGCGGAGTTATCAGAAGGCTTAGTACGAGGACTAAACCGCATAAGGGGGCTCGCAGGGTCTGGAACAAATAGAAAACTGTTAGTAAGGTTGCTCATTTGCTGATTTGCGGAGTCACTTAGCAACTTAAGCGATTTAAAGTGCTGCTCCGCCTTCTGGAAACTGCTTGATAAGTCCCTGAAGCCGGCAGCCAAGGACTGAAACTCGAGGTGAGTTTGCCTCATAAAAGCCCTCATGTCCGATTTGATATGAAGGCAGCTCGGGCACGTCCAGTCCAATCCGGAATTGCTCCGTATGCGATCAGCAATACGCGGTCCTATTTGACCAAGATCGGCGCATGCAGGGTGAGCGATGTTGTCGCAGAGCCAACAATACACAGTGGCCTGCCGCGCGGTAATTGCTCCGCCGCTCGAACACGGATTGATGCAACAGGTTGCCATTATTTTAAAATAAATTTCACAGCAGCAGTCAAATCGAGCAATAAAATTGAACAAATATCGCGGCGAAGGAACCGATCAAAACAAAAGAACGAAATGTGCGAGAATAAAAGCTTTTCCTCAGCGCAGAAAAGAAATAAGTTTGTGCGGTTGATTTAGCGTATGCAAAACACTTGCACCAACAACAAGCACTAGGCGATGCAGCGATAAGCGGTAAACACAGAGCGCAAGAAACAGAAAGGCAAAGCAATCTGATAAAATGTAAAACCGAATTAGTTTTACATAAATAAAGTCACTATCTTTGTTTAGAATTATCCAGCTGTTAATGGATATTATATATCGCAGAAACAATGACTACTTGCCAAAAATTTGGGCTGAGTAGAATAAATATTCACTATGAAAACTTTGAAAACGAAGAGCGAAAGAAAAACACGTCCGACTCAAGGGGGGATTCCGGCCCCCCTTGCAATCACTCGGATTGCAACATTGTCGTCCTTCTTATTGCTGGTGGCAGGATCCGGAGCGGCTTCAGCTGCCGTGATCGATGCGCATCATAGGGCGTTGAGACGGCGAAAGTGATCGGCACGGAGCGTACTGATGCGTTGCTCTCTCAGTCGCGGTTGGATTTCGTGTAGACTCGGCTTCGGTAGGACTAAGTACCTCGAGAACGTCTGCTTTTCGGCGAAATGTTGATGATGAATTCCGCTCAGACTCGGCTACGGTAGGACTAGGTACCTCGGGTACGTCTGCTTGTAGAAGAAACTGGGTTGCGTGGAAGTGACGACGTCGGATCTGATCTGGATGGAAAAATGGAGCGTGAGAGATGGTACGTAATGTGTGAATTAAAAGTAGGGAGGTGGCCGCTGTTGCGAACAGGGATAATGCACTGGCCGGTCGTGCCTATGAAGAAGCGTGTGGTGGTCCTGATTGCATGTTTTGCATCGGTCCCCACTGCGGCAGGTTCCCTCGGAATGTTCGTGGGCCAAACAGTTGGCACAGTAGCGGTGGACGATAACCGCGTGGAGCCTCTTTTCAGCGCTAAGCTTGGGGAACTTTTGGCACTTCCGAAGGGGGTGGATTCCGTTGCAAAGTCGACAACGGTAGGACTGACTGCGTTTGGGAAACCTTTCCTTTAAGGCGGCCGCACTGCGAGTGGCAAGAAGTTGGTCCAACGGACCTCTGGATGCGCAGGAAATTCGCGTAGAAAATACAGACACGGCGCGAGCGGCTGTGGATAATGGGCCTGTGAGCACCCAACCGAAAATTGTCTCTTGTGCCAGAAGAGAGCCTATAATGTTGCGCTTGGAACCGCTTAGAAGTACAGACGGAAGAATGTCTGCTCTGTCTGCGATTTCGGAGGGCTCGAAAAACGTCGGATCCGCCATGGGGAGATCAGGAAGCTCCCTCAGGAGGTCTCTCGGAATATGGAATGATGGAAGTTTTCCGGCTAGATGAGGAAGGACATAAGCAGTCGTCTCTAACTGCAGCCCGGGTCTGGAGGCTCGAATAGAAAAGTTGCAGAGCTTCGTGGATTGAGCGGCAACTGTGTAATTAAGACCGGAAACCTGGGTCTGAACGGGCTTGAATGGTAGCTTGATTCTGTTAAAGAGTCGCTCCGTAATAAGCGTTGCTTCGGAACCAGAGTCGATCATGGCTCGTGCTTGGAAGGTGCGACCAAGATGGCAGATGTTAATAATAGCTGTGCCGAGCAGGACAGCTCTTGATCCTGACGCAAAGCACACTTGCACATTTGGATGATCATCGGAAGTTGTGGCGCTTCTCGCAATGGGTTCGAGTCGTGGACTAGATGGATCGAAGGATCGTGGAACTGTTGTATTGTCGTGGTGCAAAAGTGTGTGATGCTGGCCACGGCATGTAAAGCAGAAATTTGCACTAGTGCAGTCCCGGTGTCGGTGGCCTCGAGCAAAACAATTTAAGCAGAGTTGCTGTCTTCGGATATACTCGGACCGATCGTTGACATCCATTGTCAGGAAACGGGGACATGTCCGCAGGGGGTGATTTCCCACGGAACACAGGTCACACCCTCTGGGAGCCGGAGCCATCTTGGCTTCGCTGGAGTTGAGTCTGCGCGGTGGGGCGCTCGCCCCACTCTGTCAGGAATGCGTCCATCTCACCCCAGGTTGGAATTTCGGCCTTGTTGTGGACTGATTGCTCCCACATGGAAAGCGTGATCTTGGGAAGCTTCAACGAAACCATATATACCAGGAGACAATCCCAAGCCTCGACATCAATGGAAGATATGCGTAAGGGAGTGAGGCAACTCTGAATGGTGCCTTGTAGCTCTTTTAGAGCGGCTCCGGACTCTTGGGGAACAGTCTGGATGTTGAAGAGGATCTTTAACTGACTGTTGACCAAAGACCGCCGATTTTCGAAACGATCGGTCAGGCCTTGCCACGCCGAGACGAAACCTTCATTGGTTAGCGGGGCCTTACAAACAATGGCGTGCGCGTCGCCACTTGTTTTCGACAACAGGTGGAACAACTTTTCCACCGGTGTGAGCCCTGAGTTGCGGATATATATGGCGGTGAACAAATCTCTGAAGGTGGGCCACCGAAGATACTCACCACAGAAAACTTTAGTGTCCACTGGCGGTAACCGGCAACTAGTGGAAGTGGGCAGTTGGCTAGGAGCGGAAGCCTGAGCGGACTGGACGGCGGCACTTTCTATTATCTCCTGAAGCTTGGCTACGCACCTCGAATATACGGAGTAACAGTAGCTGTATTTGGATTCCAGCACTGTTGAGGTGACTGGGTCCTCAGCGGACCCGGAAAGAAGATCGGAGCAGCTCTCATAGCCCTTTTTCACACTTTCCCATAAGCCCCGGATTTCGTCCAGATGGACTCGGCACATATGTGGAGAAAATCTGTCAGTTTCTGGGGCGCCCGGAGTGTGTAGGTCAGCTTCGAATTTGCTAACTCGGTCTGTGGTGGCAGCGAACTTCCTTAAGGCAACGTCGACCGTACTTTGCGCCATTTTTGTGACCGATCGAGTAAGTCTTGGTGAGGGCTCGTGGATGGTATCGACTGACTCGTCGCTCTTTGCCTCTGGAATGGCAGGGGCAGCCCTTGGCTTTAATTGGGACGACCGCGGAGATGCGGATTGGGACCTGTCTAGGCGGATGGATGGGATCAGACGTGGTTTTTTGTCGCCTCCCGTGGGCATTCTCCGAATTTAACTTAGGTAATCAGCGGGCGTCGCCAAACAAAAATGGCAAAATACGCAAAAAACAAAGTTGCCTACGGCCGCTGACACTGGTTAAGATATTGCGGTCTGCGGATTGGCAGGAAACTAGCCAAAATTGACAGGAAAATTGTGGTCGGGGACGAAAAAATGTAAATATAAATATTTCGGTAAATATATATACTGCGTGGCTCAGACGTGGATCTCAAATATTTTCGCCGTTGACACAGGAGAAAAATTAGGCTCGCGACAGGGTCGATCGGGTGCCGTAATCCCAAAGTCAATTAATTAATAATTTCTTTAATAATTAGTAACCGGAAAAATTATTAACTCTTCAATAATACTACGAAGCCGGAAAGGTGGACTTAAAAACCTTGGCTTGGTTCGACAAGGCCTCACTTTGCAAGGCCTCACATTTGCAATAATTGGTTTTTAATAATTAATAATTAATTATTCTTAAACGTAATAATAATCGAGAAGCCGGAAAGGTGGACTTAACAAACCCTTGGCTTGGTTCGGCAACGGCCTCCCTGCTTGCCGTCGGCAAAGCAGTGAGTGTGCAAGAGACGGAACAACAACGGAAAAAAACCAGCAACAGCAATATCACAGCTGCTGCGGAATATCCAAAAAACTTGAAAAAAATCAATCGCGGTCCCGCCCGTGTGGATTTGCAGTAATAATTATTATTTTAATAATTGTTGGATGTCTCTTTTTTAATTTGTATTTTAACTTTTGATTTGATTTAATTTTGAAGTTTCGTTGCGGGGGTTATTTTTCCTGAAATCGGGTGCAGAAAATATATGTACATGTAAGGGCTTGCATGCATATGTAAGATCACAGTAGAGCATCAATGAAGTGGACTGTATTATGTAGGTTTGAATGTCTGGAAACGGACAGTAAAATTATGTGGCGAAAAAAAGACACACACCGGAATGAAAACAGAAAGAATATCGAAACAACGGCAGACTGTTCGGCGAACAGGGAAAACTACCGCACAGTGCACACTCGTTGGCCGATATTGTTTGTCTTTCTTCTTTCACCACACAATTTCACTTTTCACTTGCGGAATTGGAATTGCGCCGACATATAATAATATTTTTTTTTTTTTTTTTTTTTTTAATTCGTTCTTTATTTATATGTGGGGGGGCGGGGGGGGATATTACAAGTGGGAGGGGTAGCGTATGGCTAGAAATAGGGACGTAACCTTCGCGGTACGGCCGCAAAGCAATGCTTCGCGAAGGCATGGCCCCCATTAGCCTGCGGCGCTTCTCCTACGGCGTTCCTCTGCCCGAAGCATGGACATCATATATCTACATAATATACATAATATATCTACATATATATGTGCCAGAATGTATTAGATGAATGCACATACATATATATGAACATATGCCGCGACCGTTTGCACTTTGATGTACGGAAAGAGAACGGCGAGGAATTTGGCGGCGCGAAAAAGAAGCGAAGTGGAGACGAATTGAACCAAGATCGACGCGGAGGAATAAAATTCTCAACTGCCGTTGTGTCAGGAAAATTCGCGGAGGTGGAATTGACACGGAAAAATAGTCTTACAGCAGTGCGACCGAAATGGTATGTTCGGAGCGCTGCTAAAGACCGGCAGTGAGAAAAATGACGAAAAGACCTTGTATTTATCTTTAGCGGTGGGACCACCAGAGCTGCTGGTGAAAAAAGGATTCCAGGACGATATCCTTATCCGTCTCGAAGGACCATGTTTATATAGGGGGGTGGCGAGGATCCTCCGCTAAAGGATTCCAGAAAATGTAGAAATTTCCCACGATGCAGTCGAAAATGACGAAATGAAAAAGCGGGGGCGTCGTGGGATCGGTCGGGGTGCGTCAGCTTTATTTCGCTGCATACATAATACTCATTTAAGCTTAAACATAGAGCCGTGCTCCCGTCCGCTTTACTTCGCTAAAGCGAGAGCGGGAGATCGACAGCGGCCGACTGCGTTCGGAATTATCCCGAGATCGGGGCGCGGGAGCATCAGAGGGGCGAGAGCGGATGCGCTTGGCCAGGGAGCGGCGGATGAGTGCAATGGCCGAAGATGTAGAGAGGAGCATAGAGAACGATCGCTGCCAAGAAAGGTGCCGAGGAGCGGCGGAATAGTGCAGCGAAGCGGCCGGAGATTGCAGAGGAGCGGAGAGCGGGCGAGCGTCGGCACGCTCGACGAACTATGCGCGGAAGCCCGAAAGACGGGAGCGCAAGATTCCGCGTTCGTTTCTTTAGTACTCGCCTATGGAACTGCCACGAGGGTCGTGAAAATTCTAGCGGCTTGGCCTCGTTCAATTTGTTCTGATCGTTTTGTCTCGTTCATTCATATCTCATGCACCTGAACTTTCGAGCGCGATCGTGCTCCGTCTCGCTCGCTCTCTTAGTCCCGGCTGTCACGTGGCCAGTTTTTCGTTATGAACTTCTCGTAATGCGCCTGTATGTATGTGTCCGTGCGCGGCGAGGTTTCCTGCTAGTGGTGCAAGTTTGGGTAAGCTTTACATTAACTATCGAGGTGGCTAAGGTTTTGTTATTAAAGCGTGTGCGCCTGTCGCCGCGCCGACCTGACTTAGCCAGTGGAAGTTGGCAGTCACATGCCGACTACCAAAGACCGACCAAACGTGCTCGAGGTGCCCCTGGTCAAGACTAAATATGGCGGATCTAGAGAGGACAACTCGAAAAAAAAACCGGTAATGACCGGTGTTGCCGTACCGTGCCCGCGTGATGAATGGCACTACGTTAATGTGTCTTATAACGGTGGCTTCCAGATACCTGGCACCTCCGATCGTATAAGCGCCCGATCCGGGGTATGAGGCTCTGCCCCGGGGGATACTCCTTCCTCAGTACTCGTAGGACCAACAACAGTATAACTGAACTAGGGTGCTCAAGCAGCACAAATCGATAAACATCGAACCTATTCTGAAGCCCGATGAAGCCATGGACGTCTGTTCACAAGGCTCTCGCACCGTCACCATCACCAAGGAAGAGAAAGAAGCCCTTCTCGCCTCTCCCAGGGTTGAGAAACCAAAGCGGATCGCTCTATCGGTAGCAGCAAGGAAAAGGTTGCGCAGACACTTTGCAAACGGCATACCCTTGGAGGAGGCCAAAAGGCTCGCGTAAAAGCCTATGGACCCTCCTAGGGCAGGGCCCTGCAAGAGTGGCGTGGCCAACAAACGTGAAAGATCGGCCAATACGACCCCAGAAGAGATGTCGACAAAGAGGGCCATGATAAAACCCGCGGCACCTAGTGCCCAGACGAAGGGTGGTCCTGCAAGCGTATTGCTTGCCACGGAGGCTCCACAAGGCTCCACAGCCGCAACTGTGGCTAGGCAAGCCACACAGGAGCAGACACCCAAAGTCTGTGTTATGGCCTCCTAAAGGGCCGTTGCCAGGTCATCGAATATGGCCATACTCCCTGCCGATTACCCCAGCAGTCCGCTCACGACAGAGCAGCTAAGCAGCATCCAGTCTGCCATCCTGTCGAGGGTGATGGCCCTGAGACACGGCTCTGTGAAGCCGCTGTTCTCTGGCTGCACCTTCCGACCAGGCTGGATGGCTGTGACGTGCGGGAATACGGATACAGCCGAGTGGTTGAGCACCGAGGTGCCCAAGCTCCGGCTGTGGAAGGACGCTCGCCCTGAGGTCTTAAACCTAGTTGAAGGCCAGAACAGCGGCCAGCGAGTGGAAGACTGGCGTGTCTTTCACCGCGAAATGAGGCAAAACACGGCTGTCCTGACGATTGCGCTGGACCCGGTCTCGGCCAACCGGCTGAAAGCGCTGGGGAATCAGCTCAATTTCGCGTTTGGCACGTCTACTCTTAAGGCAAAGGCCGACACGTAGGCCAAGAGACGGGCAGTGGATCCAGCTCTCGAAGCGGAGAAGCCGACGTAGTTTGCGAGAGGTTCGCTACAATGTACATAGCGTTCATCCAGGAGCCCTGGACGTGTCCTATCCGGTAAGTTGCTGTATGCAAATGACCAACCTCGCCCGAGATCGGCGTTGTTAATTAACAAAAATTTAACATTTGTTCCCCTTTCACAGTTCATAACTGAGGACCTGGTGGCGGTTTGAGTTAAAACACCCACTGCCCATGGCGAGCAGGAGGCAGTACTGGCCTCCGCCTATCTGCTCGGCGACTCGGAGGATGTGCCTACGGCGGCTACTTGTGCCCTGATAGAGCACTGCCAGAGAAACCGGCTCAGATGGATAGTCGCCTGCGATGCCAATGCGCATCACACGGTTTGGGGGAGCAGTAACTTCAAAAAAAGGGGTGAGTGCCTGCTTGACTACATTATTACTAATAACATAGGTTTACTAAATCAGGGCAGCGAGCCTACATTTATTAATGCGATTAGAGAGGAAGTCCTTGACTTAACTCTTTGTAGTATAAATATATTGTCCGTTTTCTCAAACTAGCACTTTGCCAGTGAGATCACTATTTCAGATCATCAACTCATTAGATTTGGCATAGGATGCGCCTCACAGTGTAGCCTAGTTACTAGATATCCCAGAAAGACTGTGAGGAAGTTTCTTTGGCTGGGATAGAGACTCAGTGCCGCCAGTGTCTCTCTACAGAAAATTTATAAAGATCTGAGACAAGTAACTAAGATGAGCCGGTCAGATGACTGGAGATGACATTTGTCAGTCACCGGGTTACACGGAAAGAAAAAGGTGGTCAGCGTTAAGAGTCAAAATGAGGCAGTGATTCCGTGGATTGGAGCCGGTTGGCCAAAAGAGGGGAATACATATTTTGGGACCTCCGAACATCCGGAGTTTTAGTTTTCATTATTTTTTCCCTTTCGTTTTCCTAGATTTTATTCCGTATAACAATTGACGAAATTAAATTTCGCTTTTATTCTATATTTGTTTTATTCTGCAAAATAATTTCTCCCAATGTTTTCGCTTTCCTTTAGTTTCCTGTATAATTTAGTGATTTTTATAATTTCATAATTTTTATAAATTCCTAATTTTGTATTATTTTTTCCGTTGGAAGTGCGACTATACTCTCCCCGTGAGGGCGGCTGAAGGCAGGTCCCAGTAGGTCATGTCTCTTCTGAGGATGCTGACAAATGGTAGTCGGGCGGGGAAATGAAAACTCCTGTCCAAAAAATTACCCCAATCCAATGTGGAACAGTATATGCCGAGGAATGCGAGTCCGGGACATTAGTAAGCGGACTCTGGTGGACCGGCCGACCCATCAGTTTTAACTAGGCTTACAACGGTATGCGAGCTCTTCCGTGGTGGACCATCCCCATCGCAGCATACTCGTGGGACCAAATATGAACACAATTTTAAATAAAAACAAGCAAACCAAAGGTGACCGCCAAACCTTAAGGCCGGAAGGGGGTGCCCCTGCAAAAACCACCTCGAAGACGCCTTGCGGTCGAGCGTGCAAGAAAAAGGAGGAGGGGAGCTCTTCAGAGTGCCTTTATCCGGGGACCGGAGGCAACGGCAAGGGCAAACCGATAGGCCCGACGAACGGTGTGATCGGAGGCAAGTCCCTTGACGTCACCGCGGGCGGGTCCAGAGGCAACCCAAATCCAGGTAGCCAGGCAGCAGCAGAGGAAGAAGTCGCTCTAGCACGAGCGGAGAAAGGCGGCTTTTATGCTCGCGCGAGCCAATCCAGCCATGGAGGCGGACCCGGAACATGCGGGTCTCATTAAGTGGGCGAGAGGTGTCCTGCCGGACTTCAAGCCTGAGAAGGCGAAAGCTTCCAGTGCCCACCCAACTAGCGCGAACGCGGACAGAAGCGCTGCCAAACGCCAGCGCTCATCTGCGGTGCAACCACCGCAGCCGAAGCGTTCCAGGGTGCAGCCCCAGCGGTCCTTCGCCGAGGTAACCAGGGGCAAGATCATGATTGGAGTGGTGGATGAGGGCTCCAGTGACGGACAGATCCTGAGGGACCAATGGCGCTGGATCGTTGGCGAGCTGCACAAAAGGTTCGTGGAGGAGCTTTTGGAGTCGGGAGATGCACTGCCTCGATGTGAGGATGCCAGATGGCACCAGGGTGGAGTGAAGGTGATCGCGTGCGAGGACACGGCCTCCGTCACCTTTTACAAGCGGGCGATCGCAGGACTGGGTGAGGTGAGGACAAGATACCCAGCAAGCCGACAACCAGGGCGTGGCTGTCCCACAAGCCGGCGGAGCCGGAGAAGATACTCAAGCGCCAGGTTGTCCTGACTCTACATGAGGGGACAGCCGAGGTGCAGAGAAGTAACGGGGGCTTCTCCGGTACGGCTTCGGTAGCGTGGCCGTGCGCGTCTATAAGGCCGACGCCAAGCCGGGCCAAAAAGAGGAGGACTTCGACCAAGAGGGACCTCAGATGAAGGAGGCGCAAGGGTTGTCCGACGACGAGGACATTCTGGAGGGCTACGTCTCCGAATGTCCAAGGAGGAGGACGGAGTGGACGAACCATTTTCGGTCGCCGATACTACTGTGGAGGAGGCTAAAGTGCAGAATGTCTCTGACGTTCCTGCAGATAAAACTCCACCACAGTAAAGCAGCTTCCGCTGCCTTACTAATCCACCTAGCAGGAGGTGGCACCGAAGCTGTCCTTATCCAGGAGTCCTGGATCTGTGGGGACAGAATCCAAGGGTTGAGCGCAGCCGGCTATAGGCTGTACGCAGCCCCTACAACAGGTAAATTGCGAGCCTGCATACTCGCAAAGAAAGACTTAACTCTTTTTATGCTTCCCGATTTCAGCAATGAAGATACAGTAACAGCATGTCTAGAGGGACCAAATGGATCCCTCCGGATATGCTCCGCATACCTGGGGCACGACCAGGACCCCATTCCCCCAACCCTGAGAAGAGTCACCGAGGACAGCAAAAGGCTGGGCCTGGACCTCATCATCGCGTGCGACGCAAATGCCCATCACCATCAGTGGGGCAGCACTGACACCAACGATAGGGGTGAGTCTCTTTTTGATTTTATCCTCTCATCTAACCTACTGGTGGGTAATTCGGGGAACGAACCCACCTTTATTAGCAAAAACCGAAGAGAGGTACTTGACATCACCCTTCTCTCTGAATCCCTAAAGGACTCTCTTAAGTCGTGGAGAGTGCTGGAGAAGCACTCATTCTCCGACCACAGGTACATCCAATTCACGCTAGGATTCGATAGGTTCAAACCAGTCACTTTCCGGAACCCCCGGAAGACTGACTGGGAGAAATATAGATCCCAGCTGAGTAAGATCCTTAAGCCTCTCCAGCCCCAACCCACTCGGACTTCTGTCCAGAAGGGCTGGAGCGACTCGTTAAGACTTTTACCGATGCTTGTACCACGGCTCTTGATAGGTCCTGCCCCCGTAGTAAGAATGGGGGGAAGACTGCGAAGAAGCCACCATGGTGGTGTAAGGAACTAGGCTGCCTCAAGAAGACTACGAGGCAGTTCTTCAATCTAGCCAAAAGAGACAACACAGACGCATCATGGCGCCTCTATAAGACTAACCTGTCCCTATACAACAGGGAACTAAGAAAGGCAAAAAGAGGGGCCTGGTCCGACTTTTGCTCAGGAATCCAGGCCTACTCTCCCTCCACCACCCGGGCTTCGTCAAGCGCCCTTACGACAGTTGGATGACCTCCAGTGAGGAAAACCTCGGGGTACTCCTGGATGCTCACTTCCCAGCTAGCTCCTCTCAGAGCAGCCCACCTAGCCCCCCGACACGGCGGGGTCCGTCTGAAATGGCATACCTTCTTACTGATAGGAACATCAAATGGGCAGTTAACAGCTTCAGCCAATATAAATTCCTAGGGGTGGACGGCATAATACCTGCACATCTTAGCTACGCAGACGAGCTATCCACGTCCTGGCTTCGACTGATCTTTTCGATTATTCTCGACACAGAACTAACATTCCCCACTTATCCTTATCAGGATCTCAAGATGCGTATAGGAGGGGCAGATCGACAGAGACAGCACTCCATTCGCTTACCACTATCATTGAAAAATCGAAAAGGAGTTCACACTCGTCGCCTTCCTGGATATAGAGGGCGCTTTCAACAACATTCTCCCGGGCTCAATTACGACGGCACTGACTAAGCTGGAGAATAATCAACACTCCGTGGGTCTCATTGACCTGATCTTTCGCAGCAGAACGCTGGAGGCAACACTGGGGGGTCAACCATCTCCAGACAAGTCAATAGAGGTACACCCCAGGGCGGAGTACCCTCCCCTCTCCTATGGAATGTGGCAGTCAACAAACTGCTCCAGGGCATAGAGAAGGGGCGACTGTCGTGTTGTGGCCTACGCGGACGATGTTGCCTTGGCATTTACGGGAAAATTCCCGCAAACCCCCTGTGACAGGATGAGCGACAGTCTTCGGTTCCTGGCTGATTGGACTGCCAGGTGCGGCCTGGGAGTAAACCCAGCGAAGACCGAACTGGTCCTCTTTACAAGGAAATACAAGATCCCCAAAGTGATACCCCCTAAGCTTTGCGGGATACCTCTACCCCTTAAAAACCAGGCCAAATATCTAGGACAGAAAACTAGACTGGGGCCTCAACACGGACGAGAGGGCCAAAAAGGCCACAATCGCGCTCTACACCTGCCGCAAGGCTATCGGGCTAAGATGGGGAATGACCCCAAAAATAGATCGTTGGCAGTACACGGCTATCATTCGCCCGATACTCCTCTACGGAGTGGCAGTCTGGTGGCCAGCTCTAAAGCGGTCTACCTGCCTGGGAAAGTTAAGAAAAATCCAACGCATGGCAGAGACCTGTATGAAACGCGGCCTGCGCACAACTCCGGGAGACGCCTTGGACGTTCTCTTGGACATCCTCCCAATTGAACTATTGGGAGAGATGACCGCGTTACTAAGGCTGAAGGGCGCTGGAGAAGACTGAGCGTCGGGCACACAAACCTCGGCTCTGCTCCACACCTTACTAAGGGAAACACTGACTACTGTGTCCCCGCTGAACACCCTATCACACCCTTCCAGGTTTACATCGCCGACAGAACGGAATGGAACCTAGGACCTCCTGACAGCGCTGTCACTCGAATCTATTTCTTCTATTTCCAAGACCATCAACGACTGCCGCAGATCTCTTCACGAGATGGCGGAGCAGTACGACCTCCACCTCATCTAGGTCCCAGGACATAGGGACATCGAGGGTAACAGCGCTGCCGATGAGCTGTCCCGGCAGGGTACAACCTCCCCTCTTCAGCCGGAGAGGGAGCTAGTTGACATGCACATGGCCACTCGCATACTACTTTGTAGGGAGCACTTCCATCTCCGCACGGACAGGAAATGGGAAAACCTAACCTCCTGCCGCCACGCTAAAATGATCTGACCACGCCGATCAGCGAATCGCTCCAAGGAGCTTTTGTCTTTAAGCAGGGAAACTGCGCCCTTTCCGTTAGGGCTATCACTGGTCACTGGCTATTTGAAACGCATGCGTCCAGGCTGTCGGTGCACCATAACGACTTCTGTAGAAGCTGTAGGGATGAGGAGGAGGAGGAGACAGTTGTTTACCTCCTCTGCCTCTGTCCGGCCCTAAGCAGAGGAAGACTGCAGTACCTGGGCCTCTTCACCCTTGTGGATCTCGCCAAGCTACGCGAGGCATCACCGAGGCAGATAACCCGTTTCATCCAAGGATCGGGTTGGTCCTCTCTAACTTAGGATTGGTCATCGGCCAATGCGAACCTGTAGCGGACGGGGGATGTAAGCCTACGCGGCATCACAAGGAGCCTCCTCAGACTGAAGTGGACGGCCCGGCTCACTGAGCCGGCCGTCACCATCCTAACCTAACCTAACTTAACAAAGAAAGATTAGGTTACTCTAAAAATGAACTCAGGGTAGGACAATGCGGGAGTTTTGGGGTCTTCGCTCAAAAATGTATGCGTATGTATGTATATACAGCGGCGGGCGCAGGTAGTCACCCGGAGTGTTTTAACCAAACCCTTTAAATAGCAATGCTGATTGCGTTGAATTCTCTTAAGAAACTGCCTTTATTATTATTAATTTTGTCCTTATAAAGCAGAAATTGAAATTCTTATTACATAAAGGCCAACTCAGTGGCCATATACTTCCTAATAGTGGGAAGTGCTTTCTGCTCACAGGGCGTTTTGCTTCATATAAATTTATATTTGTTTTGAATTATTCGAGTTGTATTTGTTCATGTGTGAACAGTCTGCCAAAGGCCAGCAAAAAAAAATAAACATCATTTAGTCATTATTTAAACATTTGGTGCATGGCCCTGAAATACTATGACCTGCAACTGCCTTCTTACACTACATCTACGTAGAGCATATGCAATCAAAATGACAATAATAACACAGTGTAACAAATTTTAAAAAAGTAAAAGAACTTTTGAAGTAACCTAGTGGAGATCGTTAAGCAGGTCGAATATAACACAAAACCATGTTTGAAATTCTTCTAACACCCTCAAAATCTTGAGTTATGGTCAAAAAACCGTTTTTCGGCTCTTCTTCACTTTGAAAAATTCCTGCTCGAAAAGTTGTTGACCAATTTGAAAAACTCTTGCAGTTTTTTATAGCTTAATGGAGTAGCTTACAGGAAAAAAATAACTTATTGTTTGTTTCGAATGAGAAAGACAACATTTTTGCTTCGACGCTATGACGGTTTTTCCCCCTCAAAAAAAATTCTTTTTCAGAGTGCTTTACAGTAAGAATGTGTAAAGGGAACGAATGAGGAAATATTGTGCTATATGTATTGCCGAATCGCATTTCGGTTGTCATGTAGTTCATATTTTCTGTTAGCCGATAGTTTATTTCGTTCAGAAAATGTATATATAATAAATTAAGATTAGCGGAACCTTTGATGTCGGCAGGGTAATAAAAATGCACTTAATGCACAGAATTAAAAAATAAAACTGCAATTAATGAGTTGTTAGATGTCAACCGATGGAGTTATAAAGATGATATAAATTAGTGTCACAGCATGCAAAAGGACACTTGAGAAGCAAGTGTTCAAGGCTTCCCACGATCCCGAGTACTCCTGGCCCGTACGTGTATGTTTATCACGGGCACGTACTCGTTAACCCACGACCCTTCACTTAAAAAAGGGGACGGGGTGTAACGGAAAAGGGCGCGCCGCAGCGATCCCGGGTGGGAGCGATCCCGCGCCGCTGCGATTCTGGCTCGCACGTGTAGGGTAAAGGTGGCAGTTGTGGACGGGGGGGGGTTGTGGACACCCCGGTGTAACTTTTGACACAGGACAGATATATGGATCTGTCAAATGTCATTTGTGCGCTATTGAAGCTCGATTGTTTTGTGCATTATACCAATCGGAACGGACGCGTCTGCTTTGTGTCCCGGAAAAATTAATTTTTTCACCGTGAAAAAAATCACTTAAGTTTTACTGCACGTTTTAAAAAGTGTCACCGTGTGAAGTGTGTCAATTAAAAAGTTGAGTGCAATAGATTTTTTGACGTGAAATTGAGTTATGTTTAAGATTCCACACCGGGTTTGGACAAAATTTTCACAATAAAAATTTTTTTCATATGATTTTAAAACGACTGCTTGAGGAAGTTGTGGACACTTAAATGTCGGGGGTTGTGGACACCCAATTTTTTTTTTGACAATTCTTAAAATATCGCCGTTGATTGAATTATAAGTACAGCTATGTATATAAGTAAATATATTTTAATGGTGTTTATATTCTTTTCTTCGATGTTTGTTGCCAAAAAAATTGACCCCCTAAAACTCCGTTCACTGCAATGATTGTGATCGGCCATTGCACTTGAAGTGTGCTGACATGTGTGCCAGCTATTTCACATGCGCGAATTGTGCTTCTGATGGAGAATGATGCCATGCGTAGTATTTTTTTTTTTTGCTTTACAAATGATTAAACTTCAGTTTTTTCTTCATTTGATTGCGTTTAACTTAATACTTTTCTAATTTTAGCACATTCTATAAAGGTGTCCACAACCCCCCTTAAAATCTGAAATTGGTAAAAATTACTATTTTACAAAAACTTAAAATTTTTTCTTTTAATGATAGATATCACTGTAATTATGCAAAAACTAGTTAGCATAGGTCTCTAGCTTTCCATTGATATGCACATGTCCGCATAATATGCTCCAGTTAAAAAGATATCAGCGAAAAACAAAACTATGTCCATAACTGCTACCTTTCCCCTACGTTTAGAGCAATCCTGAGTAAAAGCGACGGGGTGTAATTGAAGAAGGGAGCTAAATTCCTATGAAGGACGGTCACCAACAACCCTAGAAAGTGACAGTCTGTGATTTTCCCACACTCCCTCCACATACGACTCATCGAATGCTCGAAAAAACATGTTGAATTAGTCAACCCAACTGGGAGTGTGTTGGAGTTGGGTAAATGGATACACTTGTAACGGATTCTCAACGAACTTAGAACACAGTTTAGAAAAGATAAAAAGGATGGGAATGAGTGTGAAGTGCATTACCAAAATGTTTGGGTTTTTTTTTTTGATTTTTGTGGGTTCTTGTATAGACTAACTGAGTCGTAAGGGAGAACGCTGCAATGCCTATGAAGTGGATATTAAATCTCCGATTATCCAAACCAGCAACGAAACTACATTGGATTTCACAGGATTATCGTTTCCAATGCAGCTAAAACAAATAAATGCTTTCATGGAGAAAAATCAGCATATCAGCATATCATATGTATTTGGATATGATGAGGTAAATGACAACGTTTTCCGAAATCTTTTCTCAAATGGAACGAAGAAGACAAATCATATAAATTTGCTGTATCTCGACCCCCCACCAATCTAGACGGACATTTTGTGTAGATTAAAAATATTTCCCAGTAAGCATCTATAAAGATTAAGGAAACAAAAACATAAAATGAAAGAAAAAAAATATACATTTACTTATTAAATTTATTGCATTTTTCAATTTCAGCCTTGTATCATCTCAATTGGGTAAAAATGAAAATAGACGTTGGTTCTGCAACAAATGCCTCTGTTACTCAACAAGTGAGGAAAGGGCCAAACGTCATGGAAAAAGATGCACAACATCGTGATTGAACACCCCAAGGAAGGAGAAGCAGAGGTCAAATTCAAAAATATTCATCGCCAACTGGTGGTCCCATTTGCAGTATATGCTGAATTCGAGTGCATACTCGAAGCTACGTCGATAGATGTAAGTGAAGATACAAAAATAGTAAATAAGCATAAGCCAATAGCCTTTGCATATTATATCGTGTTCTTTTGACTCAACACTTGATAAATATGTAACAAAGACAGGGATAAATGTCGGGCGCACTTTTGTTGATTCTATTACATCCGATTTGTCCCCTATTTTTGAAAACTACATGACTCATGTAGTTCCAATTTAAATGAGTCCACAGGAATCTTATGATTTTGATGAGGCATTTTCTGGCCATATATGCAAGGGAATTTTAGGTAATGACTGAGTGAGAGATCACTGTCATTTTACAGGACAATTTCGTGGTGCAGCACATACTGAATGCAACCTAAAATATAGGAAAGGAGATTTTATCCTCGTTTTCTTCCACAATCTTTCGTAATATGATCTTCACTTCTTCGTCAAACAACTTTGGTGATATTGAAGGGGAAATTAAAATAATTCCTTTGAATAATGAATTATACGTTTCATTATCTAAATATATCACTGTGGGAAAAAATAAGAAATTAGATTTTTAGATACTTTTCGTTTCATGTCCTCTAGCTTAGACACGCTTGCAGGAAATTTAAATGAAGGGGATTTCAAGGGATTTCTTCGAAATCAATTTCCAAATACAACAGATTACAGTTCACTTCGTAGGAAAGGAGACTTCCCCTATGAATACCTAGATTCCGAAAGTAAGTTATCGGAAACTTGTCTCCCCTCAAGGAATGCATTATATAGTCATTTAACAGACTCAGAATGTTCTTTAGCTGACTACCTCCTTGCAGTTCAGTTTTGGAACCACTTCAAGTGTCAAACACTTAAAGGTTACATGCAGTTATATCTAAAAATATATGTTTTCCAGAATTTTATGGCTATTTGTTTATCTATTTATGAACTCGATTCCAGCCATTATTACACAACTCCGGGCTTGTCATGGGATGCGATGCTAAAAAAAGAGATATCCCTCGAATTGCTAACTGATGATGATAACATTGATAACATTTATTCAGTCTGGAATTCTTCCCTCGCTTCATGATATACACAATGGATTGCCTTTTTGCCTGGCAAACACACTTCCCTCGAAAAACTCCAAAACTAATAGCGGATTTGTGTGATAAAAAAAATATATCATACACTATAAAGCTTTACAACAGGCTATTAAAAATGGGCTGCAGCTAAAAAAAAATTCATAGAATCCTTCAATTTAAGCAAAAGAAATATATCGATATAAATACCGAACTAGGGCTAAAAGTAATTTTGAAAGACTTTTTAAGCTTTTAAACAATAGTGTTTATGGTAAAACTATGGAAAATAGCTTAAAGCACACACACATTCGTTTAGTTACGGAAAGGGAGGCCCCACCTGTGGTTCCGCAAGGTGGGCGCCCCAGATTATGTGCGAGGGACTTGATAGCGAGATCAAATTTTCACAGTGCAACAAAGTTCACTGATCAGATGTATGCAATCCAAATGAATAGACATGCAGTGTAGTATGTAGTATATAGCGATGCACCACTGCACTATGGGGCCAACGACCCCTATATGTGGCCAAAACCCATTTTTTTAAATTCGTTAAATAATTTTTTTTTAAGTGGAATGTATTCAAAAAACATCTATCTGTCCTGTTACGTCATTGAAATTTTAACAGAGGTCGCCATTTTTAAGTTATCCACTGTTAAGTCAGCTGTTTCGTTTGAACGAGAACAACGATAACCGATTTTTTGTTAATTGCTAAAAAATCTTGAAAGTTTAAAGTGAAAAAAAGTGTATAAACAATTAATAAGAGTGGCTTTTTTATCATGCAGTCCAATCCTTGTGGTTTATATTATGTGTTTGTGATCATCGATTGTTGAAATTAGCTGTGGTGTTCCAATAATCTTCTGTAAGCTCGAACCCTAATAAAACACAAAATTTGTAGTGTATTCTAATCTTTAAAGAGACCAACAAAGTGAGTGCAGCTCTCTGCACTTCTAAAACTTGTTATATGTTGTAGAGTTTGTAACGCTTGGATTCGAAACCCGTTAGCGCCACCTAGGTTTCAGGCAGAGAGTTTCGACAGAAGGCGAAGGGACTGCCAAGCGCCACCTGTCGGCAGAAGCTGGAATAGGTCGGAGCGGGGGAGGAAAAGTTAAGAGAAATTAGCCGGGTCAGATTTCCGTCTTTCACCCGAAGGCTTTTAGACTTCGGCTGAGCGATCGAGGGTTTCCGCTTGCTTGAAGGCGCAACGGTCGGCATATTCAATCTCGACGTCCCCACTAGCGGATCGTAAAGACTTGCGCGGAAGTGAAGTCATATAGCTATCATATAGTGTTCAGTGCAAATCGAAGAAATCAAGGTGAGAAAGATGAGGGTTCTAAAAGAAAGCCAAAGGTGCTAATAGAATTAGTTGGCAGGAATACGGCCCCAATAAAATTTGCCTTTCCCTGGCGGCGACACAAGCGGCGGCGACACAAGCGGCGGCGACATAAGGCGTCTCCAAGCGCAGAGGGAAACGAAGGAGGGGAAACACAAAGAAAACGAACTCCAAGCAGATCATCAGAAGCGCAGCATCACAGCAGCCCAGCGTCAGCGAAAAGAGGAACGGAGAACCTCGCCCCCCTTGCCACGGGCTTGGTGTAATAATTTCGGCAATAGCTAGCATGGGGTTAGGTATTCGCTAGTCCGTTTTGGGTACCTTATTCCCGCTTCATGTGGAGGTTTCCGTCTCTCCCTTTTGGACACATAGTTCCCGCTTTATCTGGAGGCCTCCGTCTCTTTCTTTTGGACACATAGTTCCCGCTACATTTGGAATTTTCCGTTTGTCCCTTTGTCGGATATATATATCTCCCGCTACCTTCCGCGCCTCCGTCTCCAGCCAAGCATTTGTTGTTGCTGCTATTCTTTTCTTGGCGGTTCGAAATGATGCCGCAAGTCGATGGCTAAGCCCGGGAAAATCCAACATTTCCTCCACTTCCCAGAGATATATTCGCATTTATGATCGAGGACAAGGCTAGGAATCATGGAGAGTACCTTGTCGGATATTTTATACATTTTAGTTTAATTTAATTTTTGTTTAGTGTTAAGCTTTGTGCGGCGTCGAGCGAAAAGTGAGATTAGAGTGAGAAAACAAAAGTATGGGCCAAGGCATATTGCCGAATATTTGAGAAAAAATATTTAGATGCAGATAGTGGGAAGATTTTCGGGTGATAAATTCAAATAAACATTTTGTTTCCGCAGCCAACCACCACCAACAACATCTACGCAGGAAAGCGCTTTCTTCGCGGGAAAATTTGGAATGAGTGAGTGTTAAGAGTACTGAATAAATACATGGAGAAGCCAGCCGATAATTACGGCCTATCTTTTGTACGAATTTGTCAACCGCTGATCTAGTTTTCTCCCCCAAGCAAGTTAAATGAATTTGAATTCGGTATCAGAGCCCAATCAGCGTATTCCGCTTTTCATATATATATTTTGCTTTGCTCCACTTTAATTAATCTATTTTCCACGCTCGCTAGAATATTAGACCTTTAATTAATTATTGTATGCCAATGGTTTAATAACTTTGGATGATTTTAATCCGTATATTTTTGATTTTAATGTTAAGCATTTGCTGGCCATTGAGTCTTTACTTATTTGTTAACTCCGCTCGAATTTTGCGTCCAAGTTTACTAAATTAATTATGCCTATATGTCTGCCTCGAGGAACATTTTTTAGTGGTTAAGAAAATAAATTTATAATGTTTTAATCTAAATTCCTTGTTGCCTTCAGCTAGCATGATTTTCCTATGGAGGCCCTAGACCGCCAAAAAGGGGTCATCAGTAGGATTTTAAGTAATATGGTGACCAAAGGAAGGGGGGGCAGAGCCGCTTCGCCACCACCAGAAGCGAGCCAAATATATGGCGATCGTGTTTATTAGTATTTTCTCTCGGTGTTTTGTGTTTTGTTTGGTCCCCAATTTTTCGTCGCTGCACGCATTTATTTATTGAACTTTATGACATGATTAGCGACAGAGTTCAGGAGGGCAAAGATCCACCCATTTGCCGACGAGCCCCAGCCGGGACGAAAGCGTGCGCCCTTCTGAACCTCGCAACGACCAAGGCTAAATCGTTACAAGTTATCAATTCTTAGTATATGCTATTAGTATAAAAGTGCACTTTTGCGCACTTTCTCTAAAATTTAACTTTTAAGGTTCTAACCTAAAAATTTAACTTTTAAGGTTCTATCCTGAAAGTGAAAAACATCGAGTTGTTTGTGCAATGGAACAAAGAGACGACGAGTAGTGCAAAGGAGAATGCTATTATTAATTGTTTTAAAGCTTTAATTCGTGAAAATTGTTCTGAGCACGTCAAAGAAGTTCTAAAACAAACAAGCAAAGGCCTATGCTGGAGGATTTCGAATTATTGGCAAAAATGCAAACGGAATTTGAAACAATTCGAACGAAAACATGCTGCCTGGCTAAATTCTGATACTACCGTTGTTATCACGAAGCGGTCAAGAGCTGTTGGTTTTTTGGGAAACATTAGTTTTACAAACGTTGTAGTGACCAACTGAAGGTCTACACTGCAAAAACTCTTCAACCTACCCTCGCACTAAAATTATAGCAGCTTTGCTGTAGCTAAAACAGTGAGAGAAATGTCTTAGACCAATAGGGACAGACCACGATCGTACGATTGTACAGTTATGGGAAGAAAAGCTCATAGCAGTGGCCACCTGCATACAGCTTCCCAGGACTTAATGCATTCGCTGATAAAAACTCTTGGCAAACGCTTGTATTTTCGGCGCTGCTCAAAATTTACTTCAAGTCTCGTGGAAATTTAAATTAAATAAAATTAATTATTATACACATCAAATTTCCCTAAGACAAGAGTGCCTTAATTTCGTGTGTGATTCTGTGGAAGTGGAAAGGTAAAGAAGTGCCATATAGTGAATCCCAATTCTAACTGAGTTTTCATAGGGATCCGACCTCGAAGGCGTGAAGACGGCCTAGGCCTCGATAAGTGCCTATTTTCTGGCCCTACCGCCGACCCACCCGACTCCGTCGACCCCCCAGCTCGCCTTTTGGACCCGTTTCGCTCCAGGCATCGGCCCAGGTGCGACATAACCTCCAGCCAACAAATTACGTAACCTGCCGCCGGCCGGATGCGAACTGGCTAACTTTATTGGAAGGCTTGAGCTCACCCAAATAATCCAGCCAACCAGGAGTTTTGGTCTGGACGGATCGGTCTCCTTTTTATTTGGAACCATCGCCACTTAGCTATAGTGAAGATCACCTCATCTGGCCAGCGGAGGCCCGACTTAGTGACGTAGTCCTATCTCAAGTGCAAGCATCGCTGCTGGCGGCCTGCTAGGCCTTATCGCTGCACACCTGCAGCGCTGCGGTTTTGTGTTTTGTTTTGATTATTGATTTTCGTTTATATTTTTTGATTTATTAATGAGTTAAATACTCGCAGATCGACTGGAGTTTGGCATTCGAATAGGAATTTATATTAGGACCTTTTAAAATCTGACCAACAGCTCTACAATGTCAACGTGAACTTGGGCCCAACTTTGCGCGCATCATGGACTGGATGTCTTAAGGTCGTGAGTAAAACAAAAACAACAACAACGAGAAATTCCTTCTATAAAGTTCTATAAAATGCCACTCGATCGTCCCAAATGAAAAACTATGTCTGCCTTTAACTAAACAAAAAATGATTTAACTCTATTTCGTATCAATATTCAATACTTATAACTACTTACTACGAATTACTTGCTAATAAATATAAACTTAAAAATGAAGATTTAGAGAATTAGTAGGAACCTCATGCACGCTAGGTTAAGCTTTATTAGTTTATAAATGGAATCTAAATGAATTATGACTATATATTCTTATCAATAGTCGATACTTATAACTAATGAAAATTTAGAGAACTATTAGGGAGTCAGAGGCTAGATTAAGATCTGTTAGTATGTAAATTAAATTCAAATGAAACTGCTGAACGTAAATTTAGATAAATGGAATTATACTTGAAATGAATTGAAGAAAATGAATTGTAAATAAATAGTTTAATGGTTTGTCGAGTATTTATGTCGAACACTTTCTTGGACATGTAGTGAGGTTATTTGAACTTTGCTAAGGGACAATGTAGATCTTTTAAGTAGCATTGTCATGGTAGGGCGGGTAAAGACTTAGGGAATTATTAACATCCAAATTCCCCAATAACTATCTGAGTCCTTAGCTTATCTTCACACGTGTCGGCGTGCATCCGTAACATCAATTTAAGTCCACTCTCTTAATTAAATAATAGCCAGCTTCGATTTATTGTTGTGAATAAGACGCACTTATTAAATGTAGTAGCGTTTCGTACCCTCCTGAGCTAAAAGAACCCCGACTTACGGCGAGCTAGAACCGAGCCTAGCAAGAGTGCGCATCCCTAGCGAAGGAAGTACAAGGTCCTCTTAAGTAGTAATTACCACCTACTATTTAAAGACCAGTTAGTTAAAAACTGTTCGAACTACGTACACTACACATTTTGGCGCCCTGACGTGAGGCTCGACAAGTCCTTAACTTGTTATAAGCACACTAAGCTCTAGACTGATCCATCCACAGTTAAGAAACAATAAAACTAATTTCAATAAATTAATATATTGGATTGAGAGCATCGATTTGGAAGAGAAAGTGAAATTTAGGAACATACGATTTAATTTGAAAGAGAGTTAATCGACCAAAGGCAACTGTTTTGAATCCATTGAAGCTCATCACCATATGTTTATCCACTCAACTTTGTTTACAATTGGTTCTCTTGGAAAACATTATACTTACACTTTAATAAGTCTGTATATTGTCCGATTTTCAAGTAAACAAGAGCATGAGGCAATAGACCAGCTACAATCCATTAACAAATAGAGATACAACTAAGAATTCTGATAGGAGTGATCGACATAAAGAAAGACAAACCAAATATTTACAATTATTTTAGTAAAAATAAGATGGCAGCCAAGCATAGTTCAGGTACTGCAGTGGAAGTGTCACACGGCGCTGAAAACAGCTGTGCCATATGCAAAGAAATCATTGCATTAACAGTTTTGTCTGCAACAACACCGTGCAGACATACATTTCATAAGAAATGCATTATTAACCACTTAAAAAGTACACAAACATGTCCAATTTGCAATGCAGATTGCATCGAATCGAATTTATCTTATTCTAATAACACCTTGTTCGCTGAATTAGATGCCGCAGCAGCTGGCCCATCCAGCGTAAGCGAATATCAAGATAATAATGATATGTATCCATTAAGGAGAAATACCAGATCAGGCAGGATCAGAGGCACACCTCCTAGGCGAGGAATGAATACAAGAAATACTCACAGAGGGAATTTGGATAGGATCTTATCAGAACCTCCAACGACTTCTAGTATGGCTCTTGGTACTCAACCAGAGTTAATGAACTTTATACAGTTTACTGTTAGCCAACAACAGGCTCAACTTATGGATAATCTTACCTCTTACTTGGGGAAGGCTATAGAAACATCTATTAAAAGTCAATTGGAAAACTTACAATTACCTCAGCCAACACATACAAATTACACACCCGACAATATTCAACCAAATAGAGATTTGAGTAGGAACGATTCCGATCAAAACCGTTACCCTCAACACTCAGATTGCAATGTAGAAGAAAGAGGCGTAAACAGGAGCAATACAAGCTCATATGTTACCCCAGAAAAAGTATCAGGAATTATTCAAAAATGGGGATTAAAATTTGATGGTAGCAAAACGAGCATCAGGATTGATGAGTTCATTTACAGGATATGCTCACTTACCAAACAAAATCTAGGTAATGATTATGGACTTTTATGTGACCATTTGTACCTTCTGTTTGCAGGAAAAGCAAGCGATTGGTATTGGAAGTTTCATCGAAACAATCCAAATTCCAATTGGAACACATTTTGTGGCGAATTTAGGAAAAGATTCGAAGATATAGAGACAGATTACGATATTTGGGAGGGCATCAGAAAACGCAAGCAAGGAGAAAATGAAGCCTTTGAAGATTTCCAGGAAACTATGGAACGGTTGATTGATAGACTGCAAAATGGAGTTTCCGAAGCACAATTAGTTGAATTATTAGTTAGGAATTCAAAACCTAGCTTACATCATGAGTTGCTGCATCTTAAAATCTTAAACAGAGCACAACTCCGATACGAAGTGCGTAGGCATGAACAGTTTTACAACAATCTGAGGACCTTTAAGCCAAAACCTTTTCGCTCATATGTGGCAGAGTTATCTACCGAAGAAGTAGAAACAGATTTAGTAAGAACAGATGAGGAGGTAAATCAAATTCAACGTCGAATTACTACAACCTGTTGGAATTGTGACAAACAAGGCCACAGATTCGACGACTGTATGGCTAAAAGAATTATATTTTGTTACGGTTGCGGACTTAAGGAAAAATACAAGCCGACCTGTCCAACTTGTAATCCGGGAAACCGACAAAAGGATGTTTCTCAGAGCAACAAGATACATCCGTAGAATCAGAAGTTGCTAATTCAAGTCAAACCAATAAAACCCGTGAATCGCAGGAGACGGAAATATTAAGTCAGCCTGACATTCATCATTCTTTTATACCCTTACACATAAGGATTAAAAATTATGACAAGAAGCGTAGAGAAATATTTGCTAATGTAGATAGTATCGGGACTCATTTAAAACCCAGACGATCTACTAGAAGATTAAGAGATTTTTGGAAGAAGGTTCGTTGTGAACGACAGAAACTTATTTCTGCTATAGTACTTAGTTCTGATCAAAGACTCTATACAGATATCACTATAGAGGGTCAGATTTACAACGCTTTATTAGATTCTGGAGCAACTATAAGCTGTGTAGGCGGATTAGCCGCACAAGACTTTCTCAAACACAGCCACGTAAAAAAATGTTCAGGCGAAATTCAAGCTGCGAACGGAACAAAAAGTAAAGTAGTGTCAAAACTTACTACTTCCATTAAGTATGGAGATACGATAGACAATCTTGAATTATTTATTATACCTGAACTTAAACAGGACGTTTATTTAGGAATTGATTTTTGGCAAAAGTTTGGATTACTGAATAAAATTACTAGCAATCCGACTGTAAATGAGTTAGATATCGGTACATTGGATGATAATGAAGAGTCTCCAAAATATCATGAGCTGAACGAAGCAGAAAGACTTCGACTTGAGAAAGTAATTAAAACATTTCCATCCTTTGCTTCCGAAGGTTTAGGTCGTACTACCTTGTCCACACATAGCATTGATATAGGAAATGCGAGTCCTATTAAACAGCGGCATTGGCCAGTTTCACCTGCCATTGAAAAGCTAATGTTCGCCGAAGTAGATAACATGCTAGCCTTAGATGTTATTGAAGAGTCAACTAGCGCTTGGAGCAGTAACTGCGTTTTAGTAAAGAAGGGAGACAAGAATCGTCTATGTCTTGATTCTAGAGAGGTAAACAAGGTTACAAAGCGAGACGCATATCCACTACCTCACATAGACGGCATCTTAAGTCGGTTACCACCAGCTAAATTTATAAGTGGTATCGACATGAAGCATGCATACTGGCAGATACCACTCGACGAAAATTCTAAGCAATATACAGCGTTTACAATACCTAATAGACCGTTGTATCAATATAAAATGATGCCCTTTGGTCTCTGTAACGCTGCGCAAACTCTTTGTCGTCTGATGGATCGAGTTATTCCAGCTCATCTCAGGACTAGAGTATTTGTTTATCTAGACGACTTATTAGTTTTGTCCGAGGATTTTGAATCACATATGCTTTTACTACAAGAGATAGCCTTATGCTTACGCAAAGCAAATCTCACCATCAACGTCAGCAAATCTAAGTTTTGCATGAAAGAGATAATATATCTCGGCTTTATAATTGGAAATGGGCAAATAAGAACCAACCCAGATAAGGTTAAAGCGATAGCAGAATTTCCACAACCAACATCGATTAAGCAGTTGCGAAGATTTCTAGGCTTAGCGGGATGGTACCGACGCTTTGTAGAAAACTTTGCCACCATTAGTTTCCCTCTAACGGAGCTACTTAAAAAGAAGAAGTCGCTAGAATGGAACGAAGAAGCTCAGACCTCTTTTGAAACTTTGAAATCATGTCTTACGGCTTCGCCAATTCTCATAACACCAGATTTTTCCAAGCAATTTATTTTATTGTGTGACGCCAGCTCTTTTGGTGTTGGTTGCGTACTGGCTCAGGAGAGAGATGGAATAGAACTTCCGATTTCGTACATGTCCGAAAAATTGTCCAAAGCGCAACGTAATTACTCAGTTTCCGAATTGGAATGCCTAGCCGTTATAAAAGGAATTAAAAAATTCCGCGCGTATATTGAGGGCCAGGATTTCTTAGTCATAACAGACCACGCAGCTCTTCAATGGTTGATGCGACAGAAGGATTTATCAGGAAGGTTAGCTCGGTGGTCGATGAAATTGAGAACGTTTACATTCGCTATAAAACATCGTAGCGGTTCTCAGAACGTCGTCGCTGACACTTTATCTAGACAGAACGATCCAGCCATTGATGAATTTTGTCAAAATGGACCCATAGTTGACTTAGATTCTCCACATTTCCAATCCCCGGAATACTTAGACTTAATTGAGAAATTATCTAAGAGTCAGTCTAAATTTCCTGATCTACAAATCAGAGATGGATATATTTACAAAAGAACTACCTTTGTATCGGATGATATTGAGCAAGGAAATCCTTGGAAACTCTGGATACCTTCAGACTTAGTACCCGACATTTTGTTCCAAGCTCATGATGCACCTAGTTCGTCTCATTGTGGCATGAGTAAAACAGTAGAGAAATTAAAAAGATATTTGTTTTGGCCTTGTATGGTGACGCAAATACGTAACTATATATCTAATTGTGTCGTTTGTCGCACCACGAAAAGTCCAAACACGGTTCTAAAACCGCCAATGGGAAAGCCTTTAACATCAGACAGGCCATTTCAAAAATTATATATAGACCTCTTAGGCCCATACCCTCGCACGAAAAAAGGTCACATAGGTTTGCTCATTGTCGTTGATCATAACACTCGATTTCATTTCTTGTGTCCACTTAAGAAGTTCACCGCTCCTAAAATCTGCGATTACTTAAAGGGGGCTATATTCTATACATTTGGCGTTCCAGAAGTAATACTTTCTGATAACGGCAGTCAGTTTAAGTCAAGCTATTTTCAAGCTTTTCTTACAAGTTTTGGCATACAGCAAAAACTTACAGCCATATATTCTCCACAGGCTAATGCGAGTGAAAGACTTAATAGATCGGTGCTAGCCGCTGTAAGAGCATATATAGGGAAAGATCATACAAATTGGGATGAAAACTTAGACGCTATTAGCGGATCTTTAAGAGCATCATTACACCGAAGCACAGGTTCGTCACCCTACTTTCTGACTTTCGGCCAACATATGATTCTTAACGGCAAGGACTATAGTCTCTTGCGTAGTTTAAATCTGTTAGCTGACGACACTCGGTTATCCAAACCGGAGGCTCTGCAACTGCAGAGAAGACAAGCTAAACTGAATCTAAACAAAACTCATGATGAAAATGCGAATAGATACAATCTACGTACTCGGCAGATCGAATTTAAAAACGGCGACCTTGTCTACGCTAGAAATTTTACGCAAAGTAATGCCATAAAGAAATTTAGTAGTAAATTGGCTCCAGTATTTATTCCAGCTAGAGTTTATAAGAAACGTAGCTCGTACTACTATGAATTAGAGGATGAAACAGGAAAGAAATTAGGAGTATTCCATTTAAAGGATATACAAAGCAGGAAACAAGAAGTTTCTTCAGATAAGGCTTCCTTGCAATAATCGCGTTACCCTTATCTGTGGGTGTAGTGACCAACTGAAGGTCTACACTGCAAAAACTCTTCAACCTACCCTCGCACTAAAATTATAGCAGCTTTGCTGTAGCTAAAACAGTGAGAGAAATGTCTTAGACCAATAGGGACAGACCACGATCGTACGATTGTACAGTTATGGGAAGAAAAGCTCATAGCAGTGGCCACCTGCATACAGCTTCCCAGGACTTAATGCATTCGCTGATAAAAACTCTTGGCAAACGCTTGTATTTTCGGCGCTGCTCAAAATTTACTTCAAGTCTCGTGGAAATTTAAATTAAATAAAATTAATTATTATACACATCAAATTTCCCTAAGACAAGAGTGCCTTAATTTCGTGTGTGATTCTGTGGAAGTGGAAAGGTAAAGAAGTGCCATATAGTGAATCCCAATTCTAACTGAGTTTTCATAGGGATCCGACCTCGAAGGCGTGAAGACGGCCTAGGCCTCGATAAGTGCCTATTTTCTGGCCCCTACCGCCGACCCACCCGACTCCGTCGACCCCCCAGCTCGCCTTTTGGACCCGTTTCGCTCCAGGCATCGGCCCAGGTGCGACATAACCTCCAGCCAACAAATTACGTAACCTGCCGCCGGCCGGATGCGAACTGGCTAACTTTATTGGAAGGCTTGAGCTCACCCAAATAATCCAGCCAACCAGGAGTTTTGGTCTGGACGGATCGGTCTCCTTTTTATTTGGAACCATCGCCACTTAGCTATAGTGAAGATCACCTCATCTGGCCAGCGGAGGCCCGACTTAGTGACGTAGTCCTATCTCAAGTGCAAGCATCGCTGCTGGCGGCCTGTTAGGCCTTATCGCTGCACACCTGCAGCGCTGCGGTTTTGTGTTTTGTTTTGATTATTGATTTTCGTTTATATTTTTTGATTTATTAATGAGTTAAATACTCGCAGATCGACTGGAGTTTGGCATTCGAATAGGAATTTATATTAGGACCTTTTAAAATCTGACCAACAGCTCTACAATGTCAACGTGAACTTGGGCCCAACTTTACGCGCATCATGGACTGGATGTCTTAAGGTCGTGAGTAAAACAAAAACAACAACAACGAGAAATTCCTTCTATAAAGTTCTATAAAATGCCACTCGATCGTCCCAAATGAAAAACTATGTCTGCCTTTAACTAAACAAAAAATGATTTAACTCTATTTCGTATCAATATTCAATACTTATAACTACTTACTACGAATTACTTGCTAATAAATATAAACTTAAAAATGAAGATTTAGAGAATTAGTAGGAACCTCATGCACGCTAGGTTAAGCTTTATTAGTTTATAAATGGAATCTAAATGAATTATGACTATATATTCTTATCAATAGTCGATACTTATAACTAATGAAAATTTAGAGAACTATTAGGGAGTCAGAGGCTAGATTAAGATCTGTTAGTATGTAAATTAAATTCAAATGAAACTGCTGAACGTAAATTTAGATAAATGGAATTATACTTGAAATGAATTGAAGAAAATGAATTGTAAATAAATAGTTTAATGGTTTGTCGAGTATTTATGTCGAACACTTTCTTGGACATGTAGTGAGGTTATTTGAACTTTGCTAAGGGACAATGTGGATCTTTTAAGTAGCATTGTCATGGTAGGGCGGGTAAAGACTTAGGGAATTATTAACATCCAAATTCCCCAATAACTATCTGAGTCCTTAGCTTATCTTCACACGTGTCGGCGTGCATCCGTAACATCAATTTAAGTCCACTCTTAATTAAATAATAGCCAGCTTCGATTTATTGTTGTGAATAAGACGCACTTATTAAATGTAGTAGCGTTTCGTACCCTCCTGAGCTAAAAGAACCCCGACTTACGGCGAGCTAGAACCGAGCCTAGCAAGAGTGCGCATCCCTAGCGAAGGAAGTACAAGGTCCTCTTAAGTAGTAATTACCACCTACTATTTAAAGACCAGTTAGTTAAAAAACTGTTCGAACTACGTACACTACAACGTATTATGCTATTTGTTAAAAAAAAACCACCAATTTTACTTTAGTGTTTTATTTTAGGATTATATATTCAAATTTTTGAGTCAAATAATTTTTTTTGTACACTGAACAAAATTTGTGTTTTTTTTTTTTTTTTTTTGAAGGTGGGACCAATTCCATTTTTCTTAAAATATATTACTATTTTTATCATGAACTTAAATCAAAAAACAGAACTTAAATATGTTGCTTCGTTCGCAAGTTATTAATTAATGCCACAAAAACTGGTCGTTGGCCCCATAGTGCACTGTTATCATAAACAGTCCAAGTGCAAGTGTAATACGAGCGTCCAGTTGAAGGCTAACATACATAAATGCATAGCCAGCGATCTCACGCTGGCCAAACCTGCTATGCAGCAGGAGAACAACAGTCTGTGCGAGGACCAGTACCGGTGCCGCCTGAGCCCATAGGCCCAGGTCAGCAGCAGCAGAAACCGAGTGCGGGAGGCAATCCGCCGCCTGCACCTTCGAGGGAACGTCAGGGTGCCAGCCCGGCGACACCCAGCTGACGTAAAGAAAGAATGAGAAAACGAGTGCGGGAGGCAGCCCGCCGCCTGCACCTGCGAGGGAACATCCGCATGCCAGCCCGGCAAAGAACCCGGACCAGCCGAGTATAGCTATTTTTTTTTTTGTTGCCCTGCGTGGCACACCAAAAATCGATCCACTGCGCTGCATATTAATTTTAAACAAACAATTGTAACATTGAGCGGAACCTTTTCTGCCCGATGAACTGTGTGGCCCGTAAAGCCTCACAAAATACTAGGTAGGATTTTTTTGTACATTCACCCAGGAGTGAATTAATGTTAAAATTCTTATTGATTTATATATGATTTCTCTTATTGATTTATATCTTATTGGTTTATATATGATTTCGTTTTGTTGTCCAAATGTTTTAAATTCTAAACGACTAATTACAAATTACGAGGTTTATCCTCGTCGCATGGACGTCTGCGTCCTCGGCTCTGATTTCCAGCCATTTTTATTAATGTTTATTAATTTAATGAAAACACTGAATTTAGAAAGAGCGCAAGCCAATGGCGGGCTTATGAAGGAAAGCTTAAGAGCTTAATTTGTTAATTTTCTTATAAATAAAAATCAAGTAATATTTTATCAATAAATAAATGAAATAATTGATGAACACCATGGACTTTTGATTTAATATTTCCTTTATTTTGGGAGCAGCAATGGTGCCGCTTCCCATGTCAAAATGAATCTCAATTTAAGCATTTTCGTAAAAAAAAAAATATAAGTACCAATTCAATGGTAACTCTTTTAATAGATACAGGTGGAGAAATTTCTCCACTGCAAAAATAATAATTTATATTATTTAAATTCGCTAAATACAACTAGTATGTCAGGCATAGGGCAAGGGACAATTCAGTCTCTAGGTACTATAGATTTGGAATTGTGCGTTGCAAATGCAGCAATACCATATGAATTCCATATCGTACCTGACAACTTTCCTATACCAGGGGATGGTATAATTGGTTTGGATTTCATTAAGAAATACAATTGAATTTTAGAATTCCACGACCAAGAAGATTGGTTCACTTTGAGGCCCGAAAATTTCAGGAATATAAACATTCCTATAATACATTCACTAGATAATGAAATAGTTTTGCCGGCTAGATCAGAAGTTATTCGAAAGATTCAACTAATGTCTACTGACACATATGCTCTCATCCTCAACCAGGAATTGCAACCTGGCATTAAATGGCAAGTGCACTTGTAAACACCCAGAACGAATCAACGCATGATAAATATGACCGATAAAGACGCTATTGTTAACAGCGCAAAAATAAAAAGGGAATCATTAGATGATTATGATGTTTATAATGCAAATACAGAACATAGTGCACAAAGAACTTCAGAAGTATTAATACTTCTTAAATTTCCATCGTTATTTAAAAACGATTTAACAAACTATGCGCCGAATATAGCGATATTTTTGGTCTCGAAACAGAAAACATATCAGCTAATAACTTTTATACGCAAAAATTGAGATTAAATTACAAAATTCCAGTCCACATAAAAAAGAACAAACAAAAAAAAAAACAAAAAAAAAAATTGCAAGACTTACAAAATAAAGACCTGAAAGTCACTACCAGGCAACAAAGTAGACAGAAACCATGCGCAGGGAAACAAGAAATAGAAAAGTAGGATTGCCTAGGCAATAACTAAAACACAAAAACATAAAAACATAACATAAAAAATGACGGATTATGAAAAGTAGTGACCTTGCATATAAAAACCTATGTTATGTGTCTTTAAACATGATAAAAAATTATTGCAAGATAAGAAGTTAGCGATTTATAGACTAATGGAGTCCTTAGCTTAGGTCAATTTTTCCAAAGGCTTGGAAGGCAAGGAGATATATACAATCTGCAAACTCAAATGGCACCGCGGTGAAATATCTTTGTACATGTTGCAATAGATAATTTCAATATAATGGCCAATAAAATATTAAATGACCCAAAAAAGAAGCTTACTGTCTACACCTAAAAATAAAACACATTAAAAGAGGTCATCATGGCATAAACAAAACTTTGGCCAAAGTAAAAAGACACTACTATTGTAACAAAAGTATATTTGTAGATGTCCTAAATGCCTTATGTCAAAAATAACGACGTTTATAAAACACCTATGACCCTAACGGACATAACAACCAAAAATGGCTTTGATAGAGTGATAGAGGACACGATAGGTCCTCTACCCCAGTCAGTAAATGGCAATGAATAACCAGTCACTCTGATTTTTAATTTAACAAATATTTGGTGGCAATAAAAAAAAATGTCACTAAATCAATTTTCGAATCTTTTATTCTAAAGTACGGTCCAATGAAGACGTTCATTTCGGACAAGGAAGTAGAAAAAAAATTCAATAAACAATGACTTGTGCAGTTATATGAAAGTCAACAACACAACATATACTGCAGAAAACCCAGACTTTGACTTTAATAATTTTGAATTAAAAACGAAAAACAGAGAAGAAAAAAACAAAACATATATCAACCAAATCAAATTAAAGAAAAAAATATATATATATTAGTAATAAAAAAAAAAAAAAAATAATAATAATAATATTAGATACCTATATATATATGTATATATACACAAAAATATATATTAGTAATAAAAAAAAAAAAATCTTATATATAAAATTCTGCTGTCACGGTTTTTGTATACAAACTCCTCCGAAACTACTTGACCGATTTGGATGAAATTTTGAGGGGATATTCTGTAGGCCTGAGAATCGGCTAACATCTATTTTTCGTCCCCTAACCGATAAGGGTTGTCCACTGGTTGAGCAAAGAGCGAGCCGAAAAAAAACACAGCTGAAGTGTCTTTTCAAAACAGTTTTCAATCGTGTCAGCCTGACAGCTTGAAAAAAAAGAATCACGGATAGGTGGGACGAAGTTCACCGGGTCAGCTAGTACCTATATATATATATTCAACAAAAAATATATATTAGTAAAAAAAAAAAACAAAAAAAATATATATCCTATATATATATATGTCGGAGATCCATCTTCATTTTCTAAGTTCATGGTCACTTCCTTTTTTCACAGTCGCGCAGCGAGTCGCAATGGTTAGACTTCTTTTTTGCTTCTCGTCTCTCGGAGGGCTGACACGAACTAACTTACTCTTCTTACTTCTTCTTCCTCCTCACCTCACATTGCGCCACGCTCAGTAGGGATATTTGCTCTCCTTCCCCACAGCGCTCTCATATACCAACTCTTATACCCGCGCTCTCTCATTAAAGCACTCTCGCTCTTCTTATTCCTTTTTATCCTCATTTATTTCCATAGCGAATACACAGAGAGACTTACGATTACTATTTAATCTAAGAAACCAAGTAATTCCCGACACGGCCTTCCTGACTATAACACGTCCTCGTGTTGCTTAATTCAACATAAACTTTATCGCATTTCATTGTTCATAATTTCTCTAACGTATCGCTTGACTTCATGACTCATATCATTCAACTTTTCCATAGCAAATTTTCGTACACTTCTTGTGTCTTCAAATGTTAGTTTGGCGGGATAAACTCTCTCAATCTCTTCTAGAGTACACGCTCTCTTCCGCACAAACCCAACAATTTGGCTATCGATTCTTACATTTCATCAGACATTAGTTTAGTAGGATATTCTTCAACATAGAGCACACGCTCTCTTCTACTCAAACTCAATCGTCTGGCTAACAATTCACAACTCGTCAAATGTCAGTTTAGCAGGCTACACACATACCAGTTGGAGTACTCGCTCCCTTCTGCATAAACTCGACCATTTGGATACCAATCCGCTCACAACTCGGTGTCGGATTCGCTCTCTACGTTTTCTTCTCTCTCGCCGTCGTCAAGCTTTTCTATTAATTCACGAACTTCTCTCTCATCGGGCGAACTGCGTACACTATCATGTGGATACTTGTACATTCGCTTAGTTGTTAATGATTTTAACATGTAACGATCTCCATCTAGCAACTCTACTATAACAAATGGCCCTTTGTACTTGGGATCTAATTTCGTTTGGTGTCGTTCTTCGCTCTTTAGCAACACGTGATCACCAATCTTATATTTTACTACACGGGCATGCTTTTTATCAACTCTGGCCTTGTCATACTTTGCATTTCTATCAATGTTTTCTTGAGCCTTTTCTCTAGTTTTTTTCAGATCTACCGGCATTTCTTCGTTGATGGTCAACATTCCCAGAGGTCTTGCCTCTTTCCCTATCAACATTTCTAAGGGACTGTGGTGAGTCACGCGATTAGTGGTGCAATTTATGGCCAACTGTATTTCGCCCAATGCCTCCTGCCACGAACGTTCGCCCGTTTCTACCGCCGTCAACATCCCTTTTAGTACACTCATCACTCGCTTTACCTGCCCATTCGCTCTGCTAGCACCCGTCGCTATCACGTGTAAGGCCATCTTGTTTGTGGAACAGACTTGCGAAATTCGCTGCTTGTGAAACATCGTCCCTGATCCGCTATTATTCTACTGGGGACCCCAAATATCGATATGGCCAGTATGCAACTAACTGTATCTAAGTTCCATGTGTGGTACAAATGGTACAAAAGTATCATCACTAAGTATCATCAATTTGCACAATGACATACTTCTTTTCGTCTTTTTTGCCACTCAATTTCCCACTTATGTCAATATGAATGGTATGTCACGGTATTTCTACTTTGAGTATTGGATGTTTTCTGTTTGCGTTTTGCCTGACGCTGATTTCGACAATTTACATGTAACGCAATTTTCCACGAATTTCCTAACATATTTTGTCATATTCTCAAACCAGTACTGCTCGTAAATCTTATCTAGTGTCTTCTGCCAGCCCATGTGCATTATGGCTTCGTGAATATGATTAACAACGGACCATCTAAACGCCCTCGGAACAACAGGCAAACATCGCGTCTTGCCATTTCTTTGAAAAAATTCGATGCAATAAACTCTGTCTAATCTCATATGTGCTCGCTAAATTTTTCTGCATTTCGTCACTATTCAATTCGCTCATTATATTAGATATGTTTTCATCGCGCTGTTGCTCGGATACTAACCAGTTGAGTGTGATATTTGCCAAGTCAACTCGCACTTCCACAACTTTGCTTGTATTCGGCTGCGCATCTACATCGACGGGATTTCTTGATAAACAATCAACATGAGCCATTTGGCTCATGATTAATGATTTTTTCACGAATTTCCTCATGTTGTTTTTCCCATTTAAAATCATTAAGTTTCGAAGTTAATTGGTACAATGGTTTCATCACTTCCGGGACGAACTGCCTGAAGTAGCATGCTATTCCTAT
Source organism: Drosophila bocqueti (assembly GCA_018151655.1). Taxonomy (NCBI): domain Eukaryota; kingdom Metazoa; phylum Arthropoda; class Insecta; order Diptera; family Drosophilidae; genus Drosophila; species Drosophila bocqueti. The sequence continues at coordinate 887,672 of JAECXF010000040.1, forward strand.
AAACTGTCTTATCTGCGTGACTGAACCTGGTTAAGGAAGTTGAGATAATGCCTGAATTTTTCGTGGATTGGGCTTCAGTTCACCCTCCTTTATAACAAAACCTAGGTATTCTATTTCCTTTCTACCTTCTTACCTTCTTACCTTCTCTAATCTTTCGAACGCTTCCTCTTCAGAATCTGAGACAATTAATACGTCATCAATGTAGACCACCGCATAGGTATTAACTAAATTCCCCAAGGCTCGGACTATGGCACGCTGAAAAACAGATGACGCATTCTTTAATCCGAATGGCATCGCTAAAAATTCGTATAGACCTTCAGGGATCACAAAAGCTGTCCTCTCAACAGAATCGGGGTGAATCGGCACCTGATAAAAGCCACTGGCCATATCTAAGCTGGAGAAATATTTGCCGCCACGTAAACGATCAATCTGGTCTGATATTAACGGCAAGGGGTACTTATCTGACACTGTATTTGCGTTCAACTCGCGATAGTCAATACAAAGCCTGTCACTACCGTCTTTCTTTTTGACTAGTAACATAGGGCTAGCGAAGAGAGAGCTACTAGGTCTTATTACCTTTGCTTCTAACATTTCATCAATTTTATTTCTTACTACCTGCCTTTCGTTTTCACTGAGGCGATACGGTCGCCTTTGAACAGTTTTATTCATGTCTAGCAAACGTATTTCCAGTGAACCCGTGGTCACACGCCTACGAGGGATACCATCAATGAAGAACTCAGAATACTTGGCCAATATGCCATTAAGTTTTGATTTATCATTACCAATTGAGTCGATCTTATTTGCAATGCCGTCATCATTTATCGATAATACCGTTTGTGTTTTATAAATATCGAATCTGTTACTTTCTAACATTTGTAACGGCCTGCCGCAGCAGTTTAAAATAACCGCCAATAAATATCGATAATGGTATAGAATCTGGTAATGATGTTGCCATCTAACATTGTTACCGGCATCTGGTAATATGACCTGGATAGATATATAGATATCGATAGCGTTATCGATAGCCAGTGTTGTAAATCGTGGCTCCTGTCACAGTTTACGTGCCACGAAGTTCCGCCGGCCATTTGCCGATCTCGGCCTATTCTTTTCTTGGCGAGCTGGAATACAGACGGGTGAATCTCCAAAAGCCAAAGCTGAAGGAGTCAACAACGCCTCGTGGTCTGGTGTGGAGTCACCAGTTGCTTTGCCTGCGTGTGCAGCAGCGTAGTTGGAGGAAGTGATAGCAGTTATCTCGGTGAGAATTCTCTCGGTTGCTAGTCAAATGGCAAAGTAACAAAATTTGCTTGGCCAATTGGAATTAATGGAAATTATTCTCAGGTTTTGTGGGAGGCTTCTCTGCCATCAACGTCGCCCGAGGGCGTCTGCTTAAGGCAGCGGTGCTGTCGGATCGAGTGCGTGAGGATTATATTCCAAGCCAAAAGTAATAAAATTACTTGGCTAGTTTCAGAAGTGAGGTTAATGTTGAATCTGTTTGCAGGTTGTTAAACGGAGGCATTTCTGCCAGTATTCTCAGCAGTGTGCTACAGGAGCGTGGTTGTGGCCGCGCAAGGCAGTGGATTTATTGTGTTTTGAGGAGAAATCTGGTCGAGACGCTCTGCATCAGGCGCTCGGCGAGAGAGTTCCTGAGGGGTGCTCCTGCGGACGCCACCCCTGCAGGAGGACCAGAGGACCTTTAAGGAGTTCCAAGAGGATCACCATAGGATGTTAATTCGCTTCTAGAAGGCTCACCATGAGCGATTAAATTCGTGTCCAGGAGGGTCATCATGGAATTTTAAAGGTGGGACCAATTCCATTTTTCTTAAAATATATTATTATTTTTATCATGAACTTAAATCAAAAAACAGAACTTAAATATGTTGCTTCGTTCGCAAGTTATTAATTAATGCCACAAAAACTGGTCGTTGGCCCCATAGTGCACTGTTATCATAAACAGTCCAAGTGCAAGTGTAATACGAGCGTCCAGTTGAAGGCTAACATACATAAATGCATAGCCAGCGATCTCACGCTGGCCAAACCTGCTATGCAGCAGGAGAACAACAGTCTGTGCGGGGACCAGTACCGGTGCCGCCTGAGCCCATAGGCCCAGGTCAGCAGCAGCAGAAACCGAGTGCGGGAGGCAATCCGCCGCCTGCACCTTCGAGGGAACGTCAGCGTGCCAGCCCGGCGACGCCCAGCTGACGTAAAGAAAGAATGAGACAACGAGTGCGGGAGGCAGCCCGCCGCCTGCACCTGCGAGGGAACATCCGCATGCCAGCCCGGCAAAGAACCCGGACCAGCCGAGTATAGCTATTTTTTTTTTTTTGTTGCCCTGCGTGGCACACCAAAAATCGATCCACTGCGCTGCATATTAATTTTAAACAAACAATTGTAACATTGAGCGGAACCTTTTCTGCCCGATGAACTGTGTGGCCCGTAAAGCCTCACAAAATACTAGGTAGGATTTTTTTGTACATTCACCCAGGAGTGAATTAATGTTAAAATTCTTATTGATTTATATATGATTTCTCTTATTGATTTATATCTTATTGGTTTATATATGATTTCGTTTTGTTGTCCAAATGTTTTAAATTCTAAACGACTAATTACAAATTACGAGGTTTATCCTCGTCGCATGGACGTCTGCGTCCTCGGCTCTGATTTCCAGCCATTTTTATTAATGTTTATTAACTTAATGTAAACACTGAATTTAGAAAGAGCGCAAGCCAATGGCGGGCTTATGAAGGAAAGCTTAAGAGCTTAATTTGTTAATTTTCTTATAAATAAAAATCAAGTAATATTTTATCAATAAATAAATGAAATAATTGATGAACACCATGGACTTTTGATTTAATATTTCCTTTATTTTGGGAGCAGCAATGGTGCCGCTTCCCATGTCAAAATGAATCTCAATTTAAGCATTTTCGTAAAAAAAAAAAATATAAGTACCAATTCAATGGTAACTCTTTTAATAGATACAGGTGGAGAAATTTCTCCACTGCAAAAATAATAATTTATATTATTTAAATTCGCTAAATACAACTAGTATGTCAGGCATAGGGCAAGGGACAATTCAGTCTCTAGGTACCATAGATTTGGAATTGTGCGTTGCAAATGCAGCAATACCATATGAATTCCATATCGTACCTGACAACTTTCCTATACCAGGGGATGGTATAATTGGTTTGGATTTCATTAAGAAATACAATTGAATTTTAGAATTCCACGACCAAGAAGATTGGTTCACTTTGAGGCCCGAAAATTTCAGGAATATAAACATTCCTATAATACATTCACTAGATAATGAAATAGTTTTGCCGGCTAGATCAGAAGTTATTCGAAAGATTCAACTAATGTCTACTGACACATATGCTCTCATCCTCAACCAGGAATTGCAACCTGGCATTAAATGGCAAGTGCACTTGTAAACACCCAGAACGAATCAACGCATGATAAATATGACCGATAAAGACGCTATTGTTAACAGCGCAAAAATAAAAAGGGAATCATTAGATGATTATGATGTTTATAATGCAAATACAGAACATAGTGCACAAAGAACTTCAGAAGTATTAATACTTCTTAAATTTCCATCGTTATTTAAAAACGATTTAACAAACTATGCGCCGAATATAGCGATATTTTTGGTCTCGAAACAGAAAACATATCAGCTAATAACTTTTATACGCAAAAATTGAGATTAAATTACAAAATTCCAGTCCACATAAAAAAGAACAAACAAAAAAAAAATTGCAAGACTTACAAAATAAAGACCTGAAAGTCACTACCAGGCAACAAAGTAGACAGAAACCCTGCGCAGGGAAACAAGGAATAGAAAAGTAGGATTGCCTAGGCAATAACTAAAACACAAAAACATAAAAACATAACATAAAAAATGACGGATTATGAAAAGTAGTGACCTTGCATATAAAAACCTATGTTATGTTTCTTTAAACATGATAAGAAAATTATTGCAAGATAAGAAGTTAGCGATTTATAGACTAATGGAGTCCTTAGCTTAGGTCAATTTTTCCAAAGGCTTGGAAGGCAAGGAGATATATACAATCTGCAAACTCAAATGGCACCGCGGTGAAATATCTTTGTACATGTTGCAATAGATAATTTCAATATAATGGCCAATAAAATATTAAATGACCCAAAAAAGAAGCTTACTGTCTACACCTAAAAATAAAACACATTAAAAGAGGTCATCATGGCATAAACAAAACTTTGGCCAAAGTAAAAAGACACTACTATTGTAACAAAAGTATATTTGTAGATGTCCTAAATGCCTTATGTCAAAAATAACGACGTTTATAAAACACCTATGACCCTAACGGACATAACAACCAAAAATGGCTTTGATAGAGTGATAGAGGACACGATAGGTCCTCTACCCCAGTCAGTAAATGGCAATGAATAACCAGTCACTCTGATTTTTAATTTAACAAATATTTGGTGGCAATAAAAAAAAAAATGTCACTAAATCAATTTTCGAATCTTTTATTCTAAAGTACGGTCCAATGAAGACGTTCATTTCGGACAAGGAAGTAGAAAAAAAATTCAATAAACAATGACTTGTGCAGTTATATGAAAGTCAACAACACAACATATACTGCAGAAAACCCAGACTTTGACTTTAATAATTTTGAATTAAAAACGAAAAACAGAGAAGAAAAAAACAAAACATATATCAACCAAATCAAATTAAAGAAAAAAATATATATATATTAGTAATAAAAAAAAATAAAATAATAATAATAATATTAGATACCTATATATATATGTATATATACACAAAAATATATATTAGTAATAAAAAAACAAAAAAAAAAATCTTATATATAAAATTCTGCTGTCACGGTTTTTGTATACAAACTCCTCCGAAACTACTTGACCGATTTGGATGAAATTTTGAGGGGATATTCTGTAGGCCTGAGAATCGGCTAACATCTATTTTTCGTCCCCTAACCGATAAGGGTTGTCCACTGGTTGAGCAAAGAGCGAGCCGAAAAAAAACACAGCTGAAGTGTCTTTTCAAAACAGTTTTCAATCGTGTCAGCCTGAGACTGTCTGCTCATTTTCTGACAGCTTGAAAAAAAAGAATCACGGATAGGTGGAACGAAGTTCACCGGGTCAGCTAGTACCTATATATATATATTCAACAAAAAATATATATTAGTAAAAAAAAAAACAAAAAAAATATATATCCTATATATATATATGTCGGAGATCCATCTTCATTTTCTAAGTTCATGGTCACTTCCTTTTTTCACAGTCGCGCAGCGAGTCGCAATGGTTAGACTTCTTTTTTGCTTCTCGTCTCTCGGAGGGCTGACACGAACTAACTTACTCTTCTTACTTCTTCTTCCTCCTCACCTCACATTGCGCCACGCTCAGTAGGGATATTTGCTCTCCTTCCCCACAGCGCTCTCATATACCAACTCTTATACCCGCGCTCTCTCATTAAAGCACTCTCGCTCTTCTTATTCCTTTTTATCCTCATTTATTTCCATAGCGAATACACAGAGAGACTTACGATTACTATTTAATCTAAGAAACCAAGTAATTCCCGACACGGCCTTCCTGACTATAACACGTCCTCGTGTTGCTTAATTCAACATAAACTTTATCGCATTTCATTGTTCATAATTTCTCTAACGTATCGCTTGACTTCATGGCTCATATCATTCAACTTTTCCATAGCAAATTTTCGTACACTTCTTGTGTCTTCAAATGTTAGTTTGGCGGGATAAACTCTCTCAATCTCTTCTAGAGTACACGCTCTCTTCCGCACAAACCCAACAATTTGGCTATCGATTCTTACATTTCATCAGACATTAGTTTAGTAGGATATTCTTCAACATAGAGCACACGCTCTCTTCTACTCAAACTCAATCGTCTGGCTAACAATTCACAACTCGTCAAATGTCAGTTTAGCAGGCTACACACATACCAGTTGGAGTACTCGCTCCCTTCTGCATAAACTCGACCATTTGGATACCAATCCGCTCACAACTCGGTGTCGGATTCGCTCTCTACGTTTTCTTCTCTCTCGCCGTCGTCAAGCTTTTCTATTAATTCACGAACTTCTCTCTCATCGGGCGAACTGCGTACACTATCATGTGGATTCTTGTACATTCGCTTAGTGGTTAATGATTTTAACATGTAACGATCTCCATCTAGCAACTCTACTATAACAAATGGCCCTTTGTACTTGGGATCTAATTTCGTTTGGTGTCGTTCTTCGCTCTTTAGCAACACGTGATCACCAATCTTATATTTTACTACACGGGCATGCTTTTTATCAACTCTGGCCTTGTCATACTTTGCATTTCTATCAATGTTTTCTTGAGCCTTTTCTCTAGTTTTTTTCAGATCTACCGGCATTTCTTCGTTGATGGTCAACATTCCCAGAGGTCTTGCCTCTTTCCCTATCAACATTTCTAAGGGACTGTGGTGAGTCACGCGATTAGTGGTGCAATTTATGGCCAACTGTATTTCGCCCAATGCCTCCTGCCACGAACGTTCGCCCGTTTCTACCGCCGTCAACATCCCTTTTAGTACACTCATCACTCGCTTTACCTGCCCATTCGCTCTGCTAGCACCCGTCGCTATCACGTGTAAGGCCATCTTGTTTGTGGAACAGACTTGCGAAATTCGCTGCTTGTGAAACATCGTCCCTGATCCGCTATTATTCTACTGGGGACCCCAAATATCGATATGGCCAGTATGCAACTAACTGTATCTAAGTTCCATGTGTGGTACAAATGGTACAAAAGTATCATCACTAAGTATCATCAATTTGCACAATGACATACTTCTTTTCGTCTTTTTTGCCACTCAATTTCCCACTTATGTCAATATGAATGGTATGTCACGGTATTTCTACTTTGAGTATTGGATGTTTTCTGTTTGCGTTTTGCCTGACGCTGATTTCGACAATTTACATGTAACGCAATTTTCCACGAATTTCCTAACATATTTTGTCATATTCTCAAACCAGTACTGCTCGTAAATCTTATCTAGTGTCTTCTGCCAGCCCATGTGCATTATGGCTTCGTGAATATGATTAACAACGGACCATCTAAACGCCCTCGGAACAACAGGCAAACATCGCGTCTTGCCATTTCTTTGAATAATTCGATGCAATAAACTCTGTCTAATCTCATATGTGCTCGCTAAATTTTTCTGCATTTCGTCACTATTCAATTCGCTCATTATATTAGATATGTTTTCATCGCGCTGTTGCTCGGATACTAACCAGTTGAGTGTGATATTTGCCAAGTCAACTCGCACTTCCACAACTTTGCTTGTATTCGGCTGCGCATCTACATCGACGGGATTTCTTGATAAACAATCAACATGAGCCATTTGGCTCATGATTAATGATTTTTTCACGAATTTCCTCATGTTGTTTTTCCCATTTAAAATCATTAAGTTTCGAAGTTAATTGGTACAATGGTTTCATCACTTCCGGGACGAACTGCCTGAAGTAGCATGCTATTCCTATAAACTGTCTTATCTGCGTGACTGAACCTGGTTAAGGAAGTTGAGATAATGCCTGAATTTTTCGTGGATTGGGCTTCAGTTCACCCTCCTTTATAACAAAACCTAGGTATTCTATTTCCTTTCTACCTTCTTACCTTCTTACCTTCTCTAATCTTTCGAACGCTTCCTCTTCAGAATCTGAGACAATTAATACGTCATCAATGTAGACCACCGCATAGGTATTAACTAAATTCCCCAAGGCTCGGACTATGGCACGCTGAAAAACAGATGACGCATTCTTTAATCCGAATGGCATCGCTAAAAATTCGTATAGACCTTCAGGGATCACAAAAGCTGTCCTCTCAACAGAATCGGGGTGAATCGGCACCTGATAAAAGCCACTGGCCATATCTAAGCTGGAGAAATATTTGCCGCCACGTAAACGATCAATCTGGTCTGATATTAACGGCAAGGGGTACTTATCTGACACTGTATTTGCGTTCAACTCGCGATAGTCAATACAAAGCCTGTCACTACCGTCTTTCTTTTTGACTAGTAACATAGGGCTAGCGAAGAGAGAGCTACTAGGTCTTATTACCTTTGCTTCTAACATTTCATCAATTTTATTTCTTACTACCTGCCTTTCGTTTTCACTGAGGCGATACGGTCGCCTTTGAACAGTTTTATTCATGTCTAGCAAACGTATTTCCAGTGAACCCGTGGTCACACGCCTACGAGGGATACCATCAATGAAGAACTCAGAATACTTGGCCAATATGCCATTAAGTTTTGATTTATCATTACCAATTGAGTCGATCTTATTTGCAATGCCGTCATCATTTATCGATAATACCGTTTGTGTTTTATAAATATCGAATCTGTTACTTTCTAACATTTGTAACGGCCTGCCGCAGCAGTTTAAAATAACCGCCAATAAATATCGATAATGGTATAGAATCTGGTAATGATGTTGCCATCTAACATTGTTACCGGCATCTGGTAATATGACCTGGATAGATATATAGATATCGATAGCGTTATCGATAGCCAGTGTTGTAAATCGTGGCTCCTGTCACTGTTTACGTGCCACGAAGTTCCGCCGGCCATTTGCCGATCTCGGCCTATTCTTTTCTTGGCGAGCTGGAATACAGACGGGTGAATCTCCAAAAGCCAAAGCTGAAGGAGTCAACAACGCCTCGTGGTCTGGTGTGGAGTCACCAGTTGCTTTGCCTGCGTGTGCAGCAGCGTAGTTGGAGGAAGCGATAGCAGTTAACTCGGTGAGAATTCTCTCGGTTGCTAGTCAAATGGCAAAGTAACAAAATTTGCTTGGCCAATTGGAATTAATGGAAATTATTCTCAGGTTTTGTGGGAGGCTTCTCTGCCATCAACGTCGCCCGAGGGCGTCTGCTTAAGGCAGCGGTGCTGTCGGATCGAGTGCGTGAGGATTATATTCCAAGCCAAAAGTAATAAAATTACTTGGCTAGTTTCAGAAGTGAGGTTAATGTTGAATCTGTTTGCAGGTTGTTAAACGGAGGCATTTCTGCCAGTATTCTCAGCAGAGTGCTACAGGAGCGTGGTTGTGGCCGCGCAAGGCAGTGGATTTATTGTGTTTTGAGGAGAAATCTGGTCGAGACGCTCTGCATCAGGCGCTCGGCGAGAGAGTTCCTGAGGGGTGCTCCTGCGGACGCCACCCCTGCAGGAGGACCAGAGGACCTTTAAGGAGTTCCAAGAGGATCACCATAGGATGTTAATTCGCTTCTAGAAGGCTCACCATGAGCGATTAAATTCGTGTCCAGGAGGGTCATCATGGAATTTTAAATTTGTGACCAGTTTGTTCTTGACTCTGAGTCGTCTCCGCGCGAGATCATCAATGCACCGTTAGGAGTTTCTAGTGCGGATGTGCCTCGGTGAACTGTAGCAGGGATTGTGTAAAGAGGAACCGCAGTTCCAGTGCCGTTATAACCTTGTGATGCTTTCTGCGCCAGCCATTAGTGAGACCTAATGCCTTCGCCATAGAGCCGCGCTTGCGCCTATGCCAAGCGACCAGGAGATTCCTGTTAACTCCCTTTTCGTCCGCTAGCCTCTTGTAGGCCAAGAAGTTCATTCAGCCGTTGGATGCTTCATCCAGAAAAGACAGTTTTCCTCAAACCGTATACCTCCGATAATTTGATAATGTAAATACCCGTGCGTCTTTAAGACAAGCTGAGAAGGCTTTCCTTGTCGGTCAGCAGCGCTGTGCCAAATTAGTGAGACTTGATAAATTGGTCGCCAGGACATCAACAAAATGGACCTGAAGCCAGTCCTTATTTGAATGCATATGTATATATATCTGCCTAAAATTGATTAAGTTTATATTCTAGTTAATATCATTTAAGTTATCCGATCATAGTAAAATCTTGAATTGCGTAGGTCAAGGCAAGAGCTCCGACTACATGGCTAATAAGAGAGTTGTCAGGGAAATTCCTTTAGGGTGCCTTCTCGTGCTGATCAAAAGGCTCGCGTGATCTCTCATTTCTTTCAGATTATACCATCGGAAGATCGATCTTCGTCGCTGGATAAGAAATTGAACTGTGAGTCTTAAAACCAAAGTAAGAATTTTCCGACGTCTCTTAAAGATGACTTGCCTCGACTAACGTAACGTACGCTAATGAAAGTTGAAAGAATTGTGGTTTAAATTAGCGGATTAAAAGAATTTAAATTTTGAATACGACAAAAGTCGACCACCTTGATACAATGAATTTTAGTAAACATAATGTGGCGAGTGCCTTTATTAATAAGAAGATAAACCTTGAAGAAAACTTTAGCCCGACTGTCTAAATTCTAGTTCTTTAATTCTATTAATTGCCGGAGGACAATGTTCCATTCCTTCCTTATTCTAAGTATTATTGGTGAGCTTGTCGCCACGGTAGTTATACAATCCGAATAAATCATGGATGTTTAAATTTAAAGCGAACTGAACTCGGCTGATGTATTCGTGTGCGTAGGAAAATTCAAAAGGGGTCACCAGAGCCAAGCTCTAAGGGCGTGATCACAGGATGGGAGGGCACAACGCGACCCGGATAACAGCCGTGGGTTCGCATTCCTGAATTTCTCGCCATCTTTCCTATTTCTTAAACTGTTTTCGCGAATCGTCTGTTCTCTTCTTCCGGTTTTGTATTGCTCATTCTATTGTCGCAGCACGCTCAATTTTCGAACTATTTAATAATAAAGGGTAGCAGTGCTTGAATCGGTGCAGGCAAGAACAACACCCCCCAAGCCGACGAGCAAGGCCGGATCCTATAGCGTGCCCCCGCAAGTACCGATTCTAGGAGTCTTAGCACAGCACCCGTCGTTACACGTTACAGTAATAATTATTTATTAATTAAATAGTAAGTGGCGCCCAAACTAGTGTGGCCTTTCGAGTACAGTAGACACTCGATAAGACTCATCGATAGACAGATTCGAAAATCTTTCCTATACCTTTCTTAAAATTTAAACTTTTTCTCCAAAAAGAATCTCTAAACGGTTGGAAACCAAGAAGGCATAACTTCAGCTTGCTTCTTGGGCCCCCGTTTATCAGGGCCGCGAGGGAAAAGAATCTCAGTCGGAGGAAATACAGAAAGCACCAATCCCAGGAAGGTTTTCTGGCCTTTTTCTGAACTAGCACCTTGTTGCCTTAACTTCACTGTCGAAATTAAAATATTCTCTAGTAACTCAAGCGTTGGAATATAGAGATGCAAGTCAACCCAAAAGACTGCACTATCCACGACTGACCAACAAAAGGTTTTAATTTCTTTTCATCTCAGAGGGGTAAATTTTTTTTTCCTCAAGAGGAATTGGAACACTAGAGGGTTAGTTTTCGAACAGCCCGTAGTCCGTTCAAAAATTTTGGAAGGAAATCTTGCTCTCTCCCTACTTAGATTTTTCTAATCCTAAAATGGAAAATTAGGAAGTCTACTTCTACATTCTATAATCTTTATTTGTTTTAAGAGAAATTCAGTAATAATAAAGCCTACGCCGCGGAAACATCAAGCATAGAGTTCCGTTTAAACACCTATTACGTAAAGCAAATTAGAAAGTTGTTACGAATTCAGTTCGTGTATTATTTTTTATATATCTTATCGTATATGTTAATTCTCTTTAAATCGGCAAGATGGGGTAAGACCGATCGCCAGACAGAGCTTCGGTGGAAGTCCCGAAGAGCGTTTGTGCAATATGCAAACTTGAAATCGAGGAAATAGAAGAAAATTTCGAAACCGTGTGCAAACATGTGTTTCACAGAAGGTGCATCGAGGCACATTTTAGGAAGAGCGATTGCTGCCCAGCATGTCAAGCCAGTTGCAGACCAGGAGCAGAGTCAAAAGGTGCACAAACTCGGTCGAAATCTAAAAGTCGTCCGACTGATAGTAGTATCTCTACAGATGACATTCCTAGTTACTCAGGGAATTCCCGGACCGCCAACAGCGATCCGACCGCCGCAGTTACAGCGATGACACTCGTCGCGATGGAGCGAAGGATGCTCGCTGCTTTGTCAAAGAAAATGTCCGAATCTATACAATCAGCAGTGGCTGAATGCGTTCAAAGAACGATGTCAACTCTGTCCAACGTCGATAACAATGAGGAAGAAAGGTTTACTTCTCCACCGTTAGGGGAAGAAAGAGGCGAAACGCGTAGGGTTGGCGAACAGTTTTCAAGTGCACACCCGAATAGGCCAAATTTAGCTTCACCTTTTTCACAAAGAAGTTCAGCGATAGACAACGGAGTGAGACCAGACAAGGTCGTACACATCCTGAACGGGTGGAAGATCAAGTACAACGGATCTGGGATGTCAATAGACGATTTCATTTATAGAGTTGAATCTTTGACTCATCAAACACTAGAAGGGAATTTTGCACTTTTATGCAGGAATGCTAGTGTATTATTCGAAGGTAAAGCCAATGTATACTACTGGCGATATCACAAGTCAGTAACTGAGGTTCGTTGGGACAGCTTGTACTCAGCCCTTCGGTTACAATTTCGCGAAAAGCGGGATGATGTGGACATTGAGGAGCAAATCCGGAGCAGGAAGCAAAAGCCCAATGAATCGTTTGATAGCTTCTATGACAGCGTGAACGTTTTATTGGATCAATTAGAAATACCGTTTCCCACACGAAAGATTGTTAGGATTCTCAAGACCAATCTGCGTCCCGAGATACGTCACGAGATATTGAATGTCGAGGTTTCAACTGTTCAAGATTTGAGGGAAGTTTTTCGCAGACCCGAAGCCTTTCTAGAAGACGTGAAACAGTCGCATGGTTATGCGAAAGAATCTCCGTTCAGACGAGAAGTTTCGGAATTATTCGATGAGTCCAGCTCTCAAAACGATTCGGAGCTGGAAGTTGAGCTAGAGATCGACGCACTTTTCTTGGTGTGTTGGAACTGTCGAAAGGACGGGCATCGATATCAAGATTGCCTTTCCGAGAAACGAGTTTTCTGTTATGGCTGTGGAGCTTCAAATACTTACAAGCCAAACTGTAAGAACTGTCAAAAAAACTCGAAATTCGGCATTCCGAAGTCGCCATACAAACTGAAGACTCCGAATGCCGCGCGTCACCAGTCTACAATGACCGACTAAGAGGGGAAGAGTCATCATCCACCTCTAATTTATTCCCGGACGTACAAGACAATAGTGAAATTTCGCTATTACATAGAAAGAGTAAAGAGTTCTTAAGGATATCCTATCCTGAAAAGGAATATGGGCCCGAACCAGTAATAGAAAGGAGAAAGCCTCGAAGTTCAAAAAGAATTAAGTCGTTTTGGCAAAAAGTTAAGAATTGCAGATTAGGGCTTCAACGCATATGTTCGGATCCTGTAGAAAGTAAGGATCCGCGACTCTTTCTGCCTGTTAGATTATTGGACCGATTAGAGTACGGTTTATTGGACTCCGGAGCTTCAATGAGTTGCCTGGGAGGAAAATTAGCCAACGAGTTCCTGAAGGGAGACACTACCTATCGGCCGTTGGATGTTAGAGTCACCACCGCCGATGGAACGCCTCAACGGTTAGTAGGCACGGCAAGGGTGGAGGTAGAATACGATACAGTCAAGAAAATATTAGAAGTGTACATTGTGCCTTCGTTAACGCAGGATCTAATCTTAGGCATTGATTTTTGGAGGTTGTATGATTTGTTGCCTAGCAGATTGCGAGTAGCTGAGCTAGAACTCCAACGATTGAGTCAAGAGGGTAACGACATTGATGTGGACCAACATGACTTGTCCGTTGAGGAGAAAGCGCAATTGACGAACGTAGTCAATTACTTCCCTTCGTTCAAGGAAGAAGGACTGGGGAAAACTAACCTAATTTCGCATTCAATCGAAGTAGGACGGGTCAAACCAATCAAACAGCGTCATTTTCCGGTTTCTCCCGCTGTGGAGAAAGTAATGTATACAGAGATAGATAGAATGTTACAGTTAGGAGTCATTGAAGAATCAGAGAGTGCATGGTCATCTCCTATAGTTCTTGTGACTAAGCCTGGGAAGGTAAGGATCTGTCTAGATTGTCGGAAAGTCAATAGCTTTACCGAAAAGGACGCTTACCCTCTGCCCCAGATTAGCGGCATATTAAGCCGACTCCCAAAGGCGGAATATATAACCAGCATCGATCTAAAAGATGCTTATTGGCAGGTGCCATTGGACGTTCAATCTCGCGATAAAACGGCGTTTACAGTGCCTGGGAGGCCGCTTTATCAATTCACAGTTATGCCTTTTGGTCTGTGTAATGCTACGAGTACCACGGTTAATGGGCAAAGTAGTCCCTGCTCACCTTAGGAACGAAGTATTCATATACCTAGACGATCTCTTAGTGGTCTCAGCTAACTTCCTTAGGCACTTGGAAGTGCTGAGAGAAATCGCCGTTCACCTCAAGCGTGCGGGATTGACTATATACGTTGGAAAGAGTCACTTCTGCATGAAACGAGTGAAATATTTAGGCCATATCATCGGTGATGGTGGAATCAGAACTGATCCCGATAAAGTGAAAGCCATTACAGACTTTCCAGTACCCAAGACTCTTCGTGCTTTACGTAGTTTCATGGGATTGTGCGGGTGGTATCGAAAATTCGTACCAAATTTCGCTTCACTAGCTGCTCCGTTGACGGACCTCATGACCACAAAACGGAAGTTCTCTTTATCTCCAGAGGCGTTGAAGGCCTTCGAGTCTTTAAAACGTTGTCTCTGTGAATCTCCCGTCTTGTGTAGTCCAGACTTCACAAAGCCGTTCGCTATCCATTGTGATGCGAGAAAAACAGGAGTGGGAGCTGTCCTGGTGCAAGTGTCAGCGGAAGGTGATGAGCGCCCGATAGCGTTCATTTCGAAGAAATTGAATCGCGCCCAGCGCAATTACACGGTAACCGAACAAGAGTGTTTGGCAGCGGTGGTTGCGGTAAAGAACTTTAGAGCCTATGTGGAGGGTCACGAGTTCACAATTGTTACGGATCACGCCTCTTTGCGTTGGCTCATGTTGAATCAAGATCTTAGTTCTCGTTTAGCGAGATGGTCGATAGCATTAGGGAAGCACAAGTTCGAAATCAAACATCGTCAAGGTCGTCTTAATGTCGTGACAGACACGTTATCTCGGGTGAATGAAGACGAAGTGGCAGCAGTGGATTTACAACGAGAATTGTTGTTAGATTTGAGTTCGGAACATTTTAAGTCTGGTTCTTACAAAGATCTAGCGGAGAATATCTCTGCAAATGTGGAAAATTTTCCTGATTTGAAAGTCGAAGACGGATACGTGTATCGAAAAGCCGAACACTTAACAGGAGAGCAAGTACATGACGAGTATGCTTGGAAATTATGGTTACCAACGGAGATGATTCCGTTAGCACTTTTCCAGGCTCACAACAGCCCTTTGGCATGCCATGGAGGAATCCATAAAACGGTGGAGCGGCTAAGAAGGTACTATTTTTGGCCTCGGTTAGTGTCAGACGTAAAAGCTCATGTCAATGTATGTGAGACCTGCAAAACGACGAAGCCACCGAATCATGTTTTACGACCACCTTTGGGAAAGGCTCCGGAAACATTGAGGTTTTTCCAACGCCTTTACATCGACTTTTTGGGTCCTTACCCACGTTCTAAGGGTGGAAATGTAGGCATTTTTATTGTCCTTGATCATTGCTCAAAATTCGTATTTCTGAAACCTGTTAAGAGGATAAATGCGAGCATAGTGGTTAAATATCTCGAAGAAGAGCTTTTCATGACTTATGGAGTTCCCGAAACTATCGTTTCTGACAATGGATCGCAGTTCCAGTCAGAGACGTTCCGCAAGATGATGGAGACTTACAGAATTTCACACACGTTGACGGCTGTGCATTCTCCGCAAGCCAATGCGTCGGAACGGGTGAATCGTTTCGTAATAGCTGGGATTCGAGCGTATTTACGCCATGATCAGAAAGACTGGGACGAGCACCTCAGTAAAATATGTTGCGCGCTGCGAGCTTCTCATCATTCTAGTATAGGGACCAGCCCATACTACATGGCCTTTGGGCAGCATATGATAACGTCTGGGTCTAATTTCAAGCAAAGCTGCTTCCAATCTGGCTATAATGCTAAGTTAGGACCAATGTTTGTGAAAGCTCGAGTGAGAAAGAAGATTGGTAGTTCTTACTATGAATTAGAAGACATGCAAGGCCGTCTCTTAGGGAACTTTCACGCCAAGGACATTCGTCAGTAATGCCGCTTCAGGGTTATCAGTCTAGGGTACCTGCATGAAATACCCTAGTCTGATTTTCGTGGGGGGCTTTGTAACGGCCTGCCGCGGCAGTTTAAAATAACCGCCAATAAATATCGATAATGGTATAGAATCTGGTAATGATGTTGCCATCTAACATTGTTGCCGGCATCTGGTAATATGACCTGGATAGATATATAGATATCGATAGCGTTATCGATAGCCAGTGTTGTAAATCGTGGCTCCTGTCACTGTTTACGTGCCACGAAGTTCCGCGGCCATTTTCCGATCTCGGCCTATTCTTTTCTTGGCGAGTTGGAATACAGACGGGTGAATCTCCAAAAGCCAAAGCTGAAGGAGTCAACAACGCCTCGTGGTCTGGTGTGGAGTCACCAGTTGCTTTGCCTGCGTGTGCAGCAGCGTAGTTGGAGGAAGCGATAGCAGTTAACTCGGTGAGAATTCTCTCGGTTGCTAGTCAAATGGCAAAGTAACAAAATTTGCTTGGCCAATTGGAATTAATGGAAATTATTCTCAGGTTTTGTGGGAGGCTTCTCTGCCATCAACGTCGCCCGAGGGCGTCTGCTTAAGGCAGCGGTGCTGTCGGATCGAGTGCGTGAGGATTATATTCCAAGCCAAAAGTAATAAAATTACTTGGCTAGTTTCAGAAGTGAGGTTAATGTTGAATCTGTTTGCAGGTTGGTAAAGGGAGGATGTTATAACGGTTCCTGTGAGGCTTTCTGCGCCTGCCATTAGTGAGACCTAATGCCTTCGCCATAGAGCCGCGCTTGCGCCTATGCCAAGCGACCAGGAGATTCCTGTTAACCTCCTTTTCGTCCGCTAGCCTCTTGTAGGCCAAGAAGTTCATTCAGCCGTTGGATGCTTCATCCAGAAAAGACAGTTTTCCTCAAACCGTATACCTCCGATAATTTGATAATGTAAATACCCGTGCGTCTTTAAGACAAGCTGAGAAGGCTTTCCTTGTCGGTCAGCAGCGCTGTGCCAAATTAGTGAGACTTGATAAATTGGTCGCCAGGACATCAACAAAATGGACCTGAAGCCAGTCCTTATTTGAATGCATATGTATATATATCTGCCTAAAATTGATTAAGTTTATATTCTAGTTAATATCATTTAAGTTATCCGATCATAGTAAAATCTTGAATTGCGTAGGTCAAGGCAAGAGCTCCGACTACATGGCTAATAAGAGAGTTGTCAGGGAAATTCCTTTAGGGTGCCTTCTCGTGCTGAGCAAAAGGCTCGCGTGATCTCTCATTTCTTTCAGATTATACCATCGGAAGATCGATCTTCGTCGCTGGATAAGAAATTGAACAGTGAGTCTTAAAACCAAAGTAAGAATTTTCCGACGTCTCTTAAAGATGACTTGCCTCGACTAACGTAACGTACGCTAATGAAAGTTGAAAGAATTGTGGTTTAAATTAGCGGATTAAAAGAATTTAAATTTTGAATACGACAAAAGTCGACCACCTTGATACAATGAATTTTAGTGAATTATAATGTGGCAAGTGCCCTTAAGAATCAGAGTGTAAACTAACGAAATTGTCTAGAGTCAAAATTCTTATAAGTAATGAATTAATAGAGTCAGATTTTTGAATACTACTAAAGTCGATAACTTTTGTAAAAGAGGATTTTAGTAAATATAATGTGGCGAGTGCCTTTATTAATAAGAAGATAAACCTTGAAGAAAACTTTAGCCCGACTGTCTAAATTCTAGTTCTTTAATTCTATTAATTGCCGGAGGACAATGTTCCACAATAAATCATGGATGTTTAAATTTAAAGCGAACTGAACTCGGCTGATGTATTCGTGTGCGTAGGAAAATTCAAAAGGGGTCCCCAGAGCCAAGCTCTAAGGGCGTGATCACAGGATGGGAGGGCACAACGCGACCCGGAAAACAGCCGTGGATTCGCATTCCTGAATTTCTCGCCATCTTTCCTATTTCTTAAACTGTTTTCGCGAATCGTCTGTTCTCTTCTTCCGGTTTTGTATTGCTCATTCTATTGTCGCAGCACGCTCAATTTTCGAACTATTTAATAATAAAGGGTAGCAGTGCTTGAATCGGTGCAGGCAAGAACAACACCCCCCAAGCCGACGAGCAAGGCCGGATCCTATAGCGTGCCCCCGCAAGTACCGATTCTAGGAGTCTTAGCACAGCACCCGTCGTTACACGTTACACATTACCCCAAAACCCAGTTGAAAAATATCTTGTCCAATCATCATATCGTATTTGAGGCATCTCTTATCAACTACGTGAAACAATAATTCAAGGTTAAATTCAGAAATTTTTACAGTGGACAGAATTTGCAAATTGCTCTTGACAACTTTGTAGCCTATGCCTCTCAAAACTACAAGATTGTGGCACCTCTTGCCGGCGAGCTTCTCGCTAATCGTTTCTTTTATTAACGAGCATTCGGAACCAGAATCAAAGAAAAATGGAAACTGCTCACCAAATTGTATCGCTGTCCCGTTCGGCTGAAGTACAGCACACAAGTCGACTCTCCTCTCTCTGTGTATATATATGCTGATGGTGGTCTCTTCGTACACGCCGATGCAATATGTCCAACGTTGCCGCATTTGAAACATGTTAGCGCAGGTCTGCCGCTACTATAGCCTGGTCTCGTCTCGTTCCTCTCGTTCCTCTCCTCTGCTCTTCTCTTTCGGCACTCCATTGCCTTGTGTCCGAGTTTACCGCAACTATGGCATCTAATCGGTGTTTGCATTTTGTGCCTCTTCTTTTCGGGGCCTTGCTCGCTTCCAGCGAATTCAGCATTTCTGGCGAACGAGTGAGCTCTGAGTTGTTGTAGCTCTGCTCGTGTCTTTAAGTTTGTAGTGAATACCAAGCGCTGAAGTCTGGAGTCGATTTGCGATGTATGCGCCAGGACCAATGATACCGTAATCTCCTCGTGTGCCATTGCCTTCCACTTGGTTAATAAAGTTGTAACCAAACGACTGGAGTACACCGACAGACACTCATGTGGGCTTGGGCGTCCCTTTAGCATGTTTAGCAACACTGCAGCCGTTGTCTCGTTGCCTTCATAGCGTTCCATGAATAATTCATTGAACTGCACCCAGGTTATTCCAGGAAAACAAATTTGCGAAAGCCACTGCGATGCACTGCCGAGCAGTGATTTGCTGAGCATCACCACCAGAGATGCACCTTCTTGAGGATGTTCACACAGAATCATATTAGCCGTTTTACACCATGCAGCTGCGTCGGCGTCAGCAGCTTCGGGGTTGAATGTTGGTAGCATTGCGGAAACAGCACGTGCTCCAGGCACCGACGCGGATTGTGCAGCTTTAAGCAACTCCGCTATCACTTTATTCTGCTTTTCGATTAGCGTGCGCAAACTTTGTTCCGAATTTTTTTGTAGGTGTGGTGATCCCACTTCTGATGTCGGAGATCCATTTTCATTTTCTAAGTTCATGGTCACTTCCTTATTTCACTGTCGCGCAGCGAGTCGCAATGGTTAGACTTCTTTTTTTTGCTTCTCGTCTCTCGGAGGGCTGACACGAACTAACTTACTCTTCTTACTTCTTCTTCCTCCTCACCTCACATTGCGCCACGCTCAGTAGGGATATTTGCTCTCCTTCCCCACAGCGCTCTCATATACCAACTCTTATACCCGCGCTCTCTCATTAAAGCACTCTCGCTCTTCTTATTCCTTTTTATCCGCATTTATTTCCATAGCGAATACACAGAGAGACTTACAATTACTATTAAATCTAAGAAACCAAGTAAATTCCCGACATATACAAAAAAAAAAAAAAATAATAATATAATAATATATTAGTAATAAAAACAAAACAAAAAAAATATATACCTAATAAAATAAAATAACTACACTAAATTACGTTATTTTTCAAAAGGAGGGAGATGTAGTATGCACATATAGCGATGCATTACTGTTATCATAAACAGTCCAAGTGCAAGTGTAATACGAGCGTAAAGTTGAAGGCTAACATACATAAATGCATAGCCAGCGTTCTCACGCTGGCCAAACGCTGCTTTGTGTGCCCACTGCACTCCACCTCCTCCTTTGCCGTCGCTCGGCGACAATCTATATATATCTACATATAAGTTATGCATATAAGCGTCGCAGCGCTGCAGCCTACGCCGGCAGCGCTGCTCCCCCGAATTAAGCTAAGAAACGATTTTATATAAAAGTCAAGAGCATTCACGAATTGACTTTGGAGTGGAGCGGGACCTTCCCTGCTCCTCCACCAATAAAATACAACTCAAACTGAACTACATTGGTCTTTTTAATTAAATCAATACCATGGTGACATATATTATAAATAAATAAAATACTAAAGCAGTCTATTTAAAAAAAAAAATTGGGTTTCGTAGTGTTGGAGCTATAAAAATGGAAGATGTATGATTTCTATTATTCAAAACCCATGAAACCCAAATTCCAAGATGCACTGAAATTAAATTATATGGATTCATTCATATATTCCATGAAAACAGAAGATCTGTATAGCGACATTCGTGCCGATGTTGCTTTAAAATTTGATACTTCTAAATATCCAGATTTTATTGCTAGGCAATACAATATTCATCAGAGTAACAAAAAAAGATTCGGTTTCTTTAAAGATTAACTCCAGGGAACGTCAATGCGAGAGTTTGTGGGTCTTCGCTCGAAAATGTATGTACATATGTAAAGCGGCGGGTGCAGGCAGTCAGCAGAAAAATGTGTACAAAAAATAAAGGCGTGAAAAGGAGCGTCTTTGAAAAAATTTCATTCAACAATTACAACAATTTTTTGTTTACAGGACAGTAAGAAAGTGGTTGTATTTACATGTTTAGGTCTAGATGGCATTTAAATAATGCATATAAAATATCTAAAATAACATTAGACAATAAAGATGACAAAATAATCTTGCAATAGGGCAATACAGTATTAATATCTCTCTATTAAATATAATAGTTTCCTGCCGTGCTTAAAATTTTTAAATTGACAGTTAGAGAAAAGCATACTGTTTTTTTTATCATATTATAAATTGACAGCTTAAGAAAAGCTTACAACACTACATACAACATACAAAAAGGAAGAAGAAGAAGGAGGCATAAGAAGAAGAAGATGCGAAAGGCAGCAAGAACAAGAGGTGGCGAGCGAAACGAGTGTCCCGAAGCGAAACGGAGGGCGCCAAGTTATTATTATAATTATTATTATACGGGCCTTGTTGCACTGCGACCAGATGTTAGATTTTTTGTGCCGGCCCACAGTGGGCGATTTGGCCAATCTAGCGAAAGAAAATGAATAACTCAAAGAATAAAAGATATTTCAAAAGAAAAAATTTGTTATCGTAATAATAACTTAAAAAGCCATACAAAAAATTATTTTTTTTTATTTAATTTTCTATTTTTAAAAATAAAAATATATAAAATGTTATTTCTTAATTTAACAAAATTTTTGTTTTTTTTTTTGTTTCTTATTTATTTTTAAGTATAAAAAAAATTATTCGGAGTCGCTGCTCCAATCAGATCCTGATATTTCGCCCTCCTTTACAAAGCCCAAACACAGCATGCCATACTGAAAAAAGGGGGCTTCTGGACCAATTACATGATTTCTGCAATATGAAAAATATTAGATGACGCACTTTGACGCAGCTAAGTTTGGCCATTTTGAATAGAGGACGATTCATATTTTCAAATGTATACACAATTAGCGCGGACAAGTATGGTCATCAATAGTTCTATTCGACAGAAGTTAATAATTATTCACAAAAAGGGTAATTTAAAGCTTACCACATTCAAACACCATTTAATAATTCAACACTTATCACAGGTCACAAAACGTTTTTTTTCTAAAACTACTTACCTGAATTCTTGTAAAACAAAAAAAAAACAATCTTCGAAAAGGTTAAAATTTCAATTTTCACAAAGAATTTAAGTACCTCGAAAAAACGCTGGAAATACTTATTATGATTGCAGTGAAAACATATGCTCACTTTGAAAGCTCACAGCTGATCAAATATAATATTTAAAACACCAAAAATAGTATTTTTGTGCTAATTAGATATTTAGTTATCGGCGGGAATTCAAATTTTGGAACATTTCAACAAAAAATTTTTGAATTTCCTGTCGCTAGATCGGCCAAATCGCCCACTGTGCGGCCTGTAGGATAAGGGTAGAGCTTCTATACCGAGTCTTCTAATAAAAGACAATACAGTAGAAATCCAAATTATGGATTGCATGTCAGCTCTAGAACCAAACGCAATAGGTTGGCACCAGACAGATGAATCTTTACTAAGTGAGGATAAGAAAAATGATCTCAAAAGAAAACGAGATTAAAATGAAAGGGCGCTCGACAATTATAAACGAGAGATGGTTTGGCATTTCATTAAAATGGCTAAAATGGAGAATCCAACATTTTAATTTAAAAATATAATCCAAAATTGGTAAATAAAACGAATGTAATTAATGATAATAGTAATTTATTCAAAATGTTAAATTATAAGATTTACAAATAAATTACATCTATAGTAGAGGATAAAGGTGGCAGTTGTGGACACCCCTGTGTAACTTTTGACACAGGACAGATGTGACGGATCTGTCAATTGTCATGTGTGCGCTATTGAAGCTCTATTGTTTTGTCCTGAATACCAAATGGAAAGCAAGCGTCTGCTTTGTGCCGGGAAAAATTAATTTTTTCACCGTGAAAAGAACATTTATTTATTTCAGAAAAGTGGTGCTGTGGAGGAATTCCTGACCCGAGCCCCAGTGATAACGCGCAGAGTTCGACCGTAATTCTGTTATAGATATTTTTATTTATCCTATTTCGACACGTATCGGTATGGTAGAGTATAGTAGGGTACGGTATGGTCTGGTACGGCTGCGGCGTGACTGGCTCGGTCCGGTCGCGTCGGGCTTCTCGCGTCTGGTGTTCGGAGTCCGTGGGCCTCTCGCGTCTGGGTCCTCCGATCGTGGGGTACGTCTCGCGTCGGGTGATGTGGGCGGAGTGGCGCGCCTGTAAATATGTGACGGTGGGGTGTGGACTCGGAAGCCACTGATTAGGGGAATGGGATCGGTAGGTAACGGACCCTCAAGTCAGCGATACGAAGGAGCGGGATATGGTTGTTGGTGTTGGACCCTAAAGTCAGCACAGAGAGGAGGGTTGTTGTTGGACCCTAAAGTCAGCGCAGAGAGAATTGTTGTTGGACCCTAAAGCCAGCGCAGAGAGAATTGTTGTTGGACCCTAAAGTCAGCGCAGAGAGAATTGTTGTTGGACCTTAAAGTCAGCGTAGAGAGAATTGTTGTTGAACCCTAAAGTCAGCGCAGAGAGAATTTTTGTTGGACCCTAAAGTCAGCACAAAGATAATTGTTGTTGTAGGACCCTGAAGTCAGCACACCAAAATAAGTAAATAGGGAGATGCACACTTACTATCCTGATCCTGTATATTTACAGCTTACAGATCCTGATCCTGCTGTCTAATCGCGGATGGCTGGTGACTTCCACCTTGGTCGACGCCGACCACTGAATGATTTTCCTGAGGCCAGCCGCCCGCTTTATATAGGGCCTGGCCAGGTCTAGTGTGCCCGCCCTGGCTGTTGATTTGCCCGACTTAGTGTGGCCAGGGCTCTGATTTAGAGAGAGATTTAGGGTGACCCTCGGCTCGTTTGGGCGCGCGCGCGTACCTTGTTCCAATTTGAACTGGTGACGGTTATGATTATTGTTGTGCGCGGCACGCGTCACAAATGTCAACATAAATTACTTTAATAGTAATAACATTAATAACCTTGAGTTATAGGTATAGCTATATAACTATATGGCTGGCGAAAATCCTCCATCTGAACCCTCCAAGAGGGCGCCGGCTGGGCAATGGGCACTGTATTATCCCGGACGGATAATGCACTGCTGCTTGCTCCGTCTGCGGTAATACAGTGTCTAGCTAACGCAACGGTTCAATTCCTTCTGCTGGAAAAGCCGAAAGAAATGAATCATTTGCCATGGGTGGAGGTGCCTGGCGGTTAGGCATAAAACGCAGCCTGGCGGTTAGGCATAAAACGCAAGTGGGTGGTTCCCCGGAAAACTAACCAGTTTCTTCTGGAATATGGACGAACGAAACAATTCAACTCGGGCTGGGATATCAGCCCAAACGTCGGTGGAAGGCGTGACTGCTACCACCGGCGGGCACGGAGGGGAGCAATCCTCTCTGCGTGTCGCCAGCGGTCACACCTCTAGCATGACGGGAGCAGGTCGTGCCAGTTGTACTGCTACTGCTAAGAAAACAAACGCAGAGCAAACTATGCCGCTCAGGTGCCGCCGTCGATACAGACACGGGCCTGGAGAGCGGGCAGCTCACACTGGAGGAGGAGGAGATCCTACTCCGCTCGCCAGAACCAGGCACCAGCTCCCCGCGCAGGGACGGGCCGAAACGGTCTAGCGAGGGGAGGAAGGCGAAAGCGCAGTATAAGGCTGCCCTCGGAATCGGAAGCCGGCTTCGGGCCAAAGCTGACCTCTCCCAAGAGGAGAAGGCAAAGCTAGCCTGGGCCGAGCAGAAGATTGAAGAGGGCAGGTTATACTACGCCAAAATCCCCCACATGTCCTCTACGGGCGGATTCGCCAACAAAGTGGAGGAGATGCTTGCCAGCAAAAGGCAACGCTCTGCCGAGAGCGCCACTAAGGACGCTCCGGCGAGCAAGCGGCAACGCGGGCCCAAGCAGGTAGGCCCTCCACCTAAGGCGAAGAAGCGGTTAGCCAGATGGAGGCGTTGTGGGAGGGGGCCAAACTGGAGGTGGTGGACAGGGAGCTAATCCCATCCATACCGAAGGCGAAGGTACTCTTCCCCATCGTCATCCAAGGTGACCGGGCGCTGAAGCTGCTACAGCGTCAAAACCCCGACATTCCAACCGCAGATTGGAAGGTGCTGCACATTGCGACCCCGACACCCAAAGAGGGGGGCCAGTGCACAGTCCTTCAAATCAACAAAGCGGCGGAGGACATCCTGTACCCCAGATACGGGAAGATGGCGTGGGGCATGGGTAGTGTTTACCTGCGCCTCAAAAAGCGCCACCCGGTGGACAAGGATGCGCACACCCTGCAGGCAGGCGAGGTGGAAAAAGACCTTGGTCTGGACTCCATCGTCGACGCCGCCCAGGAAATGACGCTCGACGTCTCGGATGAGGAGGAGGAGGACGGTGACCTGACAGTCATAGTCAACCCGTCCCGAGCTGACCCAGGTACCCATGACACTAAGGGTACTGCAGCTCAACCTCCATAAGAGCAAAATCGAGTCGGCGGAACTCCTGATTGCCATGGAGCAAGGGTCCGTCGACATCGCTTTGGTCCAGGAGCCGTGGGTTTCCTCGGGCAATTCCATTGCCGGACTGAAGTCCTCAGCACACCATGTGTTCTATGCACCAACGGTAAGCAGGAACAGAACCGCCGTACTCGTACGGAAGGGTCTCCACGCTAACCTTATGTCTTGTTACAGCACGGATGACCTGACTGTGGTGATGCTTGAAAGCAAGAAGAAGCGCCTCCTGGCAGCTTCCTGCTACATGGCCCACGATAGATCAGCCCCACCCGAGGAACTCAGGAGCCTGGTGGAAGCCAGCCCGACCAGCAACTGCTCGTGGGTGCAGACGCCAACGCACATCACTGCGTGTGGGGAAGCCCCGACATAAACGACAGAGGTGAGTCACTCCTAGACTTTTTACTATCCACTGACATATATATAGCGAACGTGGGGGAGGAGCATACCTTCGTAGGTCCCACCTCCTCGAACGTGCTAGACTTAACACTCACAAAGGGACAATGTACAATGGTATCAGAATGGAGAGTCCTTGAGAGACCATCCTTCTCAGATCATAAGTACATTCAATTCCAATACGACTTCGACCACTCTCCAAACCAACTGTCTTTAGGAACCCCCGGAACACCAAGTGGGGAAAGTTTAGGAAGACAATCTTTACACGACTCGCGACTGGCCCGGGCCTAGTAAAGTCCGCTGAAGACATAGAAAAGTCCCTAGAGACCCTCTCCAGGGAATTACTAGATGCGCAACGCGCAGCATGCCCGACATCTAGACCTAGGAAGAGGACCAAGCCACCCTGGTGGAATAGTAATCTTTCGCTCCTACGCAATAACCTCAGAGAATTCTTCAAAATCGCCAAAGAGGCGAAAGAGGATGTGATTGATGAGGAATGCAAAATCCTACTTAGGGATTACAAGAAGGAAATACGCAGGGCACAAAGAAGCTCGTGGAGAAACTTCTGCTCCAACATCGAGACGGCCCCAGAAACGGCTAGACTCCGGAAGTTGCTATCGAAGCAACCCACCATACAGAGTCAGCTCAAACGCGACGACGGACAGTGGACTGAGGGCAGCGAGGAGGCCCTAACAGCACTAATGCATGCTCACTTCCCAGGATGCACTGAGATATCCGATGCCAACAAGCACCAGGATATCGCACTTGGGGAAGAGAGTCTCCCAACAGATCTAATATCCTCTAGAAGAATCCAATGGGCTATAGATTTCTTCGCGGGAATAAAAGCACCAGGACAAGACGGAATATTCCCAGCCATGTTACAGGTGACCAAAGAAGTGATCACTCCATGGCTACACGCTATATTCACAGCTTGCCTAAGCACGGGCTATATCAGTATCCAATGGAGGACCTCTAAGATTGTCTTCCTGCCAAAGCAGTCAAATGCAGCCATGTGAGCCCCAAGGATTACAGGCCGATTAGCCTCACCTCATTCTTACTTAAGACGCTAGAAAAGCTGTTGGACATATACATCAGAAACGATGTGGGACGACTGCTGTCATCCAACCAGCATGCTTACACGAAAGGGAAATCAGTGGAGACGGCACTACACTCGTTAGTAGCCACCATTGAGAGAGCCCTGCATAACAGTGAATTTGCTCTAGGAGTGTTTGTGGATATATCCGGAGCATTTAACAACGTGACCACAGACGCTATAATGGACCGCCTAGAAGCGGCCAACACGCCCCCCGCCATCAGCTTGTGGATAAGAAATCTACTAAGCTGTAGGCGGGTACAATCCGATTGGGGCACCGCCTCCACGGTGAAAGGAGCACACAGGGGCACGCCGCAAGGCGGGGTCATGTCGCCTCTCCTGTGGAATCTGGTGGTAGACGACCTGATCAAGAGATTCGAGAGGAAGGCCCCAAAAATAACCGCCTATGCTGACGACATAAGCATAATTATCACGGGAGTATGTCCATCGACACTCAGCTCGATTATGGAATCAACAATCAGGGAGATATGTGAGTGGGCGAAGAAGGTAGGACTCAGTATCAACGCGGACAAGACGGACCTCATTATCTTCACCAAGAGATACAAGGTGCCGCTTTGGGTCCCCCCGAAAATTAACTCAACCAGGCTAACCCCGAAGACACAAGTCAAGTACCTCGGAATTGTATTAGACAGCAACCTGGCATGGAAGCCCAATGTATTAGAGAGGGTTAAGAAAGCCACCATAGCGCTTTATGCATCCAATAAGATGCTTAGCAGCACATGGGGCCTATCACCCGCTCTAATGCACTGGATTTACATCTCGGTGGTGCGTCCAACTCTGATGTATGAAGTTTTAGTGTGGTGGCAGGCCATGGAAAAGAAGACGTATAACAGGCTCATGGAGAGGACTCAGCGGCAGCTACTGCTCTGCATAACAGGGGCACTGAGATCAACCCCCACAAAGGCACTCGAAACTATAATTGGAGTTGATCCCCTAGACATCCACGCGCAACTGATTGCAGGAAAGGCGGCACAACGCCTAGTGGCATCAGGGAATATGTCCCTACAGGGATACGGGCATAGTTCAATTGGTCGAAACATGAGCAGTATATCTGACTACATGGTTACCAGAACGTGCCCGGATGTAAAAACAACTAAATTCATGGGACCAGATGACTGGAAAACAGGTCCTACAGACCATGCTCAACACCTCAATATATACACCGACGGCTCCAAAATGGAAGGGGGAGTTGGAGCGGGCATATACAGACCCTGAAATGAGGCTGTCGTATAAGCTACCAAGCCAATGCAGCATATTCCAGGCGGAAGTATTCGCCATAGGGAAAGCGGCAGAGCTTGCGCAGAGCACAGATCGCCCATACGAAGCGGTCAACTTGTTCGTAGACAGTCAAGCGGCGATAAGATCCATGCAATCGTCAGCGGTCAGTTCTAAAAATGTACTGGCAAGCAGGGAGGCACTAGATATCCTCAGCACGACTACGTCAGTGCGGATCTACTGGGTTCCCAGCCACCACGGCATCGATGGTAACGAGACGGCCGACGAACTTGCAAAGGATGGCGTAGGACTGCCGAATGAAAGAATAGGAAACGTTCCTGTCTCCCTAAGGACGCTCCAAAGCGAGCTAGAGAGACGGGCCGACATACGAGCCAACAGCAGGTGGAAGAGTAATTCCACAACCTGCAAAATATCAAAAATCATGTGCAAAGAGCGCAACGCAAAACTTAGTCACTACGTGCTGCATCTTCCTAGGAAAGATTGCAGACTGCTAGTGGGAATTCTCACAGGTCACTGCCTAACTGCGGCACATGCAGTCAAGCTGGGCATCACCGAAAACGCCAAATGCCGGAAATGTGATGAATCCGAGGCAACTGAAACCTTGGAGCATCTCATTTGCAAATGTCCGGCCCTAGCAAGGGCAAGAATAAAACACTTAGGCGCTCCGGTTCCGGCATCACTAGAAGATGCCTGCAGGAAGAAGCCAGGCGAACTACTTGCCTTCGCGAAAAACACCTCGATCCTTAATGATTTCGAAAACCGCGTAAACACACTCTAGGTCCATTCAGAACAATCTTTCGGACAGCTAAGGGCCATATTGGCCTATGCGTGGCCCCGTGAGGGCCTTCCGACCTAACCTAACCTAACCTATATAACTATATATTTTTTAATAGTTTTTATATGCTTTTCTTCGATATTTTTAGTCATGTCGCTCAAGAAAAATTCGAAAAAATCGTCTGATTCAACGGGAATCGAAATATGAATAAATACAAATATATTAATGCACTTATTTTATAAGTCAATGAGCCTCCTAAGTGCTGAGTCTGCATTCCTTACATGCGCGACCAAGTGAACATAGTACCTCCTCCCTACCTCAGAGACCCTTTGCCGATGCTTACTTATATGAATATAAAGATACATAAGTACTGACTGCTTGTGTTGCAACACAGGAAGAGGTATTTGAGTCAGACGAATCTGTTTCGTTTATAGGTTTACTAGATACAATAGAAATCATCATGACAGACTCAACTGGGCATATTCAACTTCAAAAAATTAAATCTGGCAAGGTTTTATACAGCCTTGAGATTGGTAATTAAGTCCAAAATAGTAGGCTAAAGACTATTACAAGAAGCCGAAAACTATAATACAATGAATGAATCCTTTACGAAGTGCATGCAATGCAGTACTGTAATGACAGGCAATGCAAATTCATTATTTTTCGCACGCGGTGGACAGGGCTATCGTGGTAATAATTACCAAAGTAATTTGCGTGGTAGAGGAGGCCGTGGTAACTATCAGTACAATGGTCACTACCAAAGCAATGGCTACTACCGAAACAACAATTACTAGCAAAATAACCAGACCAATAACTACTTATAATAGAGGTCGTGGAAATTATAGACGAAATAATAACCAGAATAACGGTAATCATAACCGAAATAATGTAAGAGTAACCCAAAACAACTCGGGAAACTCTCAAACCCCTTCAGATGTACAATACTAAATAAACAAATTTATACCATCATTCTTAGTAACAACACTTTTGTATCTTTTTATACGGAAAAAAATACAAAACTTGTTTTCCTAGTGGACACGGGCGCAGACGTTTCGATATTAAAAGAAAATTCTGACATATTTCATGATATTCAAGAAAATAATAAAATCACTATTCAAAGCCAAGAATTAATAGAAACCAAAAGGTTAATTTTGATTGAGATATATATAATTCCACATGATTTTCATATAGTAGATTCGCATTTTGCAATACAATGGATGGAATAATAAGCATTGATTTCATAAAGAAATTTAATTGTAAACTAGTCTTTAAACCCACTGAATAGTGCCAAATTCATTCCAGAGAATGATGACTATAGCATTTTCCGGATTATAACCTTCTCAAGCTTTCCTTTACATGGATGATCTAATAGTCATAGGTTGTTCCCGAAAACATATGCTTAAAAACAAACCTGATGTTTTTCAGAAATGTAGAACATACAATCTTAAATTACATCCTGAAAAATGTTAATTTTTCATGCACGAAGTTATCAAGAATTATCCAGTCCCACATGGTGCGGACGGCGCTAAAAGATTCATTACTTTGTGCAATTATTATAGACGTTTTATCCAAAATTTCGCCGAATATTCCCGTCACATAACAAGATTATATAAGAAAGATGTAAAATTCGAATGGTCAACTGATTGCCAAAATGCCTTCGAACATCTTAAATCGGCACTAATGAATACAAATTTATTACAATACCCAGATTTCAGCAAAGACTTTTTGCATAATAATGAATGCAAGTAAGCAAACATGTGGAAGAGTCTTAACTCAAAACAAAAACGGACTCCAACTTCCAGTTGCGTATGCATCAAGATCGTTTACTAAGGGCGAAAATAATAAAAGCACAACAGAACAAGAATTGGAAGCAATTCATTGGGCAATAACTTACTTGAGACCATACGTTTATGGTAGACATTTTACTGTCAAACTGATCACAGACCACTCACATACCTGTTCTCTATGATAAATCCAAGCTCCAAGCTAACGCGAATGAGACTTGAACAGATTATAACTTTATAGTAGAATATCTGAAGGGAAATGATAATTACGTAGCCATGCATTAGCCAGGATAACAATATTAGATCTGAAGGATATGCAAACCAATAATTTCATTCTGAAAGTCACTACCAGAAACCAAAGTAAACAAAAAAATTCCTGCGCACGAAAAGAACAAGTAGATTTTCCTAGGCAAACTCGAAACAAACCTTCTAAGCCCAACGTATATGAAGTAGTGACCTTGCGAATAACGGATTTACTATGTTTACTAAAACATGGAAAAAAATTTATAGCAAGAATTAACGTTAGCGATATGTACACCAATGAAATTCTCGACTTAGGTCAGTTCTTTCAAAGGTTTGAAAAAGAAGCCGGTATACTTAATATTCGGCAACTCAAAGTGGTACCGAGTGAAAATATCTTTGACACCATCTCAAGAGAATCATTTAAAATTAATGGCAATGAAACATTACAATCTCTAAGAGTAGCGCTACTCAAGCCAGAGATCCTATTATCAAATAATGATAAAGAGAAAGAAGCAATACTGTTTACATTCCATGATCCAATACAAGGATACATACAGGCATAGCTAAAATAAAAAGGTATTATTATTGGAAAAATATGACCCGATATATATCAAATTATGTTAAAACAAGTAAAAAAGCTACAGTCGTTCGTGAACGACTGTTATATACCCTGAACCAAAATATATCGCCGCTCGAATTAGCTCCCGATTATAAATAAAATCGGTAACCAGGGAACTTTTGCGACTTTTGCCTAAACAAACTCGCTCTTTGCAAAACCACCACCATCTCATGCACTTGCGTGTGCAAGACAGAGAAAGAGATAACCCCTCTCTCTTTTTTGCGCACGGGAGTTAGTTTCTTGCGCTCATATAATATAATATTTCGCTCTGCCGACTTCAGGGTCCTATAATACTTCTCTCTGCCGACTTCAGGGTCCTATAATATATCTCTCTGCCGACTTCAGGGTCCTATAATATTTCTCTCTGCCGACTTCAGGGTCCTGTAATACTTCTCTCTGCCGACTTCAGGGTCCCTTAACACTTTTCTCTGCTGACTTCAGGGTCCGCACCCGTATTCTCATATACTCCCCAGGGATTCAACGGAGCCTGTTCCGGAGAGACGCGAGGGGCCACACCCACCGACGCGAGAGGCCACACCCACAGACGCCGACACCGAACCCGGGAAGCTGCATCCACGGACCCGGACGTTAGGCGAGGGACACCCTTCGTAGACCGACCGGTCACACCTCCCGCCTCCATATCCTGCAATATTATTCTCTGTCAGCGAACCAATAACCCATATATATATATATATAAGCCTAGTTACGGTTAAACTCTGCGCGTTCTCACTGGGACTCGGGTCGGGGATTCCTTTTCTAGCACCACTATCCTGAACCAAATAAATGTCCTGGATGATCCTGGCCAGCCCTGACTACCCGAGGCACGACCGAACGTCGCAAGTTTTGTTGTTGTTTTTTGGGATGCTCGTGTTGCTAGCTGCCAAATAGATAGCACACTGATAAGTAAATAACTTTTGTGTTTTTCACCCGATCTTTACCAGATTTTCGGTATTGATACATGTTCTACATATGCATGCCTATGCATAAAAAGAAAGATCAATGGTAATATTTGTGGCTGCTAAACGTTTTTATTGATTTGCCGGGGAGTGGGAGGGAAATTTTTAAATCTGAAACAAACTTGATCTGAGTGCAAAACATTCCGACCTACATACCGAAGTTGGTGGCTCTAGCTCTAATAGTTGCTGAGATCTAGGCGTTCATACAGACGGACAGACGGACAGACAGACATGGCTATATCGACTTGGCTGTTGATGCTGATCAAGAATATATATACTTTATGGGGTCGGAAATGCTTCCTTCTGCCTGCTACATACATTTGCACAAAATTAATATACCTTTGTACCTACGGTGCATGGTATAAAAAATGCCCTAAAAGCCAAAAGTCAAAAACGACATAGCATACAAAGACCCCATTGACAATAACTTAAACTCCACAAATGGCTTTTGAGAGGGTACTTGTGGATACGATCGGTCCACTACCCAAATCTGAAAGAGGAAATGAAAATGGAGTAACAATAATCTGAGGTTGAGGTTGGCCCACTTTGGGGCCTTACACTCACCACAAAGGAAATGAAGGCTCTTCGACCAGGCGACATCATCGCATTCTTGCGATCGATTGAACTGTTCGAGGAGCTATAGCTCATACACTAGGACGAGGGCAGAATAGACCCAAGTGGTCGCTGTGCACTAACCTCTAGCAATTATTATTATTAACAATAATCTACGATTTAACGAAATACCTTGTAACGATACCAATCAAAAACAAAAGTGCAAAAACAGTAGCAAAAGCTATATTTGAAGATTTTATTCTGAAGTACGGTCCAATGAAGACGTTCATTACGGACATGGGAACAGAATATAAAAATTAAATATTTTAAGATTTATGTAAACAAGTAAATATAAAAAACATAACATCTACTGCACACCATCACCAGACTTTAGGAACCGTAGAAAGAAGTCATAGAACATTAAATGAATTCATCCGGTCCTATATCTCATTAGACAAAACCGATTGGGACAATTTGCTCCCATATTTCACGTATTGTTTTAACTCTACGCCCTCAATTGTACATGTGTACTGTCCATATGAGCTAGTATTCGGTAAAGCATCGAACTTGCCGATACATTTTAATAGCATAGATAGAATAGAACCACTATACAATGTGGATGATAACGCTAAAGAATCTAAGTATAGGTTAGAAGTAGCATATAAAAGAGCTACATTAATGATAGAAGATAACAAAATTCAAAATAAGGAATTATATGATAGGAAAGTTAAAGATTTCAAAACTAAAAATAGGAGACCAGGTTTTGTTAAAAAAGTGAATCTAGAATTAAGATTTGAAATATACTGGACCATATAAGCAGGCCCGTAGCTACATACGGGCAAGTACGGGCGTTGCCCGTACTGTCAACTTGTTTGCCCGTACAGCCCGTCTAAGAAAAAACCGGAAAAAATGGATATCTAGAAATATATCAAGCACTGAAGTTTTTTAAAATGTTTCGCGCCACATTGTCGGTGTTATCAATATTGGTAACGTTGGCATTCGTGTTTATCGATACTTTTCTGAGTTCGAGTTATTTTATTTTATAATCCTGCCCGTCCTTTATTACTTTGTGCCCGTACACGTCAGCCCAAAAACAATAGATTTATATTCAAGTAAACATAATTAAAATAATCTCAAGAGTACCAAAACCTAAGGAAAAAGCGATGCCAAATAAAAGTCGGCAACTCCAAAGCCCTCTCTTTATCTCTCCAGAACCAATAAGTCCAAAGTCCATATTGGGAAAGCTCGAAACCGAGACTTGAACGTCAATCAAAGTAAATCAATAATTCGAGTTCAGTTTGAGACCCAATACAAATCGGTCGGTGTTCTTCAGAAACAATTGTAATACTTCATGTTCGGAGCAGTGTTGCCATTTAGCTATTTAGCTATTTTGTAGTTAGATTTAGCTATTTTGAAATTGAAAAGCTATAACATTTGGTAAAATGCTATTAGCTAGAAATCTAGCTTTTTTAAAAAGTAAGCTGGCAATTTTTGGCAGTTTTTCAATAGTTCCGATTTTTTCCGACCTTTTTTAAGAATTGATGGTGAATATGAAACTATGTGGCACCTACTGTTGCAAAATAATCGATCAAATTAAAACATCGATATTGATACTGACAAAGATCGAACATCACTAGTGACAAAAGTTAAAAAGCAACAGCGTAAAAAATGCCAAAAATTTCTTATAAGCAGCATTTTTGCGATACGTGGCTCCAGAATACTGAATTCAAAGACTGGATTCGAAAAGATTTAACCGACTAGACCAAGGCGTATTGCAGCTACTGCAAATGCAGTATTGCAGCAAAGCTGCATGACATAAAGTCACATGGTAATACTAAGAAACATAAGACCGTAGCAGGCAATTTCCAACAAACCAACGAGATACAGTTCGCTCAGAAGGTTACAAAAACATTGAAACATTATGCCTGTATGTGGCGGAGCACCTCATCGAAATTGACAATACTCTTTCCTTATTGTAATAAAAAAAGATTTAAAATAGAGTTTGTTTTATTTTCATATCAATATACTCTTTAATTCTTAATTTAACATCTATAAACAATTTAACTATATTTTTAGCATTTTTTTTTTAGCAATTTCTAGCAATTTTTGTTCTTCCATTTAGCCCTTTTGGCCAACAAAATTCTGGCAACACTGTCGGCGCAGGACTGCAGTTCTGCCGGAATACATTTGCCCACAACCCCTGTCTACTACTAAATGCAAAATCTACTGCCATAACTACAACAGCATTGGCATTTTCGCAGTAGCTTTTCGCAAAGGTAGTAGCGACTGCGGACGACAGCAGATGCAGCAAAACAGCAACAACAGCAGAGTAGCAGAGCAGCGGCAGAGCAGCGGCAGCCACAACAACACACTGGATCCTGGGCCAAGGATCGGATGCAGGACAGGAACTGGTCCTGCGGTGGGCCAATCAACCTCAAAATTAACGTAACGTAGCATAGGTTGTTTTTTGGCCCACGAGATGGAGACAGTGGACGCTGGCAAGGACATGTTGCCACAGCGTCTGCTCTCCAGCCCCCTTGTCATTTTTTCTCGCTTTAGTTGCTTTTTCAATTTTGCTTATCATATCACAATCTTTGTTAATCGAGCGAGTTTTTTATAGGCAAGGGGGCACCCCCCCTACTACAACATTTGGAACCCTTAAAATAATACTGACAAAGCCTAATGGAAGGCGCCCATAAGCTGGTCGGTGCCCCGCATCCACTAGTCTACGCACTCTGGACTCTGGAGGGGGTGTAGATCCACTCCCCCCTTCAAGATGCTCCAGTTTGCAGGTGCGGGGTATTCCCTGAATGCAGGACACAAGATTGCAGCGGCTGGCCCTTCGGACGAGCACAAGATAAAATTTTGGATAGCCAGTTTGCTCGTCCAACTAAAAGCCAAATGAAGATTCGTCCAATCAAATTCATGTTTTTACAATCATTGTTATTTGTTATTTTGTTAATTAATCTGTAAAAAAATCTTTTGTAAACTCTAGACAACAACATTGTTAAATATTTTTTATAATACAATTTATTACGCAAAATAATAATAATAACCAGCCTGTACACCCAGCGAGATACATACTCTCTCCTGGGCGTGTGCGCGGCGGACGAATAAAGCGAGAGCTCCCCACTGAAAAAACAACTTCGGGGTATTACGCGACGGGCGTTTAAGGTCTTTATTGGTAGAATGGTAAATTAGTACTAGTACTAGAAGTCTTAAAGCTAGCTTGAGGAGAGCGGATCAGCCGCTCTATGCACGAAAGTATATAAGAAGTCCTTCGAGGCCCCCCTAGCGAGAATACGCTGTAGGAATATTGGAGGCCTTTGCTCGGAAAAGCGTTAGATACGCTGAGCGCTCGTGGACATGAAGAAGTGTGTGGTGATCCTGGCCACACGACTGGCATCGGTCGTCACTGCGGCAAGATCCCGTGGAATGATGGTGGGCCAGGCAATTGACGCAGTACTTTTTTGTATGACTGCCTGGAGCCGTTCCTCAGCGCTAAGCCGAAGGAAACGGTGGCATTTTCGAAGAGGATGGTTTCCTTGGCAGACTCGGCATGGGTAGGATAAATTACCTCGTCATATTAAACCCAATAATTAGAGGAATCGGGAGCAGTAGTCACTCGTGTGAAGAACGAGGAAATCCATTGGATCGGAGCGGACACTGTTTCAGGCGAAATCGGTACACTGGAGGGGCACTTGCTTGGATGCAACAAAGTGTGATGCCGACCGTGACACGTGAAACATTTGTGGACGCTTGTGCAATTACGGAGTTAATGACCGCTTGCGAAGCAATTAGAGCACAACTGCTTTCTATGGATATAAGATGTACGATCCTCTGTCGTCATCTGGAGGAAACGTGGACATTTACACACTGTTCTCTTTGGAACATACGTCGCATCGTTTGGATTTTAGTAGTCGTGGCGGCACGTCGGAGGGTGTCGGTTCGGACGGATGGAGGCGCAACGTAGTAGGATGTATAAACTCTATGGCCTCAGTCAGGAAAGAGTCAAGTGCTAGCCACGTAGGAATGTCGGTCTTGTTCGGGATAGATTGCTCCCATAATCAGAGCGTCAGTTTTGGAAGCTTCGTGGAACACACATACACCAGGAGACAATCCCAATTATCCGTAGGAAGGCCGGACGAATTAAGAGATCTGAGGAAGTTTTGGATCGTATTTTGCAGCTCCTTCAAGGCTGCCGAAGATTTGTGTGCGACGGACTGCATGTTTAATAACTTTTTCAGTTGGCTGTTCACCAGCGCTCGTTTGTTTTCGAAACGCTCAGATAGGTTTTTCCAGGCTGAGCGGAAACCATCGTTGGTGAGTGGCGACTTGGAAACTATGGAATGAGCTTCACCACTAGTCTTGGCATTTAGATAGAACAACTTTCCAACAGGGGTCAGCGCAGGATTGTCTATATAGACCGCTGTGAAAAGGTCTCGCAAAGTCGGCCAGCGAATGTAATCGCCCGAGAAAACTTCTGTTTCGCACGGAGGATGCTGACAGCCAGACGGATAGGAATTTTGGGGCGGAACGGGTTGGATTTGAGCTGCATCGGAAGCGATCGTATCGATCTGGTCCATGAGCTTTGCGGCACACCTTTCGTAAATAAAATAGGCATACTCGTATTTTGCCTTTAGAGTAGGTAAAGTATCCCCCGTGCCCTCTAAGCCAACTGAAATTTTCTCTGAACAAGCTTCATTTTCCTTTTCGACCTTATCCCACAGCGCTCGGACTTGGTCGAGATGAATTTGACACGTATATTTGGATTGACTGGATGCTGCTGGATTGCAGACTTTGGAATCGAAGTGACTTAGACGGTCACAGATCGAAATAAATTTATTTAAAATGGAAGAACTCATTCTGGATATTTAAAAAACAAACTGGTTTTTTGTTTATGGATATATTTTTGTTTAATTAGTTTTACGTGTCGACGCAGGAGTTGGAATTTAGGAACCAATCGGAATATATTGGGAAATTAATTTAAATTAATTTAATAACGAATTAAATATATATAATTCTCTCTGCTGCAAAACGGATACGGTCATACTAAAACGGATATGGAAGCGCACTTGAATTTCTAAATGATTTAGTTAGTTAAAATTTTATAAAAAATAATTTTAAAATTATTTTGTTTTCCTGGACTTATTCAGTTGACCGCTGCTGTATTTTCCGCGGTACTGTTCTTGAAGATGTGGCGTGCGTGAGAATATGTTTTGTGACGACCCTCTCTTGGGTTGCCGGGCTTAGCTCGCCGAGGTCGGGGTTCACACAAATTTATAAAGTTCCGGCCCCTTGAGAACGCGAGAGGTTCAATTAAATTCTTGTTTATTTAAAGTATAACTTCTTGAAAAGAGAACGTGCGACTCCGCGGGAGTTGCGGTGAGTCGGCTTGCTGGTGCCCTGTGTAGGAGGTATGCGGAGATGACTCCGCGGCTTGGCTCGTGCTACTCCGTGTAGATCTGTGTTTCCTCGTGTTGCTCTTGAGAACTCTCTCCGTGTCTCTCTGTATGACCCTGTGTCTCTCTGTGTGACTCTTTTTTTTTTTCTTTTTTTATTTCGTTATAAGGTACATTTAGTTTGGGGGGGAATATACATAGAAAGGGTAGGGTAAATAATAACAAAACTGGGGTTCAACGCTCGTGCGGTACGGCCGCGAAGCAATGCTTCGCACGGGCAATGTTCCCAGTTAAGTCTCCTCCTGCTGTCTTCTTCGCTCCTCGATTCTGAGCTTGGTCATCAACGTGGCCGCGAAGTTGGACACCGCCTGCGGGCGGCTTCCAGCGCCCGACGTTCGGTCGAGAATCTGCCACATGTGAACAGAACGTGCTTGGCAGTATCGTCGGCTTCCCTGTAACACCAGGTACTACTTGCGCTCTCATCATGGCCAAACTTGTGCAGATAGCTCCTAAAGCACCCATGCCCGCTTAATATTTTCGTCAGGTAAAAATTTACCTGACCGTGCTGTCTCCTCGTCCAATCCGGTCCAAACAGGTTTGGTATCAGTCGGTGTGTCCAACGACCCTTGTTCGACACATCCCAACGGGCTTGCCACTCTGCTAACGTGGCGCTCTTCGCCAGGGAGCGCGCCTCGCACTTCTCCGCCGGCGTAACTGTTCTTCCGTGGATTTGCTCAAATATAAACGACCATCAGGTCGAGGGGAGGGGTTCCAGCTAGCACAAGCGCAGCCTGATCGGAGACTGTCCTGAACGCGCTGCATATGCGTAGGGCAGCCACCTGCACTAGCTAATAGTAATTTGCTCGCCTGCTTCGGCCCTCTATGGTTGAGCATTATCCTCGTAAGCGCCCGAACTGACGTTGCTGCCTTGGTGCTCGCGTACGCCAAGTGCTCTCTAAATGAAAGCCTTGTATCGCTCATCACGCCTAGATATTTTATAGCCCTAGACGTTCTGATCCTCACCAGCTTTTCGAGCTTGTCGTTAGCTTCCTGAAGGACAGATCCTTCCAGGTTGTTCAGGATGGAATATCCTCCTCGACCAGACCCATTCCTGCCGGAGTTCCTCAAGGAAGTGTGTTGGGTCCTACCTTGTACACCCTCTTTACTCATGACGCCCCGATGCCAACTTGCAGACGCAGCAACAGTCTGTGCATCGCCACCTATGCAGATGACACTGCCATATTGTCTTGTAAGGATGCGTTTGGCTGGGATCGGCGTCTCAGTCTGTCCAGGATCCTCTACAGATAAATTTATTATCTTCGAGACAGTTGAGGGGGGTATCATATTGTTATCGGCGGTTAAATCTTGTTCGGGTCACGGAGCCTCTATACTCATTTGTAGATCGAGAGATATTCATAGGATTAAATGGTCAGCGAAACCCCAAATCCCCGTTGCGGCCGGGGGAAAACTTTGTTACGGCGCCTGAAGTACCCTCCGGCAGCCCGATCACAGCTAACACTGATGGCCTGAACTACGCACGGGCCCTGTTACGCACAGGCGGCACCGTCGTCCAGCACTGTCTGAGGGGAAAACTCTACGAAAATGCCCAGCTACTCGCAGCCAGCACTGCCCAAGGGAAACTTTGTGAAAATGCTCGGACTACTCCAGGCGGCCCGATTTCAACTAACATTGCTCAGGGAAAACTTTGCGAAAGTGCTCGGAATACTCCGGGCGGCACGATCGCAACTAGCGCTGCTCAAGGAAAACTCTGCGAAAGTGCTCGGAATACTCCTGGCGGCACGATCACAGCTAACGCTGCTCAAGGAAAACTTTGCGAAAGTGCTCGGAATACTCCTGGCGGCACGATCACAACTAGCGCTGCTCAAGGAAAACTCTGCGAAAGTGCTCGGAATACTCCTGGCGGCACGATCACAACTAGCGCTGCTCAAGGAAAACTTTGCGAAAGTGCTCGGAATACTCCTGGCGGCACGATCACAACTAGCGCTGCTCAAGGAAAACTCTGCGAAAGTGCTCGGAATACTCCTGGCGGCACGATCGCAACTAGCGCTGCTCAAGGAAAACTCTGCGAAAGTGCTCGGAATACTCCTGGCGGCACGATCACAGCTAACGCTACTCAAGGAAAACTTTGCGAAAGTGCTCGGAATACTCCTGGCGGCACGATCACAACTAGCGCTGCTCAAGGAAAACTCTGCGAAAGTGCTCGGAATACTCCTGGCGGCACGATCACAGCTAACGCTACTCAAGGAAAACTTTGCGAAAGTGCTCGGAATACTCCTGGCGGCACGATCACAGCTAACGCTACTCAAGGAAAACTTTGCGAAAGTGCTCGGAATACTCCTGGCGGCACGATCACAACTAGCGCTGCTCAAGGAAAACTTTGCGAAAGTGCTCGGAATACTCCTGGCGGCACGATCACAGCTAACGCTACTCAAGGAAAACTTTGCGAAAGTGCTCGGAATACTCCTGGCGGCACGATCACAACTAGCGCTGCTCAAGGAAAACTTTGCGAAAGTGCTCGGAATACTCCTGGCGGCACGATCACAACTAGCACGGATAGCCTAAAACAAATGCGCACGATGATATAGAGTCTTGTCATTTCATGTTCGGGTTTTAAGTTTGGGTTTATTCACATTTTCTCTTTTCCTAGCTGGCCCTATCTTTCCCTGTCGCACTCACTATGCTCACCCTGTTGTTCGTCGCCAGCGTTCTAGTAGTCTTAATTCAGTTCCTGATGATGGCCTCGTGTCGTCGTCGTGGGTTTTCTTGTCTTCTTTTTACTTCTGGGTTTTTCTTCTCGATTTTAACCTCTTGCCAGCCGCGTGCTTGAAACTTGAATTCCTCCGCTAGTGTGCCTGTTTCTTCTTCTCTTAAAATCCCTCGTTCTCGCTGTCTAGTATTTTCTAGCTTTGGCGGGAATCTAGCTATTCTCCTAGCTTATTCGATAGGTTTGAGTTGCCACTTAGGCTAACTTAAATACTAATACAGAATAACTTAAATACTAATATGTGGGTAAATTAAATATATACGCCGATTCTTCATGAACTTTGGGAGATATCTTAAATCCTATCTTAAAGCTAATCCTATAAGAATGTGAATCTTCACATCCTCCCCTTACTTCGGGCGGGGGTGCGGTTTGATATGCACGCGCCCACTCTTGGAGAGGTGGATCCGGTACGTGCTTCCATCAGCTTCTCCGAGGCTCCGAACGTCCTTATCCCGTGGCTGGGTCAGGAGGTGGAGGATCAGGTCTCGCAGGCTGGCTGGTATCTGCCGCCCTGGCGTCTGGACTCTCCAATCCTCTGGAGCTACCACCATGTTGGCCGTCAGCTGTCCATTTACTCCGGTTGGCGTCGTCGTTAATCTCGCCCTTGGAGTGCGTTCGGGTGAGCTGGCGGCGGACGAGCTGCTTGTTGGCGGTCTGGCTCGGCGGCGTCGACTGGCTCTTGGCTGGCTGGTGGTTGACCTGTCTTCGCGTACGGCTCCACAGCGGATTTCCTCTCGGCCCGTGTATTGTAGTGGGTGGCCCGCACCGGGGGGTCGCAGATGGTGGCCGATCTCCGGGCGTGGGCGTGACTGTACCCTGGCTGCTTGGTTGACGGTGTGAGGGCCATCGGGGGAGCGTCGGCGGTTGGTTGGGGCGCGTCCGCCGGTAGCCTGGTGGTTGGTCGGGGCACGTCCACT
The DNA here is from genome assembly GCA_018151655.1 of Drosophila bocqueti. Lineage (NCBI taxonomy): Eukaryota > Metazoa > Arthropoda > Insecta > Diptera > Drosophilidae > Drosophila > Drosophila bocqueti. The sequence goes on from JAECXF010000040.1 coordinate 929,898, forward strand.
AGTAGCCTGATGGTTTCTCTCCACGCGTGGGCGTCCTGGATGAGCAGGGGTCGCGGGTCCCGCAGCACTTCGGGAGTAGTTGGTCTCGCCGGGTGGTGGGATGCCGTCGGGGCTCTGGGCGGAAGCGTTCGCCCGTTGGCGCTCGGCACGCATCCTGGCTGCTTGGCTGGAGGTGCTAGGGCCATCTGGTGAGTGTCGGCGGTTGGTTGGGGCACGTCCGCTAGTAGCCTGGTGGTTGATCGGGGCACGTCCACTGTTAGCCTGGTGGTTGATCGGGGCATGTCCACTAGTAGCCTGGTGGTTTCTCTCCACGCGTGGGCGTCCTGGATGAGCAGGGGTCGCGGGTCCCGCAGCACTTCGGGAGTAGTTGGTCTCGCCGGGTGGTGGGATGCCGTCGGGGCTCTGGGCGGAAGCGTTCGCCCGTTGGCGCTCGGCACGCATCCTGGCTGCTTGGCTGGAGGTGCTGGGGCCATCAAGCAGGGTGTCCCTGCTGGTGCCCCCTCCGACTCCTGGTGTTGTGAGGCCAATGGTCGGCGCCTGCTGCCTCCTGGCCATGGTGCGAGGGCTGTCGTACGGGCCAGGCCCGAAGAGCTCCTGGTACGAAGGTGGTGGTGTCACCTGGCGCGGTTGTGCCTCCCTCCACAAAGGGGTGCTACGGCCGTCCGAGTCCGACAGCTCGATTGTCTCGACCGGGTCGGCCGTGGAAGGTGGCTCCCCGGCCTCCGAGACTTGGACTGGTGCTGTGGCGACTTGTGCCTCGGGGCTGGGCTCGTCGGCGCTGGAGATGTCCTCGTAGTGTGGTGCTGAGGTCGGCATCTCGGCCCCACTGGGATGGGCGGCGGCACTGGGCTCCCCTACGGCACTGGACCTTTCGGCGTTTCGGGCGATTGGTGGGCTCGGGTCGCGGAAAACTCCGAACCTGCCGTCTGGATCGACGTCCATCTCGCTCGCGCTGCCGACTTGCTCTCCGGGTGGTACACACAGGTCGAGGACATCTTCGATGGAGAGTCCCGTCGCTTCGGCCTCCGGTAGATCGAACTCGTTCTGCCACCACGCGTCAGTCGGGAGGCCTTCCATCGATTGCCGAAGAGTTTCGTCGATCTGGCGGGTGTATTCGTCGATTTCGTCGTCGGTCGGGTCTGCCACTTGGCGTCTCGGGTCCCTGGAACTCATGGTGCTGTGGGAAAAGATACTTAGTTTATCTTAATTAAATCAAAGGCCCTAAGAGTGCGATCTGCTAATCTAAACCTATCTCCTCTCTAAGTAATTCATGGGTATACCCTAAGTTACAGTAGATTCTCTTTTTTCAGTTTAAAAAAAAATAATAATTTGGTCTCGCCAGTGAGCACCCCTTGCGGGGAGGGACGTTGGGTAGTCGCGACTACCAGCAAGTGGCCCCATTACTCAGGATGTGGCTTTCCCGCCGACATCTTGTTGCTCTTCTTCGTCTGTGTCCTCGTGATGGTATGCCTTTAGGTCACTCAGACCGGCTGTGCGTCGGCGTCGACTCCCGGGTGCCTGCAATTGTAAGAGATTAGGAGACAGGAACTTATGGACCTTGTATGGCCCGTCGTATTTCGCCGCAAGTTTGGCCGTGAATCCCTCTGAGGCTTTGGATAGAACGTGGCGGCGGAGGAGTACCAAGGATCCTACGGCAGGTCGCCATTCTCGTCGGCGGAGATTATAGTGTCTTCTTTGCTCGTTCGATGCTCGTTCGCTGTTGTCCCGGACGATCTGAAATAGCTCTCGCATCTGTTCGGCCTTCTTTCCTGGAGATGGCTGGTTCGCGGTCTGCTCGGGTGTGACTTGATTGTACAGTGCGTTGGGTAATCTTGGTTCCCTCCCTTGTACTATGAAGGCCGGGCTAAATCCTGTCGTGTCCGAAATGCTCGTGTTTATGGCCAGTGAAAGTTCGGGCAATAGTTCGTCCCAAGTGTTTTGCTCTGCTCCATCCAAGTACAGGGCCAGCATCGTCTTTATGGTCCTGTTTGCCCTCTCCGTTGGGTTTTGCTGCGGTGTGTAGGGGGCTGTGTGTTGGAGTCCCATTCCAAGGTTCTTACAGAATGCTTTAAAGGACCTGCTTGTGAACTGCGTCCCGTTGTCACATACAAAGGTCTGGGGAACACCGAAGCGGCTTAAAATTCTTTCTCTAAATGACCGTTCGAGATGAGGTGTGGTTGCCTTTCGGAGTGGGACCAACTCCACCCATTTAGTGAACGCGTCCAGAAATACCAATAACATAGTATTTCCGTGGCGAGAGCGCGGGAATGGACCCATGAAATCCGCACAGACCACGCTGAACGGCTCCTCGACTTGGCGGGTGAACATTCGGCCGGCGGGCTTGAGTTGGCTTACTTTGTATTTTTGGCAAGAGGGACAACGTCGTACATACCGGGTAACTTCTCGGAAGAGGCCGGGCCAATAATACTTCTGCATGACTCGTTTACTGGTTTTCCGTGTCCCTAAATGTCCGGCTGTCGGGTGATCGTGACACTCTTGAAGGACTCGTTGGCGATACTCCTGGCCGACACACAGCTTCCATGGCACTTGGTCTTCCTCCTGGGGTGTAGTTCCCGTCCTGCGGTACAGATGACCTCCTTCAACTCGATAGTCGGGATATTTCTCGGGCTCCTGGGTTGCTCGAAGGGTCATCTTTTGGATCCACCTACACTGGGAGGGTTCCACTTCGGCTTGTTGTACAACATCCAAAGGTTGACGTGAAAGGGCGTCTGCAACCACGTTAAATTTTCCCCGTCGATATTGTACGTCGAACTGATATTGTTGAAGTTCGAGCGCCCACCTCGCGATCCGTCCGGTCGGGTTGTCGATCGAATTTAACCATTTTAGCGCTAGATGATCAGTCACGACTTCGAACCTATACCCCTCAAGGTAACATCTCATCTTTCGGATAGCCCAGACGATGGCCAGGCACTCTTTTTCGGTTACTGAATAGTTCTCTTCGGCTCGCGTTAAGCGTCGACTGGCGTATGCTATGACTCGCTCCACTTCGTCGATCGTCTGTAGTAGAACGGCTCCTACCCCGTGGTCACTAGCGTCGGTTTGTAGCGAGAACTTCTGGGTGAAGTCTGGGCACGCGAGAACAGGGGCCTCTGTCAGTCGTGACTTCAGCGTCTCGAACGCCTGTTCCTGTTCCGTGTCCCAACTCCATTTCTTACCCTTGCGGAGGAGCGTGGAGATGGGTTCAACGATGGCCGCGAAATTTGGGACAAACCGTCGATACCATGACGCGACTCCGAGGCACCGTCGTAGCTCTCGGATGTTTGTTGGCGGTTTTAATGCACGAATCGCGGAGATCTTATCTGGATCAGTGTGAATCCCGGATTCACTGATAACGTGCCCTAGATATTTTAGGCTCCGTTGGAAAAAACTACACTTGTCTCGATTGAGCTTCAGGTTTGCTTGCCTAAGTCGCCTAAAGACTTCGCGAAGGTTTTCGATATGCTCGTCTAGAGTCATACTTATGACAATAATATCGTCCAGATACGCGAATGCCGAGGGTTCCATATCTGGACCTATGACACTATCGAGGGCTCTCTGAAACGTCGCGGGCGCCGAATGTAACCCGAATGGCATTACCTTCCAATGGAAAAGGCCTCTCCCCGGCACGGTGAAAGCGGTATATTCGCGACTGGCCGGTGCAACGGGGATCTGCCAGTACCCACTCTTAAGGTCGAGCGTTGAGATAAACCGCGCGTTTCGCAACCGTTCGAGGATATGCTGGATTCTCGGTAATGGGTAGGCGTCAGGTATGGATCGCGCGTTTAACTGTCGGTAGTCTACACACATACGGATGTCACCTGTCTTTTTGCCGACGAGCACTATAGGAGCGCTATGCGGACTCTTGGACGGCTCGATCCTTCCGTCGCGTAATAGTTCATCGACTTGTTTATTAATAACTGCTTGCATTGCTGGGTTTTTCGGATAGTAACGTTGTTTGATAGGTTTGTCATCTCTCATGACGATGTGGTGCTCCGCGATATGGGACGTGCCTTCTAGACGATCGAATTTGTCTAACTCAGTCTGAAGGAAAACACTCACCCGCTGATCTAGCATTTCTGGTGCGACTACTCCGTCCGGCGTGGTGTCGATGACGGCTAAGCTTTCCTCATTTTGGGGGTCCATCGGCGGCGGTCTGTCGAACGGGGGCTCATGCGCGCCTTCGATGACTGGATCCCGAAATCGGACCCGCCTGGTCGTCTGGGCTAAGGTTGATCCCGTGCGTTGACGGAAAGGGTTTTGCTGTCGAGCTGCCTCGTTCCTCGGGGGCAACGCCGAAACCCAGCTTGATTGAGCTTCTCCTGCGGCGGCGTCGGGGAGGTGTCGGGTCCGCCTAGTGCGGCGTTGTTTCCTGGGATTAACTGTGGGTGTTTCCAGGAGGCCCTCGTTGGCTTGTGGCCTTTCGGAAGGAGCAGCTGCGCACTCCGCGTCCGGTGCGTCGCTCCCTGCTGAAACAACCATGGCCCCGCCGTCACTTCGTATGATTCCAGAAGGAGCAGCCACGCACTCCGCGTTCGGTGCGTCGTTCCTTGCTGAATAATCCATGTCCCCGTCGTCGCTTCGTATGATTCCAGAAGGAGCAGCCACGCACTCCGCGTTCGGTGCGTCGTTCCTTGCTGAATAATCCATGTCCCCGTCGTCGCTTCGTATGATTCCAGAAGGAGCAGCCACGCACTCCGCGTTCGGTGCGTCGTTCCCTGCTGAAACATCCACGTCGCCTCGTAAGATTCCAGAAGGAGCAGCCGCGCACTCCGCGTTCGGTGCGTCGTTCCCTGCTGAAACATCCATGTCGCTGTCGTTGTTCACCATGGTACGGGTTAAGTCGGCCCTCGAGTCCAGTTGTAAAAGTTCTCCTCCGCAACTGATGGTGGCCTTGATGCCGCAAAGGAAATCCATTCCTAGCAGGAGGTCATCGAGGACGGTGGGCATCACGAGTAGGAAAAGTTCTACTTGCTGTTGGCCCAGATGGATGGTTAGGACCAGACCACGCGTAAGGTCCAGATGAGATGCATCGGCCAATCGAATCCTCGTACGGACTTCTCTCCAATCTCTTCCACGCCCAATTTCCGCTGCACGCCGCTCACTGATGAAGCTTCGGGTGGCTCCTGTATCCAGGGTGGCTGTAAATGGTCGGCCTTTGATGCGGACCTGCGCCTGGACTCGGCCTTGGGTTAATTGTAAGATTTTATTTACTGGCTTGGGGAATCTCTCGGGTCCCTCGAGCGGTCCCCGCCTGCTCGAGGCCCGTAGGCGTTTCCCGATCTCCGACAGCATTCTATGGTGCGGAGGCCACGTCTCCCGCAATCCCAGCAGAAAAACACCTGGGGCCGCCTACACTCACGCTGAAAATGACCACTTTCTCCACAGTTCCTACATGCGGTACGCACGTCAATCGGAGCCTCTGTTTCCGGCATGATGGTTCCATGTTGTACCTCTGTGGGTCTTCCAGTCAATACTTCTGGGTTGTGATATGCCCGCTGGCCCATCGAGGCATCAGGCCTTCGCTGTGGCGGACTAAAACTCTCGCGCTCCTGACGACTATGTGGGTTCCAGTCTCCGCGGCTCCTTACTGTCTCGAAGTTTACGACCAGTTGAGTCAGCTCAGCCAGTGTTCGAAAGTCTTGCCGCCGAGTGTACAATTGGTACTCCGGCAACATATTGTCATACACGCGTTCGAGTTCTTGGGCCATGGTGTATCCCGCCCGTTGCATGAGTATGCGGAGGTCAACCAAATAGAACTTAAACAGCTCACCTGCTCGCTGCCTATGGGTCCGGATTTGATCTTCTAGTGTCTGGAAATATCGTGGTGGTAAAAAAAATTCCAGGAACTCCTTCCGAAATGTCTTCCATGTCGTGCCCTGGAGTCTGCTCGTGCGGAACCAGCTCTCGGCTCTTCCGACTAGTAGGACCGGCATCGCTTGAGGTAGGGACCGTAGATCGACTTGATACGTGGCTGCTCGCTCTTCGATATGCTCCATAAAGCGCAATGGGTCGCCGGACCCATCAAAAGTAATTCCCCACCTGGCCATTTTGTCCACCAGGACCGCGCAAGGGTTACCCTCGGCCCGCAACTGTGTCCCGCGGCGTTCATCGACTTGGAGTAGCGTGGCTATGTTAGGAGCAGAAGCGGTCCTGGGTAGGCGGAGTGTGTCCCCCGTACCGTAACCAAGCCCTTCTTCCTGCTGCTGGTCGACCACGACGGTAAGCGGCGACTTCTGCTCGGCAGTAACGGCGTTCCCGTACGCTGTCTCCATTTTCACTAAATGTTCTTGGATTTCCGGCGACAAGTCGTCCCGCCTTGAGAACTCGGTGAGCCGTTGGCGCAGCTCCTCCACGACGGTACCACTACTACTCAACCCGAACGTGGCTGTCAGGGCCTCGAGCTCCTGTTTCCGACGATACGAAATCCACTTTACTCCCATTACGTAAGGGTTTAAGCCGAGTTCTTGTTGCGCGACGTTCTTGATGTTAACGGGATACTATTGTTGGTCACACTTCCGAGTGATTCTCAGTAAATGTTTTACACGTTCACGACCGTTGTGCCACTTCAATGTTAAATTGTTGAAAATTTTTCAGACCGGATATTACGTAAGCTTTGTTTTAAATTAGCTTGCACGAGGTTCTCGATAGTAATTCCCGACGATGGTTAAATGTTTCTTTGACTTGGTCTACCACGATGTTGCTAGCTTGAGCTCTCGCGAACGAATGAATCTACTGGCGACTGACCACGCGTTTATATACCCGGCGGCGGTGATCGCGTGACCGTCTCGGGTTTGCCTAACGCACGTGGTTCTGTATATGGCGGGTATATTTTCGAGCGTGCGATCTCAGAGGTTAGACACGGCTTCTTTAACAAAAATGTAAAAATTTCTCTCAGTGTTAAAATTTCTCTCAGTGTACTCATGTATATTTTCTTTACAGCGATTTATTACAAAGATTCAGCTAAGGCTACTCCATGCTTGGTAATAACCCCATTCTCAATGCCCCTGACAAAATTTTCCGTACCAGATGATGAAAAACAAAAATGATCTAGTGATTCTTTAGGTCACGATGGTTGGAATTTTCCCCAAATTTTCCCCAACTAGTCCCTGTTCGGGCGCCAATCTGTAAGGATGCGTTTGGCTGGGATCGGCGTCTCAGTCTGTCCAGGATCCTCTACAGATAAATTTATTATCTTCGAGACAGTTGAGGGGGGTATCATATTGTTATCGGCGGTTAAATCTTGTTCGGGTCACGGAGCCTCTATACTCATTTGTAGATCGAGAGATATTCATAGGATTAAATGGTCAGCGAAACCCCAAATCCCCGTTGCGGCCGGGGGAAAACTTTGTTACGGCGCCTGAAGTACCCTCCGGCAGCCCGCTCACAGCTAACACTGATGGCCTAAACTACGCACGGGCCCTGTTACGCACAGGCGGCACCGTCGTCCAGCACTGTCTGAGGGGAAAATTCTACGAAAATGCCCAGCTACTCGCAGCCAGCACTGCCCAAGGGAAACTTTGTGGAAATGCTCGGACTACTCCAGGCGGCCCGATTTCAACTAACATTGCTCAGGGAAAACTTTGCGAAAGTGCTCGGAATACTCCTGGCGGCACGATCACAACTAGCGCTGCTCAAGGAAAACTCTGCGAAAGTGCTCGGAATACTCCTGGCGGCACGATCACAGCTAACGCTGCTCAAGGAAAACTTTGCGAAAGTGCTCGGAATACTCCTGGCGGCACGATCACAACTAGCGCTGCTCAAGGAAAACTCTGCGAAAGTGCTCGGAATACTCCTGGCGGCACGATCGCATGCTCAAGGAAAACTTTGCGAAAGTGCTCGGAATACTCCTGGCGGCACGATCACAACTAGCGCTGCTCAAGGAAAACTCTGCGAAAGTGCTCGGAATACTCCTGGCGGCACGATCACAACTAGCGCTGCTCAAGGAAAACTCTGCGAAAGTGCTCGGAATACTCCTGGCGGCACGATCACAGCTAACGCTACTCAAGGAAAACTTTGCGAAAGTGCTCGGAATACTCCTGGCGGCACGATCACAACTAGCGCTGCTCAAGGAAAACTCTGCGAAAGTGCTCGGAATACTCCGGGCGGCACGATCACAGCTAATACTACGCAAGGAAAACTTTGCGAAAGTGCTCGGAATACTCCTGGCGGCACGATCACAGCTAACGCTACTCAAGGAAAACTTTGCGAAAGTGCTCGGAATACTCCTGGCGGCACGATCGCAACTAGCGCTACTCAAGGAAAACTTTGCGAAAGTGCTCGGAATACTCCTGGCGGCACGATCACAACTAACGCTACTCAAGGAAAACTTTGCGAAAGTGCTCGGAATACTCCTGGCGGCACGATCACAACTAGCGCTGCTCAAGGAAAACTTTGCGAAAGTGCTCGGAATACTCCTGGCGGCACGATCACAACTAGCACGGATAGCCTAAAACAAATGCGCACGATGATATAGAGTCTTGTCATTTCATGTTCGGGTTTTAAGTTTGGGTTTATTCACATTTCTCTTTTCCTAACTGGCCCTATCTTTCCCTGTCGCACTCACTATGCTCACCCTGTTGTTCGTCGCCAGCGTTCTAGTCGTCCTAATTCAGTTCCTGATGATGGCCTCGTGTCGTCGTCGTGGGTTTTCTTGTCTTCTTTTTACTTCTGGGTTTTTCTTCTCGATTTTAACTTCTTGCCAGCCGCGTGCTTGAAACTTGAATTCCTCCGCTAGTGTGCCTGTTTCTTCTTCTCTTAAAATCCCTCGTTCTCGCTGTCTAGTATTTTCTAGCTTTGGCGGGAATCTAGCTATTCTCCTAGCTTATTCGATAGGTTTGAGTTGCCACTTAGGCTAACTTAAATACTAATACAGAATAACTTAAATACTAATAGGTGGGTAAATTAAATATATATGCCGATTCTTCATGAACTTTGGAGATATCTTAAATCCTATCTTAAAGCTAATCCTATAAGAATGTGAATCTTCACAGTCTAAATCTGATTGTGTCTACGAGGCAACTGACCAACTCCAGATAATCCTCAAGCGTTTTGAAAATTGGTCTTGTAGGTGGAACATTGCCATTAACCCTGACAAGTGTGCTACGGTCACCTACACTCTGCGCAAGGATTCCAGCCCGGGTGTCTTCCTGCACGATCAACTGCTTCCTCAGCACAAGGAGCACCGTTACCTGGGCCTGATCCTTGATCGCAGGCTCACATTTGCCTCTCACATCAAGCAGACAAGGGGGAAATTGGAGAACGCTGCGAGGAGGCTATATTGGCTAACTCATGCTAACTCTAAGCTAAGTTTAGCCAACAAGAAGAGGGTTTACCTATCTATCTTAGCGCCAATTTGGAAGTATGGACTTCCCATTTACGGCATCGCTTCTAAGTCCAATCTAAAGAAAATAAGTTCATTCCAAGCTAAATTTCTTAGGCGCATTAGTGGGGCAGAGTGGTATATCCGCAACACTGACATTCACCGAGATCTCCATGTCCCGCTGGTTGGTGACACAATCAACGATTTCGCCAGGAGACACTGTTCCAGACTCCGAGTCCACCCCAACCCGCTAGCAAGGGCTGCAGAAACTGCGCGGACCAGACGCAGGCTCAAGAAGGTCACCCTAGGTCAACTGCCGAGCCGTAAAATCCTTTAAACCATCTTGCTAACAATTCGGGCAGCTGTTTGCTCTGAAGCATACAAATAGACACTTTAAATTAATTGTAAAGAACCACTATATTCAAATTGTTTTGATAATAATATTTATAGTTATTAGTGTAAAAACAGCCACTGCAATAAACCTATTACAAAAAAAAAAAAAAAAAAAAAAAAGACGTTCTGATGACGACTTCGCTCACTCGCACCTCTGCCACTTCCACTTTTTTCCTGCTGGTCACCAGGACTGCTTCGGTCTTCTGTGGGGCTAGCTGCAACCCAACGCGCGACATCCACGAGCTGATGGCGCTGATGCTCTGGTTGCATGCCGCTTCGGCTCCAGCAATCTCTTTGTCCACTACCACCAGCGCAATGTCATCTGCGAAACCAACCAGCTCCGTTCTCCCAGGGAGTGGGAGCCTCAGGACCCCGTCATATATTGTGTTCCATAGCAGTGGCGCAAGGACTGACCCTTGGGGGACTCCGCACGACAGCTCGACGCTTTGTGCACCGCCAGCGGTGTCGTACTGCAGTACTCTGTCCTCGAAATAGCTCCGCGTCAGCTTTAGCAGGTAGTGGGGCACTCCGAAACTGGTCAGGGCGTCCAAAATACAGTCTCATCTCGCTGTATTAAACGCGTTGCGGATGTCCAAGGTGACTATCAGGCCATATTCCTTTTGCTCCGCCTTTCCAACGCTGCACAGTAGCGCATTAGATACTTTAGGGTTACAAAAATCATAACTCTTGAACCAGTTGAGATATTTTCAATTTTTTTTTTCGATTAAGTGGTCATACTATATGGTGTGATAAATAGTAGATTTTATAATCGAAAATTATTCATTTTTGAGGCAGTTTTCTCAATTTGTATCCAATTTCGAAAAATAATTTTCTTTTGTTTTCTCTGAAAATACTAATATGGTGCATATTTAATATTTTAAAAACACAATAAATAAATTGAAAAGAAAAAAAATATATTTTTTTTGAAAATTTTCATTTTTGACAAATTTCTAATATTTATGCACTTTTTGATCAAAATAATGACTAAATTTTAAATCATTTAATATTTTTGAAGAATAATTAATCATTATACATTGATTGCAAATCATTAAGTGTCCAAAGTGTACAAAGTCGGGAATTGAAAAACAAGCCGCCAATACAGGAAAAAATATATGCTCGCCATACAATTTTGTACTGCGACTGCGCTCGTACCAGAATTTGCACGAAGCCGCGCGTTTTTTACGCTGAGTTGAAAAAATCTTTTGCTTTGGAAATTAGGGGTGGCAGTTTGGGGCAGCCGATCTTTTTTAATATGACAAAGAACATATTCAAGAACAACACCTCATACGCCAAACCCATCATCTCGTGTAGTCTCATTTTTGACATTCCATCAAAGTTGAAAAATAGGTGAAAAATAAGTATTTCGGTAAAACAGGTATGACAGCACGTGGAATAAATAGTATAATTTTATTCTACCTTGGTTTTACAAAGATTTGATGACCCTTTCGAAACGACTAGCTTTTTTGCAACCCAAAAAAGGTTCAACTTTGAACACGTGTAACTTCTAAAATAATAAACCGATTAGAACAATTTTTTTGATAACACCCTATTGAACTATTGCCTGTCGAATGCAATATCAAATTTTGTTATCAAAAAGTTGATTATTGTATGGTATCTCTATCTTTTGCCCCATTGTGCGCTGACCCGCGATGGCCGAAGCGGCAATGCCAACCACCTTGTTGATGGCATCGATTGTCGACCGCGCCTTCCTGAAGCCGTATTGAGTCTCGGACAAACCGCCTGCCGCTGTGATTGCCCTCTCCAGCCGCGAGCTTATCACGTTCCCAGCACCTTGCCGGCCCCGTCTATCAGACAGATCGGTCTGTATGAAGATGGGTCTTCCGTCGGCTTGCCCGGCTTAGGCAGCACTACCAGGCGTTGCAATTTCCACTTTTTGGGGAAGAACCCCTCGGCCAAGCACCTCCCGAACAACTCTGCACAGATGTCTAGGCGGAGAGTGATGGCCATCCTTAAGGCCCCGTTGGGAACATTATCCGGCCCCGGTGCCTTCGCAACCTTGATCCTCCTCGCCACTGCTAGCATCTGCGGGGTTGCATTTTATACCTTCCGCCAGGTTAAGCAAACTGCCGACCGATACGGTGCAGACGCAGACCAAACCGCCGGCCATTATGGCGCAGACGCAGTGTGGATTTTTGGGAAACATCGCTAACTAATCTGCCGGCCACTGTGGCACAGACGCAGACCGCTCGGCCCCCCAATGTGGGACAGACGCTGAGCGTAGCGATCGTGGCGTGAGATGCACTATGCGGGGCTTCCAACGGAGGCCGAGAGTTTCTCCCCGGCTTGACCGATGGGGGTTATACCGCCCCGTCTCGGTCGCCAGAGCCCCGTTTTATGGTGTACCGCTTCGCGGAGGGGATGGCAGTTGGTCTGTTCCGTGACCTTTACCACCTCGTAGGCCGCCGGTGTGCTAAAATGGGGTTTCAAGTCCAAAACCTGACTCCTTGCCACAGGATCGGAGCAGCAGCCCAAAACAGTATGCTACTGTAATCGCTGCCTATCCATTCGTGCGTGTCGTAGCGAGCAGCTGTGGTCAGCCTACTCGTATGCGACTACCAGCGCCCCCTGTCGGACAAGCGCCCACTGGAGCTTACAATTGGCAGCTTCAGGGTTACGGAAGATGTAATCCTACGAGATTATATCTTTCCGAACACAAGTCAGCCAGCTGACTTGAAGATCAGCTGGCGTGATATGCCACTTCGTGTAAATCGCCACCTTGGTAAGAGAATTTTACCAGCGCGAAAGAAAAGAAAGCGGGAAGAAAGCCCCCCTGAGAGAGATCCCCCCACTCACCCTTGCCTATGAAGCTTGGCCAACGTCTGAAAACTTTATAGGACGGACCGCAGTCCGAGGCTTCCGTTCCTCACTGGTATGTAAGGCCTGGCGTTCAGTGTACCTTCCCGCACACTCGCTAACCGATACCGTCCTAGGTTTGGCAGTTTTTTCCGCCTTCCCGGAGGAGCACCCGGGAAACACGACCTCACCGTACAACTATGTGACTCTGTGTATCTCTGTGTGTCTCTGTGTGACTCTGTGTCTCTCTGTGTGACTCTGTGTATCTCTGTGTGACTCTGTGTCTCCCGGGGTACCTCTGTATGACTCTGCGTAACTCCGTGTGAGTACGTGTCATGTTAGTTGACGGGGACATCCGCGCTTCTGGAGCGGTGTAGTCGCCCTGCAGGTACCCTGTACTGGGTTTCTCTCCGGGGTATGGGCTTCGTGGTAAATGGTCGCGGATGAGGTTATTGCGGCGAGTCCGGAAGACGTTGTGTCGCGGCGGCGATCGTCGGGACCTAAGCTCGCACCGTCAATCCTACTTTCTGATACCCTCGATTCCCGCCCTCCGCAAGATCTTGCTATCAAGAGCTAGACCTTGGCCCCGTCCTGCTCTATCGCATGAGTTCGGTTACAGGAACCTTGCTCCGCTACCCTGGTCCACCTCAAGATCTGCTGGCAAGAGCTGACCTTGGCCCCACGGCTATGCTACTGTGGTTGGGCTCGGTTTCAAGAACCTCGCCCCGCTACCCCGTTCTCATCAAGACCTCGCTATCAAGAGCAAGACCATGGCCCGGTTCTAGTACTACTGATTAGTTATTAATTACTGTTCAAAGACTCACCCAGATGTTGTTCGCTCGGCTGCTCGCCAAAAGTGAACTTGCCCTCCGCTGTGCGTCGCCTTATATAGGCCGCGATCAGCTGTGCCCCCCAATCCGATATTCGATAATTCTCGATAGGCGCCGGGGTTGCCATATCGATGGTAAGGCCGATAGCCGTCAGCTGTTCAGGGCTGGTGGCCTTCTTGTTGGGGCGTTGCCAGATGGCGCACTCGTGCCCCTTTATTTCAGTATTAATTCCTATTAACTAATAATCTTCAGTAAATAACTTATATATAATAAGTAAATAATTAATGCTAAATGGAATAAATAAGATAGAAAAATATAATAGTTGTAGGGATTGCGACGCGGGGCAGTGCAGTTTGTGCATTCGTCGTTTGCCAATGCAGAGTAGCGGAGACAACGAGAGGCAGAAAAAGTTGCCAAAAATCGGAGCGTCGACTTGCAGACGATTATGTATGTAATTGCAATGTGTATATGTTTATTTGAATTTAGCTCAGCTCAGGATAGAGCACGGGAGAGTTAATAAGTAAATGCACAAATAAAGTCGGCGTTGCAGTGCCGTGGATTCTTGGATATATTTTGTATACGAGTATACATAATACTAGAGGGCCCGCTATTGCATCTTCGCTTTGATTGAATGCAGATCCACATGTACATATACTTCTTTGGTTAGAAACCTCGATTAAGTCACTAAAACTTTGGCTTTCAAATGAAACACTCTGGCTATAATGTCATGCCGATCACTTGACTTTTTGTTCCAACAAATTATTTAAGCAGTAAATATTGGACAAGTTTGAGAACTTTTTCAATGCTTGCTTAGGGAGCTTGCATTTAATGCTACTTAAATTTATGTTTTTTATTTTTTTAAATAGGTTGCAGGTGGAATTAGAAAATTTAAATACCCATACGAATCTGGGAATTTTTTTTGGTTTGGCCATGGCTGTGATATATCAGTCAGTCAGTCAATGAGGACAAAGCATATTATATATATAGATTACACAGGCCGACAAAATTTTGACCCAGAAACCAGTATATACTTTTCCGAAGGTTTTCGGTGCGCTGAATCCGAATCCGAGGTCGAAATTTCCGAATTGGCTCTGGTTTTTGAGATATCTTAACCTAAAAGTTCAAAAACAGCGTTTTTTGCCTATATTTGAGGTTATGTAGATATCGTACCTTTTTTTTTCTTTACAAATGAATAAACATTCATTTTTTCTTCATTTGATTGTGTTTAACTTGATACTTTTCTAATTTTAGCATATTCTACAAAGGTGTCCACAACCCCTCTTAAAATATAAAATTGGCAAAAATGACTATTTTACAAAAACTTAAAATTTTTTCTTTCAGTGATAGATATCACTGTAATTATTCAAAAACTAGTTAGCTGGGGTCTCTAGCTTTCCATTGATATGCACATGTCCGCATAATATGCTCCAGTTAAAAATATAAATATATATATATATATAATATATATAATATAAAATATAAGTGAAAAAGAAAACTGTGTCCACAACTGCCACCTTTCCCCTATAATTTAATTGCGACAATAGGATTCTACAAATCGGATTCGGAATTGGAAGCTGCCGTTGTGTCGGATGAATCGGAGTAGGATTTAGAGAAAAATCATAAAAATGAACGGCAGCAAAGTAAAATGTTTACTTATCTTGTGCGGTGTTAAAGCCACCGGAACTGCTGGAGATAGAATTATCCGGCTCGAAGGACCAAGTGTTCGGAGGGGGATGGCTTTAAGCTGGGAGGCACGATAAGTAAAACAGGGAAGAACTTCGGGGTATTACGCGACTTGCGTTTGAGGTCTTTAATGGTAGAATGGAAAATTAGTACTAGTACTAGAAGTCTTAAAGCTAGCTTGGGGAGAGCGGATCAGCAGCTCTATGCACGAAAGTGCAGTGGAACAGGGAGAGAGAGCGAGTGTATGGGATCACACTGCCTCCGGAAAATAAACGCCCTTCCGGCGTGAACACTTCGGTTAAATAAAATTATATTTTTTTAACTTTAACGAATGTTATAAACGTGTAATTGGCGCAGTCGGTAGGATCAACAAGTTAAAAAAGTGCTTTAATACGGTACTGGGCAATTGAAAAGATACGCTATACAACTAGATATCCTAGCCTGTCGAATTAAGCAGTGATTCTAAAAACTATTTGTGACCCACAAAAGAATCTACGTGCAAGTAGCATTCTAAAACAAAAATCCCGTGTGGTCAACTCTTCGTCTATTCTCTTCATAGTGAACGGTCGTGTTTTTGTTTTGCGCTCCGAATATTGTGTTGTTTTGCTTTTTAAACCACCGGTGTTTTATTAAAATCATCACAAAACTTCTCACTTAACTTCAGCCGTTTGCCACCGCGTGTGCATGAGCTTTTTCGTGTTAAATTTGTATTTAATTACACTTTTAGTTTTTGTGCTAAGACGGTTTTTTGCATTCTCTTTTGTGCCTATCGCTCTTCTCCCCGCTTAAGTTCCGTTGGTGTTTAGCTGCAGCTAAACGGTTCTAAGTTCTCTTGCCCTCGCTATTTCCTTATCGCTCTCACTCTCCCGCTCACCCGCGTTGACGGTTCTCCTCTTTGCACAGTTGTCTAAGGTTTGTGAAAATGTCTTTTAATATTGTCTGCGGAATTAAAAACTGCCAAAAAACCGTTTTGGCAGACCAACCAAGAGTATATTGCTGGCTTTGTGATACGGTCGTACACACTAAGTGTGTCGAATTGTCGGGCCGTATTGCGGATGTAATTTCCAGTAAAATGGGAATACATTATTGTTGCCAGTCCTGTCGAGAGGTTGAGAAGGAAATGAAATCCATCATGCGGCAGACCAGAAACGGATTTAGTGAGCTCACGGTCAATTTTCGCAAAGCGAATGATCTGTTCACAGCGTTAGATGATCAGTTTAATAGTCTGAAGCTATTAAACGAGTCGCCAAAGCGCAAAAAATCTGTTGCTGGTCGTCAGCAACTGTGCGAATCCCAGCAACTTACCATCGGGATCACCTCTTCGGCACAGCCACCGACCCCGATACCAAGCCCAATGGTCTTGAGATCGGGAGCGGTATTAGATTCGGTAACCGAATGTACAGGGGTGGAAATGGCAACAGGTCCGCCAGTAATTTCAGTTGTGTCCGCTGCGGTGTCGAAAAAACATCCGGACTACCGGCTTCGGTAACTTAGGGTTACCAAAGACCCCTACAGCTGTTCCACTGTCGAAAACAATATTTGTTTCGCGGCTTGCCCCTGACCTCGCATCGGAAGATGTTATTGCTTATATTCAAGGCAAAACCCAAGCCGAAAATGTAAAAGTGGAAAAGTTTAATTTTTCCTATGTCAGAGACATCTCGTCTTTTAAGATTAGCGTCTATCCGAATATCTTTGACACAATTTGTAGCACGTTGTAGTTAAAGAATTCGAGGCTAAAACAAAGAAAAAGCGGCCAGTGGGAGTACGCCTCCCTATACCGCCACAAACCGCAAGGACTACCGCGAAGACCACCTCAACACCTTCAGTCCCAAAAAACTAACCATTTCCTTCCAACTTTCCTATCAGTTTTTCAGAGACCTGGCTAAAGCCGGAGATCCTTAGCTCTGAGATTTTCCCAGGTAAGTTTACAACTTACAGGGTTGACCAACTAGTCCAGCGCGGAGGTGGAGTTTTAATTGCCGTTGACTCCTCCCTCATCTCAGAACTTGTTGCCCTTGACGATATCACCGATATCGAATTTATTTGTGTTAAACTTTCATTTCCAGGTAGTTATATTTACATAACTTGTTCCTATGTTCCACCATCGGCTGAGGAGCCCATTTATTGGAAACACCTTGCGGCAATTCAGGCCGTTTCCAACAGGCTTTCAGATCGAGACCAACTTGTAGCCCTAGGGGACTTCAATATACCTGGAACTCGTTGGTCAACTGATGGTGTGTCAAATGTCCTTCAGACTATGGCACAGCATGACCTTATTGATGGCCTGCTTGACATATCCTTGTCTCAAGTTAACCATGTCCTGAATTCCTTATACCGCTT
Source organism: Drosophila bocqueti (assembly GCA_018151655.1). Classification (NCBI taxonomy): domain Eukaryota; kingdom Metazoa; phylum Arthropoda; class Insecta; order Diptera; family Drosophilidae; genus Drosophila; species Drosophila bocqueti. The sequence continues at coordinate 947,277 of JAECXF010000040.1, forward strand.
ATTGGATCTTTGTTTTCTTTCGTCTCTGATCCTTTAGGTGTTGACTTAGTTAGAGTTCCTCCATTGACGCTACCTGAAGATCCTTACCATCCAACTTTCGAAGTGACTATCGATACGGGGAGGGTTGTAAAGAACGAATCTGATTGTTTAGCCAATAAGGTTCGCTGTTTTCGTAAAGCTAACTTTCATGCGCTAAATAATCTTATATCTGAATTTGATTGGTCAAATCTGTACATGTGTACTGACATGCCAGTACAGTACAGTACCATGAACTCGTTCCTTTCATCCTGTGTTCCGTTAACCTATCCGTCTGTCTCTAGTAAACCACCTTGGTTTAATAAGGAGCTGACACGTCTAAAAAAAATTAAGTCTAGGCTTTATAATAAATATAAACATACTCGTTCTAAAACTGTTCTTTCTAACTATCTCAATGCTCGGTCGAAATTTACCGTGCTTAACGCTCGGTCTTATAAAAATTATTTGAATCGTTGTAGGGTTCAGTTCACACAGGACCCGAAACAGTTTTAAATTTTGTTAACACCAAGCGTAAACCAAACCTATACCCTTCCTCGCTTTCATTTAAAAATTCTTCAGCAAAATCGGATCAGGCAATCGCCGATCTCTTTGCTGAGTTTTTTAAAACTACTTATTCTTCCTCAAACCAGATAAACCAGACGTATTCTTTCCCTATGCCCAAATCGAACTTAATTTTCAGTCCTATCTTAGACGAAAGATCTCTTCGGCTGGATCTTCAACGTGTAAAGCCAGTTTATGCACCGGGTTCCAATGGAATACCGGGCTGTGTTCTCAGGTACTGCGCCGAGGCTCTGTGTAACCCCCTTCTCAAACTATTTACCATATCTTTGGAAACATCAGAATTTCCCCTTATTTGGAAGGAATCATTTATTATTCCTTTCCATAAAAAAGGTAGCAAGTCGGATGCTGGTAACTACAGAGGAATCTCTAAGTTGTCGGCAATTCCAAAACTCTTTGAAAATATAATTACTCCTCATCTGCAGCACTTGTGCAGATCCGTAATTTCTCCATGTCAGCATGGATTTATGAGACGAAGATCGACCACTACAAATCTTTTGGAACTTACCTCATTTGTGATTAGGGGCTTCCAACGTAAATCTCAGACCGATGTAATTTATACGGACTTTAGTAAAGCCTTTAACTCGGTTAATCATTTTCTTCTTATAAGGAAGCTCGATTTAATAGGGTTTCCTACCGATCTCCTTAATTGGTTTCAGAGTTATTTGAGTCACCGGACTCAAAAGGTTCTATTCAAGAATTCTCTTTCCAACTCCCTCAATGTCACGTCTGGCGTCCCACAAGGCAGCCATCTTGGCCCGCTGCTATTTACCTTATTCATCAACGACCTTCCTCAAGTGCTACCCAACTCTTGGGTACTTATGTACGCAGACGATGTCAAACTGTGCGTGCAGTATAAGGACAAATCATGCCAGTCAGACCTACAATCCGATCTTGACAACTTCCAGGCATGGTGTAGTGTTAACTTATTAAATCTCAACAGCTCAAAATGCAAACCGATGACATTTTCACGTGTCACTCCCCAGTATGCAACATATACGCTTAATAATGTGCATTGGAAAGAATAACTCTTGTTGACGGTCTAGGTGTCCGTCTAGATCTTAAGCTTTCGTTTTCAGAACATATTTCTTGCATGGTTAACAAGGCCAAAGGCATGCTTGGATTTATTAAAAGGTGGTCGAAAGAATTCGATTCTTCTTACGTAACTAAGACTCTTTTCACTTCATTAGTTCTTCCTATTTTGGAATATGGTTCTTGCGTTTGAAGTCCCCAATTTAAAATTCATATTACCTGCATTGAATCTGTTCAACAATTTTTTTCTGCTTTTCGCCCTACGTGGTTTACCCTGGGATGCCGACCTAAGATTACCGTCTTATTCTAGTAGACTTCTATTAATTAACCTACCTTCCCTAGCTAACCGTAGAACTTTGCTTGATGTCGTCTTTCTACACAAGCTAATTCACGGTGACGTAGAGAGCCCCTACCTTCTAGGACAGCTTAACTTTCACGTTCCTCGACTAACATCTAGAACCTTTATCCCCTTAGCAATAAATCACTGTAGGAGGGAGTTTGAGGCACATGAACCTTTTAGGGTATTATGTGCCGATTACAACCGACTTTTTAACTTTATAGAGGAACCTGAGAGGCTCCCTCGCCTTAAAACTGTATTGCTAGTAGAATTAGCTCGTAATGTTGCATGAGCCTAAACCTAACTTTCCTCGTTTTCCTTCTCACGCGTCTATCTAGAACGCGATCGAGCCGTACGTCACACTGCTGCGCCCCTCGGTCGGCTGGGCGGGAGGTGGACGTGGGACTCGAAAAAAAAAAAAATTATCTGTATTAAAATAAAAACCCGTGCGGTCGGAAATAAAATTTAATTTTAAGTTTTTAATTCCGTAGGTTTATAAAAACCTAAAACCTAATAACATCTAAATTCAGTGCAACAAGAATTCGGTGTATTTAAACAAAAACCTAATAACACCAAGAACTCATACAAAATTAAAATGGCAAACCCTCCGCAACTCTCCGAGATTAATTTGAACAAATTCTTGAATTAAATCAAAAAACCGAATTATTTTGATGGTTCAGGTGACAAGCTGTGCAGATTTGTCAACTCAGTCGAGCATCTACTCAGCCTATACCCTACCCAAGATAACCGGCAAGTTCAGGTCATGTACGGAGCAATAAAACGCCTACTAGTGGATGTAGCACAATAAGTCGTCATCCAGGAACGAGCAAACACATGGATGGAGATAAAGACAACTTTGGGAATGGCATTTAAGGACCACAACCCTATATATCACTAATAAGACAGCTGGAAGATATATATATTTTACCCTGGAAGCCTGAGTAAGTTAATCGAGAAACTCGAGTTTCAATATTGGATTATATATGATAAGTTAGAACTAGAAACCGATCCTATAGATAAAATAAACTATATTGAAATGCTAAAAAGAACTGTTAAAGATAGAATTTATATGGAACTGGCACGCGAGGATATTAAGAGTATTCGTAAATTAAAACAAGCTACAATGAATCTTGGTCTCTATGACGAGGGTCCAGAAAATCGACGTTCTAACAGATCAGAAGAAAACAGACGTAGGAACTGGGGAAATCATAGACAAAGTAACAATTAGAGATATTACAATAACAATAGCCAAAGATATCACAATGACAGACATCTCAATTACGGTACATATTATTCTGAAACAAATCAGAACAATACATAACTTACTAATTCAAACCAGGCTAGTACAAATCAAAATCAATACCTCACTCGTCCCATACCAGGTAGTCAAAGGGGAAAATATTATACGTTTAGAAGGGATCTAACACAAGGTCAACAGAATAATCCTCTTAATAATTCCTTAAACTTCCAACCTTCGACATCAAATAATCAGAGACCTACAAAGAGACAACGCGAGAGTCAGAGCGGGCAAACTAGAATGGATGTACATTTTTATCAAATTGCCTCGGACACTCAAATGCCACTGGAGGACGAATAAGTCCCCATGTGCGAATAGGGTACCACAACAAAATTTACAAAGGAATGATCATCATAAGAGAAAATTTTGAAAATGTAGAAGAAGAAGATCTGACAGTATATATAATTAAAGGGGCAATAAAATTAAAGAAAAGTATAATGATTGAGCCTACTTCCGTATGTCCGTCCGTTCAGAAATTCCACATTCATAAATTTTCCGACAATTATGATTTCTTGTTAGGTCGAAATTATCTAGAAGATACTAAACCAAAAATAGATTACGAAGACGAGCCGGTAACCTTAGGTTCAAAAACCTCTAGGTTTTTCTATGAAGAAAAAAAGGGCGAGACCGCACCAAAATGCCTCGACCCAAAACCAAAAATAGATTTTGCTTCAGTGGAGAAAATCAATTTAATATTTAATTTAGACCGCACCTAAGTGCCTTAAACAAAACGTAAACCTAAACAACAAAAGAAGGAGACCACATTTGAAAAATGCCTCACTTCAAAAGTTATTAGTGACACAGTGGATAATGATGCAACACATCTCAATCCCATGTCCGTTAACAACGAAATAGTCAACTTCGCGATTAACAATAAATTACGCGAATTCAGTGATTACAGATTGGAACATCTAAATGTAGAGGAATTTAATGTTTAAAGAAGGTCCTATACGAATATAGAGACATTCAGTAGAAAGAGGGCGAAACTTTGACTTTCACAAGTACTATTAAATATGTCATCCAGACTCAGCATGAAGTTCCGCTATACCTTAAACCCTATAAATACCCCCAAAGCGTTAACCATGAAGTCAACAAATAAATTAAAGAAATTATAGAGCAAGGGATTATACGCAAATTAAAGTCTACCTATTGTTCTCCTATATGGGTGGTCCCCAAATCTCAACGAGATTACTGTTAACGGTAAATTCCCCATTCCTCGAATGGATGAAATTTTTGATAAGTTTGGAAGATGCCAACACTTCACGACCATTGATTTAGCTAAAGGATTCCATTAAATTCAAATGGATGAGAACTCTATTGCGAAACTTGCTTTTTCTACTAAGCATTGACACTATGAATGCACACGTATGCCCTTTGGCTTGAAAAATGCTTCGGCAACTTTTCAAAGATGTATGAATAATCTCTTGGAAGACTTGATCTTCAAGGATTGTTTAGTTTATTTGGATGATATAATTATTTACTCCACTTCATTGGAGGAACACATTTTATCTCTAAAGAAAGTCTTCGAGAAGTTGAGAGACGCCAATTTGAAACTGCAGCTAGACAAATGTGAATTCATGAAAAAGGAAACTGAATTCTATCGTACGTTTATTCCTAACTTTGCCAAGGTAGCTTAACCCATGATACAATTAGAAAGGTAGTCCAGTTAGATTTTGACAGGCACCGAAATTAACTGAACTGACAAATAGAGTGTGCTTATTAACCCTTAACTGGCCCTTGTAGTTCAAACTAGCCTACTAGATATCAAAGAGGTGAATTTGAATTTATTATTGAGCTCGCAGTCAGGGTACAGCCTAGAGACTGCTCCCACAACTTTCTTTTTTTCTTCACATTGCGGTGCTGTCAATAATGTCACACCAAGTACATGCTTGCTGCAATTAAAACAATATGCCATGTTGACACAAGGGTTAAAGATTTCAAATTTAACAAAATCGTCCAAGCACAACCTTCCCTGTCAAAAATCAAACATGTACTGATTTCAGTGCCTGACGAGAGAGCGACGAGAGCTGACTGGACTACCTTTCTAATTGTATCATGGCTTAACCTATGACCCTTAAGTTAAAAATAGGCGTTGTAATTGACACCAAATGCAAAGACTACGTCGAGTCATTTTAAAGATTAAAAGTGTCGTCGGTGCGAACGGAGTTGCCTTTTTAACGGCTACTCCACCTTGGATCCAAAAGAAAGGGCAGACTATCCGTGGTAGTAGGCTCGTTTTATTCTGTAAGAATTAACTGTAACATTTGGCCGTCAGCCAGCGGGCGGACAGGGGGAATAACGGGTGAGAAATCATCTGCCGTAACTGTTCGCACCGTTGGAAGTGCGACTATACTCTCCCCGTGAGGGCGGCTGGAAGCAGGTCCCAGTACGGTCATGTCTCTGCTGTGGATGCTGACGAATGGTAGTCGGGCGGGGAGAAGAAAACTCCTGCCCAAAAAATTACCCCAATCCAAGGTGGAACAGCATATGCCGAGGGATGCGTGTCCGGGGGGTGCTTGGACATTAGTATGCGGACTCTGGTGGACCGGCCGACCCATCAGTTTTAATTAGGCTTACCACGGTATGCGGGCTCTACCGTGACGGACCATCCCCTACCCAGCATACTCGTGGGACCAAAATATGAACTCAAACAAAACAAACAAGCAAAACATAGGTGATCGCCAAACCTCAAGGGCGAAAGGGGGTACCCCCCCCGCTAAAAACACCTCGAAGACGCCTTGCGGTCGAGTGTGTGTCAAAAAGGAGGAGGAGAGCTCTTCAGAGCGCCTTCATCCGGGGGCCGGAGCCAACGGAAAGGGCGAACCGATGGGCCCGCCGAGCGGCGTGATCGTGGGCAAGTCCCTCGACGTCACCGCGGGCGGCTCCGGAGGCAACCCCAATCCGGGAAGCACGGCCCAGCAACAGCAGAGGAAAAGGCCGCTCTATCACGAGCGCAGAAGGGCGGCCTTTATCCTCGCGAGAGCCAATCCAGCCATGGAGGCGGACCCAGAACAGGCGGGTCTCATAAAGTGGGCGAGAGGTGTCCTGCCAGACTTCAAGCCTGAGAAGGCGGGAAGGGCAGTAGCTCCCAGCTCCCACCCAACTAGCGCGATCGCGGGCAAAAGCTCTGCCAAACGCCAGCGCTCATCGGAGGTGCAACCACCGCAGCCGAAGCGGACCAAGGTGCAGCCCCAGCGGTCCTTCGCCGAGGTGACCAAGGGCAAGATCCTGATTGGAGTGGTGGATGAGGGCTCCAGTGACGGACAGATCCCGAGGGACCAATGGCGCTGGATCGTTGGCGAGCTGCACAACAGGTTCGTGGAGGAGCTGTTGGAGTCGGGTGGTGCACTGCCTCGGTGCGAAGATGCCGGATGGCACCAGGGTGGCGTGAAGGTGATCGCGTGCGAGGACACGGCCTCCGTCACCTTCTACAAGCGGGCGATCGCAGGACTGGGTGAGGTATACCCCGGTGCGAAGCTCGTCGTCGTAGACTGGGACAAGATCCCCAGCAAACCGAGAGCCAGGGCGTGGCTGTCCCACAAGCCGGCGGAGCCGGAGAAAATACTCAAGCTCTTGCAGCTGAGTAACCCCGACATCCCCTCCTCTGATTGGCGAGTCGCCAAGGTCGAGGAGGCCGTTGGTCCGAGGCGCCAGGTTGTCCTGACTCTAAATGAGGGGACAGTCGAGGTGCTGAGGAATAACGGGGGCTTCTCCGGTACGGCTTCGACAGCGTGGCCGTCCGCGTATACAAGGCCGACGCCAAGGCGGGCCAGAAGGAGGAGGACCTCGATATAGAGGAGCCTCATATCGAGGAGGCGCCAGGATTGTCCGATGAAGAGGACATTCTGGAGGGCTACGTCTCCGATGGAAGCGAACTGGCGAGGGGCCTTCGCGAAGTTGGGATGTCCGAGGAGGGAGGACGGGCTGGACGAGCCGACCTCGGACGCCGACATTACTGTGGTGGAGGTCAAGAAGCAGAATGTCTCTGACATTCCTGCAGATAAACCTCCACCACAGTAAGGCAGCTTCCGCTGCTCTACTCGACCACCTGGCAGAAGGTGGCACCGATGCTGTCCTCATACAGGAGCCCTGGATCTGTGGCGACAGAATCCTGGGGCTGAGGGCAGCTGGCTATAGGCTGTACGCGGCCACTACTACAGGTAAAACGCGAGCCTGCATACTCGCTAAGAAGGACTTAACCCTTTTTATGCTTCCTATTTTCAGCAATGAAGACTTCCAAACAGCATGTCTAGAGGGACCAAATGGATCCCTCCGGATATGCTCCGCATACCTGGGGCACGATCAGGACCCCATCCCCCCAACCCTGAGGCAAGTCACCGAGGACAGCAAAAAGCTGGGCGTGGACTTGATCATCGGGTGCGACGCCAATGCCCATCACCACCAGTGGGGCAGCACTGACACCAACGACAGGGGTGAGTCTCTTTTTGATTTTATCCTTGCATCCAATTTACTGGTGGGAAACTCGGGGAACGAGCCCACCTTCATCATCAAAAACCGCAGGGAGGTACTAGATATCACCCTTCTCTCTGAATCTCTAAATGATACTCTAAGGTCGTGGAGGGTGCTGGAGAAACACTCCTTCTCCGACCACAGGTACATCCAATTCACGCTGGGCTTCGATAGATTCAAACCGGGCACTTTTCGGAACCCCCGAAGGACTGACTGGGTGAAATATAGATCCCAGTTGAATAAGATCCTAAAACCCCCTCCAACCCCAACCAACCTGGACTACAGTCCAGAGGGGTTGGAGTGCCTCGTTAAAACCTTTACCGATGCTTGTAGCACGGCTCTGGATAGGTCCTGTCCCCGTAGTAGGAACGGGGGGAAGACTGGGAAGAAGCCACCGTGGTGGTGCAAAGAATTAGGTAGCCTCAAGAAGACCACGAGGCAGTCCTTCAACCAAGCCAAGAGCGACAATACGGACGCATCGTGGCGCTCATACAAAACTAATTTAGCCCTATATAACAGGGAACTAAGAAAGGCCAAAAGAAGGGCCTGGTCCGACTTTTGCTCAGGAATCCAGGACTACTCAGAGGCGTCTAGGCTGCGGAAGGTCCTATCGACGACGCCCACCAACCCGGGCTTTGTCAAGCGTCCTGATGACAGCTGGACGACCTCTAGTGAGGAAACTCTCGGAGTTCTCCTGGATACTCACTTTCCTGCTAGCTCGTCTCAGAGCAGTCCGCCTAACCCCCCGACACGGCGGGGTCCGTCCGAAATGGACTACCTTCTTAATGATAGGAACATCAAATGGGCAATAAACAGTTTTAGCCCATTTAAATCCCCTGGGGTGGACGGCATCATACCTGCACAGCTCAGCTATGCAGCCGAGCTATCCACTCCCTGGCTTCGTCTGATCTTCTCGATCATCCTCGATACAGGGGTCATCCCGAGCGGTTGGCTCCGCTCAAAAGTTGTTTTCATCCCCAAGGCAGGCAAGCCATCGCATTGCACGCCTAAGGATTATAGGCCGATAAGCCTCTCCTCGTTTCTACTCAAGACGCTGGAGAGACTCATCAGCCTGCATCTTAGAACTAATATTCCCCAATCATCCGTATCAGGATCTCAACACGCATACAGGAGGGGCAGGTCGACAGAGACAGCACTCCATTCGCTTACCACTATCATAGAAAAATCGCTCCACGAAAAGGAGTTCACACTCGTCGCCTTCTTGGATATAGAGGGCGCTTTCAACAACATCCTTCCAGGCTCAATCACATCAGCACTGACTAGGCTGGGGATTGATCAACACTCGGTGGGTCTCATTGACCGGATCTTGCGCAGCAGAACGGTGGAGGCAACACTGGGGGGGTCAACCATCTCCAGACAAGTCAACAGAGGCACACCTCAGGGCGGAGTCCTCTCCCCTCTCCTATGGAATGTGGCGGTCAATGAACTGCTTCAGGGCATAGAAGAGGGCGGCTGTCGTGTCGTGGCCTACGCGGATGATGTCGCCTTGGCGTTTACGGGAAAATTCCCGCAGACACTCTGTGACAGGATGAGCGAAAGTCTTCGGTTTCTGACGGACTGGACCGCAAGGTCTGGTCTGGGGGTAAACCCAGCGAAGACTGAACTAGTCCTTTTTACCAGGAAATACAAAATCCCCAAAATGATACCCCCTAAACTCTGCGGGGTACCTCTCACCCTTAAAAATCAGGCCAAGTATCTAGGTCTTATCCTGGACAGGAAGCTCGACTGGTCCCTTAACACGGACGAGAGGGCCAAAAAGGCCACAATCGCGCTCTACACCTGCCGCATGGCTATCGGGCTAAAATGGGGAATGACCCCAAAAATAGTCCGTTGGCTGTACACGGCTATCATTCGCCCGATACTCCTCTACGGAGTGGCAATCTGGTGGCCAGCTATAAAGCGGTCTACCTGCCTGGGCAAGTTGAGAAAAGTTCAGCGCATGGCTGAGATCTGTATGACAGGCAGCCTGCGCACAACTCCGGGAGACGCCTTGGACGTTCTCCTGGACATTCTCCCAATCGAACTAATGGGAGAGATGACCGCGTCACTCTCGGCATTAAGGCTGAAGGGCGCGGGTCTGTGGAGAAGACTGAGTTTCGGACACACGAACCTCGGCTCTGCCCCACACCTTACTGAGGGAAACACTGATTACTGTGTCCCCACTGAACACCCCATCACACCCTTCCAGGTTCACATCCCCGATAGAACGGAATGGAACCTAGGACCCCCTGGACCCCTAGGGTCCCTTCACATCTACACGGATGGCTCAAAACTGGACGGCCGGGTGGGAGGAGGTATATACTCTGAACACCTGGGATTAAACGTCTCGTTTAGGCTACCCGACCACTGCAGCGTCTTTCAGGCGGAAGTTTACGCCATCAAAGAAGCCCTTGATCAGATCCCCCAACTAGGGGCAGAGCTCCCTTATGCATTTTCTCTGACAGTCAGGCCGCCCTGAAGTCACTCGAATCTATTTCTTCCAACTCGAAGACCATTAACGACTGCCGCAGATCTCTTCACGAGATGGCGGAGCAGTACGACCTCCACCTCATCTGGGTCCCAGGACATAGGGACATCGAGGGCAACTGCGCTGCCGATGAGCTGGCCCGGCAGGGTACAACCTCCCCTCTTCAGCCGGAGAGGGAGTCAGTTGACATGCCCTTGGCCACTCGCAGACTACTCTGTAGGGAGTACTTCCACCTCCTCGCGGACAGGAAATGGGAAAACCTCATCACCTGCCGCCACTCTAGAATGATCTGGCCACGCCGTTCAGCGAAGCGCTCAAAGGAGCTATTATCACTAAGCAGGGAAAGCTGCGCCCTGGCCGTCAGGGCTCTTACTGGTCACTGGCTGCTTGGAACGCATGCGTCCAGGCTGTCGGTGCACCATAATGACTTCTGTAGAAGCTGTAGGGATGAGGAGGAAGAGGAGACCGTCCTCCACCTTCTCTGCCACTGTCCGGCCCTAAGCAGACGAAGACTGCAGCACCTGGGCTTCCCCACCCTTGTGGATCTCGCAGAGCTATGCGAGACATCACCGAGGCAGATAATCCGATTCATCCAAGGATCGGGTTGGTCCTCTCTTACGTAGTACTGGTCATCGGCCCATGAGTACCTGCATAGGACGGGGACCTAAGCCTTTGCGGCATCACAAGGAGCCTCCTCAGGCTCAAGTGGATGGTCCGGCTCTCTGAGCCGGCCATCACCGCCCTAACCTAACCTAACCTAACTGTAACATTTGCATTTATCTTAAAACTAGCTCACCGCAGTGTGTCCTCCAAATTCTCGCACGACAATGAAAAATGCTAACTTCGCGCCTAAATCTTAGCTTTGCGGTGGCGAAAAAACAGTGTGCCCGCATACATTTGACCTTAAAATCCTAACACTTATGGATAGCTATCGATAACAATGATCGATCCGCGACATCCCCGACCCCGTGAAGAACCGCTTCACTCAAAATCCAGAACTGCAAGTTTCGAGACGGGTCGCATCATTGTCCTGGATAGGCCGTTGTCGTTCACGCGCACCTTAGCGCGTCTGACGACTCCATCAGCTCCGCTGTATATCTCCTCCACTATGCCCTTGCACCACTCTCGTCGGGGCAAGGCAGGATCGCAGACGAAGACCATATCACCCTGGTGGATGGGCTCCGTTCTCCGGCACCACTTCTCGCGGCGCACAAGCGTAGGTAGATACTCCAGGACCCACCTCCTCCAGAAACGGTCTCGTAGCAGGCGAGCAATCCTCCACTGCTTCTTCGTAGAACATTCCTTGGGCAGCTCCGCATCCAATCCAGGCGTGTCCGGTAAGTTGGCCACTCCCTTGAGCAGGTCATTTGGCGTCAACAGCGCCTCCTGGTCGGCGTCCACAGGCAAGTGGGTAAGCGGACGGGAATTGACGATATTCTTTGCCTCAATCAGGAAGCTCTCTAGTACGTGGTCCTTCGGCGCAACTTCCTTCAGAGTATGACGCAGTACTCGTTTGACGCACTGAACCATCCGCTCCCATACTCCGCCCTCAGACGGATTTGCTGGACAATTGAAGATCCATTGTATGCTTCTGCTTGACAACTCACTCTGAATCTTCGCCATCTCGAACACGTCACCAAAGCGTCTGGCTTCTGTGTCAGCTCCCACGAAATTCTTGCCGTTATCGCTGCGCAGTCTATGTACTGGCCCTCTACGGCAGACGAAGTTCCTGATCGCAATTATGCAGGAATCCGTCGACAGGTCATGCGCCAGCTCCAGATGGATCGCCCTTGTCGTCAAGCATGTGAACAAGGCGACCCAACGCTTCTCCTTGTGACGGGATACAGTCACCAACAGTGGCCCAAAATAGTCCAGTCCGGTTTTTTTGAATGGCCATCCATCCGCATCCAGTCTGTCATCCGGATGGGGTCCCATTATTGGCGGCATCGGCCGCGCTCGCTGCCACTTGCATTCGTTGCACGACGAGATGACTCTCTGCATCACACGCCTCATCTTCGTGACCCAGAATCTCGTACGGATCTCCGCAATAGTGGCATCGATGTTCTGATGCTTCATCCTGGCGTGGAAGTGTCGCACAATCAGATCTGTCAGACTGTGCCTGTGTGACAGTATGATGGGCCTCCTCGCACTGTACGGCATGCACAGTGCGGCATCAATTCTGCCGTAAGCTCGCAGAATCCCGTCCTCATCCACGTAGGGCACCAGACCTCGAATATCGCTCGAGCTAGCGACATCCTGACCAGTTTCCGTCTGACCAACAGGTTCTCCGCGGCCTTACACTCTGCTGCAGTAAGGCCGTATTCCTCGAGCTCGTTTCTCTGTTTGCGGCACCCGCGCGCAAACCGTAGGACCCAGGCTGTGGTCCTCACCAGGCGACTGAAGCTCGAGAATCTCTGAAACGGAATAACAAAATCGTTTGCCGCAACTAATGCAAACTCACTGGGCATCTCTTCTTCATCAGGGGCATCTGGAACACGCTCAGTTCCTTCTGCAGGCCCCGGCCAGCTGGCTGCCGGCTGCCTCAGAAATGCAGGTCCTCTTAGCCACCTTGAATCTGGGCTAAGGTCGACTTCTCTCTGCGACCGAGGCGCATCATCCGCCGCATTGTCGGCTGTAGGCACCCATCTCCACTGAGAAATCGTAGTCGAGTCCAGAATCTCCGCTACTCGATTGCCGACAAACTGCTTGTACCGGCGGTGAGTGCTGCCGATCCATCTCAGCACCGTCTTTGAGTCTGTCCATAGCACCAGGTCCGTGATGACCACACTGTGCTCCTCCTTGATTGTGTTCATCAAGCGAGTTCCAAGGACTGCTGCCTGCAACTCCAGCCGAGGGATCGTCATGGTTCGCATTGGGGCACACTTCGTCTTTGCGCAGACGAAGCTCACCAGCACGCCGTCATCCTCATACGTGACCCTCCAGTAGGCCACCGCCGCGAATGCTGCCTGACTTGCATCCACGAAGACGTGCAGCTCTATTGCCCGAACTGCTCCAGGTCCAAAGTAGTGCCGAGGACATCGGAACCGTCCCACGGCGTCCATCTCTTTGCGCCAAGTCGCAAAGGCTTTGGCTAGCTCCTCCGGTAGTGGTTCGTCCCACTGGATCTTCTGGCTCCAGATCTCTCGCAGCAGCAGCTTCGCTGTAACCATGCGGCAGCACAGGAATCCCAGGGGATCAAAAGTCGACATCACCAAGCTCAAATACTCCCTCTTTGTAGGGACTCGATCTCCACTCAGGACGCTGCTTGGCACTCGATGGTACACCACGTTGAACCTGAAGTCATCAGTTGCTACTTGCCAACGCATTCCGAGGATCTTCTGCTCAACCTCACCCCATCCGACGCTCTTGACTCGTCCAGGTCCTAATGCCGTCTCCACGGTGGGCGAGCTTGATGAGAACTTGCCCAGCTCGAATCCAGCATCCTCGTGTATCTCCTTCACTCGGGTAGATACGCTGAGTCGCGTAGTCATCGACATAATGGTAGTCGGTGATGGCCTTGACTGCTCTCGGATCCGAATCCCGAAACCTCAGTGCATTCAGAGTCTTGACGTAATGTGCAGCACTCGGCGAGCATGCTGCTCCAAACGTCATTACGTTCATCTCATAGACATCCGGATCTCTCTCGTCGTCGCCATCTCTCCAGAGGAATCGTTGGGAACATCTATCCTCGGGTCGGATCAGCACTTGGTGGAACATCTCCTTGATGTCTCTGAAGTGGGAGAGCACAGCTGGCAAAGGCTTATAGTGCTGAGGCCCTTTGTCCAGCGCCGAATTAAGGGATGTTCCTCCGACTTTGGCTGCAGCATCGAACACAAGCCGTACTTTGCCGGGCTTGTTGGGGTTCTCGACACCAAAATGTGCCAAGTACCATAGTCGGTCGCTCCTGACCGCGACCTCATCCGGCTGTAGCGTCCTCGCATATCCTTTTGACACGCAATCCTTGATGATACGGTTGTATTCCTGCGCCAACGGCTTGTTGCGCATCAATTTCTTCTCTACGTTGACCAGCCTCTTGTACGCCATCTCATAACTCTGTGGCAGCACAACGTGGTCGTCCTTCCAGAGTAATTCCGTCTGGTAGCGACGCCCCACTCTCACCGTGGTGTCTTCGATTATCCTTTGGGCCCGAACATCGTCGCTGGCTGCGACCGGTGGCGCGGGCTTCACTCCAAAGTTCTCCATGTCGAAGTAGTCCTCCACCATCTGCTCCATCGTATCGTCCACTGACACGGCAAATAGGCAGGACCTCGGTGATGGCGTAGACGATTGCCCACTTACAGGCCCGAACACAACCCAGCCCAGCTCGGTTGCGGCCGCGTAGAGTAGGCGGCCTCCTTCAGTGTCAACGCAGTTTAGATTCCGTTGAGTGGGCGCTCCCGCTTCACGCGGAGTTTCTCCCTCCAGGCGGTTTCTGGGAACGGCTGTCTGCTGGTTCCACTCTTGGTCCCTGTGACCATCTCGTTGCGAAGGCATCCTGACCGGGCTGCGTCTGGAACCTGCTGGCTGCTGGTTCCCTCCGTGGCGTCTGAAACCACCTCGCTCCTCGTCCGCACCGTGTAGCAGACGATGATGCATCCTCCTGCATCCATTAATTTGGCACTCGGCTTGCATGTGCAGGATCTGGTGGCGTGCCCGCTTCGTAAGCATGTAAAGCAGAGTCGATGCCTCTTTACAATGCTCCACCTTCCAGGCGGCGAAGCTCCAATAAATTCTCTGCAGTTCAATATTCCATGTTGTCCTCCACAGATGGGACAACCTCCATGCCGATCATCCTGTTGATCGCATTCATTATGGTCAACTCTCGCAGGCAGAACTCGACGCCTCGGCTCCTTTCCCTCGACGTCCAAAACCGTGCACACCACGTTTGCGTACTCCTGTAGCCACGCGCTGAAGTGGACTACAGTGGGAAAGGGCGCAATCGTTGCAGCATGCCTGGCCCAGTCCACTCGCTTGCTCGTCGGAAGCTTGGCCACAAGCTCCTCCATGAGGGTTGGGTTCCCCAGGTGCTGCTCCGCCCTCGCTGACTGCAAGAAGGCCGCGAGGTTACTCACTCGGGTCGCGAAGGGAATGATCTTCGCCAAATTGTGCTCCGAAATTGGCTGCACCTCTCGCACGTTGTTGAGCTGGCTGCGTATAAGCTGCTCCGGTCGGCCGAACCTAAAACGCAGCTGTTCCATCACGGCGCTGACATTCCCCGGATGAATCAATAGCGCCTTCACTGCCTCGCGCGCTTCATCCTTCAGCGCCTTCAAAAATCTCTGGTTGTTCTCCAGATCCGAGCAGTTGTACGCTCGGGTCGTCTCCACGAACGCACAGCTGAAGATCGGCCACTCCTCGGGCTGCCCTCCAAATACGGGCAAGTCCGGAAGCTTCCGTGGCCCGTATGCTCCCTGGGTTCCATTCGGCGTCGTCGCGGCGTGGGATCCGGCGAATGGCGATGCTGTGGCCACGTTGTGGATGCCCGTTGGCAGGAGCCCATACGCTGACTGCGCAGTGCTAGTTGCACACAGTGGCGCCACAAAATGGTTGCTCGTCGTCAGCAGGGGCGGTCCGCTCCAAGGTGGCATGCATGCCGCACTGCTCACACCGGCACCGTTGTAGGGGACAGACCCGACCCCGTTATGTGAGGCCTCTCCATTTGTGGGTAATGGCGGGTCGCTTGAAGATGGCGCCACGCCGTGTTGCGCCAACGCGCTGCCGACAGTGGCGGGCCGCTTCAAGATAGCGGCTGCCCCGACGCCCCAGTATTGGCGCCAACTGCGCTTTGGCCAACTTCGATTGGCGCGCAATTGGCGGTGCTCGTATTTTCCCGGGATCTATGCCGCTCCAGCTTCCTCTCCAACGCTGCGATCTTCGCCATAAGATCCAATACTAGGGCCTGGTCCATCTCCGGCGCGGCAGTACTTCTAACCTGTGAAGTTGCTCTTGTCACGGTAATGCCAGCGGCTGCTGCCGTGTTGATCGCCCGCTGTCGCGTTGATGTTCCACTATCCGTTGGCTGCTGATCCGCTGTTGTTATAGGGGTGGCTTCCCCTCCGTTCAGCCGGGCACTCTTCCTGGGGGAGTGCTGCATTTTCCCCGAATTGGCGGCGTCTGTGCGCGCTCAAAAGTGGCGTCTCCGACGCGTCTGTGCGCGGTCAAAAGTGGCGTCTCCGACGCGTTGTGGCCGTCGATATTTGGCGCTCCTTGCGCCTTGTGACCGCTGGCTGCGGTCTCCGCAAATGACGCTCCTGCGTCTCCTAGTCGCTGGCTGCGACGCCTCTGTCGCTGGCTGCGACTTCTCTGCCGGTACGTAGCGCTGGCTGCGCTCACTCCATCTCCTGGCAACTCTCTAGCTGGCCGTCTAAGCCGTTCTCCAGCGCAAGTTGCCCTTGCAGTCACCCTCGGACTGCGAATAAAAGCTGTCGTCGGTGCGAACGGAGTTGCCTTTTTAACGGCTACTCCACCTTGGATCCAAAAGAAAGGACAGACTATCCGTGGTAGTAGGCTCGTTTTATTCTGTAAGAATTAACTGTAACATTTGCATTTATCTTAAAACTAGCTCACCGCAGTGTGTCCTCCAAATTCTCGCACGACAATGAAAAATGCTAACTTCGCGCCTAAATCTTAGCTTTGCGGTGGCGAAAAAACAGTGTGCCCGCATACATTTGACCTTAAAATCCTAACACTTATGGATAGCTATCGATAACAATGATCGATCCGCGACAAAAAGTTTTGATAACTTCGTACCCGATTTTAATCAATCCGGATTTCTCAAAGCCTTTTTCCCTGACAACTGATGTGAGTAATATTGCTATCGGTGCTGTGTTATCTCAGAACCTAAGCCCGTTTGTTAAGCCAGCAGAACGCTGAATGAACACGAAATAAACTATGCTACTATTGAGAAAGAATTGTTAGCTATAGTTTGGGTTACAAAATATTTCAGGACATACCTATTTGGCAGGCCATTTGAAATAATGAGTGAACACAAACCATTGGTATGGTTAAACAATATCAAAAAACCAAACATGAAATTACAACGAAGGAAACTTAAGCTGAATGAATTTGATTACAGAATAAAATATCATCCAGGCAAAGAAAACTATATCGCGGATGCTCTTTCCCGCACGAATATAGGAGAAGTTATGGTTGGTGAAGTCGCAAACAGCGCAGACACAACCATACACAGTGCCGATGAAGATAATTTAAACTATATATCCATAACAGAAAGACCAATTAATTTCTTCTCTAGACAAATATAGATAGAAAAAGAAAATAAAATAAAGATTAAAATAACTCACAAAGAAATTACACTTGAACTCGCCAAAACTCTCGTTAAGGAATATGTACGCACCAAGAAAAGTGCAATTTACTTCCCTAATGTTGATGACTTTCTGATTTTCCAGAGGGCATTTACTGAAATCATAAGACCTAACCATTTCACAAAACTATTGAGATTCACTAAAAAGTAAAGTTATATTAAAATATGCCGAATTTAAGGATTTAATCCTAAAGAAGCATAAGGTAGTGTTACATCCAGGAATAGAAAAACCATTAACTGGTTTAAAGAAGAATACTATTACCCGGATAGTCAGAAGCTGATGCAAAATATTATCAATGAATGTGAAGTATGTAATTTGGCGGAAACAGAACATAGAAACACAAAACTGATATATGAAACAACACCGGAAATATTAAACGCTATGGAAAAATACGTGATCGATTTTTATCTCACATGGAATCAAATCCCTGCATTGATATCTATTCCAAATTTGCATCACTAGTTGAAGTAAAAAGTAAAGATTGGCTACAAGCCAAAAAAACCATAATGAAGATATTTAATGACATGGCAAAGCCCCAAGAAATAAAAGCAGATAAAGATTCAGCTTTTATGTGGATAGCTTTGCACAACATACGATACTTAGCTGAAAAGTTAAGACGAGAAATCGACGGGTTGAGAATTATTAAATGGAAGAAAAGAGGTCTTGTAAATGTAGTAGGAACTGTATACAAATATCAGTTTGGCACCCTAGATCAAGAAGACAAAGACGAGTTAGTGGGAAAGATTAACAACTTGTCAGACAACTCAGTACAACAACTTGATTTAGACATGATTATGGACGTAATCAACAGCGCAATCAGCGTCATCAATAAGCTCGGGGCAAATAAGGGGAGAGACCAACAGATTTCTATATTTATTTTGAACTTTTTTTTTTTTTTTGTGCTTCTGGACGTTGATGCACTAAGATCACTGTTTCAAGTGGCCCATCTGATACCAAGCACGTGCCTGTTCGAGTTAGGTGTCAGTAGGCGCGACAAATGAAAGTATATGTTCACGCCAAAAGGGCGCTTTTCCGGAGGCAGTGTGATCCCGTACACTTGCTCTCTCTCTCCCTCTTCCACTGCACTTTCGTGCAGAGAGCTTCTAATCCGCTCTCCCAAGCTAGTTTTAAGCCTTCTTCTTTGTTAGTACTAATTTCCGATTCTACCAATAAAGACATACGCACGTCGCGCAAAACCCCGAAGTTGTTCTTCCGTGTTTTTCTTATCGAGTGTTCCAGGTTAAAGCCATCCCCCTCCGAACATTTGGTCCATCAGAGCCGGATAATCCATAATTCCATCCCAGCAGCTCCGGTGGCTTTAACACCGCACAAGATAAGTGAACATTCCATGATTTTGTCTAATTCCGATTCCGATTGATCTGACACTACGACAGCTTCCGATTCCAAGTCCGATGTACAAAGTGGGGGGGTCTTTTGCGTATGGCTAGAAAATGGAGACGAAGCCCTCGCGGTACGGCCGCAAAGCATTGCTTCGCGAAAGCATAGCCCCCATTAGCCCGGTACGCCTCTCCTGCGCCGTTCCTCCTCCCGGAGTCTGGTCAAAACCGTCGCAGCATAATTGCTCACCGCCTGCCAATTGGCATTGCTGACGAGCATCATTTCGACCAGGTTGTCCACGCTGATCTGGTCGCCTAGGAACTCCTCCAGTCGCCTCCTCTCGCTTTCGAATTGCCCGCAGATGAACACTACGTGCTCCGCGGTCTGCTCTGAGCCGTCTGCACACCACACGCAGGCAGCGCTGTCCTCATGCCCGCGCGTGCGAAGGTACCCTCTGAAGCACCCATGGCCGCTCAGGACTTGGGTCAGGAAGAAGTTTACCTGGCCGTGCTTTCTGCCGGTCCACGGCTCGAGCCTGGGAATAAGGCGGTGGGTCCACCGTCCCTTTGTAGAGGACTCCCATCGGGTTTGCCAGGATTGGAGGGTGTCAGCCTTCAATATAGAGCGTGCCAGCTTCTTCTCCGCCGGTGGGAGTGCTCTACCGTGCAGCCGCCCGAAAAGGGTGGCCTGTTCCTTGGCCAGGAGATCCAGGGGGGGGGTCCCGGCTAGGACCAGTGCCGCCTGGTCAGATGCGCTGCATATACGGAGAGCGGAGAGTCGGTGCATCGGATTCATTCCGCGGCTGTACGAGGGCGTCGCCATGACGTGCGCCCAGACCGGGGCAGCGTACAGCAGGGTTGCTCTCGTCACGCTCGTTAGGAGTAGTCTACTTCCTTGTTTAGGGCCTCTGCGGTTCAGCATTATCCGAGACAGCGCCCGGAAGGATGTAGCCGCCTTAGTGCTGGCATAAGCGAGGTGCTCGCGGAACAAGAGCCTCGTATCCAGCATGACTCCCAGGTATTTAATCGCTCTGGACGATCTGATCGATGCGCCGCCCACCTCGATGGTTGCGGTTTCGACCTTCTTTCTGCTGCTTATCAGCACGGCTTCCGTCTTTTGCGGCGCTAGCTGCAGGTCTACGCTCGACAGCCATGAACTGATGGCCACGATGCACGAGTTGCAGGTCTCTTCGGCACGAGATAGCACCTTATCCACGACGACCACCGCAATGTCGTCGGCGAAGCCCACGAGCTCAGACCGACCGGGCAGTGAGAGGCGCAGTGCTCCGTCGTACATCGCGTTCCATAGTAGCGGTGCTAATACGGAACCTTGAGGTACGCCGCAGGAAAGCTCAACCGACTAAGCGCCGTCGGAGGTGGAAATCTCCAACGTTCGGTCCTTCAAGTAGCTGCTTATCGTCTTCAAGAGGTATGGGGGGACTCCGAAGCTGGATAGTGCCTCCATGATGCAGCTCCATCTCGCCGTGTTGAAGGCGTTGCGTACATCCAGCGTTTCCACAAGGCAGTACTCTTACGAGCCGCCTTTCCACCTCTTTCCGGATATTGCCGACCTGGCGATGTCTACCACCTTGGAGATGGCATCGACGGCTGTGGGCACTCCTGTCTTGCATGCAGTCATTGCAGACCGCCTGGAGCTGCCGCATGACATCTTCAGCCATCTGCTCAGCGGAGCCAGAGACATTCAGTCTCTCCATGCCCTCCGAGAACAGCCGTACATCCAGTGTGTCGGCCCTGTAACTCCTCGCCGGTCTCGAGTGGGACCGTGGAGCAGGCGTCATGTGGGAGGCCAGGTTGGTGAATATGGCGGCATGGTCGCTTTTTGTGTATATACCGCTGAGCTCCCATACGCACTGGGTGGCTCTGGAGCCGCTCACAAATGTGAGGTCGACCACTGCGCCAGCAGCGACCCAGGAGAACGTGTGTTGCCCACCCGAATTAAGGAGCGCAACATCGAGCATGGCAAAGGCCTCCAACAGCGACCTGCCTCTGGCGTTGGTGTAGGTGCTGCCCCAGTCCACGGCCCAGGTATTGAAGTCGCCCGCGATCAAAACTGGGTGACGGCCCCTGGCATCGGTGGCCAGTCGGTCCACCCTGACGCAGAACTCTGACAGCGATAGGCTCGCAGCGAGGTAGACGCTGTAGACCCACCAGTGGCCTACTTTCGCTCTGACGAACCCGCTCGAAGCGAGTATATGGGAGAGGCGGGTAGCTCCTGGCCGCACGTCCAGAGGGCGGCTTTGCCCGAGTTGTCGGCCGCCCAGTTAGGGCTCGTCCCGACCTTGTAAGGCTCGCTGAGCACAGCGAGATCAGCGCCGCACTCCCTCGAGGACTGCGACAGCAGGTCTTGTGCTGCCGCACAGTGGTTCAGGTTTAACTGGACCACCTTCATGCCCTTGGTACGAAAGCCGCTCCGGCGGACGCCATCAGTGGGCAGCTGCGGCTGCTAGCCTGGTGGTTGACGTCCTTCAACTTCTTGTTGACGCACCTGAAGCAACGCACTGGGTTAGTGCACGTTGCAATTTTGTGCCCTTCTTGGCCGCACTTAAAGCAGGACTTGCTTCTGTCCACCGGACTCTTGCACCTGCTGGCGATGTGGCCCACCTCGAAGCATTTAAAACACTTCGGGCGGGAATCCACTTCCTTGATCGGGCACTTGCACCACCCGATCTTCACCTTGCCCAGCGCCGTAAGCAGGTTCGCCAAGTTGGTCGGCACTGAGACCGTCGCGGTCTGAGTCTTGAAGCGACCGGCTCTGAAGCTCCTGACTGCCACCGAATTGATCGGGAGTCCTGCCTGCTCGGAGAGCGCTTCAGCGAGTTCCTCGCCGGAGGCTAGCTCTTCCAGGTCTCGCACGACGAATAGAGACTGGGGCGTGGCTGCTCGGATGGAGATCCTGTCCCCCAGCACACTGCCAATGTCCTCCATGAGCTTCTTGGCGTCATGTTCTACGCCAGTTAGCTCCAGCAGGAGATCCCCTTTGGCCGTCCTGCTGGTCGTGGAGACCAATTCGGCTATTGCCTTCATCCTGGCGTCCTGGGAGCGAGTCACCAGGCACAGAATCTCGCCGTAAGAAGACTCCGGAGAAGGGCTGAGGATCAGTGCGTCTCGTCTCGTTCGCTGACGTCGTATTGGGCGCTTGCTCCGTTCGGGGCCCGTCTGGTTGACCCCTCTTGGGATACTCCCTGGCACGGCGCGCTGAGTCGCGGCTACCAGACGTTCATTGCGGCTGGCAGCACTCGTCACCGTAGAGTAGCTCGGCTTCTTGGGGTTGGCTCGGAGCGTGGGGGACGTTTGGCAGCCCATCTCCGATGAGGTGCTCTTCGTTGGACTCCTCGGGGTTGCCTGGCAAGCCCTGTCCGCGGTCTCCTTGGTGCAGGTGTCTACGTACCTGCTTGTCTGCTGCAGGACTGCCAGCTGGAGCTCCTTCAGTCTGGCGAGTGCGTTCCGCATTGACTGGTTTACACCACGTGCCTTCTGGTCCTTAACCTTAATGAGAAGGTCGTCCAGGATAACCCCCATCTCCTCCAGTTGGGGCGCAAGAGCTTTGGCCCTTTTGGTCGGGTGCGCAACGCCGGTTGGGCTAGGGGAGTCCCTGCCCCTTTTCGGGGTAGCGGAATCTGCCTCAGTTTTGGTACCTGAGGGATTACGGGCTGGCTTCGGTGCTTTCGCGGGCGTTGGCGGGGCGCCTCCAGGAGGCGTTCGTTGAAGCTTAGAGCCTTTTTGAAAGGGTTTCAGCTCAGTGTCGCTTGTAGTCGCACTTGTCGCTTTTAATGGGGCGTCGGCCAAGTGGGCCGCCGGCGCTGCCATGACAGGTGGAATGCAGGTTAGGGCCTCCAGAATCTGTGCCCTAGCTGCGGAGTTAGCCGCGGGTGGATTTCCACACTTAATGTGGCTGCCACCTGGAGTACTTATGCTATTCTCCGGTATTTCTTTTTTATTAGCATGTGACCCCTGCTAACGGGTTGAGCGTTTTATACCTGCCGCCAGGTTATGAAAACTGCCGACCGATACGGTGCAGACGCAGAACAAACCGCCGGCCAGTGTGGCGCAGACGCAGTGTGGGAGTCATCGCTAGATGAATCTGCCGGCCAGTGTGGCTCAGACGCAGACTGCTCGGCCGCCCAATGTGGGACAGACGCTGAGCTTAGCGAACGTGGCTAGTGTTGCACATTGCGGGGCTTCCAACTGAGGCCGAGGGTTTCTCCACAACGTAACCGATGGGGGTTATACCGCCCCGTCTCGGTCGCCAGAGTCGCACAATTAAAGAATATTCAAATTCGAACGAGGTGCACGCGCCCGCCCAAACAAACGAGGGCACTGGCCACACTAAATCGGGCAAATCCCGAAAATCTGCCACACTAATTCGGGCAAATCCACGGCCCGTGCAGGCACACTAAAGCCAGCCAAGCGCTATATAAAGCGGGCCACTGGCCTCAGAGCCATCATTCGGTGGTCGGAGTCGACCAAGGTGGAAGTCACCAGCGAGCAGCAAGCAAGCAGCAACTCAGAAGTATCGGTTGACGGCTTCGTCCTATTTCTCAATACTAAGTATATTTCTCAACACTAAGTCTTTCCCTGACGGTTTCGTCCTTTCTTCTGACGGTTTCGTCCCGCTGACGGTTTCGTCCTATTTCTTTCCTGCGCTCGCTTTCGTCCTATTTCTCTACTCGCTGACGGTTTCGTCCTGCGACGTTTCGTCCTATTTCTCATACCTCGCTGACGGTTTCGTCCTGCAGACGGTTTCGTCCTATTTCTCTCATACCTCGCTGACGGTTTCGTCCTGCAGACGGTTTCGCCCTATTTCTCGTACATCGCTGACGGTTTCGTCCCGCTATTTGTCCTATTTCTCACAACTCGCTGACGGTTTCGTCCTGCAGACGGTTTCGCCCTATTTCTCATACACCGCTGACGGTTTCGTCCTATTTCTCACAACTCGCTGACGGTTTCGTCCTGCTGACGGTTTCGTTCTAATTTTGCTCAACACTAAGTATCTCGCTGACGGTTCCGTCCTACCTCATTAATACTACGTATCCTTATTGACGGTCTCGTCTTAATTGATCAACACTACGTATTTCCGAGGACAAGGGGGCGCGTCGCTGGATCCCCAATCATCCCACCCGGACGGCAGGAAGCAACACCCCCGGACCCCGGACACGAGGCACCTTCCCGCAGGACACGGACGCTCGTCGATAGTCGCCGGACCGATCAACACCCCGTCTACGGAACCAGTTACTCTGTCAAGAAAATCAATAAACTTAGTATATTTTAAGCCTAGTTGAGGTTAAAACCGGCGTTATTACTGGGACTCGGGTCGGAAATTCCTTTTCTAGCACCACTTTCCTGAACCAAATAAATGTACTGGATGACCCTGGCCAGCCCTGACCTACCCGAGGCTTGACTGAACGTCACAGGTGGCGCCCGAACAGGTTTAAGTGGTGACTAATGGGAAACCGACGCCGAGAAGTGATGACGAATAGGGTACATGTAACGACAAAGAGGATGAAGGAAGACAGGAAGTAGGAAAACGTCGACTGAAGGAAACGGTCAGAGGAAAATCGTTTGGAGAGAGACTGGATACGAAACGAAGATGGAGCGGAAGAAAAACATCCAAGATCTCGATCGGATACGAAGCTGGGGAATGCGGTATGATGGGACAACCAATCCTCTGGAGTTCATACAGAATATGGAGAATTGGGCGACCGGATTCGGCATTCAGCACGACGAATTGGTACGAACAATACCATTCGTGTTAGTAGACGCCGCGATGGATTGGTGGACCTGCACACCAAGCCAAATAAACAATTGGGCGATGCTGACAGAAGAGATGATGGAGTACTTCTGGCCAAGAAAGTTCCAGAAGCAACTCAAGGAGCAAGTTGTGCAGCGTAGACAGGAAGAAGCGGAATCTACGAGAGCATACGCAATGAATCTCATGAACTTGATGAGGTTTGCAGGGTATACGGACAAGGAAAAACTGGACCGGATATACTATAACTGCAAGAGCGAAATAAAGCTATTTACACGAAGAACAGGGTTTAAAACACTGCCGGAGTTCTTAAAGATAGCAGAAGTGGTCGAGATGATTGAATCAGGGAGTCTCGAACACACACAGCACACACTCAACCCAGAGGTCTGCGTGGGAGCCGACGGTACGGGGCAGAATACAGCCACCAAAACCGTCGGGCGCTGTGAAACGGCGGCGAACCAACCGGAGCAGTCATGCCAGGTTGTGCCAGATCCATGGAGCACTCTAGACTGTAAAGAGACCAAGGAGTACATGAGGTCAGCCGTAGGGAAAGAGGCTTTGCAGGAGGCCGACGTAGAGGAAAAGGAAGAGGTTGCCGCAGAACCGGCGGACGAGGTGGAGAATAGCGCAGAGCAACGTGGAGAAGTTGCCGCAGAACAGGCGTACGAGGCGGAGAGGAGCGCAGAGGAAAGT
Source organism: Drosophila bocqueti (assembly GCA_018151655.1). NCBI lineage: Eukaryota > Metazoa > Arthropoda > Insecta > Diptera > Drosophilidae > Drosophila > Drosophila bocqueti. The sequence goes on from JAECXF010000040.1 coordinate 972,614, forward strand.
GGAGAAGACGAGGAGCGTGGAATCGAAAATGGGGAGCACAGGAGTGAGGAGCGGAAGACGACAGGAAGAAAGAAGAAGAACAAAGAGCGAGCAGGAGAAGGCAAGATGCCGAAGTTCACGGCGAGGGCCAAAAAGTCCCGAGCAAGGCTGATCGAGCCAGGGGCACCGGGGACGGTCCGGAAAAGGACAGCGCCACCGAAGATGGCAAGTCGACGAGAGGGAGATAGGCACGACGCGATGGCCTCGACGATGACGGATATCGTCCAACAGGGCCGGAGCGGGGCGGCCAAAACCCCAACGAAAGTCACTGGCGGAGCAAGCCCGATGGGGGGAAAGCCGCGACGGGAAGGCCCAACCGCAGACGGAACCGTCCGAATGGGCCGGACCAGAAGGGCTCACCTCCCTAGGACTGGCGGAGGACAGCAGCGACGGAACCGGGAGCCGGGAAAACAACGAGTAAGGACACAGTGGCGGCCACCATATGGCGCCACTATCGAAAGGAGGGGGGAGTGTGACGCGTACCGCGCACAATTAAAGAATATTCAAATTCGAACGAGGTGCGCGCGCCCGCCCAAACAAACGATGGCACTGGCCACACTAAATCGGGCAAATCCCGAAAATCTGCCACACTAATTCGGGCAAATCCACGGCCCGTGCAGGCACACTAAAGCCAGCCAAGCGCTATATAAAGCGGGCCACTGGCCTCAGAGCCATCATTCGGTGGTCGGAGTCGACCAAGGTGGAAGTCACCAGCGAGCAGCAAGCAAGCAGCAACTCAGGATTTGGAAGCAACGGTAACAAGGAGTAAGACCTTAACCACACTAAGTATCGGTTGACGGCTTCGTCCTATTTCTCAATACTAAGTATATTTCTCAACACTAAGTCTTTCGCTGACGGTTTCGTCCTATTTCTCATACCTCGCTGACGGTTTCGTCCCGCTGACGGTTTCGTCCTATTTCTCTCATACCTCGCTGACGGTTTCGTCCTGCAGACGGTTTCGTCCTATTTCTCTTACGCCTCGCTGACGGTTTCGTCCTGCAGACGGTTTCGTCCTATTTCTCATACATCGCTGACGGTTTCGTCCTGCAGACGGTTTCGTCCTATTTCTCATACATCGCTGACGGTTTCGTCCTGCAGACGGCTTCGTCCTACTTCTCTCATACATCGCTGACGGTTTCGTCCTGCAGACGGTTTCGCCCTATTTCTCGTACATCGCTGACGGTTTCGTCCCGCTGACGGTTTCGTCCTATTTCTCACAACTCGCTGACGGTTTCGTCCTGCAGACGGTTTCGCCCTATTTCTCATACACCGCTGACGGTTTCGTCCTATTTCTCACAACTCGCTGACGGTTTCGTCCTGCTGACGTTCTAAATTTCGTTCTAATTTTGCTCAACACTAAGTATCTCGCTGACGGTTCCGTCCTACCTCATTAATACTACGTATCCTTATTGACGGTCTCGTCTTAATTGATCAACACTACATATTTCCGAGGACAAGGGGGCGCGTCGCTGGATCCCCAATCATCCCACCCGGACGGCAGGAAGCAACACCCCCGGACCCCGGACACGAGGCACCTTCCCGCAGGACACGGGCGCTCGTCGATAGTCGCCGGACCGATCAACACCCCGTCTACGGAACCAGTTACTCTGTCAAGAAAATCAATAAACTTAGTATATTTTAAGCCTAGTTGAGGTTAAAACCAGCGTTATTACTGGGACTCGGGTCGGAAATTCCTTTTCTAGAACCTAGCAAATAAATGTCCTGGATGACCCTGGCCAGCCCTGACTACCCGAGGCTTGACTGAACGTCACAAGGTGTACCGCATTCGCGGGGGGGGATGGCAGTTGGTCTGCTCCGTGACCTTTACCACCTCGTAGGCCACCGGTGTGCTGGGAGGTAGTTTCGTGTCTCAAACCAGCCTCCTTGCCAAAGGATCACCCCAAAACAGTATACTGCTGTTAATTGCTGCCTTTACGCATGTGCGTGACGTAGCAAGTAGCTTTGGTCAGCCTACTCAGCTATGATCACCGGCCCCCTGTCGGACGGTTGCAGAGAAAGTAATCATATGTAATTACTCCCTTTTCGAACACTGATTCGACAGCTGAACTGTCGATCAGCTGGCATGATATGCCACTTCGTACAGGACGCCACCTTGCTAAGAGAAATTAGTCAATAGAAGAGAAAGTGGGACAAAGCCCCTCTGAGAGAGATTCCCCCCACTTACCCCTGCCGCTGAAGTGGCGGCCAGCGCACAATGGCGCAAAAGATACAGATAGGTTGCGAAAATCAACTTTTTGATGACAACGGATCGTAAAATTTGTTATTGCATTCGACAGGTAATAGTTCAAAAGGGTTGAATCCAAAAAATTATTCAAATCGGTTTATTATTTTAGAAGTTACACGTGTTCAAAGTTGAACCTTTTTTGGGTTACAAAAGAAGCATGTAGTTTTTTAAAAAAATTCTTACTTTGCGGTCGATTTTTAGCTAAAATATGTAACCGACCGGCATGGTTATAGTCTCTATCGAAAGAGTCATCAAATCTCGGTAAAACCAAGGTAGAATAAAATTATAATATTTTTTGCACGAGCAGGCATACCTGTTTTACCGAAGTACTAATTTTGCACCTATTTTTCAACTTTGATGGAATGTCAAAAATGGCATTTTGGTCCATTTTGTGTTTGGCATATAAGGTGTTGTTCTTGAATATGTTCTTCATCATATTCAAAAAAGATCGGCTGCCCGAAACTGCCTGTATGAATTTCCCAAGCAAAAGATACTTTCAACTCAGCGTAAAAAACGCGCTCTTTCGTGTAAATTGTGCTACAAGCAGAGTCGCTGCGCAGTACGAAATTGTATGGCGGGCATACATTTTTTCCTGTATTGGCGGCTTGTTTTTCATTTCCTGACTTTGTAAGGACACTTAATGATTTGAAATTAATGTATAATGATTAATTATTCTTCAACAATATTAAATAATGTTAAATTGAATGATTATTTTGAACAAAAAGTGAATAAATGATTGAAAATTAGTCAATAATTTGGTCAACAAAAAAAATAATTTTTTTTTTCTTTAAAATGTATTCTTTTTTTGTTTTTAAAATATTAAATATACACCATATTAGCATTTTCAGAGAACACAAACGAAAAGTCTTTTTCGGAATTGTATAAAAGTTGAGAAAACTGCATCAAAAAACATTAATTTGCGAATATAAAATCTACTATTAATCGAACCATATATTATGACCACTCATTCGAAAGGTACTAAAAGTACCTTTCATTTAAAAAAAAAATTATGAAAATATCTCAACTGGTTCAAGAGTTATGATTTTTGCAACCCAAAACTATCTAATGCGCCACTGTGCAGCGTCTGGATAACTCAGGAGGGCGGAGCGAAGTCCGAGGTTACCAATCCGCACAGGTAAGAACCGCCTGGCGTTCATTGCACCTTCCTGCACACTCACGAACCACTACGATCTTAGGTTTGGCTGTTTAACCGCCTTCCCGGAGGAGCACCCGGGAAACACAACCTCACCGTTTGACGCCACAAGCAACCCCAAAATTAATAAAGTGTGTATTTAAATAAATGCCATAAGCCACAGTGAAACTTCCAATTTCGAACTGTACTGTGTTCCGCTTGCATTACTTTACACTCTCCTATATAGATACATACAATACAGTTCACTCCACTGATCTACGAGCGCCACGGCAACTTACACAAAATTAAATAAATAAACTTACAAATATTTTGGCACGGGTATTTTAATAATTTAAAAATTTTACCCCAAAAACTCAAATAAATATATTTATAAGTCGTCCAAAACATAAAACTAAAATATAAATTACAGTCCACAGCTCTAAAAAATAAATATATCGTATATCCACAAAAGCCACGGCACAGAATCGCCGAACTTAATTATTTATTGTCTCTCCCTAGCTCTATCCTGAGCTGAGCTACATTTAAATATACATATGTTTATTGTCATTCCTTCGCTCTATCCTGAGCGGCGCTACATGCAAGAATAGGCAACGAAAAACAAATTGTATTTACATTCATACATATTCAACTGCAAGTCGACGCTCCGAATTATGGCAATTTTTTCCGCCTCTCGTTGTCTCCGCTATTCTGCATTGGCAAACAACATTGACAAACATATTAACACGCACGCCTTATCTTCAAGAACAGTGCAGCGGCAAATATAGCAGCGGTCAACTGAATAAGTCCAGGCACACAAAATAATTTTAAAATAATTTTTTATAAAATTTAAACTAACTAAATCAGTTAGAAATTCAAGTGCGCTTCCATATCCGCATTAGTGTGACCCTATCCGTTTTGCAGCAGAGAGAATTTTATACAGTTAATTCGAACATCGCCGCCACTACACAATACAATTCAAAAATTAAATTCCTAATACATTACGATTGGTTCCTAAATTCCAATTCCTGCGTCGACACGTCAAACTAATTCGATCAAAAATATAACCATAAACAAACAATCAAGTTTGTTCTTTAAATATCCAGAATGACTGCTTCCATTTTAAATAAATTTATTTCGATCTGTGACCGTCTAAGTCACTTCGATTCCAAAGTCTGCAATCCAGCAGCATCCAGTCAATCAAATATACGTGTCAAATTCATCTCGACCAAGTCCGAGCGCTGTGGGATAAGGTCGAAAAGGAATATGAAGCTTGTTCAGAGAAAATTTCAGTTGGCTTAGATGACACTTTACCTACTCTAAAGGCAAAATTCTAGTATGCCTATTTTATTTATGAAAGGTGTGCCGCAAAGCTCATGGAACAGATCGATATGATCTCTTCTAACGCAGCTCCAGTCCAATCCCCTGCGCCTCAAAATTCCTTTCCGTCTGGCTGTCGGCTTCCTCCTTGCGATACCGAAATTATTTTTGGGCGATTATATTCACTGGCCGACTTTCCGAGACCTTTTCACAACGGTCTATATAGACAATCCTGCGCTGACCCCTGTTCACAAGTTGTTCTATCTAAATGCCAAGACTAGTGGTGAAGCTCCGTAGTTTCCAATTCGCTCACTCACCAACGATGAATTCCGCTCAGCCTGGAAAAACCTATCTGAGGGTTTCGAAAACAAGCGAGCGCTGGTGAACAGCCAACTGAAGAAGTTACTAAACATGCAGTCCATTGCACAGGAATCTTCGGCAGCCTTTAAAGAGCTGCAAAATACAATTCAAAATTGCCTAACATCCCTAAATTTGTCCGGCCTTCCTACGGATAATTGGGATTGTCTCCTGGTTTATTTGTGTTCCACGAAGCTTGCAAAGCTGACGCTCTCATTATGGCAGCAGTCCTTAACAAATAACACCGAAATTCCTACGTGGAAAATGTTCGGAGGAGGATGGCTTTAACCTGGAACACTCGATAAGAAAAACACGGAAGAACAACTTCGGGTTTTGCGCGACGTGCGTATGTCTTTATTGGTAGAATCGGAAATTAATACTAACAAAAAAGACGGCTTAACTAGCTTGGGGAGAGCGGATTAGAAGCTCTCTGCACGAAAGTGCAGTGGAAGAGGGAGATAGAGAGCGAGTGTACGGGATCAAACTGCCTCCGGAAAATAAGCGCCCTTTTGGCGTGAACATTCCCTGTTACTCAGCAGTTCGAAGTCCGTCTTGCGGAAACAAAGGACTTTCTTGGCTGGACAATCTGATATATTATGTATGTCTGTCCTTATGTCGAGGGTCACATCCAAAGTAGGATGATAGAGATTTTCGGGAAGCGTCAGCGGCGCCACCCTGGTAAACTGACTCTTGCCGGATCTGAAACAAAACAGAGATCAGGCAAGCGCTCTAGGGAATTGATCCCTATCGGCTAGAAAGTGTCTGGATACTGGAATAATGTTTCCAATAAATAGGAAGTTCCGACAATGGAGGAATGTAAGAAACAAGTAATAAAAATTGAGCTACCATTTACTGATAGCTTTACACAGAGGAATTCAACATCGGTGCAATCCTCGACAGTTAGTAATTCAGACGTGAGACTGGAGTCAACCACTATGACGACACCACCCCCACGTCTGATAGGCCGATCTAGGCGATATATCGTGAACACAGCTGGAAAAATTTTGCAGCTAAGAATATCTGGCTTTAGCCAGGTTTCTGTGAACACGATAACATGGGATGCCAATGAGAGACTATCAAAATACAATTTGGGAACCATACTACGTAAGCCTCTTGCATTCTGATAGGAGATAGTGAGGGAATTGATTAGTTTTTTGGAGCGGGAATGGAAGTCGTAGTGGGCGCAGTGGTCTGATCGGGCCTGGGAAGAGTAATTCCTACGGGCCGCCTTTTCTTTTTCTTAGCTTCGTACTCCTTGACTACCACATACTCTGAAGAGAAGTTGCTAGAGGGTATAAGGTCAAGGAGTTCATTAGGGACATTTATTTTAAAAGATTAAATATCCCTAGCGTAAGAAAATTTGAATTTTTCCACCTTTATTTTAATTTTGCCGGCTCTTGTTTTGCCTAGGATAAATGCAATAACATCTTCCGATGTCTGAGCAGGGGAGAGCCGCCAAACAAATATCTGTTTCGAAGGCTGCTGCTGGGAGAGCCGCTGGTTGTTGAGATCCGCCTAGATGATGCAGACCAGCTTAAGACTATTAAATTGAATATCCAGCGCCAAGCGCATATCATGAGTTTTACGAAAACTCGATAATATGTCTTTAAAGCCGCGCTTTGTCTGCCGCATAAAATACATCAGCTCTTTTTCAACCTCGCGACAGGCCTCGCAGCAGTAACGCAGACCAATGTTTCTTCTTACATCGTGCACCGTCCGAGCGACAACACCAATGCATTTGGCATGCACAATGCTCTCGCACAGCCAGCAGCCGTAATTGCAGTAATTGCCTTTTTACAGGTCTTAGCGAAACAGACAATTGCTGACATTATAGGGACTTACCACTGTACCTTTACGTAGGCAGAGATAAGAACAGTGCAGCTGCAGCGGGAGAACGAGAGAGCGGGTAAATGGGTGAGCGTGGGAGCGTGGGAGCGAGCTTAGCGTTTAGCTGTCGCGACGGCGCAAACTAAACGGAGAAGTCACAAATTGGAATGCAAGAAATGCAAAGCAAACACCGGCAGCACAACTAAATTGTGAAAATAATATCAATAAAATACACAAAACAGAATAGCTGCATGCACACGAAGTGAACGGGAACTTTATAAATCACAAAGTAGAAGATTTAAATAATACCCCGGTTGTTTTAATGCAAAAATTAACACAAAACGAGAGCGCAAGAAAAAAACACGTCCGTTCACTTGGAAGAGAGAAAGCTACAACAGTTCACTGAATATATAGAGGACATCGAATTAGGAATGCAGCTAACTAGATTGGGGATCTTCATTCCAAAATTACTGAAACGTGACTACTTAAGGAAAGATAAATTCAGAAAAGATTTTAAAATGTAAAAGTTTCCAAAAAATTACATAGAACCAAACATACTTTTAATATATATTCCTGAATATTCCTGAAACAACAATTAACAAAGATTGAATTAAAAATAAAATTGTAATATCAGGAAATAACATTTTCAAAATTAAAAATTGTACTATGCAAATTGACGAAATTTTAATTTCAAATAATTTTGCAGATTTTACACTATCAATGTATGTATATCACAAATAGTGTTACAAAATTAAAAAATTTGCAATATAGAATATTTGCAAACCAAGGAAATGATAAATTCACATGTAAAATACTACAATGTATTCCAAAATATATGTGCCACAATTTTTTATAATTACAATTATAAGCCTGATTGTGTACTTCACATATAAGTTTAAAAATGTACATAAGTAAATAATGATAAAATATTGTAAACCAAATTAGAACATCCGCTCCCAGTAACTAATGATAATATGCAATCAAAATACAATGTACAGTAGAATCCGGTTATAGCGACTTTCAAGGGACCGACGATTTTACGTCGTTATAGCCGATAGCCGCACAAACCGGAAGTACTTTGCATACAATACCTTTGTATGGGAACCAATAAGTAATAGAGTTTTCGTCGCAATAACCGGACAAGCGCTATAACCGGAGTCGTTATAACCGGATTCTACTGTAATACAATCAGATAATATTATGTTATACCCAAATTATCCAAATGTAGTGACCTGAGGATAGGCCAAATTCAAAGATTGGGGGAGTAACATATCCGTAAGTCCCTTAGCCTTAACCACATGCCTACTTTATAAATACAACAACAACAATAGTACACGCACAACATGCATACTCAACACTACCCTACACTTAACAATTGTAAATCAACATACCCCATACTACCCTTTATGTACCCAGCCAATAGATAAGAATAAACGCAAAGGATGTTATTGAAACCCTTGATAAGACAAGTCCCCTTCTGGTAGACTTTACATCCATTGTTTAATAGAAACTAAGCCCTCGCCCCATTGTAACATTCCCACGTTCAGAGCTCGGACTCGTTAGCCCAAAAACAGAAGACTTCAATTCAAGTAAACATAATTAAAATAATCTCAAGAGTACCAAAGAAAACCAATTGACGGAACACCAGCTAAGAGTCGACGAGATCGTCACCATGGAACGAATCCAATGGGCGGTGGACTCTTTCGATAAGTACAAAAGTCCGGGACCGGACGGAATCATACCAGCAATGTTGCAGACAACAAAAGCATGCATTGGCAGATGGCTGCAAGCAATCTTCCAAGCATGCATTAAAACAGCACACATAACACTTCCGTGGAAGGAAGCAAGAGTAGTCTTTATACCAAAACCAGGAAGAAGAGGACACATCCAAGCCAAGGATTATAGGCCGATCAGCCTGACCTCATTCCTCATGAAAACGGATACTAGGTATCCATATCAGAGAAAGAACGAAGAAAAACCTTTCCGAAGCATGCATACAGGAAAGGTAAGTCCACTGAAACAGCACTACACGAAGTGGGATACATAGAAAAGGCACTGGTCTACAAAAGCTACACATTGGCCACCTTCTTAGACATAGAAGGCGCCTTCAATAACGTAAACGCAGATTCCATCCTGAGCTCCCTCTACAGGATTGGAGTTGAAGCAGGCATCAGAAAATGGATCGGCGCAATGCTAACGAGCAGAAGGATAACAGCCGAACTGAGTGGCACTCATCACACGAGATACGTGAAGAGGGGCACACCTCAGGGAGGTGACCCTGCTGTGACTGATTAACATGGACGACATATTGAGAGAACTCAATAGCGAAGGAGTTAAAGTGGTAGCATACGAAGACGACGTAGTTCTACTCGCTTCAGAACCATTCCCAGACGTCATCAGCGAACTAATGACAAGGGCGCTGAAAAAACTCAACCAATGGGCAAAAGCCTGTGGGTTGGGCATAAACCCAAGCAAAACGGAACTTATGCTCTTTACAAAGAGAACAAAGATACCCAGATTCAGTAAACCGAAGATAGACGGTACAGAGCTAGAGCTGTCACAACAAGCCAAGTATCTAGGAGTAATACTGGATACAAAGCTATCATGGAAACAAAACATCAACGAAAGAGTAAAGAAAGCAATCATAGCATTCAACTCCTGTAGGAAGATGTTCGGGAAAAATTGGGGCATCGGTTGTAAGACCCCTACTCACATACGGAGCACTAGCATGGTGGCTAGCACTAACTAGGGCATACAACATCCAGAAGCTTACAAGGATACAAAGATCGGCATGCGCAGGTGCAACGGGAGCACTTAGATCGTGCCCCGCAGCAGCGCTGAATGCCATTCTAAACATATTACCGATAGAACATTTCATAAGGAACACAGCAGCCCAAAGCGCGGTACGACTGAAGGCAAGCTAGTGCTGGAAGAACACTACCACACCGGGCACTGTAAGATCCTGAACGAAATAAACGATCGGCTAACAGTAAATACCGACTACATGACAACCGAGATGCGGTTCGACAATGCATATACTAAGAAATACCCAACAAGAGAAGAGTGGAGAAGAGGGAGTGTAACCGAGCCAGATGAGGTATCACTCTACACCGACGGTTCAAAAATGAGCGGCGGGGTAGGGTCCGGAATCTTTGCCGAAACCTGGGGGGTAGAAGAGTCCTTCCACCTCCCAGGGTCAGCAACAGTGTTCCAGGCGGAGGTCCTTGGGATTTTGAAAGCAGCTGAACTTTCATTGGGCCGAGACCTCCAGAATACCAAGGTAAGGATATACTCAGATAGCCAAGCGGCCATCAAATCTCTCGCAACAGCAAGGACTTCATCTACACTAGTCGCCAAATGTAAGGAGGCACTAAACAGACTCGCGGAACACAACAGGGTGCAGATAGCCTGGGTACCCGGGCACAATGACATCCCCGGCAACGAAAACGCTGACGAACTGGCCAGAAAAGGGTCAGTAGAAATCGCAGTAACAACAGATATTCAAGTATCTCTGAACACGGTTCAGGCCGAGATCCACGACCACTTCAAAGTACTAGCCAGGAAGGAATGGTTGATGAAGGCAGAACACAGGAGATCGAAACTGTGCTGGCCTGAATACAATAGGAGACGGACTGCAGAGCTGATCTCCAAGAGTAAAACGGACATCAGAAGGGTAATGGCAGCCATCACGGACCACTGGCCAATAGGCACGCATGCCTGTAAGATGGGCCTACCCTATAACCCACACTGCAGAAGTTGCAAGGAACCAAACGAGCAGGAGACACCGGAGCATCTACTGTGTCACTGCCCGGCTTTCAACCAGCTTAGAGCGCGTCACTTCGGAGCCCACCAACTCGGGTCACTAGGGGAAGTGGGGAGGCTGCCAGTGAGTGCCTAGCTTACCTAGCTTACCTGAATGACACGGGCTGGTACTGATGGGAGGCGCAGACTACAACAAAAACGAGGGTGTGGAGCATAGCTCTAATTGGAGGTTACAAGCAGTAACCTCACCACTGACACCTACCTACCTACCTACCAAAACCTAAGAGAAAAGCGAAGCTAATTAAAAGTCTGCAACAAACCGGTTTTCTTCAGCTTTGGCTCATTAAAACCACTCTTAACAGGATTCCCATTTAAATCTTCCAATAAATATGTTGTTGGATATGTATTTTGAACTTTGCATATTTGAAAAATTTCAACATTCCAATTAGGAGTGTACGATTTCTCAAATACCCCTTATATATCGAAATGCGAACATTGTCTTAAATTTTCAGTTTGCTACCTGCAAATATTTTAATAATATTGTATTTCCTTTTCAAGATATGTTTTTCATTGCTAGTGTTCACTTAGAAAGGTGCAATTTTAATAGTCCCATGTATTATGTTGTTATAAAATTCAATTAATTTTCTGTACATATACACCCATTTATAGGTCCCATTATAAGAAAACTCCTTCCACATGAGTTCTTTTAAAGTCCTGTTGTTCAACCATTGAAGCCTTTAAAGTAGTAAAGGTTGAATAGTGATTTATTTCGTACCGATTCATTAAAGACTTAAACTGAGCGTTAAAAAGCTATCTTTCGTCATCTGTTTGTAAACTTTTAGGGAGACAACGCCCAGATTTGAATATTTTCTCCTTTCAGCAACATCTCTCGCAGTCTTAGATTTAAGTGCCTCACCCCACGAAAATTTGGAAAATGTATCAATTACTGTTAGCAGGAAGCGATAGTTATTTTTCGAGGAAAAGTATTTTCCCATTTCCAACTCAGCCTGCCTTAAGCAATGTATCTTCTTTTTTAAAACCCGCCGTCGGTGAAAATTTTTGCGTGCAGGAGCATGAAATTCGTTAATAATACCCGTTTACTCATTATCAGATTTTACAATATTATACTCGAATTAATTTGAATTTGATACCCCAAATTATTTGAAATATCCTACTTTTTCAATATTACTTGAGATAACCATCTCAAGTCGGTCTAATTGATCTTCAATATCAGCAGTTTTGATATCTGGAATACTTACTATTAATTCTTGCTGATGAGAAATTCTTGGGTCCCTCAACCCCTCAACACACTTGACAACATACGCCTTGCTAACTATATCTTTATTTTCTTTCCCGTCATTTTTTATACTAAAATAAAAGATTCTCTCAACGTATTCTTTGATGACGACGTCTCCATTCTCCTTTTGAAAGCCTCCATTTTTTACATGCCTTTGTTGAATGCTAAAATTCCCGGCTGTGTCAAGAAAGAGTAATGTGACGGTGTTCTCATATCGCGTTAAATGATTAGTGTTCTGCTTTTTACCCAACTAACGTCCAAACTTGTCAACGGACATGACGAATATAATCTCATTTGAATATTGAGTCATAAATATATACTAAATTAGAATATAATTTAAGCTTCTCTCAATTCTTCAATTATCGAAGTACTTTCATTCCCGTGATTTGAGTGTCCCACCCACTGTGATGCTAACAGGAGTTGGAGTTGGAGTTAGTTTTTAGTAAAATTTCTCAGTATATATTAAAATCATCTGTACTGCATTTTTTGGTAAGATGGTGGAATATTAATAAATATAATCCACTCGTGAGCCGACAGTTTTCCCCATTCAATGGGTATTATTTCAATTCAAATGTATTATTTGGTACCTTTATTTTATTGTTTCCCAACATTAATTGACTAATTGACTAATTGATTAATTTTTGTCAATTGCAGTAGGAGGGAGTGGGGAGTTATGAAACATGGGGAGTCGTGAAACATGGCCATAGATTTCGCTTAGTGGCTTTTCCGATCGTACTTTTTTTTTTGTCAACATTTAATTAACCCCAATGCTTAATTTGATCGAGCACATGCACCGATATCACTCTCTTTTTATATATTCACACACACTGTGTTAAAAATTCGTGCAAAAAGTTTATTTTAAGGATTTTCGTATGTGGCATCCTGATGAACATGCGAATGTGAATCTATAAAGTTAGTATGCAAAATAATCAGCATTCATTAAGCTTTTAACTTACAGAAGAATTTGAGAGAATATATTTTTTGTGTTGCTGTCGCGGTGCGATTTTCAAAAAAGTAACAAATGGGGAGAAATGAAACACATCGAGTGGGGAGATGTGAAACACGGCAAATCTGACCATTGTTGACAACGAATCTGATGTGTTGATTGTCATATGTTTTATGTGTGATATATGAATGATATAACAATATAATAGGTATACATATAATGTATTAAATATAATATGGCAAAAGTAGCGGTCAAACCACCGGCAGCAAAACGTAGTTGTCGCACATAAAAGATGATTCCGATGAAGATTTTTTATTATTTTTCTAAGAAGTTCAAAATTTTGTTCCATACTTGTTCATACATGAAAAGTGTATTTCTGGAATCCTAATACAAAATTTCGCTAAAAAAAATTTTTTTTTTTTAGTAGTGTTTCACAACTCACCACGATTTTTGAAAACTGAAAAAAGCTGTGTTTCGGGATAACGAGCTAAAGTCGCCCAAAATTTTGGATTATAGGCGAATCCTTTGACAAGGTAGTAGTTTATTGATTGCTCTAAATATTTAATTTTAAAAAATCTGAAGAAAACGTAAATTTTAGAAGTTTGGGCTCTTTAACAAAGCGTGTTTCATAATTCATTCCCCACTCTCCCCTATGTAATTCTCACAGGTCACTGCCTAGCTGCTGCTCATGCAGTCAAGCTGGGCATTACCGAAAACACCAAATGCCGGAAATGTGATGAATCCGAGGCAACTGAAACCTTGGAGCATCTCATTTGCAAATGTCCGGCCCTAGCAAGGGCAAGAATAGAATACCTAGGCGCTCCGGTTCTGGCATCGCTAGAAGATGCCTCCAGGAGGAAGCCAGGCAAACTACTTGCCTTCGCGAAAAGCACTTCGATCCTTAAAGATTTCGAAAACCGCGTAAATACTCTCTAGGTCCACTCAGAAACTTTCGGACAGCTAAGGGCCATACTGGCCTATGCGTGGCCCCCCTCGAGGGCCTTCCGACATAACCTAACCTAACCTAACCTCCCCTATGTATATATGTATGTATGAAACTGTAGTTGCAGTTCGGCGCAGAATAGCGGGAAGCTTGAAAATATATATGTATATCGCCAAATGTGTAGGTCAGGAGCGAAGTGAAGTTAGGACCGAAATAAATAGGCAATATTTGTTTGGATTATTTATAATTTATGTCGAATCAAATATTTATTTTATTTATTGTTGGAGCGAAGGGGTTCATGATTTTTGTTCTCAATGTGTATGTTTGGTTTATTGCTTTTTATTGAATATATATATATTATATTTTCGTTCAAATAGCTTTTTAAAATATTTATGTACATATATTTTTGTGTAAATGTTGTTGTCAATATTTTTGTTTGTATAAATTGGGAAAATATACATATATATATATTATACATATACATAATTTTTTAAATTGTGTATTATTTATTGAACGAAAAAACAGCAGTTTAATGACGGACGATTTATGTCAATATGGCTGGGTGTAGGTAATATATGGGGCGTTCCACACAAAATTTGCCACCAAAATTTTTTTTCCTTCTTATATTTTTTTTTCGGTTTATCACTTGAAAATATTCGATACGTATTTTTTTATTTCAATCTGATACTTGGAATTTTCGAGAAATAATTTTCTAAAGTTTCCCGTTTTTAAAAAAGATACTTTTTTCAACCCCATATACTGAGAAAACTAATGAAGATACAACAATTTGTCCAAGACATGAAACGTGCGCCCTTTCCTTAGCTTTTCAATAAGTTAAACTAAAAAAAAAAAATTTTTTTTTAATGAAAAAAAATTAAAATTTAACAAAAAATTAAAAAATTTTCAAATTTGGACATAATTTTTTTTTAATTTTTTATTTTTAAATTTTTAAAAGCCTTAAGGCTTGTTTAAATCCTGCGAAAATTTCAGAGTGGAGAAATGAATACTTTCGGAGCAGTGACTTTTGAATCTTTTTTAAAAACGGGAAACTTTAGAAAATTATTTCTCGAAAATTCCAAGTATCAGATTGAAATAAAAAAATACGTATCGAATATTTTCAAGTAATAAACCGAAAAAAAAATATAAGAAGGAAAAAAAAATTTTGGTGGGAAATTTTGCGTGGAACGCCCCATATATATTTTTTCTTGGACACCAGCGGATCGCAGTGAAAACGAAATAGGGGGCCGATATTGGCAAAGCACTTATGCACTTTAAAAAAATGTGAAGACATTCACTGCGGCTCGACGAATGCACATACATTTGTTAATATATATATATATCACTTTCACTTTTCACTTAGAAATCCGAATCGGACAAAAGGAAAGAATTCGAAGGACCATGTATTGGAGGGGGCGGAAAATGGCCAAGTAGGAGTCCGGTTTCCTTCGGGCTGTAGGTCCGTTGGTGGCCGCTGGATTGAAGTAGGAGTGGAGTTGAAGCGCTGGTAGAAATATTCCATCCAGAAGAAGAAGGCGGCGTTGGCGGTGGTAGTTTCACTTTACTTTCGGCACTTCTAGCTCAATAGTAATTAATACTAAACTTAAACTAAGATGGGAAGAGCCGCTGGAGCGCGGATTGGTGAGATTGCCAGCGGAAACGGAGGGAAAGCGAGAAGAGACGAGGAGAGCAGCGGCGCATATGAGCCGGTGCGAAAGCCTGGGCCCAAGCGCTGGCCGCTCACACTGCCGATCAGAAGTTCGCGCCCTTTTGGCGTGAACAATGAATTTTGATCAAAATTTTGTCGGCCTGTGTTTATTAAAATATTGAAAATGGCCATGTCTCAAATTAAATGCAAATATGCTGAAAACTGGCTTGGTTATAAGGTTTTTTTTATGGCTGCTATATGATATAGTCACATATCACAATAGACCCTAGTGGTCGCACTAACCTCTCGTAACTATTATTATTATATGATATAGTCGTCCGATCTGGCCCATTCCGACTTATATAGTAGTAAGAGCATATAAAAGACTTTTTGCAAAGTTTTATTCAGATAGCTTAAAAACTGAGGGACTAGTTTGCGTAGAAACGGACAGACGGACATGGCTATATCGACGCGGCTTTTGATACTGATCAAAAATATATCGGAAATCGCTCCTTCACTTTGTTGCAAACTTCTAACTAAAATTATAATACTCTGCAAGAGTATATTTATGGACATAAAAAAGAGTATACGGTATATAAATGCTGTAATAAGTCGGTATTTATTAAACAAATTAGTTTGTTTACCGATAATGACTCCCATAGAAAGTAATAGTATAAATGGTCGTCGACGTCCGATATTTAACTTGCAGCGGTCTGATAACGATCCCAAGACGGGGCACAGAAAAAATCCAACTAACGGAGAAAGGGCCCAGATCAATGTCATACTTTGATGTTCAATTCCAATTTTTAGTAGTGTTGGCGAAACAAAAGCAGTTTCCGCTGCGTATGAAAACTCAATTCCCATTACAGCTGCAGAAATTCGAATCAATTCCATTCTAGACTTCGATCTGTAATAATTAAAAAATTATTGTTATTCTTATTTTTACGTGTAATGTCGTTATACTAGTCAAGATTCTTTTTAAATGTAATAAGCGTTCCTTTTCGAGGTATTATAATTTTTGTCAAGATATTTCTACTAAATGACGGAGTTTTTTTAAACTGAAAAATACTTCTAAACTTAAAGTTGTATATCGATTTAATTTTAGTCCAGGTGCGAGCGATATAAAGTTAAAATATCATAGCTCATCAAAGTTTAGTTGTTGGAAAGCTGAAGTTCATTTCCAATTTAATTTTCTGCGTAGAATCCCAACAATTTTTTTGGGTACAAAGCTCAAATAACTCAAAATCTTGATGATAGTCGGTCAGTTCTGACGCAATATTCTGAAATATTCGCAATTTTCCAACAACCCACATCCCCCCTCAAGAAGCATGGGGTTCCCATCCACTCAAAAGTCATATAGTCAAATCCAAGAAAGCCAAATCTGAAAGTAACGGGTGTACAAGAATTTCCCCAATTTTCAAGTACAATAATCAGAAACGATGTTACAAATAAAAATCAATTCCATACAATAAAAATTACATGCACAGGTATCAACACTTTGACTGACTTTATCATTAGCATATCAACAAGATGTAAAATGTTGTATATTAGAATTTCAAAATTTTAATGAAATAATCATTTGTATTTTCTTAGACGATACGTTGAACTAAGCCAGTCAATGGTGTGTATTCAACTAGTCGATCATGAATGAGAAGGCAATATACCTTTATATTCATCTCACTCGCATCGGTTATCTTAGTGGAAATTTTAATCTGATAAGAGAGAACTACAACAACAATAGAAGCCTTCGTCATGAACTCCATGGGTGATAAAAGAGCCCGTAGCTCTCTATTCTATTAGCTCTCTTGAAATTTTCTTTACATGTCATACAAGATAGCAAACCGATTCTTTTGCATTTTTCAAATTGGTTGTAATTAGTTGACACTTTAATGTAAATGCAATGAGAGCAAAACGTGGACGTTCCGTGCTTGAAGAAAACTTAACGTTCCAAATAAACTGTGAGCCTTGGACTAGCGTTGTGTTGATATAACAGTTCCAGCTCCGGAAAGCTAGTGAGAGGTAGCCCCACTTTTACTATATTAAACATTTTAATTTTGGCACTATCACTCGGAACGATGTGCAGGACTTTCCAACTTATATCTATCGACAGTTTTAACAAACATATCATCTATGTGTTTTGTAAGCAATAGAACAAGCTCATGTTTACAATTTAACACTACTTTCTTGTAATCCCATTGTTGATGGGGTACAGAAAAGCTAAAACCTCTCCTCAACTCCACCCAGCATTCCGGTAAGGAACTCCTTCCTGTTGACCGACTCATAGAAAGTTCTTAATAGTCGTTGTTATTCCAGTAAAACGTGTCCTATCCAATTCACATCCGTTTAATCTTATTTCATCCAGAAAGAAGGCCATGCAACTATTTTTGAGCAACTTACTAGCACTACTGGCCGTCAGCCAGCGGGCGGACAGGGGAAACAACGGGTGTGAAATCACCTCCCGTAACTGTCTGCACCGCTGGAAGTTCGACTATACTCTCCCCGTGAGGACGGCTGGAAACAGGTCGCAGTAGGTCATGTCTCAGCTGAGGATGCTGACGAATGGTAGTCGGGCGGGGAGAAGAAAACTCCTGCCCAAAAAATTACCCCAATCCAAGGTGGAACAGCATATGCCGAGGGATGCGTGTCCGGAGGGTATTTGGACGCTAGTATGCGAACTCTGGTGGACCGGCCGACTCATCAGTTTAAACTAGGCTTCCCACGGCATGCGGGCTCTGCCGTGGTGGACCATCTCCATCCCAGCATACTCGTGGCAACAAAATATGAACAAATCCAAACAAAATAACAAAACCGTAGGTGACCGCCAGACCTCAAAGGTGGCAGGGGACACCCCCCTCAATGAAACGAACTCGAAGACGCTTAGCGGTCGAGTGCTTAAGAAGGAAGAGGAGAGCTCATCGGAGCGCCTTCATCCGGGGGCCGGTGCCACTGGGATGGGCGAGCCAATGGGCCCGCCTAGCCCAGAAGGCTCGGCCCAACAGAAGCAGAGGATGAAGAAGACGCTGTATCATGAGCGAAGAAGAGCGTCCTTCATCCTTATACGAGCCAACCCAGGCATGGAGGCGGACAGGGAGCAAGCGGGTCTTATCAAAAGGCGTACTGCAAGACTTCCAGCCAGCTCAGACGTGAGCCAGCGCCACCAAACGCCAGCGGTCTACTGTGGTACAACCGCCGCAGCCGAAACGTTCCAGAATTCACCCTCAGCGGACCTTCGCCGAGGTTTTTAAATGAAAGGTAATTTTACCTACCTTTCGATTTAGTGGTCATACTATATTGTGTGATAAATAGTAGATTTTATAATCGAAAATTAATCATTTTTGAAGCAGTTTTCTCAATTTTTATCCAATTTCGAAAAATACTTTTCATTTGTATTCTCTGAAAATACTAATATGGTGCATATTTAATATTTTAAAAACAAAATAAATAAATTTAAAAGAAAAAATTTTTAATTTTTTTTGAATTTTCCTTTTTGACCAATTTTCTAATATTTATGCACTTTTTGTTCAAAATAATCATTAAATTTTACATCATTTAATATTTTTGAAGAATAATTAATCATTATACATTGATTGCAAATCATAAAGTGTCCAAAGTGCACAAAGTCAGGAATTGAAAAACAAGCCGTCAATACAGGAAAAAATGTATGCCCGTTATACAATTTCGTACTGCGCAGCGACTGCGCTCGTGCCAGAATTTGCACTAAGCCGCGCGTTTTTTACGCTGAGTTGAAAGTATCTTTTGCTTGGGAAATCCCGGGGTGGGACGTCGGGGGACCCGATATTTTTTGAATATGATAAAGAACATATTAAAGAACAACACCTCATACGCCAAACCCATCAGTCGGCGTAAGTTCTATTTTTTATTTTCCATCAAAGTTGAAAAATAGGTGAAAAATTAGTACTTCGGTAAAAAAGGTATGCCTTCACGTGCAAAAAATATTATAATTTTATTCTACTTTGGTTTTACAAAGATTTGATGACCCTTTCTATAGAGACTATAACCATGCCGGTCGTTTACATATTTTACCTAAAATAATAAACCGATTTGAATACTTTTTTGGATTCAACCCTTTTGAACTATTGCCTGTCGAATGCAATAGCATTTTACAATCTGTTATTATCAAAAAGTTGATTATTGTATAGTATCTGTATTTTTTGCCCAAGTGTGCGTTGTGAGGATGCCGGCTGGCATCAAGGAGGAGTGAAGGTGATGCGAAGACGCGGATTCGGTCACCTTCTATAAGAGGGCGATCGAGGGATTGGGTGAAGTATACCCAGGCGAAAAGCTCGCTGCGGTAGACTGGGAGAAGATCCCCAGCAAGCCAAGAGCCAGGGCGTGGCTAGCCACAAGCCGGCGGAAACGGAGAAGATTCTCAAGCTACTGTAGCTGAGCAATCTTGACTTCCCTCCTCTGACTGGCGAGTTGCCAAGATCGAGGAGGCCGTTGGTGCGAGGCGCCAGGTGGTCCTGACTCTCAATGAGAGCCTGGCTGTCCGCTTATATAAAGCCGACGCCAAGCGCGAAACAGAGGTGGACCCGGACGTTGAGGGACCTCGCATTGAGGAGGCACCCGATACAACAGCCCATACAACAGGTAAATCGCGAGATTGCATGCTCGATAGGAAAGATTTAACTCTTTTCGTGCTTCCCAATTTCAGCAATGAAGATACCGTAACAGCATGTCTAGAGGGACCTGAAGAATCCCTCCGGATCTGCTCAGCATACCCGGGGCACGACCAGGACCCCATCCCCCCAACCCTGAGGCATGTAACCGAGGACAGCAGAAGACTGGGCC
Source organism: Drosophila bocqueti (assembly GCA_018151655.1). Taxonomy (NCBI): domain Eukaryota; kingdom Metazoa; phylum Arthropoda; class Insecta; order Diptera; family Drosophilidae; genus Drosophila; species Drosophila bocqueti. The sequence continues at coordinate 992,936 of JAECXF010000040.1, forward strand.
TGGGTCTCATAATCGGGTGCGACACAAACGCCCACCACTATCAGTGGGGCAGCAGTGACACCAACGACAGGGGTGAGTCTCTTTTTGGTTTTATCCTTGCATCCAACTTCCTGGTGGGAAACTCAGGAAATGAACCCACCTTCATAATCAAAAACGGTAGGGAGATCCAATCACCCTTCTCTCTGAAACCTTTAGGGAGTCATGTAGGGTCCTGGAGAAGCACTCATTCTCTGACCATAGATACATTCGGTTCAGGCTGCGTTTCGACAGGTTCAACGCAGTTACCTTTCGGAACCCCCGGAGAACTGACTGAGAGAAATACAGATCCCAGATAAACAGGATCCTCAAACCCCCTCAAGCCCCAACCCACTCGGACTACTGTCCAGAGGGGCTGTTTTTTTACCGTTGCTTGTAGCACGGCTCTAGAAAGGTCCTGCCCCCGAAGTAAGAATGGGCGGAACACTGGGAAAAAGCCAACGTGGGGGTGTAAAGACCTAGGCTGCCTCAAGAAGACCACGCGGCAGTCATTCAACCTAGCCAAGAACTAATCGTGGCGCCTCTACAAGAATAACCTGTCCCTATATAACAGGGAATTAAGAAAGGCCAAAAGAAGGGCATGGTCCGACTTCTGCTCGGGAATCCAGGACCACTCAGAGGCGTCTAAGCTGCGGAAAGTCCTCTCGACGACGCCCTCCAACTCAGGTTTCGTCAGGCGTCCTGACGACAGCTGGACGACCACTAGCGAGGAAACCCTCGGGGTTCTCCTGGATGCCCACTTTTCTGCCCGCACGTCTCAGAGCAGCCCGCCTAACCCCCCGATATGGCGGGGTCCTTCCAAAATGGAATTCCTCCTAAATGAAAGGAACATCAAATGGGCAATTAAAAGCTTCAGCTCATACAAATCCCCGTGGTGGAAGGCATCATACCTGCACAGCTTAGCTACGCAGCTGAATTATCCACGTCCTGGCTTCGACTGATCTTGTCGGTCATCCTCGACACAGGGGTAATTCCAAATGGATGGCTCAGCTCAAAAGTTGTGTTCATCCCCAAGGCAGGCGAGCCATTGCACTGCATGCCCAAGGACTACAGGCCGATTAGCCTCTCTTCGTTTCTACTCAAGACGCTGGAGAGACTCATCAGTCTGCATCTTAGAACCAACATTCCTCAATCATTCTTATCAGGATCCCAACATGCTTATAGGATGGGCAGATCAACAGAGACAGTACTCCATTCGCTTACCACAATTATAGAAAAATCGCTCCAATCGTTCAAAACTCGTCGCCTTCCTGGGTATAGAGGGCGCTTTCAACAAAATTCTCCCGGGCTCAATTACGACGGCACTGACTACGGGACTACGGGGGGGGGGACTACGGGGATTGATCAACACTCGGTGGGTCTCATTGACCGGATCTTGCGTAGCAGAACGGTGGAGGCAACACTGGGGGGGTCAACCATCTCCAGACAAGTCAATAGAGGTACACCCCAGGGCGAAGTACTCTCCCCTCTCCTATTGAATGTGCAGTCAACGAACTGCTCCAGGGCATAGAAGAGGGCGGCTATCGCGTTGTGGCCTACGTGTTCACGGGAAAATTCCCGCAAACCCTCTGTGACAGGATCAGCGAAAGCCTTCGGTTTCTGGCGGATTGGACTGTTAGGTCTGGTCTGTGAGTAAACCCAGCGAAGACCGAACTAGTCCTTTTTACGAGGAAATACAAAATCCCTAAAATGAAATCCCCAAGATCTGCGGGGACCTCTCCTCCTTAAAAATCAGGTCACCTTCTATAAGAGGGCGATCGAGGGATTGGGTGAAGTATACCCAGGCGAAAAGCTCGCTGCGGTAGACTGGGAGAAGATCCCCAGCAAGCCAAGAGCCAGGGCGTGGCTAGCCACAAGCCGGCGGAAACGGAGAAGATTCTCAAGCTACTGTAGCTGAGCAATCTTGACTTCCCTCCTCTGACTGGCGAGTTGCCAAGATCGAGGAGGCCGTTGGTGCGAGGCGCCAGGTGGTCCTGACTCTCAATGAGAGCCTGGCTGTCCGCTTATATAAAGCCGACGCCAAGCGCGAAACAGAGGTGGACCCGGACGTTGAGGGACCTCGCATTGAGGAGGCACCCGATGGGTTGTCCGATGAAGAGGACATCCTTGAGGGCTATGTCTCGGAGGAGAGCGAGCTGGCGAGAGGCTTGCGTGGAGTCCGGATGTTTGAGGAGGAGGACGGACTGGACGAGTCGGCTATACGCAGCCCATACAACAGGTAAATCGCGAGATTGCATGCTCGATAGGAAAGATTTAACTCTTTTCGTGCTTCCCAATTTCAGCAATGAAGATACCGTAACAGCATGTCTAGAGGGACCTGAAGAATCCCTCCGGATCTGCTCAGCATACCCGGGGCACGACCAGGACCCCATCCCCCCAACCCTGAGGCATGTAACCGAGGACAGCAGAAGACTGGGCCTGGGTCTCATAATCGGGTGCGACACAAACGCCCACCACTATCAGTGGGGCAGCAGTGACACCAACGACAGGGGTGAGTCTCTTTTTGGTTTTATCCTTGCATCCAACTTCCTGGTGGGAAACTCAGGAAATGAACCCACCTTCATAATCAAAAACGGTAGGGAGATCCAATCACCCTTCTCTCTGAAACCTTTAGGGAGTCATGTAGGGTCCTGGAGAAGCACTCATTCTCTGACCATAGATACATTCGGTTCAGGCTGCGTTTCGACAGGTTCAACGCAGTTACCTTTCGGAACCCCCGGAGAACTGACTGAGAGAAATACAGATCCCAGATAAACAGGATCCTCAAACCCCCTCAAGCCCCAACCCACTCGGACTACTGTCCAGAGGGGGCTGTTTTTTACCGTTGCTTGTAGCACGGCTCTAGAAAGGTCCTGCCCCCGAAGTAAGAATGGGCGGAACACTGGGAAAAAGCCAACGTGGGGGTGTAAAGACCTAGGCTGCCTCAAGAAGACCACGCGGCAGTCATTCAACCTAGCCAAGAACTAATCGTGGCGCCTCTACAAGAATAACCTGTCCCTATATAACAGGGAATTAAGAAAGGCCAAAAGAAGGGCATGGTCCGACTTCTGCTCGGGAATCCAGGACCACTCAGAGGCGTCTAAGCTGCGGAAAGTCCTCTCGACGACGCCCTCCAACTCAGGTTTCGTCAGGCGTCCTGACGACAGCTGGACGACCACTAGCGAGGAAACCCTCGGGGTTCTCCTGGATGCCCACTTTTCTGCCCGCACGTCTCAGAGCAGCCCGCCTAACCCCCCGATATGGCGGGGTCCTTCCAAAATGGAATTCCTCCTAAATGAAAGGAACATCAAATGGGCAATTAAAAGCTTCAGCTCATACAAATCCCCGTGGTGGAAGGCATCATACCTGCACAGCTTAGCTACGCAGCTGAATTATCCACGTCCTGGCTTCGACTGATCTTGTCGGTCATCCTCGACACAGGGGTAATTCCAAATGGATGGCTCAGCTCAAAAGTTGTGTTCATCCCCAAGGCAGGCGAGCCATTGCACTGCATGCCCAAGGACTACAGGCCGATTAGCCTCTCTTCGTTTCTACTCAAGACGCTGGAGAGACTCATCAGTCTGCATCTTAGAACCAACATTCCTCAATCATTCTTATCAGGATCCCAACATGCTTATAGGATGGGCAGATCAACAGAGACAGTACTCCATTCGCTTACCACAATTATAGAAAAATCGCTCCAATCGTTCAAAACTCGTCGCCTTCCTGGGTATAGAGGGCGCTTTCAACAAAATTCTCCCGGGCTCAATTACGACGGCACTGACTACGGGACTACGGGGGGGGGACTACGGGGATTGATCAACACTCGGTGGGTCTCATTGACCGGATCTTGCGTAGCAGAACGGTGGAGGCAACACTGGGGGGGTCAACCATCTCCAGACAAGTCAATAGAGGTACACCCCAGGGCGAAGTACTCTCCCCTCTCCTATTGAATGTGCAGTCAACGAACTGCTCCAGGGCATAGAAGAGGGCGGCTATCGCGTTGTGGCCTACGTGTTCACGGGAAAATTCCCGCAAACCCTCTGTGACAGGATCAGCGAAAGCCTTCGGTTTCTGGCGCATTGGACTGTTAGGTCTGGTCTGTGAGTAAACCCAGCGAAGACCGAACTAGTCCTTTTTACGAGGAAATACAAAATCCCTAAAATGAAATCCCCAAGATCTGCGGGGACCTCTCCTCCTTAAAAATCAGGCCAAGTATATAGGTCTTATCCTGGACAGGAAGCTTGATTGGTCTTTTAACACGGACGAAAGGGCCAAAAAGGCGCTATATAAATGTCGCAAGGCTATCGGGCTAAAATGGGGTATGACCCCAAAAATAGTCCGTTGGCAATCTGGTGGCCAACTCTAAAGTCCACCTGCCTGGGCAAGTTAAGAAAAATCCAACGCATGGCTGAGATCTGCATGACAGGCGTCCTGCGCACGACTCCGGGAGACGCCTTGGACGTTCTCCTGGACATCCTCCCAATTGAAATAATGGGAGAGATGATGTAGTAGACAGCTAGTCCCTTTAATTCTGTATAATAGAGACTAGGGGTGTTGGTTGTCCACCCGGACTCCCTGACCTGTGTTTACCAGCTTAAGGGTAAGTTAGTGTATAAGGAGATTCGGTTTCGTGCATTCCTAGCAATGCTCTGTGCTAAGCTCGTCGGATAGTCATGGGTTCTTCCTCCTCTTCCTTTTAAGCACACTCCGCACTACACGAAAGAGAGTTTTAAGTGCACTTTCTGTAAACTACTGGTTCAAACAAGAAGGATGTAATCGGACTAAAAATAATACGGACGGACGGGGTTATTATAGCTGGTTAATATAAACATGAGAAGTAAGGGTGGCTTGGTGTTGTTCGCCAACTTTTCTTTACCCTCCCTACCATGATAACGCGTAAGAATAGATTGACGGTTATCCCTTCATCAAAGTTTATTCAAAATTCACATATTTCTTTTCAAGTTAAATTCATATTGCGGCAGCATCGCGTTCTTGCACGGAATTGATTTAGATTCTATCTAAACATATTCAAAAAAGTCAAATTTTCTATAACAAAATATTTAAAGGTCCAATCATATCGGCCAATCGGCTCTAGAACGACATGAGATATTTTGAGTGGAATTGTCTTATAATTTACATCTTTAGAACTATATCCCTAATTAAGATATTCTTCTCATTTAACTCCTAATTCATAAGCTTTATATTTATGTATTTAATTAAAATATAGAATATTGGGTCGCATGATATTTTCTTCTTTTTGCTTCATATTATTTGTTCTTTGCTTTTATTATCCTATCTATTTTATTCTCTTTTATCTATTTTGGCACTCGCACAAAAATAATATAATTTTAAATCGGGTTCAGAAGTTCAAAGGAAAAAAGTTTCTCACTTACTCAAAAATCCGGCGAAGCAGGTTCGGTGGGCCCATCGAAGACGCAGTGCTAGGATGCTTAATCGAAATTAGTTGTTCTTTTGACAAAAGAATTCAATTTGTGGTGCTCTTTAGCCATTTTCAAAATCGATTTAAAATTCACTATAAATGGGCACGCAGGCTTAGTGAAAGAATGAGAATTCCAATATTATTACTCTACTAAATTCAAATCTCGAGTTTACAAATGTCTCGACAAAGCGAAAATCAAAGAAAAACTGCATCACACGTCTAACCACCCGATCAGCACGTGTTTGCAGATGGCGATGGCTCCTTATGGCATCCTCCTCAAATTCTCCTAATCAACTCCTCACATACGAAGGGATACGCGTCCTCGCATGCCAGACCAGCGGGTCTGTCCTTTCGTTGTCGTTTAACGTTCGTTTAACGTGCGTTAACAGCCTTCCGCAATTAGCACTTCAAATGTCTCCTTCTCTTATTGTTGCTTCCTCGATGCCGCTCGCTAAACATGGCATCCATCAGGGATAGAGTCCACCTGTGTCGGTGACTCACATAGCTTTGCCGATCGCTGCCCCAAATGTTGCCGAACCCACGCAGTTTTGCTGTCGCCGCGTATGGGATGGGTTGGCTGCGTACAACTAGCGGATCGGTTTGAGGTTAAGTCAGAACCTCAATGTGGCACGTGGCTGTCGTAGCCAAAATGTCGCACTCGCGGAAACTGCCTAAATGTAGCAAGTGGTACGCGGCAGCGGGCAGAAAATGCGGCCACTGTTGCGCTGACACTCGCTTCTCTTCTTCTTCTCCTCTGCTCGGCGGCTTAAGAGGCGCTTTGCTCGACGTCGGCAGCGATGCCTCGGCAGGTTAGGGTCTCACGTGGCGCTCTCTGCGCCTCACTGAGGTTACTCCCGATCCTGTCCAGAAATTTCGATGAACTTGCTCTACCGCTGGCCAACGCTCACGAGCTGATATGAATTTGTAGCTCTGCTATGCCGCTTCGACGGATCTTCCGTCTCTCTCTTCCCTATAGAAATAAATTGGCTGCTCTAAAACACTTTTCACTTGCCCTCGCACTAAAATATTCACCTCTTGTTGGGGGTAGAATCTCTCGAAAACTCCTCCTGTGCCTGATGGCTTTTTTTGTTGACCGCAATAACACTTGAAAAATATCGGCCACGCGGTGTGAAAATGTTATGTTCTTATTGTGACCATCAGCAGCAATTTGCATGCGAACGATTTGGAATCACAAAAGAAATGACCGAGAACTCTGTTGCGAGAAGTTGGCTGTGCGCTACGGCGTTGCCAAACTTCACCTAACGGAATACGTCCAGGCTCTCTTCTCCTTTTTCGTCTTCACACGCATTCGGTGCACACGAGAAAGAGTAAGCACTATACAAGTAAGATGTATGCGGGAACGGTGCAGAACTTCTCGTCGCTCGCGCTAGTTACCGCCTCAGCATTCACCCTCTGCGGTCCCCCGCCAAAGCCGCCTCGACAACAAGAGATCTAGAGGGCCCAAGAAATCGGGGCCACCCAAAACGTCTTGACGACACAGAATCGCATCCGCTTCTACTTTTCGGTCGATCAGCACTTTAGAATAAGCACTATGTACCAAACCAAGTTGTAAAGTACAAGAAAAATAAATATAAGAATTATTCAGATTTTGAAGCTCAACTCAATCGGAATCAAATCCAGCTCTTCTCTTCAACCACCAACTCCCCGAACCTACAAGGGAGTTAACTCGCTCTCTGCTATACCCTATGCTATCGCGGTGGTCATATGCGGATTTAAACATTATTTGAATTTCTGCAATATTGCATATACATATGTATTTAATTAAATTATTTAGTCTAAATATTTTCGTTTGTGACTGGCTACCACAATGACCGCGTCACTCTTGGCCCTAAGGCTGAAGGCCGGGGGCCTGTGGGAGAAGATCGAGTTTCGGGCACGAATCTCGGTTCTGCTTCACACCTTACTGAGGGACACACAGACTACTGTGTCCCCACCCTATCACACCCTTCAGGCTTACATCCCCGACAGAACGGAATGGAACTTTAGGCTGCTCTGAAGTCACTTGAAGCTATCTCTTCAAACTCGAAGACCATTAACTCCTGCCGCAGATCTCTTTACGAGATGGCGGAGCAGTACGACCTCCACCTCATCTGGGTCCCAGGGCACAGGCTCTTTCTTTCTACTTTGAGTGCAAATTTTGAATATAAGAAATTAGAAAAGTGAGAAAAACTAAAATTACAGAACTATGGTATAATAAAAATATATTCCACAATGTCAATTTGTTGTTTAAACTCTGAATTACCCTTTCATTGTCCTCATTCGTTCCCTTTACACATTGTTACTATAGAGCGTGTTGAAATATATTCTTTTTAGGAAGAAAAATCGTCATAAGTTCGTCAACTTTCGTTATTTTTTTATGTCTTGTTTTATTTGTCTTGTTTTATTCGTAATTGACTAGGCAACAACAATAGGTATGCATCATTGAGAAATGTTGGTGATTTGTTTAAAAAAATGGCATCAAAGTCGAATAAACACGAAAAAAGTGCGAGTTGCATATTTGCAAGCAGAAATTTTGCCTTTTCATTCGAAACAAAGAAAAAGGTTATTTTTTTCCAGTAAGCTAAATATTCCCACAAAGCTATAAAAATAGCCAGGCGTTTTTTAAATTGGTGAACAACTTTCCGAGCAGGAATTTCTATACCCTGGCAGGGTATTATAATTTTAGTCAGAAGTTTGCAACGCAGTGAAGGAGACATTTCCAACCCTATAAAGTATATATATTCTTGATCAGCATCAGCAGCCGAGTCGATCTAGCCATGTCCGTCTGTCCGTCTGTCTGTCCGTCTGTCTGTCCGTCTGTCTGTCCGTCTGTCTGTCCGTCCGTTTCTACGCAAACTAGTCCCTCAGTTTTGAAGCAATCTGAATAGTTTGCAGATAGTCTTCTATATGTTCTCACTGCTATAAATGTCGGAACGGGCCGGATCGGACGACTATATCATATAGCTGCCACAGGAACGATCGGGAATTTTTGAGAAAACAAATTTTAACTATGCCAATTTTCAATATATTTTCATATAATTTAAGATATATTTTTCCAGAATTTCGGTTTTAATTTTATTCAAATCGGACCACTATATCATACAGCTGCCATAGGAATATACATATATATCAATTAATTTATTTTGAAAGCTTTGTTGCTAGCAACATTTAGTTGTTGCGCAACATTTTTCACTGTCAACATGTTTCGCTTAACATTTATAGAATCTAAGAACACATGAAAGCGAAAAGAACCGCAATCCTTAAATATACCAAATTTTAAATACAAACTGCAAGGGTATTTAAACTTCGGCTTGCCGAAGTTAGCTTCCTTTCTTGTTAAAAGTGAAAAAGTGCCGATAAACGGTTATTTTACCATTAATCAAGACATTGAGGGTGTTAGAATAATTTCAAACGTGGTTTTGTGTTATATTCGACCTGCTTAACAATCTCTACTAGGTCACTTCAAAAGTTCAAAATCACTGTTACACTGTGTAATCATTCTGTTGGTCGTAAGTGAAGTCGTATTGATACAGTTTCTCCACGCAAATTAATCAAATATCCGTCCTGATCAACTATCCGATCTTCAAGCGTGCTGATTTCTCTGGTGTTGACAGGCAAATAAATCTGGTTTCTTGGATTGAAGTTCATTTTATATCCAGGGGGCATATTTATTCCAAAATCATGAAGCACATGGTTTGCTATTTCTCACATAAGACCCACTAATAATGTTGTATTCCCATCTAATAGAATTTATTTTAAAACTATTTTCAGGATTATCCTAGATGTAAACTTTTTGTGATCTTAATTTTGGTGTATTAAATCCAAATAACAGACAAACTGATTGTTTTTGATTAAAATATACCGTCTAATTTTTTGGTAACAACTTGAACTTGTTAAGTTTTGGTGTTACATTCAATGGTGTCACAATGATTGTACTGCTTCAGTTTATTAATAATATATTTTATAATTTCATCAAACTCGTATGGGCCTACAGAAATTTCTATTACTTTATTCTCAGCATTCACCCTCTGCGGTCCCCCGCCAAACCCCCCCCCAACAAAAAATCAGAGGGCCCGCCCCAAATCGGGGCCACCCAAAACGTCTTGACGACACAGAATCGCATCCGCTTCTACTTTTCGGTCGATCAGCACTTTAGAATAAGCACTATGTACCAAACCAAGTTGTAAAGTACAAGAAAAATAAATATAAGAATTATTCAGATTTTGAAGCTCAACTCAATCGGAATCAAATCCAGCTCTTCTCTTCAACCACCAACTCCCCGAACCTACAAGGGAGTTAACTCGCTCTCTGCTATACCCTATGCTATCGCGGTGGTCATATGCGGATTTAAACATTATTTGAATTTCTGCAATATTGCATATACATATGTATTTAATTAAATTATTTAGTCTAAATATTTTCGTTTGTGACTGGCTACCACAATGACCGCGTCACTCTTGGCCCTAAGGCTGAAGGCCGGGGGCCTGTGGAGAAGATCGAGTTTCGGGCACGAATCTCGGTTCTGCTTCACACCTTACTGAGGGACACACAGACTACTGTGTCCCCACCCTATCACACCCTTCAGGCTTACATCCCCGACAGAACGGAATGGAACTTTAGGCTGCTCTGAAGTCACTTGAAGCTATCTCTTCAAACTCGAAGACCATTAACTCCTGCCGCAGATCTCTTTACGAGATGGCGGAGCAGTACGACCTCCACCTCATCTGGGTCCCAGGGCACAGGCTCTTTCTTTCTACTTTGAGTGCAAATTTTGAATATAAGAAATTAGAAAAGTGAGAAAAACTAAAATTACAGAACTATGGTATAATAAAAATATATTCCACAATGTCAATTTGTTGTTTAAACTCTGAATTACCCTTTCATTGTCCTCATTCGTTCCCTTTACACATTGTTACTATAGAGCGTGTTGAAATATATTCTTTTTTAGGAAGAAAAATCGTCATAAGTTCGTCAACTTTCGTTATTTTTTTATGTCTTGTTTTATTTGTCTTGTTTTATTCGTAATTGACTAGGCAACAACAATAGGTATGCATCATTGAGAAATGTTGGTGATTTGTTTAAAAAAATGGCATCAAAGTCGAATAAACACGAAAAAAGTGCGAGTTGCATATTTGCAAGCAGAAATTTTGCCTTTTCATTCGAAACAAAGAAAAAGGTTATTTTTTTCCAGTAAGCTAAATATTCCCACAAAGCTATAAAAATAGCCAGGCGTTTTTTAAATTGGTGAACAACTTTCCGAGCAGGAATTTCTATACCCTGGCAGGGTATTATAATTTTAGTCAGAAGTTTGCAACGCAGTGAAGGAGACATTTCCAACCCTATAAAGTATATATATTCTTGATCAGCATCAGCAGCCGAGTCGATCTAGCCATGTCCGTCTGTCCGTCTGTCTGTCCGTCTGTCTGTCCGTCTGTCTGTCCGTCTGTCTGTCCGTCCGTTTCTACGCAAACTAGTCCCTCAGTTTTGAAGCAATCTGAATAGTTTGCAGATAGTCTTCTATATGTTCTCACTGCTATAAATGTCGGAACGGGCCGGATCGGACGACTATATCATATAGCTGCCACAGGAACGATCGGGAATTTTTGAGAAAACAAATTTTAACTATGCCAATTTTCAATATATTTTCATATAATTTAAGATATATTTTTCCAGAATTTCGGTTTTAATTTTATTCAAATCGGACCACTATATCATACAGCTGCCATAGGAATATACATATATATCAATTAATTTATTTTGAAAGCTTTGTTGCTAGCAACATTTAGTTGTTGCGCAACATTTTTCACTGTCAACATGTTTCGCTTAACATTTATAGAATCTAAGAACACATGAAAGCGAAAAGAACCGCAATCCTTAAATATACCAAATTTTAAATACAAACTGCAAGGGTATTTAAACTTCGGCTTGCCGAAGTTAGCTTCCTTTCTTGTTAAAAGTGAAAAAGTGCCGATAAACGGTTATTTTACCATTAATCAAGACATTGAGGGTGTTAGAATAATTTCAAACGTGGTTTTGTGTTATATTCGACCTGCTTAACAATCTCTACTAGGTCACTTCAAAAGTTCAAAATCACTGTTACACTGTGTAATCATTCTGTTGGTCGTAAGTGAAGTCGTATTGATACAGTTTCTCCACGCAAATTAATCAAATATCCGTCCTGATCAACTATCCGATCTTCAAGCGTGCTGATTTCTCTGGTGTTGACAGGCAAATAAATCTGGTTTCTTGGATTGAAGTTCATTTTATATCCAGGGGGCATATTTATTCCAAAATCATGAAGCACATGGTTTGCTATTTCTCACATAAGACCCACTAATAATGTTGTATTCCCATCTAATAGAATTTATTTTAAAACTATTTTCAGGATTATCCTAGATGTAAACTTTTGTGATCTTAATTTTGGTGTATTAAATCCAAATAACAGACAAACTGATTGTTTTTGATTAAAATATACCGTCTAATTTTTTGGTAACAACTTGAACTTGTTAAGTTTTGGTGTTACATTCAATGGTGTCACAATGATTGTACTGCTTCAGTTTATTAATAATATATTTTATAATTTCATCAAACTCGTATGGGCCTACAGAAATTTCTATTACTTTATTCCCAATTTGAAATATATTATTTCCTTGTCCATATTCGGTATAGAGTTGAATGTATAAAAATCAATTAAAGACATTCATAGCAACGTTTTAGTTCGATTTGTGGAAAAACAATTCGCTTAGTATATTTGTATTCCCATTTAAGACAATTGTCAGTGATGTAGTCATTATGAAGTTGGATTCTAAATTGTTTCTTTTTATTACTTATAACATAATTTATTCAAGTACAATGAATTGATCAAATCGTTTTCTATCTCGTCCAGATCTCATATTATGATCCTTTGAGATTACTAAAATTCCAAATCTTTTCTCCCAACACTTTTTGCTATATTTATAAATTATGAGTATTGATCGTATAGTAATATCGATAGTAATTGTAAGAGTAGGTACCCTATGAAATCGTAATCAAGTTCTTAAGATGAATCAGTTCATATATTTGTGCAAGTTGGAACTAAAACACACACACTCACTTTGATAATAAAACCTGGCGTGTGAAGACACTACAACTGGCGACGAGGTTAAAAACGTCAAAAGATTACTCATATATATGAAAAATATATGAAAAAGCAGTGTTTCTTAAATCAATTGGTTCGGATCCGTATCGTTTGCTACACAGCTTGTGCAGCTACAGCACACCTATCTCAAAAACATATAACAATTTGTGCGCGATGCTTAAGAGTCACTACACTCCACCAACAATTGTGTTTCATGAAAGAAGAAAATTCCATTCTGCAACCAGATCCGAGTCTGAAAATGCTTCACAATGCACAGTGGTTCCCTCCATAGGCCAAAATTAAAAAAATGCGTGCAAAAAAAAAATTACAAAAAGTACACAAACGTCTATAAAATGTCCAAACTTTTTAATGGCAACCCGTTTTTTCTCGAAATCTAACGGGACCCTCTAAAAAAATCATTGAAAGTGTGAACATTGACAGCTCAGCTGCACGCATTAAAAAATTTTCACAGCTAAAGCCCACTTCAATCAATTCTGTCGCTAAGAACAGTTTATGAATTTGTGTTATTTAAAATGGATTTTAAAGTTTAAGGTATTTACTTTATGTTCTTAAATTGAAATATACTAATTTGTGTTGTAGTTGGTTTAAAATTATTGTTTTAGTTTACCCTGTTTTTGTACATTTTGTGTGGGTCTTTTTTATGCTTACTTAAAGTTTTAGATGTGTTCCCCCGCGATTCCCCCATTCTGCTTGTTTTTAGTGTATTTGTGAGTGTCTTAAGGTAATAAGAGAGTGTATTTTAGCTGCAGATATTTGCAGATGTGTGCATATTCTACAAAACAATAAAGCCGTCTTTTTTTTTTAGGTTAAATTTTCCCTGCGAAGCGGCTGCTTTGTCTTGTTGTGCTTTGTCTGTGTTTTCGTCTTTCTTGTTTTGTGTTCTTATTGAGTTAAAATTATATTTAATATTTATTTTTCTAATTTGGTATTAAAGGCGGCTCTTATCTCTGTGTCTTTACACGATTATTATTATTTTTGTTATCTTATATATAAAATTCTGCTTTCACGGTGTTTGTATCCAAACTCCTCCGAAACTACTTGACCGATTTGGATGAAATTTTGAGGGGATATTCTGTAGGCCTGAGAATCGGCTAACATCTATTTTTCGTACCCCTAACCGATAAGGGTTGTCCACTGGTTGAGCAAAGAGCGAGCCGAAAAAAAACACAGCTGAAGTGTCTTTTCAAAACAGTTTTCAATCGTGTCAGCCTGAGACTGACTGCTCATTTTCTGACACGGATAGGTGGGACCATGATGTAATAACTCATGGGTGGGACGAAGTTCACCGGGTCAGCTAGTTTTCATATAATAGTTGAATTACATTATAAAATTACACCAAATTACTTACTGTATGTGGGCGTACTGAGAATGAACCACGCCCCTTTCCACAAAATTTTAATTTTAATCTAATAATTATAAAATGAATGTTTCAAACAGAAAATCTACCAATTTTTTTATTTTTATCTATTTTTTTTTGTTATTACAACCGATCGTTCATATGACAGCTATATGATATAGTGGTCCGATCCGCTTGATTTTTATATATGATCTTACTATAAGTTTAAAAAAATGTTGTGGTAAGTTTCAAGCCTCTACCTCTACTATAAGTATTTTGGCCGCCCTCCCCATACAACAGGAACCAGTGTGCAATGGTTCGCCAGGGTCAAAGAGTTAGCCATAACCTGCAAATTTGGGGCTATGCTGGATGCATTTGTTTTGGATCGTTTTGTCGTGGAACTCCCAGACAAAATTTTTGATCGTGAAGAGGATGAGTCCCTAACTTTAGATGTGGCATTACGTAAGGGCATAATCATGGAGACCAAGTTTAATGTGAGAACAGAAGATAACTCCAATGTCAATGCAGTCAACGAACAACTGAAAAAAGGGAACTTCCGAATAAGCTCATTAAATGCAGTCAACGGTCAAGGCAGAGACAGCTTCAATAGAAGCTCTACATTCAAGAAGATGAACAACAACAACAACTATGGAAATTCGAACGGCAGTAATTACAGCAAGAACAAAAATGAGAGGACCGCATGTTCGCATTGTGTATGGCGAAATCACAGCTCAGCAGTATGCCGTTACAAAGATAGCAGATGCCACAAGTGCGGGAAGATCGGATACATAGCTAGTATTTGTCGTATCAACTCTGAAAATATAAATTTAGTTCACAATTCCAATGATAGATTTACTAATGATAATTTTGATTAATCTGTTTATAGCACAACTGATGACACAAAACCCTACATATTGTCTGGCACGACTATGGATGTTGTATGTGATACTGGTTCTCCTTGCACCTTGATGCCTCAGAATTTACTTACAAAGCAACAATTTGCGCAAATAAAGCCGAGTAGAAATATGTTTCTTAGCTACACTGGCAATGAAATTGATATTTTGGGTGAGTTTGATGCACATATAACTTATAATCAGACCAAAAAGTTGATAAAAGTTACAGTCACTAAAGAAGATAAAAGACCACTTTTGGGTAGGAATTTCTTTAGAGAATTTAAATTCAATTTAAAGCAAGTGAATAGTATTTCTTCTGCGAAGCAATTGGTTGATAAGCTAAAATATGATTTTAGAGAAGTTTTCAATGATGATCTTGGGACTTATAAATTAGAAGAAGTGTAGCATATCTACCCTACCAATGCATTATAACTTAGGATATAACTTCGCGTTTATACATTATGACATTTTGTCTGAATAAATATAAATATACAAATACCCAAAAGACTACCAACAACAACATACGAGGTTTGACAATTAAGTAATGAGACTGATATTATAAAACCCGTATATTTCAATATTATTTTTCAACTCTGTCATCCCCTTCAAAGTAGTCCCCTTGGGCAGCTACACAGCGATTCCAGCGCATTTTCCATGCTTCAAAACTTTTCTGGAACTCTTCGACTGGGATGTCCGCGAAAACCCTCGTCACGGCCGCCTGGATGTCTTCAATTGAATCAAAATGCGTTCCTTTGACCACCAATTGTTGTCGTTGTCGCGCTGTCGTGATGAAGGATCCAGTTAAGATCGATGTCTGGACGCACCCTGTTTACTCGTTTCCGCAATCTTTCCAGTATTTGGCGATAGTAGATTTGATTTGAACTGTTAAAGATTGATCTTCACAGATTAGAGCGCTCACAACCTACGAATTCGTGCCAGTCCGCACCTCGACTTGTCTCCCGCTCCGCTGCTCGTCTTCCACGCTTTCACACCCTTCCTTAAATTTTTTATGCCATCG
Organism: Drosophila bocqueti; assembly: GCA_018151655.1. Taxonomy (NCBI): domain Eukaryota; kingdom Metazoa; phylum Arthropoda; class Insecta; order Diptera; family Drosophilidae; genus Drosophila; species Drosophila bocqueti. The sequence goes on from JAECXF010000040.1 coordinate 1,008,779, forward strand.
AAACACCTGTGCACGACTGAGAGCACTATCACCAAGAACTATTAAAATCTTTTCGTAAGCTGTTTCACCCAATTTGGCACAAAACTGTATCGCGACGCGTTGCTCTTGATTTCGTTTTCATTTTCGTGACGAGCTCCACGAAGGCACGTTCACTCATCACGACACAGCAGGTAAGAAGCTAAGAAAGCTAGAGCGATGGCAAATATATCAATGGAGAGAGGAAGGATGCAGAAAGAAGGGAGAGTGAATTTCAAGGTCGCAGGGTTACCACAATCGGAGCAATAAAATCAGTCTCATTACTTAATTGTCACACCTCGTAAGCATTCCAGCACCCAAGCAATACGATCTAACGCTTATTCATAAGCCGATAGTGGAGCGTGAGAATGCTGAGCATGCACTTTGCAGCTCAAGTGGTCAAGCCATACATAACATATGCATGCCTTCCGCAGACACATGTATATGTATAAATGTAATTGCAAAGAAATAGATATAAGCATTGTACGTGCGGGTTAGCTGAATCCAAAATCAGCTCATACAAATCATTCAATAAATGGAACCGAGAATGAACATTCCTTACGTCAGCTGGGCGTCGCCGGGCTGGCACGCAGACGTTCCCTCCAAGGTGCAGGCGGCGTGTTGCCTCCCGCACTCAGTTTCTGCTGCTGCTGACCTGGGCCTCCGGGCTCAGGCGGCGCCGGTGCTGGTCCTCGCACAGGCTATTTATCATCATCTTTACAGATGTTCTCGGCCAGTGATGCCGAGATTAGCCATCTGGACTCTTTGGATCCGAAGTCCGATGGTCAGGCGGCGATTTTCTCCACAACGGGGGACTCGTTCTTTTGCTCAGCCACATCAGTCATTTTGGTTTTACTTCCGAAAAATGAAGCGCGAAAACACTTTTAATTATGCGGTCTGGCGTTTGCAAATCACGATTCGCAGTAGAGCAACTCGTAGTTATAAACGAATTGTAAGATTTTATAAATTTATGCTGAATGCCGCCTTTTCTTTAGTAGCTTCGCTAGGAAAGTCGCTGATTGCTGGATTTGGCTGGACTGTAGCTGGACATTTTACAAAGTAGACATCTATAGGTCGCTGTTTGCTGGATTTTTGACCGTCTGTCCACACAGTCAGAAGAACGCCGAATTTTTCCACATCCTTATTTGCACATAAACTTTGTGTTTTGCGGCTCCTTGGTCACGGTCGCCATATAGAACGAGGTCAAAACCAAGGAACAGGCCAAGGTAACTCCAACCAGGGCACCAATAACAACAATGTGAGAATGTTGCAAAATACGTCGGAAAACTCACAGAACACTTTAGGAAGCAATCAATAAATGCAAAAGTTCATTCCATCAATTACAGTCTTAATATATTCGTAACTTTCTATAATCACTCAACTGAAAATAAACTAACATTCCCTATAGATATTGGTGCAGATATCTCACTTTTAAAAGTATATTCTGATAACTTCAAAATCCACGATGAAAAAATAATAAACATCGAAGGCATAGGCCAAGGTGTAATAAAGTCTCAAGGAACAACCACAATAGAACTTCGATCAACAAAATATATTATTCCACATGAATTTCATTTGGTAGACTCCAATTTTTCAATATCATGTGTTGGAATAATAGGCATTGATTTTATAAAAAATTCAATTGTCAGCTAGATTTTAAACCAAGAGAAGACTGGTTTATAATTAAACCCCAAAATTTAAATTATCCAATATACCTTCCGATAACATATAGCGCTGGCAACAGTTCTTCTGCCAGCCAGATCTCAAGTTATTCGAAAAATAGACATTAATACCGTAAATTATTACATATTTGTTCCTAATCAGGAAATACATAATGGAATTTATATTGCAAATACAATAGCAGCATCCAAACATGTATACATTTGACTTCTAAATACAACTAATTTCGATCAATTGGTCAAAGTAAACAAAATCCAATATGAAAACCTAAAAGATTAAGACATTCATAACACCGATCCAGAAAATAGAATCGAACAAGTACTTTCAAAACTACAGAAAAATTTTCCAGAGCAATTTAAAAGCCAATTAACTGAATTATGCACAAAGTATAGTGATGTGTTCGGACTGGAAACCGAACCAATATCAACAAACAATTTTTATAAGCAAACATTAAGACTTAAAGATGATGAACCCATTTATATAAAAAACTACAGAAGTCCGCATAGCCATATTGAAGAAATTCAAAAACAAGTAGGAAAATTAATTAACGACAAAATCGTAGAACCGTCTGTATCTAAGTACAACAGCCCACTCTTTTTAGTTCCGAAAAAATCATTACCGAATTCAGAAGAAAAGAAATGGCGATTAGTAATTGACTATCGTCAAATCAACAAAAAACTACTTTCTGATAAATTTCCACTCCCAAGAATTGATGACATTTTAGATCAACTTGGTCGAGCTAAATACTTTTCATGCCTTGACTTGATGTCAGGTTTTCATCAAATAGAACTCGAAGAAAACTCAAGAAATATAACATCTTTTTCAACAAGCAATGGCTCTTATCGCTTCACGCGATTATCATTTGGATTTAAAATAGCACCAAATTCATTTCAGAGAATGATGACTATATCATTCTCTAGTTTAGAACCTTCCATGCATTCCTTTATATGGATGACTTAATGGTGATAGGATGTTCCGAAAAACACATGATTAAAAACCTAACTGATGTTTTTAATGTATGTAGGAAATATAACCTAAAGTTGCATCCAGAAAAATTTTCATTTTTCATGCATGAAGTGACATTTCTAGATCATAAACGCACCGACAAAGGAGTATTGCCGGATGACAAGAAATTTGACATCATCAGAAATTATCCTGTCCCTCATGATGCGGACAGCGCAAGACGATTTGTAGCATTCTGCAAACTATTATCGTCGATTTATAAGAAACTTCGCCGATTATTCACGGCACATAACCAGATTATGTAAAAAGAATGTCCCTTTTGAATGGTCAAGCGAATACCAAAACGCATTCGAATAACTTAAAGAAAAGCTTATGCAACCCACATTATTACAATATCCTGATTTTCGCAAAGAATTTTGCATTATAACGGATGCTAGTAAACAAGCTTGCGGAGCGGTTCTAACTCAGAACCGTGACGGGATTCGGCTCCCAATAGCTTATGCATCTCGTTCATTGACAAAAGGGGAAAGCACAAGAGTACAACGGAACAAGAACTCGCGGCAATTCATTGGGCAATTACCCATTTTAGACCATACATTTATGGCAAACATTTCACTGTTAAAACGGACCATAGACCATTAACGTATCTATTTTCTATGACTAATCCCAGTTCTAAATTTACTCGCATGCGGCTAGAGCTTGAAGAATACGACTTCACTGTAGAATACCTAAAGGGAAAAGATAATTTCGTAGCAGACGCACTTGCGCGTATAAATATAAAAGAACTCAAAGACATGCAACATAAAGTCCTGAAAGTCACTACCAGGCAACAAAGTAGACATGATAAAAACTGTACAGTAACAAACAAGGAACTATTGCCTAGGCAAAGTATCCAAAATGTATCTAAGCCCAACGTGCATGAAGTCATAACAAATGATGAAGCACGAAAAGTAGTGACCTTGCGAATAACTGAATCTATTTGTTTACTAAAACGAGGAAATAAAGTTTTTGCAAGAATTGATGTTGACGATTTTTATACCAATGGAGTTCTAGATTGAGATCAGTTCTTCCAAAGGCTTGAAATGCAAGCCGGTATACTAAAGATCAGCCAACTCAAATTGGCACCGAGTGAAAAAATCGTTGACTACATTTAAATAGAAACTTTCAAACATATGTGCAACAAGAAATTAAAATCATTGAGAATAGCGCTACTACAGCCGGTGACCATTATACAAACTGAAAAAGAGATACAATCAATACTGTCTACATTCCATGACGATCCAATTCAAGGTGATCATACTGGCATTACAAGAACGCTAGCGAAAATAAAAAGACACTGCTACTGGAAAAATATGACTCGTCATAGAAAAGAGTACATACGTAGATGTCATAAATGCCAAATGTCGAAAACAACGACACATACAAAGACCCCAATGACTAAGACAGAAACACCAACCAATGCTTTCGATATAGTGATAGTGGACACCGTTGGTCCACTACCGAAATCAGAATATGGAAATGAATACATCGTCACACTAATATGTGATTTAACAAAATATCTGGTAGCCAGACCTGTCGAGAACAAGAGCTTAAATAAGTCGCAAAAGCTTTATTCGAAAATTGTATACTAAAGTACGGTCCAATGAAGACGTTCATTTCGGACATGGGTACCGAGTATAAAAATGAAGTAATTTTAAATATGTGTTAGTATATGAAGATTGAAAATCTTACATCCACCGCATATCATCACCAGACTTTAGGGACAATAGAACGAAGTCATAGAACATTCAATGCATTCGTACATTTCTGCAGACAAAACTGATTGGGACGTTTGGATACAATATTTTACCTATTGTTTTAACACAACACCATCAGTCATGCATGAATACTGTCCATATGAACTAGTCTTTGGTAGATTACCAAGACAGTTCGCAGATTTTAATAAAATAAAATGAGTAGAACCACTATATAATGTAGAAGATTACTCTAAGGAAATAAAATTTAGATTGGAAATAGCGTATAACAGAGCTAGACTTATGTTAGAAAAAGCTAAGTCTTATAGGAAACAAAATTACGATAAGAAAACTTCAGATTTTGAAATAAAAATAGGAGATAAAGTTTCACTATGGAACGAAAGGGGTCATAAGTTAGATCCAGTATATTTAGGTCCTTATACGGTAGAAAACATAGAAGATAGAGATAACATTATAATAAGAGATAAAAAGCAAAAGAAACAAAAAGTACCTACATAAGGATAGGTTAAAAATATATGATCAATGAAACGTTTCATTTAAGAAAAGGTCTGATCAACCAAAAATAATAAATAAATAAAATAAAATAAAAAATATATTCTTCTAAGACATTTAAAATATCTTCTTCTAAACATAAAACAAAAACATAACATAATTCAATATACAAAAAAAAAAAAATTTTGTTATTACACACATATGCTTTGAGACACAGCATTGCTAATAATTAAGTATATAATAACAAACAAATCAATATCATTTAAAAAATATATATTTTAGCAACACAATATATTTACACTAAAACTAAATGACTACATGTATTACGTCATTTCTTTAAAAAGGGAGGTGTAGCATATCTACCCTACCAATGCATTATAACTTAGGGTATAACTTCGCGTTTATACATTGTGACATTTTGTCAGAATAAATATAAATATACAAATACCCAAAAGACCACCAACAACAACATAAGCATTCCAGCACCCAAGCAATACGATCTAACGCTTATACATAAGCCGATAGTGGAGCGTGAGAATGCTGAGCATGCACTTTGCAGCTCAAGTGGTCAAGCCATACATAACATATGCATGCCTTCCGCATACACATGTATATGTATTAATGTAATTGCAAAGAAATAGATAATATAAGCATTGTATGTGCGGGTTAGCTGAACCAAAAATCAGCTCATACAAATCATTCAATAAATGGAACCGAGAATGAACGGATCGTTCTTCTCTAATTAATACAATTATTTTAAAGCAGTTTTTTACTACATTTCTATAGAAGTCTCCTTACCCATTGATGATGAGGCCAAGCCTATATTTTTCAAGCCACGTCCTATTCCGCTAGCATGGAAGTCTAAAGTAGCGGAGGAACTTAGATGTCTCATTCGCAAAGGTGTTTTGGAGCCTGTGGATCATTCGGATTGGGGTACACCACTAGTTCCTATCTTAAAACCGGATGGAAATTTGCGTATTTGTGCAGACTACAAGGTAACGGTTAATAAATGGTTAGTTGATTACACATACCCACTACCACGCATAGATGAAATATTTGCAGCTTTAAGTGGAGGTATAATTTTCTCTAATTTGGATCTTTCCAACGCTTATAATCAGTTGATGTTAAATGAAAAATCTCAACACATATGTTCCTGGAGTACTCACATAGGTACTTTAAGGATGAAAATGTTGCCATTCGGCGTTAAGCCAGCAGAGTCCATATTTCAAAAGATAATGGAATCAATTTTAAGCGGCATTCCAAATGTTGTTGTCTACCAAGACGACTTCACTGTATCTGGAACAAGCCATAGTGAACATTTAAAAACACTCAGAATTTTACTTAACATGTTACAATCTGTAGGTCTCAAATTAAATGCAAACAAATGCAAGTTTTTACAAGATAACAGTATCATATTTAGGTTTTACGATTAGTAGAGGACGGCTTACACGAAAATGAAGGCAGGTACAAAAGTGTAATGAATTGTCCTGTTCCTTCTAATGTCACTCAAGTGAGAGCTTTCATAGGAATGTCTAATCACTATTCAAAATTTATTGAGAACTTTTCAAAAAAAAAAATAGGTCCATAGTATTCTTTGTTCAAGAAAAATGTAATATTCTCATGGAATAAAGATTGTCAAAAAGCTTTTGAAATAGTAAAAAGGGATATCACGTCCGACCAAGTTTTGGTACACTATGATAGTTCTTTACCAATTATGCTTTCTACAGATGCAAGCTATGGAGCTGTTGCAGGTAAGAAAATAATTATCTATATTTGACTTTCAAAGAGATTTCCAAAGAAATCAGACGTGATCCTTTCTTGTCTAAGATTATGAAATCGATCAAAGAAGGCAAGCTTAATGATTTAAAAGGCAATGAGTATGAACCATTCAAAGCCAATGATATTGAATTATCCGTTGAAAGCGATTGCATTCTATGGGGACATAGAACAGTGGTTCCTACTAAACTTCGAAAATCAGTTCTAAACGAACTTCATCGATCGCACCTAGGCATCGTTAAGACAAAAGGCTTAGCAAGGTCTTATATATAGTGGCCAAGAATAGATTTTGAAATTGAAAACAATAAAGGGTTGGATACATTGTTAAGAAATAAGCGCAAACCCAGAGAAATGCACTTTAATACCATGGCAGCCAGCACAATCTCCTTGGAGTAGGATACATATAGATTATGCAGGCCCTGTAAAAAATTACTACTTATTAGTTGTGATTGATTTATATACCAAATGGATTGAAGTTTTTAAAACAAATGTGGTAGGATAGATACGCATAGGGCCCACAGTACCATGTATGTATCATGTATGTATTAGCTTAGTTTAGGGTATGAAGCCCATGTGGTGGCAAAGAGACGCGCACGATCAAATCCCCGTTAGAATAAGAACAATACTGTCATCTCGCTCTTACTCATAAGCTAGCTTTAAGAGATAATAATGTGTACCTTCTGCTCACGCATACATACATATACATATGAGCGAGCAGAAGCAAAGGAGAAGAAGCAAAGCGCGGCATTCGACTGCTAGTTCTTGGATAGTGAAGTTGAATAAGGAAAAACAAAGTTAAGTGAAGCGATGCACCGGAGTTTATTTTGGCGTTTACAACATCAGAAGTGGTCATTACTCACTATGCCTGACACCATATTACATCAATTCTCGGTGCACCAACTAAAGCACTGGTTGGGAGCCCTTGGACGCCAAACTTCCGGCACTAAAGCAGAGATCGACGAGGCAAACAAGAACAAGTCCGATCGTGCTGGCCTAGCCCATGACGACATCGAAAATAACATTGAAAATGATGGAAATGTTAACTGTGCGCTAACAGCACCAATGTTAAAGTTAACAGCACCAAAGTGACCATCACTGCCGATAACATTAGTGAGTGAGATACCAGTGTTGGAAAAGAGACCGCTAGCAGTGATGATCAACGCCAGAGTACAAACGTAAACAAACTTTTGGAATCGCCAGCAGCAGCGCTTGCCTCGGCAAAAGAGGTCACCATGGAGTACGACGGCAGCGAATGTGTGCGTAATTGGGTCACACAGTTCCAGAACATCGGCAAGATCTACAATTTGGACGACGGCTGCTTGCATATGCTTCTGATTGCCAAGCTGAAGGGGAGTGCACAACGCTGGCTGCACGGAAACACCACGCGAATTCTGGAGTCAACCGATCAGCTGTGCGAGCAGTTAATTATGTCATTTGGGGTCAAAATGTCCAAAGGAGCACTGAGGAGCGCATTTCAAAAGCGGGAATGGCGTTCAGATGAGAAATTTGCGGCTTATTTCGAGGACAAGATGATGCTGGCCAACGGCATCAACATCGATCTGGAGGAACTCCTGGAAAACATTATAGAGGGAATTCCGGCACCAGCGCTACGCAATCAGGCTCGCATACAGTGCTTTTCCGAACCGATGCAGGTTTTGAGAGCTTTCTCGGAAGTCCGTCTGCCAAAGCACAAGTTTGGTAATAGTTCACCAAAACGCCTCTCTGAAGGAGGTCCAACTAATAAGGATTTGCGTTGCCCCAACTGCAACTCAAAAGGACACTTCGCCAAGGAGTGCCTGAAGCCAAAGAGAGAGCCCGGATCCTGCTACGCTTCTGGAACGTTTGGACACTTCGTCGGACAATGCCCGGAGCGCAAGACCGCCAATATCAACAATTATGTAAGGCATGTTAAGATTTTTTTTCACAGTAGCTATAAAACCCAATTAATTACAGAATGCCTCATAGACACCGGGAGTCCAATATCATTTGCAAAATTGAGCAGTATATCCAGTGAAGTCAATTTAGAGTCTGCTGCTGAAAACTATTTCGGGCTAAATAAAAGCCAACTAATAATACTTGGAAAAACCTTAAGTTACATTACAAAAGAAAGAATAAAATGTTATTTTGATTTATACGTAGTTCCGGGTCTATGAGTCATAATGTAATCCTTGGACGAAATTTTGTGGAAGCTTGCAGCTTAAACTGGATCCAGATACTTTGGGAAGGATTACAGTTAACCCATTAAATAAGGAAACAGTTAGTACCTTAGACAATGATACAGTTAGTAATACAGTTAGTAATACAGTTAGTAATACAGTTAGTAATACAGTTAGTGAACAACCAAGACTTAAGCTGCCAATTAAAAGAGATTATTAGATGCAATTATTTAAGTGTAAAGAAGCCTGCTGAACCGTTAGTCAAATGTGAAATAAAGTTATGTTTAGAAACGTCAAAACCATTTAGTTGTGCCCCAAGACGACTTGCCTACTCGGAAATGGAAAAATTACAAAAATTGCTGGATAAATATCTGAAAGACGGAATTATACAACCTAGTGAATCAGAATATGCTTCACCAATAGTTTTAGTTAAAAAGAAAACATGAGACATACGACTATGCATAGACTTTAGAAAACTAAACAAGGTATTAATCAAACACAATTATCCGATACCGCTTATCGATGACCTTTTAGACAAACTAGTTAACAAGAAAGTCTTTTCGAAACTGGATTTAAAAAACGGTTATTTTTATGTATATGTCAATAAGGAATCGGTTAAATATGTACACCTCATTTTTTACACCGTTAGGACAATTCGAATTTCTCAGAATGCCAATGGGTCTGACAACTGCATCGGCAGTGTTTCAAAGGTTTGTAAACAAAATTTTCGAGGAGTTATTATTATAACTTTGGCAAAACCATTTTACGATCTTTTGAGGAAAGATGAGAAATTTAAGTTTGGAGAAAAAGAAATGAGTTGTTTTTCAACGCTTAAGGAAAAGTTAGTGCAAGCACCGGTTTTAGCCATTTACATATAATTACAAAGACGAAATAGAGATGCACTGTGATGCAAGCGCTCTTGGTTTCGGGGCTGTGTTATGCCAAAAGAAAGAAGATGGAAAATTGCACCCCATATTTTGTTTTTAAAACGAACAACCGTCGCTGAAGCCAAATATCACAGTTTTGAACTGGAAACAATGGCAATTATTCACGCGCTGCGAATATTTAGGATATATTTTTATGGGAAACGCTTTAAAATCTTTACTGATTGTAATTCGCTTACTTTAACGCTTAATAAGATTGAACTTAATCCACGAATAGCCAGATGGGCGTTAGAGCTCCAGAACTATGACTATGAGCTTATACATAGAGAGGGTAAAAGGATGCAGCACGTAGATGCTCTTAGTAGATGCACGAATATTCTGATAGTAGAGTCGAATACGTTTGAAGATAATTTAGTAATCTGCCAAGCCAAGGATCAAAAAATTCAAGAAATTAAGAAGCTGTTAGAAAAAAATGAACATAAGCTATTTGAAATGAGAAACGGAATAATTTATAGAAAATGTAGCGAAGATCACATTCTATATAAGTATCACAATGAGGTCGGACATTAGGTAGAGACAAAATGTTAGACATAATTTTGAAATCTTATTGGTTTCCAAATGCCAAAGACAAGTGTTTGAACCATATAGAAAATTGCTTAAAATGTGCTGCATTCCGAAAGGTAGGCAGATCCAAAAAACATATTTTTGTTGTTATCGACGGTTTTACTAAGTTTGTACGTTTATGCACTACAAAGACCACCAATACAAGAGAAGTCATTGCAGCCCTGAAGGATTATTTTAGAGCATACAGCAAGCCTAGATGCATAATTTCAGATAGGGGAAGTTCTTTTATATCCAAGGAGTTTGAAGATTTTATGTTAAAGTTTGATATTAAGCATATGAAGATTGCGACGGGATCACCCCAGGCGAACGGACAGGTTGAAAGAGTCAACAGAAGTCTGGGTCCAATGATAGCGAAACTAGTAGAATCAGAAAAAGGTATATATTGGGATACAGTAATAGACAAAGTTGAGCATGTATTAAATAATACACAACACCGCAGCATAAAGCAAACTCCAAGCAAAGTGCTTTTTGGTTTAGAACAGAGAGGAAAAATAGTGGACGAACTGAAAGAAGAGCTAGAAGAATTAGATAATACTCCAGAAAATAGAGATTTAGGAGAGATTAGAAGCGAAGCAGAAAAGAATCAAGTAAAAGCTCAAGCTTATAACAAAACGCAATATGATAAGTCCGCCAGGAATCCTTCTGAATACAAAAAAGGAGATTATGTAATGGTAAAGAATTTCGACAGCACAGCAGGCATCTCTAGAAAATTAATTCCAAAATGTAAAGGTCCATTTGTAATTTCAAAAGTATTGAGGAACGCCAGATTTTTATTAAAAGACGTAGAAGGTTTTCAGGTATCTCGCAATCCGTACCAAGGTGTCTGGAGCATTCAGAATATTGAACTTTGGATAGGCAATAAGAAAAATAAACGAACACACAATTAAACATTGTTAATAATGTCAACAAACAAACAGAGTATGCACATATATGTATAAATAAATAGGATTAAGTCATTATATAATTACAAACAAACAATGTAAATTATGATCAGGGGATCAGCTAGTCAGGACGGCCGAGTTGTGGTAGGATAGATATGCATAAGGCCCACAGTACCATGTATGTATCATGTATGTATTAGCTTAGTTTAGGGTATGAAGCCCATGGTGGCAAACAGACGCGCACGATCAAATCCCCGTTAGAATAAGAACAATACTATCATCCCGCTCTTACTCATAAGCTAGCTTTAAGAGATAATAATGTATACCATCTGCTCACGCATACACACATATACATATGAGCGAGCAGAAGCAAAGGAGAAGTAGCAAAGCGCGGCATTCGGTCGCTAGTTCTTGGATAGTGAAGTTGAATAAAGAAAAACGAAGTTAAGTGAAGCGACGCACCGGAGTTTATTTTGGCGTTTACACAAAAGAAATAAAATCATCAACCACAATTAATATGATCAGAAACTTGTTTTGGACCAAGTTGACACAGTAGTCAGTGACAATGGAAGACAATTCACTTCCACAGAATTCAAAGACTTTATGCTAAATAATGGTTGTAAACATATTCTAACAGTACCGGGTCATCCCGCGTCCAATGGACAAGCTGAAAATTTTGTTAAAACGCTAAAAAAATCATTGTTAGCATCAATAAGCGAAAATCCAAAAACAGATTTCAACACAATTTTAAACCAATTTTTTTTTGACTATAGAAACTCCAAACATTGCACAACAGGCGAAAGTCCATCTAAACTTTTCCTTGGTAGATTACTAAAATCAAGTCTAATTCTTTTAAAACCACCACATCGAGATAATATTCAAGAGTCAGGAGAAAAATATTGAAAATTACAAGGGTAAAAGAAAAATAACTTTTCATAAGGATCAACACGTACTTATATGTGACTGCAGAGATCCAAACAATTCCAAATGGTCTGAAGCATTAGTAAAAAACAACTTGGTCCAAGAAGTAATATTTGCATTCAAAATCACAATTCTAAAGAAATAAAAAGACATTGTAACCAAATGAAATCAAGAGTGGGCAACACAGTCCGTCAGCCAATGGGCGGACAGGGGGAATAACGGGTGAGAAATCACCTGCCGTAATTGTCTGCACCACTGGAAATGCGACTATACTCTCTGAGGGCGGCTGGAAGCAGGTCGCAGTAGGTCATGTCTCAGCTGAGGATGCTGACGAATGGTAGTCGGGCGGGGAGAAGAAAACTCCTGCCCAAAAAATTACCCCAATCCAAGGTGGAACAGCATATGCCGAGGGATGCGTGTCCGGGGGGTGCTTGGACATTAGTATGCGGACTCTGGTGGACCGGCCGACCCATCAGTTTAAACTAGGCTTACCACGGTATGCGGGCTCTACCGTGGCGGACCATCCCCATCCCAGCATACTCGTGGGAATCAAAATGAACCAAGCAAATCATAAAAACAAAAACAAAAAAGGTGACCGCCAGACCTCAAAGGCGGCAGGGGAAACCCCCCTCACTAGCACTAACTCGGAGACGCTAAGCGGCCGAGTGCTTAAAAAGGAAGAGGAGAGCTCCTCGAAGCGCCTTAACCTGGAGGCCGGTGTCACTGGGAAGGGCGAGCCAATGGGCCCACCGAGCGTCGTGATCTGGGGCAAGTCCCTCGACGTGACCGCAGGGGGCTTCAGAGGTAAACCCAACCCAGGAGGCACGGCCCAGCAGCAGCAAAGGATGAAGAAGACGCTGTATAATGAGCGGAGAAGAGCGGCCTTCATCCTTGCGCGAGCAAACACAGCCATGGAGGCGGACCCGGAACAAGCGGGTCTCATTAAATGGGCGAAAGGCGTTCTGCCAGATTTTCAGCCTGTCAAGGCGGGAAAGGCAGCCAACGACCAGCAAGCCAACGCAGACGCGGGCAGGAGCACCACCAAAAGTCAGCGGTCTACGGAGGTTTAACCTCCGCAGCCAAAGCGTTCCAGAGTGCAGCTTCAGCAGTCCTTCGCCGAGGTGACCAAGGGCAAGATCGTGATTGGAGTGGTGGATGAGGGCTCCAGTGACGGACAGATCCCGAGTGACCGATGGCGTTAGATCGTTTCCTGCACACATCGCTGCACAACAGGTTCGTGGAGGAGCTGTTGGCGTCAGGTGGGGCACTGTCCCGTTGTGAGGATGCCGGCTGGCATCAAGGAGGCGTGAAGGTGATCGCGTGCGAAGACGCAGCGTCGGTCACCTTCTACAAAAGAGCGATCGCGGGATTGGGAGAAGTATTCCCAGTCGCGAAGCTCGTGGCTGTCGACTGGGACAAGATCCCCAGCAAGCCAAGGGCGTGGCTTACGCGTGGCTTGCGCACAAGCCGGCAGAGCCTGAAAGAATTCTCAAGCTTCTGCAGCTGAGCAACCCCGACCTCCCCTCCTCTGATTGGCGAGTAGCCAAGGAGGCCGTTGGTCCGAGGCGCCAGGTTGTCCTGACGCTCAATGAGGGGACAGTCGAGGCGCTGAAGAAAAACGGGGGGCGCTCAGGTACGGCTTCGAGAGCGTAGCCGTCCGCATTTACAAGGCAGACGCGAAGGCGGGCCTTAAGGAGGAGGACCCTAACATAGAGGGACCTCGCATCGAGGAGGCGCCCGAAGGATTGTCCGACGAGAAGGACATCCTGGAGGGGTACGTCTCCGAGGAAAGCGAGCTCGCGAGGGGCTTGCGTGACGTCGGGATGTCCGAGGAGGAGGACGGGTTAGACGAACCGACCTCGGACGCCGACATCACTGTGGTGGAGGTTAAGACGCAGAATGTCTCTGACGTTCCAGCAAATAAACCTCCACCACAGTAAAGCAGCTTCCGCTGCCCTATTTGTCCACCTGGCGGAAGGTGGTATCGACGCTGTCCTCATCCAGGAGCCCTGGGTCTGTGGCGACAGAATCCTAGGGCTGAGGGCAGCCGACTATAGGCTGTACGCAGCCCCAACAACAGGTAAAACGCGAGCCTGCATACTCGCTAAGAAAGATTTAAATCTTTTCGTGCTTCCCAATTTCAGCACAGAAGATACAGTAACATGCTGTTCTAGAGGGACCAAATGGATCCCTCCGGATATGCTCCGCATACCTGGGGCACGACCAGGACCCATCCCCCCACCCTGAGAAGAGTCACCGAGGACAGCAAAAGGCTGGGCCTGGACCTCATCATCGGGTGCGACGCAAATGCCCATCACCATCAGTGGGGCAGCACTGACACCAACGATAGGGGTGAGTCTCTTTTTGATTTTATCCTTTCGTCTAACCTACTGGTGGGTAATTCGGGAAACGAACCCACCTTTATTATCAAAAACCGAAGGGAGGTACTTGATATCACCCTTTTCTCTGAATCCCTGAAGGACTCTCTTAAGTCGTGGAGAGTGCTGGAGAAGCACTCATTCTCCGACCACAGGTACATCCAATTCACGCTAGGTTTCGATAGGTTCAACCCAGTCACTTTCCGGAACCCCCGGAGGACCGACTGGGAGAAATATAGATCCCAGCTGAGTAAGATCCTTAAGGCCCCTCCAGCCCCAACCCACTCGGACTTCTGTCCGGAGGGGCTGGAGCGTCTCGTTGAGACTTTCACCGACGCTTGTAGCACGGCTCTAGATAGGTCCAGCCCCCGTAGCAAGAATGGGGTGAAGACTGGGAGGAAGCCACCATGGTGGTGTAAGGAATTAGGCCGCCTCAAAAGGACCACGAGGCAGTCCTTTAATCTAGCCAAGAGCGCCAACACGGACGCATCGTGGCGTCTCTATAAACCTTACCTGTCCCTGTATAACAGGGAATTAAGAAACAGGAGTCATTCCGAATGGATGGCTCCGCTCAAAAATTGTTCATCCCCAAGGCAGGCAAGCCATCGCATTGCACGCCAAAGGACTACAGGCCGATAAGCCCCTCCTCGTTTCTACTCAAGACGCTGGAGAGACTCATCAGTCTACATCTCGGAACTAATATTCCTCAATCATCCTTATCAGGATCACAACACTCGTATAGGAGGGGCAGATCGACAAAGACAGCACTCCATTCGCTTACCACCATCATAGAAAAATCGCTCCACGAAAAGGAGTTCACACTCGTCGCCTTCCTGGATATAAAGGGCGCCTTCAATAACATCCTCCCAGGCTCAATTACGACGGCACAGACTAAGCTGGGGATTGATCAACACTCGGTGGGTCTCATTGACCGGATCTTGCGCAGCAGAACGGTGGAGGCAACACTGGGGGGTCAACCATCTCCAGACAAGTCAACAGAGGCACACCTCAGGCCGGAGTCCTCTCCCCTCTCCTATGGAATGTGGCGGTCAACGAACTGCTACAGGACATAGAAAAGGACGGCTGTCGTGTTGTGGCCTACGCGGATGATGTTGCCTTGGCGTTTACATGAAAATTCCCGCAAACCCTCTGTGACAGGATGTGCGAAAGTCTTAAGTTACTGGTGAATTAGACTGCCAGGTGCGGACTGGGGTTAAACCCAGCAAAGACCGAACTGGTCCTCTTTACAAGGAAATACAAGATCCCCAAAGTGATACCCCCTAAGCTTTGCGGGATACCTCTACCCCTTAAAAATCAGGCCAAATATCTAGGTCTGATCCTGGACAAAAAACTGGCTGAGATCTGTATAACAGGCGGCCTGCGCACAACTCCGGAAGACGCCTTGGACGTTCTCCTGGACATCCTCCCAATTGAACTAATGGGAGAGATGACCGCGTCACTCTCCGCATTAAGGCTGAAGGGCGCGGGTCTGTGGAGAAGATTGAGTTTCGGACACACGAACCTCGGCTCTGCTCCACACCTTACTGAGGGAAACATCGACTACTGTGTCCCCACTGAACACCCTATTACACCCTTCCAGGTTTACATCCCCGACAGAACGGAATGGAACATATACACGGATGGCTCAAAATTGGACGGCCGGGTGGGAGGAGGTATATACTCTGAACACCTGGGTTTAAACGCCTCAGGTAGCCACTGCAGCGTCTTTCAGGCGGAAGTTTACGCCATCAAAGAAGCCCTTGATCAGCTCCCCCCAACCAGGGTTAGAGCTCCTCTATGCATTTTCTCTGACAGTCAGGCTGCCCTGAAGTCACTGGAATCTATTTCTTCTAACTCGAAGACCATCAACGACTGCCGCAGATCTCTCCACGAGATGGCGGAGCAGTACGACCTCCACCTCATCTGGGTCCCAGGACATAGGGACATCGAGGGTAACTGCGCTGCCGATGAGCTGGCCCGGCAGGGTACAACCTCACATCTTCGGCCGGAGAGGGAGTCAGTTGACATGCCCTTGGCCACTCGCAGACTACTCTGCAGGGAGTACTACCACCTCCTCGCGGACAGGAAATGGCAAAACCTAATCTCCTGCCGCCACGCTAGAATGATCTGGCCACGACGATCAGCGAAACGCTCAAAGGAGCTATTGTCATTAAGCAGGGAAAGCTGCGCCCTTGCCGTTAGGGCTCTTACTGGTCATTGGCTACTTGGAACACATGCGTCCAGGCTGTCGGTGCACCACAATGACTTCTGTAGAAGCTGTAGGGACGAGGAGGAAGAGGAGACCGTCCACCTTCTTTGCCCCTGCCCGGCCCTAAGCTGACGAAGACTGCAGTACCTTGGCTTCCCCACCCTTGTGGGTCTCGCAGAGCTATGCGAGACATCACCGAGGCAGATAACCCGATTCATCCAAGGATCGGGTTGGTCCTCTCTTACGTAGTACTGGTCATCGGCCCATGAGTACCTGCATCGGACGGGGACCTAAGCCTATGCGGCAGCACAAAGAGCCTCCTCAGGCTCAAGTGGATGCTCCGGCTCTCTAAGCCGGCCATCACCGCCCTAACCTAACCTAACCTAACACAGTTGACACCACTGATCAGGATTCTGAACTTGGTGATGGAGAGATGGTAACACATCGACAACCTGGTCGCATCACTTTAAGACCACGTCAAGATGGTAGAGTAGTAAAAACAAAAATATAACAATTCTCCTTTTTATTATGTTTCTAAAAGTCACTTGATCAAAATGAATAAGAATCAAGCAAATGAATTGCATCATGTAAATGAATATATTTGAAATTTTATAATAATACGATGTTAATACAATTCTATAAATATAAGAAACTTTTGTATTGTAACAGCCAACCTTTAGAAGAGGCGTGATGACTATCGATCGTATAGTAATATCGATAGTAATTGTAAGAATACCCTATGGAATCGTAATCAAGTTCTTAATAAGAGTCAGTTCATATATTTGTTCAAGTTGGAACTAAAACACAGACACTCACTTTGATAATAAAACCTGTCGTGTGAAGACACTACAATAAATGTGTCAAATGTCATATCCCCGCTCACGTAATCGCGATATATTCGACTCATGTTTCACTTATCTTGATTAAACATTATAATAAAATTTGCATTATCTCGAATTAAATTTTTTGGAACATGGGTATACGTTTGAGATAAGGAGAATGAATCTACGTTCATATGGCTCCCTATCGAGAAAAAGCTTCGTATATCATCGAAGATAAAAATATAATTGTTTTTAGCTTCTTTTGGTGATAAAACGCTTTCATTCGTTGAAAATGTGTAATATCCCATACCCCGTATTGGCTTGACAAGTTTCTTTTAATACTGATATTTTGGTTGATAGAAACTCTTTGAAAATATATAAATATTTTTAAATTTTAATTCATTTGGACTTTCAAGAAGGCTTATAATATTATTAGTATTTCCGCAATTTGGTGGTCCAACAATTAAAGGTCTAATTGTGTTTGGTAACAAGGAGCTGTGACGTTGAAGTGTACTCTCGTCATATCCAGCACCTTCAATGTTTCTTACTGTAATGCTTTTATTTTGTCTTAATAAACTCATGTTTTAAAGAAAGGTACTTATGGGCAATATGGGCAAACGATTATAAAATGTAATCAGTCATAATACAACAGTCAAGCAGGGTACTGGTCTCATTAATAATATAATAAATACTCTACCCTTTGAGGCTCACATACCTGGATACAATTACTGTGGACCTGGTACAAAGGTACAGAAGACTCGCGGTGACCGGAGTATAAACCCATTGGACGAAGCTTGTCGCATCCACGATAAGGCTTATTCAAATAACAAGGAATTGGGTGAACGACATAAAGCAAACTCAGTTTGAATTGATACAGCTTGGGAACGTGTAAAAGCGCCGAATAGTAGTATTACCGAGAGAGCTGCAGCATATTTCCGTCACAAATATGATTGAAACTAAAGAAAAAATTTGGTAAGGGAACTAACCAGCAGAAACAGAAACCAGTAAAAAATTCTCTTGCTTCAATCATCAGAAAAGCAACCATTGAATTACGAAAGCATAATCCTCTCGATTTGTTGAATGCAGTAAAAGTTGCTCGGAATGTAGTTTCTAACTCAGTTAGGTTTAAAAGAATGTAGTTGTTCCTCGGGTTATAGCAATCCCAAAAGTTGGTAGTTTTTTACCATTGGTAGCTATTTTAATAGCACTTAGCGCAGTGGGTAGTTTGGCATCGGGTAGTGTTGTCATTGTAATGTCTATTAATAACGCAAACAAATGCAAAGGCCCAACTGAGGAAAATATTTAAAATATTTAATATTTCCGGGGAGTTTACATGAAGGACGAGATACCTATATTTCCCTTTATTCAGAGTGCGGTATAAGTGCTGAATTCAAAATCTGACAAAACGCATTGGGTACAAGAAAGGATCAGACTCTTATTACTTCGATAATTTTGGGAATTTACAGCCACCATTAGAAGTTATTAGATATTTAACGAAAAATATTAAATGTAATTACCAACGTTTCCAAAAATTTGGTACTTTTAAGCAGAGCTTGCAAATAACTCTCAACTGTCTTTCGTTTTGCGGTCTGCACACTAACACAACCATAAAAGACGATGCACGTGTGCCCTCGGTCGGAACATAACATTTCGTTTCTCTTTCTTTTGGTGTTTGGTTAACTGTTCTCAGTTGTGTGGTTCTTGTTATGCTCACTTAATAACAACTCAGAGAGAGCAATCCAACTAAACGATCGCTCATTAAGGGTCAGCAGAAGAGCAAACACACAAGAGGCTCATCATAAACGGTCTTTTGTCTTCAGTGCCTTTTAAACCAAGCTTAGCAACAATTTTATCATATTTATTAAATGTAACCATTAGATTTATACTTATTCAGTATTGTAATTTAGAAGTGTGATTTACAAGTAGACTGATCATTCGCATATACAATCATACAAATGCAAAAGACATCGTTTTTCTTCGCTCGGTGAGCGAATGAGCAGAGCAGAGGGGAAACACGAAATTGGTGTTTGGTTAAGCAAAGACCGTTCGTTCAAGAGACACTGGTGAACGGCTCTTCTCTACATTTTTGCGCATGTGGTGCGCAAAAAACAGTTATTTGGTGACTGCAAGAAACGGTCAACTTTTATTTGCGAGCTCTGCTTTTAACTGTGGCCATTTATGCTTTCAATTTTTACTAGACTGCAATTCGAAGCATCCTCTTTCTAACCTCCACTTAACATGAAGTGGGCAATTTAATCTTTTGAATTACTAAATGCTGTATCCTTGGCTTCTCTTCCCATGCCACAAATGTAGTAGGGGAGAAGTGTAAAATATTACCAGCTTCAACCAGCAACCCCAGCAATGAAACGAGCTGAGAACAGCACCGTCAACTCCAAGAACTCTAGCATCACCATCAACTCTAGAAACATCATGCAGCACTGCACCACCACCACCAACTCCTGCAACTCTCCAACATCGAGGAGGATCCTCTGATGGCGGCCTTTAACACATGTATAGTTAAAAGGAAGCTACTCTTTAACAAACTGCCAACAAACATGGCATTTGATATATTTTTAAGCTAAACGGGTAACTGGTAAGGTCGTTAGAAATAGTTTGCTTGAACTTGCCAATTTTGCTGTTTACCTCCCTGATATGTACAACATTAAGTATCATTTGATTCCTCGTTTTAGATCTGGACTATACGTCATTATCAAAAATGAATAAAGAGATCAAATCAAATATGTGTACTTAAAAAATTAAGAAATAAATGTATATGTTTTAAAATAAAATTTAAATAATTTTTATTGGTAAAGCTGGACTTGGGGAAATTCTTTTAAAGCTTCTTTTTACAGATAAAATATAAACAAAATAATTATAACAATAAATAAAAATATATTAATACACAAAAATTAAATTTAAATAATTTTTATTGGGAGAGCGTCCCTTGGGAAAATTCTTCTAACAGCTTCATTTTCATCCTCTTTTTACAAACATAATATAAACAAAACAATAATAAAAATAAATACAAATATATTATATACACAAAAATAATATTTAAATAATTTTTATTGGGAAAGCGGGACTTGTAAAAATTCTTTTACAGCTTCTTTTTACAAACGAAAACAAAATCAATCAGACCTGATACCAGGTCTTTTTATCTGATCAGCTATCAGATCAGGTCTGATTATCAGAAAAACAAAATAATAAAATAATAAAAGGACTAATGAAAACTGAGGAAAAACACCGTATATGAAAAAGAGGAAACATACATTTCATACTGAAACTGACAAAAATTCAACGCCTAAATATGATGAATGTAAATCGTTTGATGAAGTCTATGGTACCGATAAAGATGAATTTTATTTTCAACCAGCTGTGTATTATGATTCGTCATTCTCACCACGTGATCATCACTCACATCATTCATCACCAGTGGTATCAAACCAAGCCGCTGCTCACACATCGAGTGTATCAACTCATCCCTCCCCCCTCACATCTCCATTGCTAGCAACTCAACCATCGTGCTTGAAGAGAGTTCTAAAAATTGTAATGTTAGCGAACAAGCACGGGAATACATACAAAAACCACACAAAAATAAAACTGGTCAATTAATGTTGGGAAACAATCAAATAACTTTATCAAATAAAACAATTGAATTGAAATAATGCCCAATGATTGGGGAAAATTGCTCACTAGTGGATTACGTTCTTTAATATTCCATTAATATTTAATATTTCCATTTGTTTACGTGAGGGGCCCATTGTACCCCCCTCTGGCCACCGAGCTTCCGAAAGCTCGTCCGCTCTTACGTTTCCGTCTTTCGGGCTTTCGCGCATAGTTCGTCGAGCGTGCCGACGCCCGCCCGCTCTCCGCTCCGCTGCAATCACCGGCCGCTTCGCTGCACTATTCCGCCGCTCCTCGGCACCTTTCTTGGCAGCGATCCCCCTCTATGCTCTCCTCTACATCTTCGGCCACTGCACTCTTTCGCCGCTCCCTAGCCAAGCGCATCCGCTCTCGCCCCTCTGATGCTCCCGCGCCCCGAGCTCGGGATAAATCCGAACACAGTCGGCTGCTGTCGATCTCCCCCTCTTGCTCTAGCGGAGTAAAGCGGGCGGGAGCACGGCGCTATGCTTAAGCTTAGTTTTAGTATCATGTACGCAGCGAAATAAAGCTGACGCACCCCGATCGATCCCACGACCCCCCCGCATTTTCACTTCATCATTTTCGACTGCATCGTGGGAAATTTCGACCCCTTTCTGGAATCCTTTAGCGGAGGATCCTCGCCACCCCCCTACATAAACACCATTTAATCTTCCCAAAAAATACAATGCAGATGATTTGAATATATACAAAGAAATTTTTATGTTGTAACCGGGTCTGGCTTCATGACACTTGAGAGCAATAAACCGAATTTTACTTTCTGGGACACTCCAAATGAGTTAGTGAGCGACTCCAACTCCTGTTAGCATCACAGTGGGTGGGACATTCAAATCACGGGAATGAAATTACTTCGATAATTGAAGAATTGAGGGAAGCTTAAATTATATTCTAATTTAGTATATATTTATGACTCAATATTCAAATGAGATTATATTCGTCATGTCCGTTGACAAGTTTGGACGTTAGTTGGGTGAAAAGCAGAACACTAATCATTTAAAGCGATATGAGAACACCGTGGCAGTACTCTATCTTGACACAGTTTCACAGGGAATTTCAGCATTCAACAAAGACGTGTACAAAATGGAGGCTTTCAAAAGGAGAATGGAGACGTCGTCATCAAAAAATACGTTGACACAGCTATATATAAGTCAGTTGAGAGAATCTCTTACTTTAGTATAAAAAATTATGGGAAAGAAAATAAAGATATAGTTATAAGGGAGTATGTTGTCAAGTGTATTGAGGGGTTGAGGGATCCAAGAGTTTCTCATCAGCAAGAATTAATAGTTAGTATTCCAGATATCAAAACTGCTGATATTAAAGATCAATTAGTCAGACTTGAGATAGGTATCTCAAGTATTATTAAAAAAATAAGATATTTCAAATAATTTGGGGTATCTATGTATTAAATTTTATTAGGAACTGTGGAGACAAAGTCTTAGACTTAATTTTTATACCCTTGCAGGGTATTATAATTTTTGTCAAAAGTTTACAACGCAGTGAAGGAGACATTTCTGACCCTATAAAGTATATATATTCTTGATTAGCATCAACAGCCGAGTCGATCTAGGCATGTCCGTCTGTCTGTCTGTCTGTCTGTCTGTCTGTCTGTCTGTCTGTCTGTCTGTCTGTCTGTCTGTCTGTCTGTCTGTCTGTCTGTCTGTATGTCTGTCTCTTCGCCATAGGAACGATCGGAAATTTTAGAGAAACAAAATTTTAACTATGCCAATTTTCAATATATTTTCATATAATTTAAGACATGGCCATTTTATATTATTCTAGAATTTCGCTTTTAATTTTATTCAAATCGGACCACTATATCATATAGCTGCCATAGGAATATAGGTTAGGTTAGGTTAGGGCGGTGATAGCCGGCGCAGAGAGCCGGACCATCCACTTGAGTCTGAGGAGGCTCTTTGTGATGCAGCATAGGCTTAGGTCGCCGTCCGATGCAGGTACTCATGGGCCGATGACCAGTACTACGTAAGAGAGGACCAACCCGATCCTTGGATGAAACGGATTATCTGCCTCGGTGATGTCTCGCATAGCTCTGCGAGATCCACAAGGGTGGGGAAGCTCAGGTACTGCAGTCTTCGTCTGTTTAGGGCCGGACAGTGGCAGAGGAGGTGGAGAACGGTCTCCTCTTCCTCCTCATCCCTACAGCTTCTACAGAAGTCATTATGGTGCACCGACAGCCTGGACGCATGTGTTCCAAGGAGCCAGTGACCAGTAAGAGCCCTAACGGCCAGGGCGCAGCTTTCCCTGCTTAGTGACACTAGCTCCTTTGAGCGTTTCGCTGAACGGCGTGGCCAGATCATTCTAGAGTGGTGGCAGGTGATGAGGTTTTCCCATTTCCTGTCCGCGAGGAGGTGGAAGTACTCCCTACAGAGTAGTCTGCGAGTGGCCAAGGGCATGTCAACTGACTCCCTCTCCAGCTGAAGAGGGGAGGTTGTACCCAGCCGGGCCAGCTCATCGGCAAAGCAGTTGCCCTCGATGTCCCTATGTCCTTGGACCCAGATGAGGGTAGGCCCGCCCGTTCATGTAAAAGGCTCATTCGCTCCCAGTCGGACTTTGCTTCATGCCCTGAACGATTCTGCCTAGAAATCTATGTCGAATGGGGATGGCTTTTCGTATGATCCCTAGTTCAGCAAAGCAGCAAGCGGGCGACTCATGTACATGAATCGACCGCTGCTCCGTTCATGATAAAATGCTGTGCTTTTGCTCAGGGAAATATTTCCCTTTAGCGATTTATTTTTTTAATACGACAGTCGCTGAATGCATGTATTTGTATTTCGGCGACGCAAACTAATACGCGAGCGTGGTCCAATGTGTAAGCTGTCGGTCTGTTAAACTCTGAGACCCGGGTACAATCCCAGGCTGATCCTTTGTATTCAACAAAAATTGTGAGTATGGTTTTTCAATATAAATTATAAACGAATTTACTACAATAACATAGTATAAAAAAAAATAAACCAAAAAATAAAAGAAAAAACACATTTAATTTTTTTTTTTTATATGGAATTAGTTTTCTGAACTTTATCCATACCGGTAAGGATGAATTTCATAGTGAGCCGAGCAGCGACGGTGGCATCATGAATTACCATACAGAGCGCTCACTGTGAATTTCATGGTGAGCCGAGCAGCGACGGTGGCCTCATGAATTACCCCGCTCATGCCCTAAAAAAAGCGAATGGGGGGGCCTACCCCATGAGTTGTTCGGTGGGAAAAGCACATAGATCGCATGTGGCAAAGTCCCACTGGGCTTTTATTAGGGCATGAGCGGGGTAATTCATGTTTAATGTGTTTTTTCTTTTTTTTTTCTTTGGTTTATTTTATTTTTGTTTTATACTATGTTATTGTAGTAAATTCGTTTATAATTTATATTGGAAAACCATACTTACAATTTTTGTTGAATACAAAGGATCAGCCTGGGATTGAACCCGGGTCTCAGAGCTTAACAGACCGACAGCTTACACATTGGACCACGCTCGCGTATTAGTTTGCGTCGCCGAAATACAAATACATGCATTCAACGACTGTCGTATTAAAAAAATAAATCCCTAAAGGGAAATATTTCCCTGAGCAAAAGCACAGCATTTTATCATGAACGGAGCAGCGGTCGATTCATGTACATGAGTCGCCCGCTTGCTGCTTTGCTGAACTAGGGATCATACGAAAAGCCATCCCCATTCGACATAGATTTCTAGGCAGAATCGTTCAGGGCATGAAGCAAAGTCCGACTGGGAAATTGATTTAGTTTGTTCGCAACATTTTCGTTCGCAACATTTTCGTTCGCAACATTTTCGTTTGCAACATTTATGTCAGTACCCGAGAAAACGAAAAAGGCTTACTTATGTACTAACTGCAAGGGTATTTAAACATCGGCATGCCGAAGTTAGCTTTCTTTCTTGTTTCGTCTGAGTTTGCCAATGCTTACGTCTCTAGAATCGACCCTCTCTCGAGCCCCGAAGATGCTTATCATCCCACATTGGAGATAATTCTAGAAGCCTCGACTCCATTACTGCCGTGTGCTTTAACTGAGCTAGCAACATTCCGCAAAGCTAATTTCTTATTTATCGTCAATCGATTGGAGTTTTCTTGACTCCACTGACGATTCCTTGGACATGGTTGAGCGCTTTTATGACATACTGTACTCTGGTTTTGACAAGTTTGTTCCATCGTTTCCCTCTGCTGACGTTTCGCATAAGCCTCCCTGGTTTTTTCGTCGACTTTCTTATTTAAAAAACGTGAATTCTAGACTTTTTAAAAAATTCAGAAGAACCGGGCTGCAACCCGATCGTGCTAGATATTTAATAGCCCGCTATGACTTTCTGACTCACAACTCTGAATGTCACAAGAACCACCTAAATCGATGTACTCTGGTTTTGACAAGTTTGTTCCATCGTTTCCCTCTGCTGACGTTTCGCATAAGCCTCCCTGGTTTTTTCGTCGACTTTCTTATTTAAAAAACGTGAATTCTAGACTTTTTAAAAAATTCAGAAGAACCGGGCTGCAACCCGATCGTGCTAGATATTTAATAGCCCGCTATGACTTTCTGACTCACAACTCTGAATGTCACAAGAACCACCTAAATCGATGTAGAACTGAGTTTCAGGCTAATCCCAATCAGTTTTACGCTTTTGTTAAATCGAAACGAATGTCACACATTTTCAAATCATGTCTTCACCTGCATAATGAATCCGCCTCGAACGAGCATGATATCGTGAACATATTCGAAAAAATTTTCCAGACTATGTGACGATTTGTCGATGCTCGGGTGGCTCAAGGATGGCCAGGATTCGCCTCAGCCTTTTTTTTGTTGTACAGGTGTGGTTGCTGAAAGAAAGAGCCGACCCGATCCCAGGATAGAACGCACAGGGTATACTCGATACGGATCGGTTTAGCTTTATTGGTCTGAGAATGGACAATGAGTCAAACGCAAGAAAAGGTGACACTAAGCACTCGACTACCCGTGCCGCTGGTGACTGTGGGCCAGAACTCGAGTGTGGGGTCCTGTGGAGAGGGATCCGGGGTCCGTGCTGGCCGGTGTGGATCACGACATCGGGGGGGCCGGGACGTGTCGTTGGCTTCGGGTGTTTCGGGCGTGATGTTGGCCTCCCTCGGTCGACCTATGGGTGAGAATAATCCAGAGGCCCTGAGGTCTCCAAGTTATGAGGAATGGTTTGAGAGGCCCTGAGGTCTTCCAACTATGAAGTATGGTTCGAGAGGCCCTGAGGTCTTCCAACGATGAAGAATGGTCTGCCAAATATGAAGAAACGTTTGAGAGGCCCTAAGGTCTTCCAATTATTCAGAAGGTTTGAGAGGCCCTGAGGTCTTCCAAATATGGAGAAAGGTTTGAGAGGCCCTGAGGTCTTCCAATTATGGAGAAGTTTGAGAGGCCCTCAGGTCTTCCAATTATGGAGAAAAGTTTGAGAGGCCCTAAGGTTTTCCAGTTATGGAGAAAAGTGCCTTTCATGGAGAAAGGTTTGAGAGGCCCTGAGGTCTTTCAATTATGGAGAAGTTTGAGAGGCCCTCAGGTCTTCCAATTATGAAGAAAATGTTGAGAGGCTCTCAGGTCTTACAATTATGGAGAAAGGTTTGAGAGGCCCTAAGGTTTTCCAGTTATGGAGAAAAGTTTGAGAGGCCCTGAGGTCTTCCAAATATGGAGAAGTTTGAGAAGCTCTCAGATCTTCCAATTATGGAGAAAGGTTTGAGAGGCCCTGAGGTCTTCCAAATACGTATAGAAAAGGAAGAATGAGATAATAAAGTTAAATCCTTCTTTGTGTTACCAAGTTCACCTCCTTCCTGCTGCTCCTTGGGGATTCCTTCTTGATCCGCGCTGCTGCTGGACTTGTTTTGCCGATCGCCGGCGGAGACTGATCCTCATCGAGGCGGTGGCCCGCTTTATATAGCGCTCCGGCGTGGCGTAGTGCGCCCGCTTATCTTTCTTTATTTTCGCTGCATGAGTGTGCCCACCCCTCGGTGGGCATTGACGTTTGTTCGCGTTGTACGGTATGGTCGTGTTTCCCGGGTGCTCCTCCGGGAAGGCGGAAAAAACTGCCAAACCTAGGACGGTATTGGTTAGCGAGTGTGCTGGAAGGTACAATGAACGCCAGGCCTTACATACCAGTGAGGAACGGAAGCCTCGGACTGCGGTCCGTCCTATAGAGTTTCCAGACGTTGGCCAAGCTTCATAGGCAAGGGAGTGGGGGGATCTCTCTCAGGGGGGCTTTCTTCCCGCTTTCTCTTCTTTCGCGCTGGTAAAATTCTCTTACCAAGGTGGCGACTTAGACGAAGTGGCATATCACGCCAGCTGATCTTCAAGTCAGCTGGCTGACTTGTGTTCGGAAAGATATAATCTCGTAGGATTACATCTTCCGTAACCCTGAAGCTGCCAATTGTAAGCTCCAGTGGGCGCTTGTCCGACAGGGGGCGCTGGTAGTCGCATACGAGTAGGCTGACCACAGCTGCTCGCTACGACACACACGTATGGATAGGCAGCGCTTACAATAGCATACTGTGTTGGGCTGCTGCTCCGATCCTGTGGCAAGGAGGCAGGTTTTGGACTTGAAACCCCATTCCAGCACACCGCCGGCCTACGAGGTGGTAAAGGTCACGGAACAGACCAACTGCCATCCCCTCCGCGAAGCGGCACACCATAAAACGGGGCTCTGGCGACCGAGACGGGGCGGTATAACCCCCATCGGTCATGCCGGGGAGAAACCCTCGGCCTCCGTTGGAAGCCCCGCATAGTGCATCTCACGCCACGGTCGCTACGCTCAGCGTCTGTCCCACATTGGGCGGCCGAGCGTCTGCGCGTCTGCGCCATAATGGCCGGTAGCGTCTGCACCGTATCGGTAGGCAGTTTGCTTAACCTGGCGGAAGGTATAAAACGCAACCCGGCAGCAGGGTAAATAGCTGCTTAAGATAAAGGAATGTCAAGTAATAACATTATTACTCCAGGTGACAGACACAAATGTGGAAATCCACCCGCGGTAGATGTCGCGGCAAGGGCACGGATTCTGGAGGCTCTAACTACCATTCCCAATCCTACGGCGACGCCGGCGGCCCACTCGGCCGACGTCTCTTTGAATGCTACGAGTGTCGAAGACGAGCTAAGAGCCTTCCAGAAGGGTTCCAGGCTGATGGGGAGCCCGCCAGGAGGCACTCCGAACCCCCTAGTTCTGGAAAAATCCCCTGCCATAGCCACCCCAGTGGCTAAGCGCACTAGGGATTCACCGAGTCCGCCCGGGCAGGCACAGCCTACCAAAAGGGCCAAAGCCCAGCCACAACTAATGGAGATGGGGGCCATCCTCGACGACCTACTCACCAAGTTCAACGAGCAGAAAGTCCGCAGTAAAAACCAGTGGATGAAGAACGCGTTCGCTAGGCTGAAGGAGCTTCAGGAGGAGCTGTTGCGGGATCCGGAGGAAAGACGGTCCGTCAGGATGGTAGCCGCCACAGCGAACCAGGGCAGCCAGACATCCCAAGCCTGGAACCCTCCCAGTGTTAACAAAGCGGTTCAGACTTCCCAGGGCGGCAAGGTCCAGCCGCCTACACCCAACGAAGGAGCCGCTCCTAACCGTCGCACTGGTAGCAGCCCCCAAAAGGGTAACCGTAAGGAGCAATGCCGGCGCCGACAATAGAGGCAGCAGCAAGGCCCTGGAGGAGAGGTCTCGTCGAGACCAAACCAGGACGAGGAAGAGGGATAGGCGCAAAAGAGCACGGAACGAGGCGCTAATCATTAGCCCTCTTCCCGAGCTGTCGTATAGTGCGGTGCTCAGTATGGTCACGCGGACATGTCCCAGCCAGCGGCATAAGCGAGAGACTCAGCAGCGTCCTGGGCACAGGAGCCTCGATCCGAGCAGTGACTCCGCAGGCGACTTTCGTCATCCGAGACTTGGATGAGCTAGTCTCTAAGGAGGAGCTAGAGGAAGCGCTGATCAAGCAGGCGGACCTCCCGTTGAACTCGGTGCAAGTGAAGGCAGTCCGACCCCTTTCCAGCGGTTACCAGGTCGCAACCATTTCGGTCCCGGCCGGCGCAGCAACAGCGCTTAAAAAGCTTGGAAAGGTGAAGGTCGGTTGGACTCTCTGCCGGGTGAAGGAGATCGAGCCCCGACTCAAGTGCTTCAGGTGCTTGGAAGACGGCCACATCGCCAACAAATGTCGCAGCGCCACGGAAAGAAGCCACACATGCTTCAGATGCGGTCAAGATGGGCACAAAGCGGCCTCTTGTCAAAACCGCCCGCGTTGCTTCAGATGCGCTGAGGCCAACAGAAGGGATGCGAACCACCAGGCCGGTAGCCGTTACTGCCCCCTGGAGTCCGCGTCCAGTAATGGTCCCAAGCGCAGATGAAAGTGGTTCAACTTAACCTGAACCACTGCGTGGCAGCACAAGACCTGCTGTCACAAACGGTCCGAGAATGCGAAGCAGACCTCGCAATCCTAAGCGAACCATACAGGACTGGACAAAGCCCCAACTGGGCTAAGGACGGCAACGGAAAGGCCGCCCTGTGGGCGTGCAGTAGCGCTCCCACGCTCCTGTCAGACGTCCTTTCGGACAGAGGTTTCGTGCTCGCCAAGGCAGGAGGCTGGTGGGTGTATAGCGTCTACCTCGTCCCAAGCCTATCGCTATCCGAGTTTGCTGCCACCCTGGACAGACTCTCTTCGGATGGGAGAGGCCGTAACCCGGCGCTGATAGCGGGCGACTTTAATGCCTGGGCGGTCGACTGGGGCAGTACCAGCACAAATGCCCGGGTAGAGCCCTCCTTGAGTCGTTCGCAACCCTGGACGTGGCTCTCCTCAATGTTGGGCAAGACCCCACTTTTAGCCGAGCGGGTGCCGGATCAGTGGTGGACCTCACCTTTGTCAGCCGCTCTACAGCTGGCCAGTGCTCGTGGATGCTCAGCGAGATTTATACAGCCAGCGATCACGCGGCAATTCTCACCACAATGGACGACGCCTATTCGCCCCCCACATCGCTCCTCCCCTCACAAAGGAAGAGCTTCAGATTAGACCTGCTTGACCCACGGGCTTTCGCAGCTTGAATGGCGAGATTGGAAGCGTCGGGAAATGCGGAAACTATGGCAGACCTGGTGATGGGACATCTGCAAGAAGCCTGCGAGGATTGCCCACTCCAGACACAGAGACCCTGTATTCTGGTGGACACAAGAATTCGCGGATCTAAGGAAACGGTGCGTAAGAGCCAGAAGACTGTATCAGCGGTCGTACGGCTCGAATACCCACCTGGAGAAGCGTGTAGCCTTTCAGTAGTGCCGCAAGGCTCTTAAGGAGGCTATTAAGAGCAGCGAGAGGAAATGTTTCCTTGACCTCTGCGATTCTGCGGACCGGGACCCATGGAGAAACGCATACAGGAGCATTGTGAAGAAGGTCAACAAGTCCAAAGCTCGCGCTCCACTGGACGCCGACTCCCTGGGGAGGATAGACGAGCACTTGTTTCCTAGAGTAGAGAAACCGGTTCTCTCCTTTCAACCAAGTAACGACCTGCCCCAAGAGGTTGAGCCCGTCACAGTAGCCGAGATGCTAGCAGTGGCGAGGAGGATCAAGGTTGCGAAGGCACCGGGGCCGGATAATGTCCCCTTAAGGTTGGCAATCACTCTCCGCCCAGACATCTTTGCAGAGTTGTTCAGGAGGTGCTTGGCCGAGGGGTCCTTCCCCAAAAAGTGGAAATTGCAACGCCTGGTACTGCTGCCTAAGCCGGGCAAGCCGACGGAAGACCCATCTTCATACAGACCGATCTGTCTGATAGACGGGGCCGGCAAGGTGCTGGAGTACGTGATAAGCCCTCGGCTGGAGAGGGCAATCACAGCGGCAGGCGGTTTGTCCGAGACTCAATACGGCTTCAGGAAGGCGCGGTCGACAATCGATGCCATCAACAAGGTGGTTGACATTGCCGCTTCGGCCATCGCGGGTCAGCATTGGAAAGGCGGAGCAAAGGAATATTGCCTGATAGTCACATTGGACATCCGCAACGCGTTTAATAGAGCGAGATGGGACTGTATTTTGGACGCCCTGACCAGTTTCGGAGTGCGTCACTACCTGCTAAAGCTGACGCGGAGCTATTTCGAAGACAGAGTGCTGCAGTACGACACCGCTGGCGGTGCACAAAGCGTCGAGCTGTCGTGCGGAGTCCCCCAAGGGTCAGTCCTTGCGCCACTGCTGTGGAACGCAATGTATGACGGGGTCCTGAGGCTCCCACTCCTTGGGAGAACGGAGCAGGTTGGGTTCGCAGATGACATTGCGCTGGTGGTAGTGGACAAAGAGATTGCTGGAGCCGAAGCGGCATGCAACCAGAGCATCAGCGCCATCAGCTCGTGGCTGTCGCGCGTCGGGTTGCAGCTAGCCCCACAGAAGACCGAAGCAGTCCTGGTGAGCAGCAGGAAAAAGGTGGAAGTGGCAGAGGTGCGAGTGAGCGAAGTCGTCATCAGAACGTCTAGGGCTATAAAATATCTAGGCGTGATGATCGATACAAGGCTTTCATTTAGAAAGCACTTGGCGTACGCGAGCACCAAGGCAGCAACGTCAGTTTGGGCGCTTACGAGGATAATGCTCAACCATAGAGAGCCGAAGCAGGCGAGCAAATTGCTATTAGCGAGTGCAGCTAGAGCGACAATGCTGTATGCTGCACCAGTATGGGGCAAAGCATTGACGACGCCGTCGTACAGCCGCGGCTTGAACGCAGCTCATCGCCTGGCTGCCCTACTCATATGCAGCGCGTTCAGGACAGTCTCCGATCAGGCTGCGCTTGTGCTAGCTGGAACCCCTCCTCTCGACCTGATGGCGAAGGAACAGGCGGTTATATTTGAGAAAATCCACGGAAGAACAGTTACGCCGGCGGAGAAGTGCGAGGCTCGCTCCCTGGCGAAGAGCGCCACGTTAGCAGAGTGGCAAGCCCGTTGGGATGCGTCGAACAAGGGTCGTTGGACACACCGACTGATACCAAACCTGTTGGAGTGGACGAGGAGACAGCACGGTCAGGTAAATTTTTACCTGACGCAAATATTAATCGGGCATCGGTTCTTTAGGAGCTATCTGCACAAGTATGGCCATGATGAGAGCGCATGTTGTACCTGGTGTTACAGGGAAGCCGACGATACTGCCGAGAACGTTCTGTTCACATGCGGCAGATTCTCGACCGAACGACGGGCGCTGGAAGCCGCCCTGGGGACCAGCATCTCTGCGGACAATCTCGTGCCGACTATGCTGGTAAGCGAGGACAACTGGCAGGCGGTGTCCATCTTAGCGGCCACGTTGATGACCAAGCTCAGAAGCGAGGAGCGAAGAAGACAGCAGGAGGAGACTTAGCTGGGAACATTGCCCGTGAGAAGCATTGCTTCGCGGCCGTACCGTACGAGCGTTGAACCCCAGTGTTGTTACTATTTACCCTACCCTTTCTATGTATATTCCCCCCCCAAACTAAATGTACCTTATAACGAAATAAAAAAAAAATACCTCTCGGTGGGCCAGTGTGCCCCTTCTCCTTGGCCCTGGCGCGCGCGTGCGTATTGTTTGAATTTGAACTTTTATTTCATTATTTTTGACTTTATTGTATTTCTAATTTATTAATATCGACTTCATTATATTTATATTATTCTATTATGTTCTTATATGTTATTGTGGGCATTAAGCGTCACACTCCCCCCTCTTCTAGATGTCCTTGCATTTTTTTATGGTGACCTGATTACGGCGTGAAAAGAGAACTCGCCAGGATGTCTCGCCGTCGTGGATCATTCACCCTTGCTGCCGTCCGTACTTCTTGGCCGCGAGGCGTCGCTGGATATTGAATATATCCCTATCCGGTGATGGTCCTGGTCGACGCGAGGGCCCTGGCTGTGCTTCCTGCTCGTGTTCCAGCACATCGTGCGGCTGTGCGAAAGTCGATCGCGAGGCCTGGTATCGGTCGCCCGCTTGCTGAGGTGTTCCGGCGTTGTCGCTTGCTGGGCGTGGCCCTGGCTGATGTGCGCTTGCGTAGCACGGCGATGGTTGCCCCTGTGCGTCTGCACGCGGCGTTGTAGATGCGCGTGGAGGTCCTCCTGCCAGTGCCGGTCTGCCGGTTCCGCCTGTTCCTGGTCTGCCGTCGTACGTCAGCCTGCGTGCCTGTGCCTGCGCCCGTGGAGTTGGCGTGATCGGCTCCGGCCGAGCTCCTGCGGCGGAGGTCTGGCTGCGCGTGGTGGTGCGCCTGCAGATGCCGCTCCGGTTGTAGATGTTGGTGCAGCCCTGGTGGCGCGCATTGGCCTTTGCTTCCGTGGAGTGTGCGCTATCCTTGTTCTTCCACCTGCTGTCTGGGCCGTCGTCACCTTGGCCGGTGGAGTCTTGTCGGCCTCCTTGGTGGCTGTGAGCTGCCCCATCTCCGCTGGTGCCGTTCTCTTCCGCACTCCACTCGCCATTGGGATCGGCTCTACCACTCTCGCCCTTGAGGTCGACGCCGCAATCCTCGCGTGGCGTTCCCGGAACTTGCGCACTGCCGTTGAAAAACGGTCCATTTTCCTTCCTGCAACGAAATTTTCGCACTTATTTGCCTTATTGTTGATACAGCTGTTTAGTGTTGGCAAGTGTGTGTGATTATGTTGTGTAAAGTGTGTGTTGTTTACTTGTTTGAAGCGTGTATTGTTTAGTTGTGTGCAGTGCGTATTGTTTAGTGTTGTGAAACGTGTGTTATTAAGTGTTGGACAGTGTTAAAATTGTAGTGTAGAGTTCTTTGTAATATCTAAAATTGAGCCGTGTGCATTGTTTACTTCTGGACTTATCCCTACATATGGTTTTGTGTCCCTAATGTAAACGTGTTTTGTTTTCCTTGTTTTCGGATTTTAAACGGTTACTATTACTGGAGATGCAAATTCTAGCACTCTCCAGTGACCGTCATATTTCGGGGCAAGCTTGGCATTGAACTGATCTGCTGCTTTGGACAGATGATGTGTTTTGCACCAGATCAAGTCTCCAAGTGCTGGTTTCCACACCCTTTTACGAAGGTTATAGTGGTGCTTTTGTTGTTCCGCCGCAGTGTATTTGATAACCCGTTCTCTGATGACCCTCAAAAATCCATCTGCCGTTGCCTGTCGGATTGCTTCGAGCTCTACGCATTTGGAAAACTTGTCCACTATAACCAGCAACGTTGTATTCCCGTGCTTTGTTCGTGCTAAAGGTCCCACAAAGTCAACGCACATCGTTTCCCAGGGTGCTTCAGCGACTTTTGTCATTTTCCTTGCCGCCTTTTGTTGTGACACCTTATATCGCTTGCAACATTCGCATTTTTTGACAAATCTTTTCACGTCTTTCTCGAGTCGTGGCCAGAAATATTGGTTCTTGACCCTTTTAAGCGTTTTAAAAATCCCCAAATGGCCAGCTTCTGCTGTGCTGTGTTTCCATATGCACAGCTTTAATGGCTGTAGGTCTCTCTTGTCCCCACCTAGTTTGTAGAGTCGGCCTTCTATTATCCGGAACTCCTTGTTTCCTCCGTCTTTTCCTTCAGCCACTCCTCCGTCCTTTCTATGGCCTCTGATCCTCGGCGCTCTTGATGACGCGTCCGCCACTGCGTTTAACTTCCCCTTCCTGTATTGGACTTCAAATTGGAATGGTTGAAGCCCTAATGCCCAGCTTGCCACTCTTCCCGATGGACTTTCGATTAAGTTCAGCCACCGCAGCGCCATATGATCTGTAACCACTATAAATTATTGATGCCAAGCATTTTTCTGTTGCGCTATAGTTGCGTTCCACACTGCTCAATCTTCTGCTGGAGTATGAGATCACGTGTTCCCCGTCCCCTCCTTTCTGAGTCAGCACTGCGCCTATCCCCAAATCACTGGCGTCCGTCTGTAGTTTGAACTGCCGAGTGAAGTCGGGACACGACAGTACTGGAGCTTTTGTTAGACTCTCTTTCAGGTTATCGAATGCCTTTTGGTGTCTTTCCTCCCATTCGAACTTCTTTCCTTTCTTGATTAGATCCTGTAGGGCGGTAGTAAACTTGGGTATGAATCGCCGGTACCACGATGCCATTCCTAAAAAACTGTGCACTTCCTTTGTTGTCTTTGGAGCGGACAGTTCTTGGATTGCTGCGACCTCCTCCGGGTCTGTTCTGATTCCACGTTCGCTCACTACGTGTCCTAAATACTTAAACTCATTCTGAAAAAAGTGACACTTCTCCGGGTTGATCCTCAAGTTTGCTTTTTGTAACCTTCTGAACACCTCTTGTAGTTTCTCCAGGTGTTCTCTTCTGCTGCGGCCAATGACCACAATATCATCTAGGTACGCGAATGCGAACGGCTCCATTTCCGGACCTATTATTGTGTCCAATGCCCTTTGAAAAGTTGCTGGTGCCGTTGTCAGACCGAATGCCATTACTTTCCATTGGAACAGTCCCCTTCATGGTACCGTAAGTGCGGTGAATTACTTACTGTTCCTTTCCATGGGAATCTGTCAGTACCCTGACTTCAAGTCGATTGTACTTATGAAACGGGCCTCTCTTAATTGGTCCAAAATAAAATCCATCCTTGGTACCGGATACCCGTCCTTTTCGGTCTTCTCGTTTAATAGTCGATAATCTATACACATCCTCCATTCGTTGTTTTTTTTCTTAACCAATACCACTGGCGGGCTATACGGGCTTCGTTATGGTTCAATCAGTCCCACCGCTACCAACTCGTCAACCTGGTCATTTATGATTGCTTGTTGCTTTGGGTTACGTGGGTAATATCGCTGTTTTATAGGCCTATCATCTTTAAGGTAGATCTTGTGTTTCGCTATGTTACTAACTCCGTTCATACCTTCGAATACTTGTCTTTCCGTGTCCAGGAAGTTTTGCACGTCTTCCTCCGACTGTTCTCCCTGCTCGCCGCCAGTCCTCCGATCTGCTGGAATATCCTCGCTTTCTTCGTCGTCCACGGCTGTTATCTCCAATTCTAGAGTTCCGCACCAGAGTAGGCTGTGTGCTCTGGCCAGGAAGTCCATTCCTAGTAGAATTCCACCTGCAACCTGTTTTAGTATTAAGAACGTCATCTGAAACGATCTTCCTCCAAATATGATTTCTGCCGTGAATTTCCCTACAGTTATCTGTCTTGAGCCGTTAGCGAGTGTTATTTCTGACCGGGTTCCATTCCAACTGCCTTGCGCTCTGAGGTCCTGGTATTTGCTTATGCTTATTGAGCTTCGGGATGCTCCCGTGTCCACTACTCCTTTCGCTGTCCTGGTCCCCACCCTTATCCGGGCTATTATTTGGTACCCATCGCAGTTTAACTGATTCTCTGGTGCTGGTTCTAGTCTTTCCGCCTGAGCTGCCAGCTTCATCCGCTCAGGCCTCTGGCGTTTCCCGGCCCTGCCCTGCAATATTCCGTTGTCCTCACACCGTTTCGTCAGCATACCCAGCGGAATAGTCTTGGTGGGTTATCACAGTTGCCGGCTGCATGACCCGTAGTCGCTACGTATACCCAGGTCGACATTCCTCTATCGGAGTCGGATTTCTTGCAACCACTTCACCTGTCTCGGGCGCCACTGTGACGATTTGTCGATGCTCGGGTGGCTCAAGGATGGCCAGGATTCGCCTCAGACATTTATTTTTTGTACAGGTGTGGTTGCAGAAAGAAAGAGCCGATCCGATCCCAGGATAGAACGCACAGGGTATGTAGGTAGGTAGGTTAAAGTGGTGAGGCTCTCCTCGAGCCTCCAATTAGAGCTGAGCTCCGTTTTGATCCACACCCTCTGTTTTCTGATTGTAGCGGGTCATGCTCAGCACTAGCCCGAATCGTTGAGAAAAGCAAGGATAGCTGCAATCTTACGCTTCCCTACTTCTCTCAGGGATTCCAGCTGGAAGGCACCGAAATGACGCATTTTCCTATTGTTCAAAGCTGGACAGTGACAGAGCAGGTGCTCTGGTGTCTCCTGTTCTGCTTGTTCCTTGCAGCTTCTGCAGCACTGTTGCACTGCGACCAGATTTTAGATCTTTTGTGCCGTCCTGTAGGATTAGGGTAGAGGCCCTATTCCTAGGCTTTTAATAAAAGAGAGCACTTTGGTAGGGTCTATTTGTTCCCAAATCCTGCAGGGGGAATAAGTTCACCTCGTAGATGTTGAAGTCGACGTCTAATTAGCGATGGGCACTCACATAGAATATGTTCGGATGTCTCTTGCTCCATCTCGCAGAATCTGCAGGTGTCGATTTCTGAAAGTTTTAATTTCTTAAGGTGATACCTAAGGTTGCAGTGACCCGTTAGGTAACCTGTTAGAGTGCGAATTTCGCTCTTCGGTAGGTTGATGATGCGTTTTGATCGCGTCATTTGGGGGACGAGAAATGTTTTGGCTTGTCTCACCTCTGCACTGTCGGTCCAGAGACGATTTATCTCCATTTCCTCCCATTTCCTGAACAGTTCTCTATTGTGTCCTTTCGATAGTCCACAGAACGGCTCAGGGCCGATAAAAGGTGTCATCGCCCCGCGTTTAGCTAGGGAGTCTTCCACCTCGTTTCCTATATGGCCTTCATGCCCTGGCACCCAGCCCACCGTTAGGGTATTTTTGGAAGCAAGGGCGTTCAGCTGCTGGAAGCAGTTCTCTACAAGTCCGGATGAGATCGTAAAGGAACTCAACGCTATAAGCGCTGCCTGACTGTCAGAGAAGATGTAAATCCGTGCGCCTTGCATTTTCCTGCGAAGGCATTCACGAGCACAGATTTCTATGGCATGTATCTCTGCTTGGAAAATGGTTGGAGACTTTCCCATGGCTATGGATTTGTTGAACCTTGGTCCGAAAATGCCAGCCCCGGTGTCACCGTTATCCAGTTTCGATCCATCCGTGTACCATGTTTGTGATCCACTGGGCAGATATATTGATTTTGTTTTCCATTCATTCCTAGTGTACAAGACTACAGAGAAGTTTCTGTGGAAAACAAGTTTTGGTTTCTGCTCGTCCGTTACGCGCAGAATGGGCTCATTTATTAGGGTTCAAGGACCGTAAGATGCCCAGTAAGGTCACCACTTTTTATATTGGTTATGTTTTGAAGGCGAAGGGCCCCCAGGAATGCCTCCTTTTTCAGTGTAATTGGTATAGGGGGTATGCTAGTTATTAGTAATTTGGTAAGTGCAGCCGCAGCTGTCTTCTGGGTAGATTTCATAGGTGCATAGGTTATGATCGGTTTAACCACAGTGTTAAAAGACCAGAAGATCATTTTGGGACTTAGGCCCCATGTTCTACCGTAATGCCTTTTACAAGCAAAGTGTGCTCGAGTGGCTTTGTTTATGGTCTTTTCCAGGTGTGCATTCCAGTTGAGTTTGGAGTCAAGTGTGACTCCTAGGTAGTTGGCCTCAACCGAAAAGTCGATGATGGACCCATTTAGGGATGGTCTTTTTAAGGAGAGAGAAATATGACTAAAACTGTTTTTGATGGGTTTATGGACAGTCCTTTGTCCTGACACCATCTGTTGGCTATATCAAGTGCTTGCTGCATGCGGTCCGAAATGGTTTGCTCATGCCAGCCCACTATATAGATGACTAGATCATCAGCGTAGCCTTGAGTGGGGAACCCTAAGCTGTTGAGCTCATAAAGTAGCTCGTCAATGACCAGAGTCCACAAGAGGGGAGAGAGTCCTCCCCCTTGAGGGCACCCCCTTGTGGCTATGATTGAGGTCATGGTTTCTCCAAGGTCTGCAGTTATGATTCTGGATTTAAGAATCCACCTAATAATGGGTGTGGAGACATTCTTACGTACAACAGAGGCAATAGCCTCGTATGACGTGTTGTCAAAAGCTCCTGAGATGTCTAAAAAGGCACCTAGTGCTATCTGTTAAGCGCCAATGGCCTTTTCAATGGTTGTTGTAAGGCAATGAATGGCTGTCTCAGTTGATTTACCAGCTTGATACGCATATTGGTATTTGTTTAGGGGAAGTTGCTTGAGATTCACCTCCCTGATATGCTGGTCGATTATCTTCTCCATAGTTTTGAGGAAGAAGGAGCTAAGGCTGATCGGTCTATATGATTTAGGCAATTGGGAATCTTTCTTCCCTACCTTTGGAATAAACACGACTTTTACTTTAGCCCAGTTGCTTGGTATGTGTCCAAGCAGGAGACTAGCTCGAAATAATGGACCAGGGGGAGGGCAATTAGGTGCAGTCCCCGCTGCAGCAGGCATGGATAGATTTCATCTGGTCCAGGTGATTTGTATGGGCTGAAACTTTGTAATGCCCATTGTACGCTATTTTGATGAAACAGTTTATAGGGCATGTTTCCAATACGTTCTGAGCGATAGGGGGGTTCCCCCCTCTCAGCCCCATTGGAGTCTGCCGCCATAGTCCCGCGTAGGTGTGGGCACACTCCAGTCCCTGAGAGGTAGGTTGGTGCCTCACTCTCTGAGATGGGTTGCTCCACAGCCACGCACCCAGGAAAGTGAGTAGCCAGGAGTAGGCTGCTCGTCTCCTTTGGGTTGTTTGTGTATGTTCCATCCGGCTTTTTCAGCGTGCATATGCCGTTTGAGTGGTCTTTGGAGAGGGCTTTTTGCAGCCTAACTGCTTCCGGGAGAGATAAGATCTGCCCGCAGTGTTGGCGCCAAGTATCCCATTTTGATCTTCTCAGCTCTTTGTTGTAGAGCGTTAAAGCAGATGTGGAGGAGTCCCATGAGGCCCTCCCACTCCTTGCCTTATTGAAGAGCCTGCGCGCAGCTTTTTTGAGATCGTCAAGGCTTTTGTTCCACCAGGGAACAGCCCTACCGGTCTTGCGTACCTTTTGGTCGCAGCTGGCGTGATATGCTGATTCAACATTTGTATGAAGTACAGTGGCTTCACGCTCTAACTCGTCTATGGATATTATCGGACGGGTTGAGCAGTCTCTGGATTGCTCAAGTTCAAAACAGAAGAGATCCCAGTTGGTTTTCCTGGGATTTCTGGTGACTAGGCTACATTGCAAGGCGCATCCTATGTCAAATCTAATGTGTTGGTGATCTGACATGGTGATCTCACTTGCAACGTGCCAGTTTGAGACAACGGACAACATATTTGTACTACAGAGAGTCAGGTCAAGAACCTCCTCTCTAATGGCATTAATAAATGTGGGTTCGCTGCCCTGGTTTAGTAATCCTATGTTATTACTAATAATATATTCAAGAAGGTACTCACCCCTCTTGTTGATGTCACTGCTCCCCCAGACCGTGTGATGTGCATTGGCATCGCAGGCGATTATCCATCTGAGCCGGTTTCTCTGGCAGTGCTCTATCAGGGCACAAGTAGCCGCCGTAGGCACCTCCTCTGAGTCGCCGGGAAGATAGGCGGAGGCCAACACTGCCTCCTGCTCGCCGTGGGCGGTGGGTATTTTAGCCCAAACCGCCACCAGGTCCTCAGTTATAAACTGTGAAAGGGGAACAAATGTTAGATTTTTGTTAATTAACAACGCCGATCTAGGGCGAGGTTGGTCATTTGCATACAGCAACTTACCGGATGAGGTGCTAAGCCCCCGGACACGTCCTGCATTTATCCAGGGCTCCTGGATGAACGCTATGTCCATTGTAGCGAACCTCTCGCAAAGTACGTCGGATGCGGCCTTTGCGTGGTGGAGGTTCGCTTGGAGACATCGGAGGTGTCTCCTGGTGTTAGGGGGAGTGGGGAGAGGGGGAGGGGACATTAGTCCGCCCTCTTGCGGCCCCTGGCCGCCATCTTCCGGCCGCGGTTTGTGCCTAGAAGGGCCTCCTCCTCTAGTGTGCGCCTCGCACCCTTGGGTACGCGCCCGGTGCCTCGAGTGGGGCGCCCGGTTCCGCGCGTGATGCGCCCATGTAGTGGAGGGCGCAGGACTTTCCGCGGTGCTGCGGGCTCTTGTGCGACTGCAGTGCCCTGTGGTGTCGATGCAGCCATAACAGGAGCACTGGCACTCGAGCAGGTGGGCTTCTCCGTTGGGGGAACGGGAGCCTCCGCCTGCCTCTTCGCCTGCGTGTCGGCCTTTGGCTTTAGAATAGCCGTGCCAAACGCAAAATTGAGCTTATGCCCAAGCGCTTTTAGCCGGTTGGCCGAGACCGGATCCAGCGCGATCGTCAGTACAGCTGTGCTTTGCCTTATTTCGCGATGGAAGACTCGCCAGTCTCCCACTCGCAGGCCGCTGTTCTGGCCTTCGATGAGGTTTAAGACCTCAGCTGTCTTGAGGTCCACACTTGGAAGTGGGAAGTAGCCGACGTAGACAGCGGCACGTGGAGCCTCTGCCTCAGGGACTACTTTTATATGGGCGTCCTTCCATAGCCGGAGCTTGGGCACCTCGGTGCTCAGCCACTCAGCTGTCTCTGAATTCCCACATGTCAAAGCCATCCAGCCCGGTCTGAAGGTGCAGCCGGAGAACAGTGGCTTCACAGAGCCGTGCCTCAGTGCCATCACCCTCGACAGGATGGCAGCCTGGATGGTGTTCAGTTGCTCCGTGGTGAGCAGGCTGTTGGGATAATCGGCAGGGAGTATCGCCATCTTCGATGAGCAGGCAACGTCCCTGTAGGAGGGCATGACACCGACTTGGGGTGATTCCTCCTGTATCTGCTGCCCAGCCACAGCTACAGCTGCGGATGTGGAGGCTACTGGAGCCTCCGTGGCAGGCGGTGCAGTCGCAATGCCCCTCGTCAAGGCACTGGGTGCCGCGGTTTTAGTCATGGCCCTCTTGGTCGATACCTCCTCTGGGGTCGTGTTAGCCGATCTTACCCTTTTCTTAGTCACGTCACTCTTGCTGGGCTCTACCCTAGGAGGGTCCATAGGCTTCTGGGCGAGTCTTTTGGCCTCCTCCATGGGAATGCCGTTCGCAAGGTGTCTGCGCAACCTTTTCCTTGCGGCGCCAGATAGAGCGATCCGCTTGGATTTTTCAACCTTGGGAGAGGCGAGAAGGGTTTCTTTCTCATCCCTGGTGATGTTGTCGGTGCCAGAGCTCTGTGAACAAGTGTCCATGGCTTCTTCGGGCTCCCGGATTGGTTAGATGTTACTCGACTTGGGTCTGCTTGAGCACCCTGTTTCTGTGTTTTTACTAATATTGGTATCCATAAGTTGGTCCCACGAGTAGTGAGGAAGGAAGTATCCCCCGGGGCAGAGCCTCATACCCCGGATCGGGCGCTTATACGACCGGAGGTGCCAGGTCTCCGGAAGCCACCGTTAAAAGACACACTGACGTAGTGCGATTCATCACAGGGGCACGGTACGGTAACACCGGTGATTACGGGTTTTGTCGAGTTGTCCTCTCAAGATCCGGCATATTTAGTCTAGAGCAGGGGCACCTCGAGCAGGATGTGGTTCTTTACCACGTATGGTCGGTCTTTAATAGTCGGCATGTGACTGCCAACTACCACTAGCTGAGTCAGATCGACATGGCGACAGGCGCACACCCTCCCACAAAATGTACCAATAGTTGTAAATCGTTTTGCTACGCCACTTGGCACCCAGGTTATTCTAACGTCGTTGCAAGCCCGGTTAAAGCCCCCCTACACTCCAACCCCTAATGCGGGGTTTTCTTTAAACGGGTTGAAGGGGCTTTAGCCACCACCTGACCACCTAAACATAACATTGTAAAGGGTACAGCCAGGGGCCAGACTGGCTGGCCCCCATCCCCCCAAACACCACCCCACCAACACCGAAAAAACCGGGGGGAAGGAGACGGAATAAATCCTCCAGCTCTCAGCGAAGACCCCAGCCCCCACACCACAGCTCATCTTGGAGCTATCGGTGTAAGAGATACCCCCTCTTTTTTTGGTTTTCTCTCCCTTAGTCCCTTCCTCCCTTGTCGGGTAGGAGGTCGTATAGCCGTTGCCGAATCTAATTTCGGTTTATGTGGTAGCCGTGTCTTTTTTTTTTTTTAAGAAAACAAAAAATTAATAAATTTTTTTAAATTTTTAGCTAAAAAAAAAGATATAAGTTAGGCATAATTATAGCCAGGACGCCCGCACTCACTCAGAAGGGCACTCACGCCGGTGAGAACCACTCAAGAGAGAGGGAGTAGCAGCCGATCGAGTGAGCGACATCAGCGCCGCTATCACCACGGCGCATGTCAGGAAAATAAGGGGCGCGTGCCAAAACCGCCCGGATTGGCCAGCTAAAGTCACGCCATGAGCACCGACCGAAACGAGAGCGACGGCACATGCGCAGAAAACCGAGAGGGCGCAAGAGTAATTGCCGCCGGCCCGATCGCCTGAAAGAGCGAGGGAGAAGGCAAGAGACGCCGCCAAAACTCCAGCGGAAAATAGGTCAGAGCCAAGCACGCGAGGCTGAGCTTGATCATTCAGTTCCCGACTCTCAACAAGACCAGTAGCAGAAAATTCCAAGTGCGAAAATAAGTCCGCGATCCCGCCACCACGCGGTTGACAATTAAAACGCTTAACTGCCGCCGCGAGTGCCACGCCTACGCGCCCAGGACGACGATCCTGTCACAGGATTCCTCCAAAGGAGAGGAGGTGAGAGTGAGCGAGACATGGTCGCATGGCCAAGCTTAGTCAGGGGCCGGGGGAAGGTGCCCGCCATACTAGGGCCCTTCTCTTCCCCTTTTCCTCCACCCAGTTTCGTTCAGGCCGCAGGCCGTTTAAATATTTAAGTTAGTAATTAAACTCCCGTCGCCGCCGGGCAAAGGCGCCCGCCGAATTAGGGCTCTTTTCCGCGCTGCTTTTTAGGGGCCGCAGGCCAAATACATTTATATACCGTACTAAAATCCACGCTACGCAGCCTGGCCACCGCCGGCTGAATAACCATAAATCGTGACAAATAAACCCTATGTAGTGGAAACTCTCGCTTCTCTCTTGTCCCGACCCCGTCCAACTCATCGTGTCGCTGGGGGCCCACGCCGTTCGGAAATTCTTCCAGGCGTTGGGCGCATAGGTGGACCGTCCGGAAAATCCTCCGGGTCCAGGGGCGCACCTGCTCGGAAAGTCTTCCAGGCGTGACGCAGGTGGGGCCGTCCGGAAAATCCTCCGGGTCCAGGGGCGCACGCTGCTCGGAAAGTCTTCCAGGCGTGGCGCAGGGTGGACCGTCCGGAAAGCCTTCCGGGTCGCAGGGCCGCCTTCAGGTGAGGCGGGACCGCCCGGAAAACCTTCCGGGTCCGCAGGGACCGCCGTTCGGAAATCCTTCCAGGCGGTTCCGAGGCTTTTCTCTCTCTCTCGTTCGCTCCCTCGTTTTCCCGCCCAGTTCGAACCCCATTGTAAAAATCATATAGCTGAAAACCAAGGCCACCTTTATGTCTTGGCTGTCGCGCGGAATTTATAAATGTCTGTGAGGACCTCTGGAGCCGCTGAGGTTTACCCCGGCCAGAGACGCTTCCTTACATG
Organism: Drosophila bocqueti; assembly: GCA_018151655.1. Classification (NCBI taxonomy): domain Eukaryota; kingdom Metazoa; phylum Arthropoda; class Insecta; order Diptera; family Drosophilidae; genus Drosophila; species Drosophila bocqueti. The sequence continues at coordinate 1,053,243 of JAECXF010000040.1, forward strand.
GCGCCCGAACAGGGACTGGCCAGGACATAAAGGATATTGTCACCCAGGCGAATTAAAACCCCGCCGGCCAAAAGTTAGCTTTTATTTTATTAATTAATTAATTATTAATTTTATTAACATATATATTCAAAAGACTAACATTTTTCCCAAGGGGAATTCATACGGTCCATTTTTCGCAAGGGGTTCTTTTATCTTTTCGCACGTGTAGCGGCCGATCGGCGCAGCGAATGGAGTGGAGGAAAGGGAGAAAAAAAGAGGGCAACAAAACAAAAACAAACTTTCCGCGGGCCACGCGGAGTTTTGTCGCATCGGTTCGCATCATCGTTTTCGCCATCGGGCGCCGGCCAGGCCGCTGCCGCTGGCAAGGCAGAGCGAAGTTTGGCATAGGTTCTCGACTGCGCTGCTGCCGCTGGCAGAGCGGCCTATTTTTGCGTGAACTTTATTCTGCCGCTGCTGCCGCTAGCAGAGCGACCAAATTTTTACCCGCGTCCCAACTGCGCTGCCGCCGCCGGCAGAGCGACCTAATTTTGCACTTGCTATTTTTCTCCGCGATCTCGACGGCGCTGCTGCCGCTGGCTGAGCGACTTAGTCCCGGCCTGCGATCCCGCTGCTGCCGTTGGCAGAGCGGCCTATTTTGCCCACCACGCCGACAGCGCTGCCGCTGCCGGCAGAACTTAATAATTTTGCGTAGATATTCTTCCCAATTTTGCTGCCACCGTCGGCAGAGCCGCACATTTTTCGGGCCGACTGCGCTGCCTCTAGGCTAGGGCCAATATAACGAACTGCCCTTCACCAGGGGGGGACACTCAGTCAAGAGCTTCGGTCGTGACAACTTAAAAAAAGAAAAAAATATTTTCTCTCGCCTTGATCCTTACAAGGATATCTCAAACACAAATCATCGCCTTTTCGCCGCGATCCACATCCTTCGTCGTCGAAAAAAAAAAAATCCTTGCACATCGGGAAGGATTTCAAGCACCGGCTCTCATCGTAAACCTCAGTTCGTCGACAAGATCCTTGCACATCGGGAAGGATTTCAAGCACCGGCTCATCGTAAACCTCAGTTCGTCGACAAGATCCTTGCACACCGGGAAGACGTTCCTAATTTTATAAAACCTTTCTAAACAATTCCTCCCGAGCCCCGTCAACCATGGGGGTCACCTGGATTAGCTACCGTAAAAAGCACGAGCTGGAGGCGATCCTCAATGAATTCGGTCTCGAAGCCACCGGAACCGTCGACGAGTTGCGCTCCCGCCTCACGGCCTTCGTTCGGCAAACCGACCATGCCGAGGCCGTGCAGCTGCGCCTTGCCGAGTTGGAGCGGCACCTCGGGAACATGCCCAGCGGGGACACCAAGGTGCTGTCCCCGGTACACATGGATAAGGATCCCAGCTCGCCAGGATTAGGGGCAGCCGCCCCACCAGCAACGCTTACGCTGAATATACCGCGTAATCCCTCCCCTGTAGGAGCCCGACAGTCGACCGCAAGGGCCGAGGCGCCTCCTCAAGCCGTGACCCGTCCGGCCGATCCCCATGTGGGTGCCACTCTGGTCGAAAGGATGACCAAGTGGGGCCTCTCGTTCGATGGGACCACGGACCCCCTGGGGTTTATCGAACGCATCGAAGAACGCGCCGACACCTGCCGGATCGACCGGAAATGTTTGGCCCAAGCTTTGGTGGTGCTCTTGTCTGGCAGAGCGGAAGGATGGTTTCGGACCACTGGCCTCCAAGGCGCCAGCTGGGCCGAGGTCCGCCGCGAGTTCTTGGATTTTTTCTTGCCGCCGCGCTATTACCAGCGACTGGAAGACGAGATCCGGAACCATTACCAGAAGCCCAACGAACCCTTCAAGGAGTACTTAATCGACATCCGCTTGCAGATGCGCCAGGCAGGATTCTCTGCGGAGAGGGAGCTGGAGCGGATTTACGACAACATGCTCCCGGAGTACCAGCTGTTCACCCGAAGGCAGGATTTCCGCACCCTGGCGGAACTGACTCACCTGGTAGTGGACTACGAAGTCAAGCGCTGCCGAGGAGGACGAGCCCCGGATTATCGGCCCCAATCGACCCGACCGGCCCTAGGCCGGACCACCATGGACGCGGACAGGACGACCCGCCGGACGCCGGCTATAGCCCCGCAGGGGAACCCACCCAACGGATCCCGGAACCAGAACGAGAATGCGGGACGGAACGCAACCGCATCAGCTGTCATGGACCCGATCAACGTACGCGACGCTTGCCGCAACTGCGGCCAATCGGGGCATTTCCAAGGCGAGTGCCGGAATCCCCGCCTCCTCTTTTGTTGGGACTGCGGCCGCCGGGCAATCCGGACAGTGGACTGCTGCCGTCGACAAGCCCAGGGAAACGGGAACGGGCCCCGCGTGATCGGGAATCACCCGGGGAACCCGCCCGTCCCAGCAACACAATAGGAGGAGCCCTCCACCAACACCAGGGACGCATCCGAGCCGCCATCACCATGGAGGGGCGAGGATTCGTAGCCACCCTGGACACCGGAGCTACGCATAGCTTCATCAGCGAGGACTTGGCCAAGGAACTAGACAACAGACGCAACATGAGGGACATCCGGACCCAGGTCACCCTAGCGGACGGGACCAGTCGGGAGCTGACCCGAGCCTTGGCCGCAAATATCCACCTAGGGAACCGACGTACGCCTACCATCCTCATGGTAATGGCCGACGCCCTCGACGACGTACTCTTGGGAATGGATTTTCTCGGCGGGATTGGAGCTACCCTACAATGCGGAGGACAGAGCCTCTGCCTGCTACCAGACAACCGCCATGATTTTCCCTGGGCCAGGACCCGGAACGCCCCATCCTGGACAGGGAACCAACGACCCACAAGCATCGACCCACCGCCGGAACGGCACGACCGCAGGTCGCCAGAAGCAACGACGGAGCCCTCCTCCGCCCGCTTAGAGCCACCATCCACGATCCACCGGGAAGAACCCGGCCCCGAGCCCCGAGTAATCACGCCGACACCGGCCCCCAGATGCCGCCCAAGCCCGGCGCCGCGAGCCTTACCTCGCACCACGGTGCCCGGAACCCACGAGGACACCGCCTCGGGAAGCAACGTGCACTCACACAATCCCGCCTCCGACCCGGTCCCGCCGGGGAAGCAGCCACATAGCTGGAGCCATGTTCTGCCCGTGGCAGACGCCACAGCCGCGCAACGGAATCCTTTCCGTACCTCCAAGAAACGCGTCCACTTCGTTGAACGCGTCGAGGAAACGCCGGAGCAGAATCCTCCCCTGTGCGGAGCAGTATGTTCAGTGAATCACGACCCCGAGCGCCGCGATTCAGCCGAACCCGAGGAGCCCTTGACCCACAGCTACCCAGAGCCCTGGGTAGAGGAGTTCCTGGAGCGGGAGCTGGCCCTCTTCGACACCCTCACGGGAGTGTCCCACATAGCGGAGCACCATATCACCATGCGCAACGATCGGCCGCTAAAACAGCGGTATTTTCCCCGGAACCCGGCCATGAGGGCAGTCATCGACAAGCAGATCGACGAACTCCTCCGGGACGGGCGAATCGAACCTTCAAAAAGCCCCCACAGCGCACCCATAGTGATAGCCGCCAAGAAGAATGGCGACGTCCGCATGTGCGTGGATTATCGCCAGCTCAACGAAAACTCCGTGCCGGATGCCTACCCTCTCCCGAGGATCCACCAAATCTTGGAGCGCCTGCGGAACGCCAAGTTCATATCGACGCTGGACCTCAAAAACGGGTATTGGCAAATCCCGGTCGCCCCCGAGAGTAGGGAGTGCACGGCCTTCACCGTTCCCGGCAGAGGCCTCTTCCACTGGCGAGTAATGCCATTTGGCCTCCATTCGGCCCCCGCCACCTTTCAGCGCGCCTTGGATACGGTCATCGGACCGGATATGGAACCGCACGCGTTCGCATATCTGGACGACATCATCGTCGTCGGAGCCACCCTGGAGGAGCATGTCGGCAATCTCCAAGAGGTTTTCCGGCGCCTGCGCCGCGCAAACCTACGGCTGAATCGAGGGAAGTGCCACTTCTTCCAACGCCGTATCGCATACTTAGGGCACGTCATCAGCGAAGCCGGAATCCACACGGACCCGGAAAAGGTGGCCGCGATCCGCGAGCTGAAGCCCCCGACCTGCCTAAGGGAACTCCGGAGATGCCTGGGAGTCGCATCCTGGTATCGCCGCTTTGTTCCCAACTTCGCCGATGTTGTGGAGCCCATGACATCGCTGCTGAAGAAGGGCCAAAAGTGGGAGTGGGCGCCGAAGCAGGATCTCGCCTTCCAAGAGCTGAAGAACTTGTTAACCGAGGCGCCAGTCTTGGCGTGCCCGGACTTCGGCCAGAAGTTCGTCCTCCAAACGGACGCCAGCGAGTACGGCATCGGAGCCGTGCTCACACAGAACCTCGACGGACAGGAAAGAGTCGTCGCCTACGCGAGCCGCCGACTCAACACAGCGGAGAGGAACTACTCGGTGACCGAAAAGGAATGCCTCGCCATCGTGTGGGCCATCAGAAAGATGCGTTGCTACCTCGAAGGCTACCGATTCGACGTTCTCACCGACCATCAGTCTCTGAAGTGGCTGAACTCAATAGACAACCCGACTGGCAGGATCGCGCGCTGGGCTCTTGAGCTGCAGCAATTCCAGTATGATGTCCACTACCGGAAAGGATCCCAGAACATGGTGGCTGACGCCCTTTCCCGCCATCCGTTGCCCACGGCACTGCAAGCTCAAGTACAGGAGACCAACTGTAAGTGGCTCGCGAGGATGCTCCGGAAGGTTCGGACCGAACCCGCAAACTTCCCGGACTTCAGAGAGGAGAATGGCCAATTGTATCGCCGCATCGGGTTACGACCAGAAGAGGAGGAGTACACACCATGGAAGCTCTGCGTAGGAAGCGACTACCGGCAGCGAGTCCTCGAGGAGTGCCACGACCATCCTACCGCCGGACACTTGGGAATCCGGAAGACCAGCAACCGCGTGGCCCAGCGCTACTATTGGCCGGGCCTATTTCGCGAAGTCGCCCGCTACGTCCGCCGCTGCCAGAGCTGCCAGAAGTACAAGGTGAGCCAGGAGAAGCCCGCAGGCAAGATGTTCACACGAGTAGTCGAGGAGCCGTTCCACGTACTCTGTGCGGATTTCGTGGGCCCGCTTCCCCGTTCCAAACAGGGCAACACAATGCTATTGGTGTTCCTGGACGCTTTCAGCAAGTGGGTGGAGCTAGTCCCACTGAGGAGGGCAACCGGAACCCACCTCGAACGCGCCTTTCGGGAGAGAATCCTGAGCAGATTCGGCGTCCCCAGGACCTTCGTGTGCGACAATGGCACCCAGTTTACGGGTCGCTCGTTCAGAAACTTCTGCAAAACCTTGGGCATGGAACTGCAGCATACGGCCCCGTACACGCCGAGGCAAAACCCAACCGAGAGAGCCAACCGGACGATCAAGACAATGATCGCCCAGTATCTGGACGGAGGCCAGCAGAACGAGTGGGATCAGCTATTGCCGGAAATATCGTTAGCCATCAACAGCAGTATATCCGACACCACGGGGTTCAGCCCTGCGTTCCTGACGCAAGGACGCGAACCGCGGCTACCGAGGAGCCTGTACGACGAGGTCACACCTGGTCGAGGCACCACGGAGGTGGGCCCGACCGAGCGGAGCAAGCAACTCCGAACCATCTTCGACGTCGCAAGGAACAACGCCGATCGCGCCGCAGCCGACCAAGGGCGGCACTACAACCTACGCCGGAGGACATGGCGTCCACCAGTAGGATCGTTAGTGCTCGTAAAACGTCACTCCCTGTCCAATGCGGCCGAAGGATTCGCCGCCAAGCTGGCCGCGAAGTACGAGGGACCCTTCCGAGTCGCAAAGTTCCCGTCGCCCAACATCGTGCAGCTCATCGTCCCCGGCAGCCGCCGGCGGAAGACGGCCAGCCTGGGCCAACTGAAGCCCTACCACGAGGGGGAAGCTGACGAGGAAAACGATCAGCAGGAGGAGGACAACAACACGTCGAACGCCGCAACTAAGGAGGAGGAAGAAAACCGAGGGGAACCACCGCCGCCCGCGAGGGCCCCGGAGACCCCACGTCGCCGCTAAAGCCAAATAGCCGCGTCCAAGGGGAAGGAGGCCATGTTTTCGCAGGGGCCACTTGCTGACAGGCGCGCCTGTCCAACGCCTCGACCCCGAAAGGGGAGGAACATTGGTCCTCTTGGACAACGCATACACATGAGCGAGACCAATCGAGTCCCACTCTGTTAGGTAGGGTCCAGTACAACGAACCCCCTAACATGGTCTTTCTCTCTTCTTTCCCTCCACAGATTCCGACGTCAATCCTTCCGGCGCTTCTACCCGGACCTACGCCACCAACGAAGAGCCGCGCCCACGCCTCCGGGACGCCCAGCCGCCCGGACCTGCGCCGCCTTGCGCCGCTGAAGCAACGCCCCGCCGCCTTGCGCCGCTGAAGCAGCGCCCACGCCTCCGGGACGCCCAGCCGCCCGGACCTGCGCCGCCTTGCGCCGCTGAAGCAGCGCCCACGCCTCCGGGACGCCCAGCCGCCCGGACCTGCGCCGCCTTGCGCCGCTGAAGCAGCGCCCACGCCTCCGGGACGCCCAGCCGCCCGGACCTGCGCCCGGACTTGCGCCGCTGAAGCCGCGCCCACGCCTCCGGGACGCCCAGCCGCCCGGACCTGCGCCGCCTTGCGCCGCTGAAGCAGCGCCCACGCCTCCGGGACGCCCAGCCGCCCGGACCTGCGCCGCCTTGCGCCGCTGAAGCAGCGCCCACGCCTCCGGGACGCCCAGCCGCCCGGACTTGCGCCGCTGAAGCAGCGCCCACGCCTCCGGGACGCCCCGCCGCCCGGACCTGCGCCGCCTTGCGCCGCCTGAAGCAGCGCCCACGCCCCGGCGCCCGCCCGGACCTGCGCGCCGCCTGAAGCAGCGCCCACGCCTCCGGCCAGCCGCCCGCCTGCGCCCACGCGCCCACGCCTCCGGGACGCCCAGCCGCCCGGACTTGCGCCGCCTGAAGCAGCGCCCACGCCCACGCAGCCGGCACCTACCGCCTGGACCCACGTCCTGCGACCCGTCACGACCGAAGCCAGCGCCACCGCCCGACGCCATGGACGGAGAGCCGCCAGCCGCTCGGTACCAGTGGCCCGAGGATCGACCCCTAAACCGGGAAGAGATCCGAGCCGAGCTCCTCGAGCTGCCGGACCTGGTTCCAAACCCAGGGCCAGACGAGGACGGCGAGTTCGGATGGATGGCCGCCGCGGTGGACGAACTCCTCGGAGTCCTACAACAGGACGGATACCGGCGCCCTCACCCCGGCGACGAAAGGGTCAACAATCCGCCACCGCAGGAGAATTCCCCTCGAGCCCTCGATGAAGGGACACCCCCGGCCAGCGCGGAGTACGACGTGGAGACCGCTCTCCGCGAATGCTTCGGGGACCTGCCCCCCGAATTATTCGGCGAGATGCACCGCACGGAAGGACCCGGGCCCCTCGGAGCCACCTACGAGGCAATCTCGGACGAGGAGGACGCACCACCTCCATATGGGAGCCCGGGATTCCCCGAAGAGGACGAAGACGTGGTCGAAATTTATGACCCCCTCGCCGAGGACTACGAGCCGCGACCCATCCGGGACCCAAGGGCCCAGCCGCGAGACTGGGCGGCTCGAGGACCACCACCGCTCTACGAGAACCCGGAATTTCCCGAGGAGGACAACGACATGGGGGAGATCTACAACCCCACCGCCGAGGACCCCGAGCCCCGACGAAACCAGGCCCCAGGGGCACAGCTGCAGGAGCGGACAGCCCCTAGACCACCGCCCTCCTATGAGAGCCTATACGGGACAGGCCCCTATCACGCCGACCCGGAGGTCCATCCCCCTGTGGTACGATGCCAGGCCATACGGGCCCAACCACGCTTCCCCTCCGTCCAGGAGTACGAAGCCGGCGCTGCCCGCCACCGCGCAGAGCTACTGCACGCCGAGCTGGAGGACGACCGACCGGCTCCTCGGCAGGAACCGCCACCTCCCCGCGGCAACCGGAGGCCCCGACGCCCCGTTCCCTGGGCCGATTCCGAGAGCGAGGACTCGGAGGGAACCTGGTCACCTCCCCGCCGCCCCGGTCATCAGCCCTGGGTACCGGCGCCGGATGACTGGACCACCCCGAATGGGACCCTGCCGGCCCGACTTATCCGGAGGATCCAGCTGCGGGTCCCGGGCACCCGACGACGGGCCCTCCGGTACCGGGAGGAGGAGCAAGGCCAACGCTTCAGGGTGCACATCAGCACCAATCACCGCGTGGGGGTCTACGTGCTCCCCTCGCTGAGGTAGGCAGCCGACCCGCCACCGCATCTTCGCCCCGTCCTGGCCGCCATACCCTCGCCTCGTCACCACGCCATCGTACCACCCAAGACTCGACTCCGCCGGCCCGCACTAGCACGCCTGTAAAATTCAAACCCAAACCGCCACGCCAGAGTTGCCAGACCTACGTGGCCAGACCAGCGAAAAGACCGGCGATCGCTATCGATAGCCAAGAAAAAAAATCGATCGCCGGAACTACCACCACCAGCAACACGAGGTTCGGCAAAACAATTCGAGAAAATTAGCAGCGAACATGCCACGCAACCGCCCACGGGCACCAACACCGGGACCGCGTCCCGCCGCACCGCCAGCCGCACGGCTACGCCCACGGGCACCAACACCGGGACCACGTCCCGCCGCACCGCCAGCCGCACGGCTACGCCCACGGGCACCGACACCGGGACCGCGTCCCGCCGCCCCGCCAGCTGCACGGCTACGCCCTCGGGCACCGCCACCGGGACCGCGTCCGCACGCCGGCCGCCGGCTACGCGCACGGACCACCACTGGGCCGCGACCTCTCCGGCCGCCAGGGCCACCGCCGGGACCGCGCCCCGCTTCGCCGCCAGCAGCACGACGCCGCCAACAGGCGCCACCGCCGGGACTGCGCCCCGCTTCGCCGCCAGCAGCACGACGCCGCCAACAGGCGCCACCGCCGGGACTGCGCCCCGCTTCGCCGCCAGCAGCACGACGCCGCCAACAGGCGCCACCACCGGGACCGCGTCCCGCTTCGCCGCCAGCAGCACGTCTCCGCCAACAGGCATCACCGCCGGGACCACGACCCGCAGCACCCATCCCGCCGAACACGGCACCGCGCGCCGTGGACCAAGCACTGCAGGAGGTGGAACGCGTCGCACTTCCCCTGATGCCTAGGCTGCGCGCGATACACCGCACCCTCGACATAGTGCGCCAGCATATGCCCGCCTCAGGTGCTAGCCCCAGTTGTCGGTACGAGGTACTCCGACAACTGGGCATACTCCTGCGCCGAGTCAGCCGCATCCGGGCCCACCTACTGCCGATGGTGTATCCGGCGGACCCCCAGCGGCGACCTAATTGGCACGCCATCTCGATGGACCGGTCACTAAGCGGCCTGACCACCTACGTGGTCCATCTAAGCGAGGCTCTACGGCGCATGTGGGACCCTCCCCACCACGCCTACGTCGCCGCCGTCGCTCCGTAACGACCAACACCGCCGTGAGGATAGCGCCATCGTATCCGAGGCGCCCAGCCGCCCGGATCTGCGCACCTGCCACGGCACCCATGCCTCCGAGGCGCCCAGCCGCTCGGAGCCGCGCATTAGCGCCCCAACGCCAACAGGACCTGCGCCCATCGCATCCGAGGCGCCCAGCCGCCCGGATCTGCGCACCTGCCACGGCACCCATGCCTCCGAGGCGCCCAGCCGCTCGGAGCCGCGCACTTATGCGCCATCGCATCCGAGGCGCCCAGCCGCCCGGATCTGCGCCCTACGCCGTCACCGACCTGCGCCATCGAATCCGGGGCGCCACGCCGCCCGGATCTGCGCCCACGCCGCCCGGATCCGCGCCACGCCGCCCGGATCTGCGCCACGCCGCCCGGGTCCGCGCCTAGCCGCCCGGAGCTGCGCACCCGCGCCTCCTACGTCGCCGCCGACTTTGCGCCATCGCGTCCGAGGCGCCCAGCCGCGGCGCCCACCGTCGTCACCGACCTGCGCCATCGAATCCGGGGCGCCACGCCGCCCGGATCTCCGCCCACGCCGCCCGGATCCGCGCCACGCCGCCCGGATCTGCGCTACCCGCGGGTCCCGTCGTCGCCGACCTGCGCTACGCCGCCCGATGGGCGCCTACGCCGCCCGGATCTGCGCCCAGCCGCCCGGATCGGCGCCCACGACGCCCGGATCCGCGCCTAGCCGCCCGGAGCTGCGCACCCGCGCCTCCTACGTCGCCGCCGACTTTGCGCCATCGCGTCCGAGGCGCCCAGCCGCCCGGATCTGCGCCCCCGCGGCGCCCACCGTCGTCACCGACCTGCGCCATCGAATCCGGGGCGCCACGCCGCCCGGATCTGCGCCCACGCCGCCCGGATCCGCGCCCACGCCGCCCGGATCCGCGCCCAGCCGCCCGGAGCTGCGCACCCGCGCCTCCTACGTCGCCGCCGACTTTGCGCCATCGCGTCCGAGGCGCCCAGCCGCCCGGATCTGCGCCCCCGCGGCGCCCACCTTCGTCACCGACTAAGCGCCGTCGAATCCGGGGCGCCACGCCGCCCGGATCTGCGCCCACGCCGCCAGGATCTACGCCCATCGCATCCGAGGCGCCCAGCCGCCCGGATCTGCGCACCTACCACGGCACCCATGCCTCCGAGGCGCCCAGCCGCTCGGAGCCGCGCACCTGCGCCACCACCGTCGGCGCTGGCTAAGCGCCACCGAATCAGGGCACCACCAGCAGGACCAGCATCACGGACCCGACACACCAGGACATTTTTCCCCCCCCATGAAGTAAGAGGGGAGTGTGACGAAGTCACAATCTTGTAAATAGTTGTAAATATTTAGCTATAAGTATAGATATAAGTTAGGCATAATTATAGCCAGGACGCCCGCACTCACTCAGAAGGGCACTCACGCCGGTGAGAACCACTCAAGAGAGAGGGAGTAGCAGCCGATCGAGTGAGCGACATCAGCGCCGCTATCACCACGGCGCATGTCAGGAAAATAAGGGGCGCGTGCCAAAACCGCCCGGATTGGCCAGCTAAAGTCACGCCATGAGCACCGACCGAAACGAGAGCGACGGCACATGCGCAGAAAACCGGGAGGGCGCAAGAGTAATTGCCGCCGGCCCGATCGCCTGGAAGAGCGAGGGAGAAGGAAAGAGACGCCGCCAAAACTCCAGCGGAAAATAGGTCAGAGCCAAGCCACGCGAGGCTGAGCTTGATCACTCAGTTCCCGACTCTGAACGCGACCAGCCGCAAGAAAAATCTAAGTACGAAAACCCAGTCCGCGATCCCGCCACCACGCGGTTGACAATTCAAGACGCATAACTGCCGCCGCGAGTGCCACGCCTACGCGCCCAGGACGAGGATCCTGCCACAGGATTCTTCAAGGAGAGGAGGTGAGAGTGAGCGAAACATGGTCGCATGGCCAAACTTAGTCAGGGGCCGGGGAAGGTGCCCGCCATACTAGGGCCCTTCTCTTCCCCTTTTCCTCCACCCAGTTTCGTGCCGGCCGCAGGCCGCTTAAATATCTAAGTTAGTAATTAACCCCCGTTGCCGCCGGGCAAAGGCGCCCGCCGAATTAGGGCTCACATACGTTTGTAACTACAAAAATCTACCGCATAGCAGCCTGGCCACCGCCGGCTGAATAACCATAAATCATACGAATAAACCCGATGTAGTGGAAACTCTTGCTTCTCTCTTGTCCCGCCCCTGTCCAACTCATCGTGTCGCTGGGGGCCACGCCGTTCGGAAATTCTTCCAGGCGTTGGGCGTAGGTGGACCGTCCGGAAAATCCTCCGGGTCCAGGGGCGCACGCTGCTCGGAAAGTCTTCCAGGCGTGACGCAGGTGGGGCCGTCCGGAAAATCCTCCGGGTCCCGGGGCGCACGCTGCTCGGAAATTCCTCCAGGCGTGGCGCAGGCGGACCGCCCGGAAAGCCTTCCGGGTCCGCAGGGGCCGCCGTTCGGAAAGTCCTCCAGGCGTGGCACAGGCGGACCGCCCGGAAAGCCTTCCGGGTCCGCAGGGGCCGCCGTTCGGAATCCTTCCAGGCGGTTCCGAGGCTTTTCTCTCTCTCTCTCTCTCTCTCCCCGTTTCCCACCCAATTCGAAACCCATGGGAAAAATCATATAGTTGAAAACGGCCACCGTTATGTCCTGGCTGCCGCGGAAATAAATTCTGTGGGAACCTCTGGAGCCGCTGAGGATCACCCCGGCCAGAGACGCTTCTAGAGCCCCGTATGTTAATATAGGTCTAACTACTGCAGTGTAGAGCCATATTATGGTCTTTGGGTGTAGTCCCCAGTTTTTCCCAAACATCTTTCTACAGGAGTAGAAGGCAATGCTTGCCTTCCTGACTCTCTCTTCGATGTTTTGTTTCCATGATAGCTTAGGGTCCAGTATAACTCCCAAATACTTCGCCTGCTGAGAAAGTTTTAGCTCTATGCCATCTATCTTGGGCATGTTATAACTTGGGATCTTTGATCTCCTTGTAAATAACATTAGTTCTGTCTTATTAGGGTTAATCCCAAGTCCCCAGGATTTCGCCCAATTATTTAGTCTGTCCAGAGCACCCGACATAATGTCGATTATGACGTCGGGGAATGGACCTGATACTAGTAGCACACGTCATCGGCGTATGCTACTGCCCGTACTCCACCACAATTGAGTTCTTTCAATATGTGGTTCATATTAGTTAGCCAGAGAAGCGGCGATAATACTCCGCCCTGGGGTGTGTCTCTCTTCACTACTCGCGTGAGGTGAGTGCCAACCAGTTCGGCCACTATCGTCCTACTCGTGATGTATTCTTTGTATTCTTTGTAGTTCAGAGCTTTCTCGACGTGACTCACCACTTCATGCAGTGTTGTCTCGGTCGATCGACCGTTTCGGTATGCGTGTTGCGCATCCGATAGGTGATCTCCCTCCGCCTTGTCTCTTATGTGTATGTCAATTAACCTTTCCATCGTCTTCAGGATGAAGGATGTTAGGCTAATTGGTCTATAATCTTTTCAATGGTGATAATGTCTCCAGTTGTCGTAAAATTCTGTGCGGTTCTAGGTCTCCCCGGGTCCGAGTTTACTCGCACATTCCCTGGAAAGTGCGTGTCTACCAGTACCTCTAGGGATTCTTCGACTGACGATATTGACGTACCGTCAGGTTTGTTAATTAGGGATGGGCTTGTGTGCCCTTTAGCAAGGATTTTACTTAGCCTTGCCGTATCCTTTATATCTTCTAAAGCTTCACAGTAACTTTTCCAAGATTCTTTCTTGGCTTCATATACTGCTTTTTTGTATTGTTTTTGTACTTCTTTGTAAGGTGCCGATTCTTTGGACACAAAACATGTATTAAAGGACTTTCTTGCTCTCTTTCTGAGGTCACTCAGTTCCTTGGTCCACCATGGTGGATACTGTTTCTTTGAAAATGACACCTTGCATGTCTCATTGTATGCATTGTTTAATATGTTCGTAAGGTCCTCTACTTCTTTATCGAGGGCCTTTGCTGAGGATTGTACTTTAATCCTCCTGTTGCTAACCTTTGCGTTCACAATATCTCTGAACGTGCCCTAGTTTGTCTTTCGTGGATTGCGTCTAGGTGTCCGGCACCGATAACTCAAAGAATATGTACCTGTGATCGGAAAAGGAATGTTGAAGCGACACATTATAGTTCTCTACTGTATACTGGCTATGTTCTACGAGTAAAGTGAGATCTTACACCTCCTCCCACCCTTGAAAGACCTCCGTGCTCGGAAATATGAAGGTTGGTGTATTCCCTTTGTTATATATTGTAACGTTACGTCATATAATATGATCAAAAAGTGACTCACCTCTATCATTTGTTTCGGAACTTCCCCAGAGCGAGTGTCTCGCATTCGCGTCGCACCCGATCACCAGGGTTGTCTTCGTGTCTTCAGCCCGTTGCAACAGCTTGACCACCGGTTCTGGGGGAGCCGGATCGTCATGGGCCATGTATGCCGAGGAGATTAGCACTCCAGTCCCATCCGTTGTCACGAATCTGGCAATTGCTAAATCCGATGAACTGAGATTGGAACAGAGAAAAGCGTTAAAATGATTCTTTATTACTATACATGCTCTCGGTCTACCTGTCGAGTTAGTGTACAGTAGGGTTTATCCAGGTAGTGTCAGACCAGAAACTGGCTCGTTCCTGGTCCATGGTTCTTGAAGAAGCGCAATGTCGATATCGTTCTCCCTAGAAGGATAGACAAATTAGCTGAAGCGAGCGAACTGCGCTTCAAGTTAATTTGCACTTCTTTCGGCATTGATGTTAGTCGGTGTGGAGTTGGGCGACTTATCGTCGATGATCAGGTCATCCAACAACTTGTTCGTGTCATCCACCTCCTCCAGTAGCTCGTCCGGTTCGGCAAGAAAGACCTTGATCTTGGCCTTTCTGATGCCGTACCGGATTTTAAAGTCGTCTTTTTCCTGCTACGGCAGGCAACGCTGGTTTATCAGTAGCAGAAATGGCTGGTTCGTCTTCATTTCTTTCTCTGCCTTCCGGATGGCCCAGTCCTCTGTATGGACGTCTGGGTTTTGTGCTCTCAGACATTGGAGCACCCTGGCATGGTCAGACTGCCCCTGTGGTAACCAGATGCGAGCTCTGGGTCTTCTCGGAATCTCCCTGAAGTGGACCAACCTAATCCTTAGGCCGTTCCACGTGTCGCCGATCTTGGCCACACATTCTTCCAGGAAGCTCCTCGAGAACCCGTCGTCGCACCTGATTACCCGGTGCACTCTCACCACGTCCGAAGAGTCGAAGGAGGGGATAGGACCGCCTGGCATGGCATCGCTCATATCCTGTGATGGTTCACGCTTCGCCTTCGGGGGCTGGAACGCCTCGGGGTTAGGCTTTTGGTAGGCTTCGAATTCCGCAATTCCTGCCAGGAATTTCGATTTGTCAGGGGCGTCTCTCGGGTCCACCTTGCCCTCAGCCTCATTCTTCGCCATCTTGTTTAGAATAAAGCGGGGCTTGTGTGCCCTAGCACGCCTCTTCTGATGTGTGAGCTGTGGGTTGGATTCGGTGGTGCTCAACTGAGCCACACCTATGTGTGTTTTGGCTTAGGGAGTGCTAGTACTAGCGCCCCCCTCGGATATTAAAGGAGCGTTGGCGACCGGGCTTGGCCCCAACAGCTCGTCTTCGTCAATAACCGACGTTGCTTGAGATGCTAAGCCCTGCCTAGGCATTAGCAGCTCCTCCTCGTCCTTCTCTAACATTGTGTGGGGTTTAGCCTCCCCCACGAGGTCCGAAGCATGGCTTTGGAAATTTATTTACATCTGCATGATCGCCCGCTTTGCTCGACCTGGCAAGCGCAGCGGGCCAGAGGGGGTTTGGGGCATTGAAGGAGGTGGACCGTGGCTTCGCCCCAAAGCCGCGGCAAGGCATCTTACGACCCAGGGTTGCCCGGCCCTGAGAAGGCTCCGTTCAGACACAGCTGGATTAACCCCTCAGCTGCGAACCTGTAAGCCAGCGGGCACGGGTCGCGTAACACGCCTGTCTTGAGGGGAGGCCGTTTTAAGACTTACCCAGGTCTCGGTAAGGAGGTGGAGTCAAAGGAGTTATAGGATGGAGGATTCACAGGGAATTGCCGTTCGCATAAGCCGTACCGTAGTACGTTTCCAAGAGGTACCACGCGGAGGACCCTCTCCGAGGAGAGGGTGGTGTCTATTAAATTGATATTCACCTGCGAGTCGACTTGGTGCACCAGTAGAACACAGGGTATACTCGATACGGATCAGTTTAGCTTTATTGGTCTGAGAATGGACAATGAGTCAAACGCAAGAAAAGGTGACACTAAGCGCTCGACTACCCGTGCCGCTGGTGACTGTGGGCCAGAACTCGAGTGTGGGGTCCTGCGGAGAGGGATCCGGGGTCCGTGCTGGCCGGTGTGGATCACGACATCGGGGGGGCCGGGACTGCTCCTAGTGGCGGCAGGGGCCTCGTGTCGTTGGCTTCGGGTGTTTCGGGCGTGATGTTGGCCTCCCTCGGTCGACCTATGGGTGAGAATAATCCAGAGGCCCTGAGGTCTCCAAGTTATGAGGAATGGTTTGAGAGGCCCTGAGGTCTTCCAACTATGAAGAATGGTTCGAGAGGCCCTGAGGTCTTCCAACGATGAAGAATGGTCTGCCAAATATGAAGAAACGTTTGAGAGGCCCTAAAGTCTTCCAATTATTCAGAAGGTTTGAGAGGCCCTGAGGTCTTCAAAATATGGAGAAAGGTTTGAGAGGCCCTGAGGTCTTCCAATTATGGAGAAAATTTGAGAGGCCCTGAGTTCTTCCAAATAAGTATAGAGGTTTGAGAGGCCCTGAGGTCTTCCAAATACGTATAGAAAAGGAAGAAAGAGATAATATAGTTAAATCCTTCTTTGTATTAACAAGTTCACCTCCTTCCTGCTGCTTCTTGGGGATTCCTTCTTGATCCGCGCTGCTGCTGCTGGACTTGTTTTGCCGACCGCCGGCGGAGACTGATCCTCATCGAGGCGGTGGCCCGCTTTATATAGCGCTCCGGCGTGGCGTGGTGTGCCCGCTTATCTTTCTTTATTTTCGCCGCATGAGTGTGCCCACCCCTCGGTGGGCCAGTGTGCCCCTTCTCCTTGGCCCTGGCGCGCGCGCGCGTATTGTTTGAATTTGAACTTTTATTTCATTATTCTTGACTTCATTGTATTTCTTATTTATTATTATCGACTTCATTATATTTCTCTTATTCTATTATGTTCTTATATGTTATTGTGCGCATTAAGCGTCATAACTACTTATACAAGTATCAATTTTGACTACTACTTGACAACTACTTATACAACTATCAATTTTGACGGGTGGTAAGGGTGCATCAGACCAAGGCAAGATCAGCAGAGTATTTGGTGATGTATATTCCTAGGCTCTTCTGGTGCATCAAGTCGACTCGTAGGTGAATATCAATTTGATAGACACCACCCTCTCCTCGAAGAGGGTCCTCCGCGTGGTACCTCCTGGAAACGTACCATGGTACTGCTAATACGAGCGGCAGTCTCCCGTGAATCCTCTACCCACATTTCCTATGACTCCACCTCCCTACCGAGACCTGGGAAAGTCTTTAAACGGCCTCCCCTCAAGTCAGGCGTGTAAAGCGACCCGTACCCTCTGACTTTCGGTTCGCGGCTGAGGGGTTACTCCAGCTGTGTTCGAACGGAGCCTTCCCAGGGCCGGGCAACCCTGGGTCGGAACAAGCTTTGCCGTGGCTTAGGAGCGAAGCCACGGTGGACCCTCTTCAATGCCCCAAACCCCTCGGGCCCGCCGCGCTCCCCTTGCCGAGCAAAGCGGGCGTTTATGATCATGGAACACAACAACAAATCCGCTTCGGACCTCACGGGTGAGGTAAAACCCCAAAAAACCATCTCTGAAATCGACGAAGATGAGTTATTGCGCTCGGATGACGAGACATTAACTCCGTCGAGTTCAGTGTCGAGCACTCCCCAAACGACACAACCGACTATTACAACCACCAAGGCGAGCCACGCCAAGGTGAATGGGGGTAACGAACAGCCAAAGTCGTTCACCCACCAGCAGAGGAAGGCGCAGGCCAGCAAGGCCCGTTTCATTCCTGCAAAGGTCGCTAAGAATGAGAAGGAGGGGTAAAGCTGACCAAAGAGAACAACAGGACAAAGCACGATTCAAGGCATTGGTCGATGATTTCGAGCGATACGAAAGGGAGCACCCGGAGGCGTTCATACAGCCCCAATCGAAGCGCAATCGCTCACTGGAAGTGAGTGAGAGCTCAACGGAAAGGGCAAAGGCATCCTTTGACTCCTCGGACATGGTTCGAGGGCACCGGGTGATCAGGTGCGACGATGAGCCTTCGAAGGACTTCCTGGCGGAGTGCGTCACTAAGATTAGCGGCGCATGGAAGGGGCTTAGCCTAAAGCTCGTCTCCGCAACGGATATCCCGAGAAGGCCCAGAGCTCGTATCTGGTTGCCAAAGGGGCTTACGAACCATGATAGGGTTCTCAAGACTCTGAGGGCTCTAAACCAAGATGTCGACATGACAGACTGGGCCATCC
The DNA here is from genome assembly GCA_018151655.1 of Drosophila bocqueti. Lineage (NCBI taxonomy): Eukaryota > Metazoa > Arthropoda > Insecta > Diptera > Drosophilidae > Drosophila > Drosophila bocqueti. The sequence continues at coordinate 1,071,316 of JAECXF010000040.1, forward strand.
TGAAGGCAGAGCGGGAGATGAGAACAAGCCAGCCTTTCTTGTTCCCCATAAATAAGCAGTGCCTGCCGTAGCTCGAAAAAACGGACTACAAAGTGCGTTACGGCATAAGGAAGGCTGAGATAAAAGTCTTCCTAGCCGAGCCAGACGACAATCTAGAAGACGAAGTCGATGACACCAAGCAGATGCTCGATGACTTGGTGATCGACGATGACACCCCCAGCACCACACCGCAATAATTCCGAAGGTCGTGCAGATAAACCTGAAGCGTAGCTCGCTCGCTTCAGCAAATCTTGCAGTCCTCCTCCGAGAGGAGGACATCGACATCGGCCTATTACAAGAGCCATGGACCAGGGATGGCAAAATCTCTGGCGTGGCTATAAAAGGATATACAACACAAACTCGACAGGTAGGCCGAGGGCGGGTATAATCATTAAAAACAACCTTAACACTCTTCTACAACTCGGGTGAGTCTCTTTTTAAACATATTATATGTCGTGACGTCACTATCTGTAGCAAAGGGGAAAACCCACCTTTATCTTTCCGAGTACGGAAGAATTTTAAGGATGGGAAGAGGTCCTAGATATAACGCTCCAATTGGAGCACAGTAACCACAGGATAGAAAAATGGAGGGTTTCGCCAAAAAACTCTTTTTCAGACCATAGATACACATTCTCTGAGATTTCGATCCCGACCTGCGAGACGGTACCGAAGCGCAATCCCCGCAACACAGACTGGAACAAATATGAAAAGATTGTACAGTCAAAGGTCAAAGAACAGGATGGTCAAGACCCACCCCGGAAGGAATAGACAAGGAAGTCGAGGACTTCACGAATATTCTCAACAACGCATACGAAGAGTCGTGCAGAGTAACGTACTCCAAGAAGACATTTCCGCATGTGCATCAAGTTAGCAGGGCAACTTTGGAAAATCAAAATTTTGTTTATGCCATAATTTGCCGTTAATTATCCGTTAATTATTCGTGAAAAAAAAAAATTTGCCGTTCAATTTTATATCCTTTTTTTTTGTGTTTTAAAAAATAAAAAAAAAATATTAAAAATGGAGCGACAAATTTAATTCTTTCACGAATAATTAACGGATTATTAACGGCAAATTCTGGCTAAAAAAGATTTTGGAAATGTGAAGGATTTTAGGAGTTGTCCTGCTAACTTGATATCAACTTAGCAGGGCAACTTTGTGTTTTTAAAAAATAAAAAAAAAAATATTAAAAATGGAGCGACAAATCTAATTCTTTCACGAATTATTAACGGATAATTAACGGCAAATTCTGGCTAAAAAAGATTTTGGAAATATTGAAGTTTTCAGAAGATGCCCTGCTAACTTGATATCAACTTAGCAGGGCAAATTTATGTTTTTAAAAAACAATATTAAAAACTTGAGCAACAAATTTTATTTTTTCACGAATAATTAACGGAAAATTAAAGACAAATTCTGAGAAAAAAAAATTTTGTAAATCTTAAAGTTTTCCAAAGTTGCCCTGCTAACTTGATATCAACTTAGCAGCACATAAAAAAAGGATAAAAAATTGAACGTCAAATTTTTTTCTTTCACGAATAATTAACGGCAAATTATGGCATAAACAAAATTTTGATTTTCCAAAGTTGCCCTGCTAACTTGATGCACATAATTTCCGCAATGGTGGAACAAAGAGCTAAGCGAGCTCAGAAAAAAGGCTAGGAAAGCCTTCAATACAAGTTACGGAACCAAAGACTGGCAGCCGTATAAGGAAATACACAAGGAATACAAAAAAGCGATACACGCAAGAAAGACTCTTGGAGCAGGTACTTCGAATCGCTAGAAGGAATCAAAGACACGGCTAGGTTGAGCAAAATTCTAGCCATCCAGAACAGCACACATACCACTTCCGAGGAAGGATGCCAGAGTAGACTTTATACCAAAACCAGGGAGAAGAATACTCATCCAAGCCGATCAGCCTGACCTCATTCCTCATGAAAACAATGGAACGGATACTAGATATCCATATCAGAGAAAGAACGGAGAAAAACCTTTCCAAAGCACAGCATGCATACAGGAAAGGTAAATCCACGGAAACAGCACTACACGAAGTAGTGGGATGTATAGAAAAGGCATTGGTATACAAAAACTTCACATTGGCCATTAGACATAGAAGGCGCCTTTAAACGCAGATCCCATCCTGAGCCCCCTCAACAGGATTGGAGTTAAAGCAGGCATCAGAAAATGGATCGGCGCAATGCTAACGAGCAGAAGGATAACAGCCGAACTGAGTGGCACTCATCACACGAGATACGTGAAGAGGGGCACACCTCAGGGAGGTGACCCTGCTGTGGTTGATTAACATGGACGACATATTAAGAGAACTCAATAGCGAAGGAGTTAAAGTGGTAGCATACGCAGACGACGAAGTTCTAATCACTTCAGGACCATTCCCAGACGTCATTAGCTAACTAATGACAAGGGCGCTAAAAACCCAACCAATGGGCAAAAGCCTGTGGGTTGGGCATAAACCCAAGCAAAACGGAACTTATGCTCTTAACAAAGAGATCCCCAGATTCAGTAAACCGAAGATAGACGGTATAAAGCTAGAGTTATCACAACAAGCCAAGTATCTGGGTGTGACACTGGATACGAAGCTATCATGGAAACAAAACATCAACGAAAGAGTGAAGAAAGCAAGCATAGCATTCTACTCCTATAGGAAGATGTTCGGGAAAAACTGGGGCATCAACCCCAAGACAATATTACAGCGGTTGTAAGACCCATACTCACATACGGAGCACTAGTTTGGTGGCCAGCACTAACTAAGGCATACAATATCCAGAAACTTACCAGGATACAGAGATCGGCATGCGCAAGTGCAACGGGAGCATTTATATCATGCCCCCCAGGCAACGCTGAATGCCATTCTAAACATATTACCGATAGGACATTTCATAAGGAACACAGCAGCCCAAAGCGCGGTACGACTGAAGGCAAGTCAGAGCTGGAAGAACTACCACACCTGGCACTGTAAGATGTGAACGAAATAAACGATCGGTTAACAGTAAACACCGATTACATGACAACCGAGATGCGGTTCGGCAATGCACATACCCAACAAAATACCCAACAAGAGAAGAGTGGAGAAGAGGGAGTGTAACCGAGCCAGATAAAGAATAACTCTACACCGATGGCTCAAAGATGAGCGGCGGGGTAGGGGCCGGAATCCTTGCCGAAACCTGGGGGATAGAAGAGTCCTTTCACCTCCCAGGGTCAGCAACCAGTGTTCCAGGCGGAGGTCCTTGAGATATTGAAAGCAGCTGAACTTTCATTGGACCGAGACCTCTAGAATACCAAGGTAAGGATATACTCAGATAGCCAAGCGGCCATCAAATCTCTCGCAACAGCAAGGACTTCATCTACACTAGTCGCCAAATGGAAGGAGGCACTAAACAGACTCGTGGAACACAACAGGGTGCAGATAGCCTGGGTACCCGGGCACAATGACATCCCCGGCAACGAAAAAGCGGACGAACTGGACAGAAAAGGGTCAGAAGAAATCGCAGTAACAATAGATATTCAAGTATCTCGAAACACGGTTCAGGCCGAGATTCACGACCACTTCAAAGTACTAGCCAGGAAGGAATGGTTGATGAAGGCAGAACACAGGAGATCGAAACTGTGCTGTCCTGAATACAATAGGAGACGGACTGCAGAGCTGATCTCTAAGAGTAAAACGGACATCAGAAGGGTAACGCATTCCTGTAAGATGGGCCTACCCAATAACCCACATTGCAGCTTAGAGCGCGTCACTTCGGAGCCTACCAACTGGGCTCACTAGGGGAAGTGGTGAGGCAGTCAGTGAGTGCCATCCTGGCTTACCTGAATGACACGGGCTGGTACTGAAGGGAGGCGCAGACTACAACCAGACGAGGGTGTGGTTCAAAACGGAGCTAAGCTCTAATTGGAGGTTACTCAGCCGAGAGAAGCCTCAACACTTACACCTACCTACCATCCATTTTAACTTAACCTCACCAAATCCATACTCTGTCCCGCACTCAGTATTTTTTAGCCCAAAATCAGCGAAAACGATGTTTTTTAGCATCTCAAAACACTTAAGCTATCCTTCTCTTCTAGTCCTGATCATTTTTTCCCGAAAGTTGAAAGTGTTTAGTTGTGTCCCCTTGTATATTGTAACAAAGAGGTCATTGTAAGAAGGGTTCCCCGGCAAGAGTAAATATCACAGTTGGATAGATTTTAATCGTTATAATTATTCCGGGATTTACTTTAAACTAAGGTTATGTAGAGGCGTGTGTGCGTATATATGTAACAAATAGATTGCTAGACCGGCGGCGGGCGTTCGGCGTCGTGTGAAAATTTGTACTGACATTTTGCCTCTTCTCCGTTGGATGGCGCCCGCCAGTCTACACGTAGCATGAAAAGATCTCGCTTGTCCGATCCATCGTGGCAGGGGGAATAGAATCTAGCTTTGAGAAATTTTAGACGTTGATGCACTACGATCAGTACCATCTGACACCAAGCACGTGCCTGTTCGTGTTAGGTGTTAGTAGGCGCGACATATGAAAGTATCGAAAAGGAATACGAGGAAGTGACTACTGGCATGCTGCCAGACAGTTTGCCTGCATGCGTACTAAGTGGGTTAATATTAAGGTTTTTAGTTTAGTTTTTAGTTTAGTTTTAAGTTTAGTTTTTAGTATAGGATCTAGTATTTCTACTCGGTACGTGAAAGTTAAGCTGACCCAGCATGTCAGCACTTTCCACGTCACCGTGGATAAGGTTAAAAATGAACGTAATGCCAAGCATGGTTCTACGGTTAGCTAAAGAAGGTAAGTTAATTGGGAGAAGTCTACTTGAGTATGAGGGTAACCTCTGGTTTAGATCCCAGTTCAAATCGCGTAAAGCGAAAAGCAAAAAGTACTTCTGAACTGACTCAATGCATTTAGTGTGAACTGAGGGCTCCAGACGCAAGATCCATATTCTAAGATGGGACGAACTAACGAAATATATAAGGATTTTGTAACATAGGGGTCATTAAATTCTTTCGACCATCGTTTAATGAAACCAAGCACACCTCTGGCTTTATTCACCATGCACGAAATATGACCGATAAAGTCAAGTTTAGGGTCCAGTCGGACACCCGAATCATCGACTATATTAATTCTTTCCAAAAAGCAGCAGTTTAGCGTGTAAGTCGCGAGGTTGGGAGCGACACGAGAGAAAATCATAAGCTTGCATTTAGAGCCGTTTAGGTTCAATAAGTTTATGCGGCACCATGTTTGGAAGTTATTGAGATCTGTTTGTAAATCAGACTGGCAGGAAGCGTTCTTATATTGCACGCAAAGTTTGACGTCTTCCGCGTACATAAGTACTCTGGAGTTAGTCAGAACTTTGGGCAGGTCGTTGATAAATAATGTAAACAACAGGGGACCCAAATGGCTCCCTTGCGGGACGCCAGAAGTAACCCTGAGAACATTAGATAAATAATTTTTAAAGAGGACCTCTTGCGTTCTGCCATTCAGATAACTCGAGATCCAACTAAGAAGATCAACCGAAAATCCCATTAGATCGAGTTTCCGAACAAGAAGAGAATGGTTGACAGAATCAAATGATGAAATCAGTATAGATTACGTCTGTCTGAAAGCCCTTATATAAGCCCTTAACTAAGAAGGAAGTGAACTCTAAAAGATTGGTTGTCGTTGATCTACGCTTTAAAAATCCATGCTGACATGGAGAAATAATTGACCTACACAGGTGCTGCAAATGTGGAGTAATGATTTTCTCGAAAAGTTTGGAATGGCCGACAACTTAGAGATTCCTCTATAGTTGCTAGCATCCGATTGGCTACCTTTTTTGTGGAGAGGAATAACAAATGATTCCTTCCAAATAAGGGGAAAGTGGGAGGTTTCTAGGGACAAGGTAAACAACTTTAGAAGGGGATTGGACAGGGCGTCGGCACAATACCTAAGCACACAGCCAGGTATACCGTCGGGACCTGACGAATAAATGGGCTTAACGCGATGAAGATCTCAAAGAATAGTGCTTTCGTCTATAGTAGGACTGAAAATAAAGTTCGATTTGGGCATGATGTAAGAATAAGTCTGATTACAGTCAGTGGAAGTTGAGTAAGTGGTTTGAAAAAACTGCGCAAACAGATCGGCAATAGCCCGATCATTTTTTACGGTTGTATTTTCAAACGAAAGCGAGGAAGGATGCGTAATTGGCTTACGTTTAGTGTTAACAAAATTATAAAACTGTTTTGGGTCCTGAGAGATCTGGACCCTACAACGAGTCAAATAATTCTTGTTACACTGCGCGTTCAACACGGTAAATCTTGACCGAGCAGATAAATAAAGAGATAGGGCAGAGTTAGAACCGGTATATTTATATTTAGTATACAGCCTAGATTTTTTGTTTTTAAGATGACTCAACTCTTTAGTAAACCAAGGAGGCTTATTCCATGTTGATGTATAGTATAACGGAACACATTCAGTAAAAAAGGAATTTATGGCACTTTAAAAAATATCAACGGCTACTGACATATCATTGCACATGTATAAATCAGACCAATTAAATTTCTGATATAAAGTTATTCAGCCGTTCGAAGTCCGTTTTGCGAAAACAAAGGACTTTCTTGGGCAGTCAGATATGTTCTGTAAGTCAGTCCCAATGTCGAGAGTCACGTCGAAAGTCGGATGATAGGGATCTTCGGGAAACGTCAACGGCGCCACCCTGGCTAAACTGACTCTTGCCGGATCTGAGACAAAACAGAGATCAAGCAAGCGCTCTAGGGAATTTCGTACATGGTTGACTTGAGACAGCGAAATGTCGAGCAAGCCAGCAATAAAATGATGCTGTGTGGAGGTGAAAAGTACATTAGAGGAAGTATTTGAGGACCAAATAGCCCCTGGGATATTAAAATCACCAAGAACTACTAAAGGAGGAATGTTGGAACAGGTAATGAAAATAGAATTACCATTGATGGTTAGCTTCACACAGAGGAATTCAACATCAAACTCCTCGAAAGTTATTAATTCCGACGCGAGAGTGGAGTCAACCGCTATGAGGACACCACCCCCACATCTGATAGGCCGATCCAGCCGATATATCGTGAACACAGCTGGGAAAACTTCGGAGCTCAGAATCTCCGGCTTTAACCAGGTTTCTGTGAACACAATAACCTGGGATGCAAACGAGAGACTATCAGAATACAATTTGGGAAGCTTACTACGTAGGCCTCTTGATAGGAGATAGAGAGGGAATTGATTAGTTTTTTGGAGCGGATGTCGTAGAGGGCGCAGTGGTCTGGTCGGGCCTGGGAAGACTTATTCCTACGGGCCGCCTTTTCTTTTTCTTAGCTTCACACTCTTTGACGACAACATATTCTGGCCAGAATTTGGTAGAGCATATTGTTTCAAAGAGTTCATTAGGGACATTTATTTTAAAATATGAAATATTCCTAGCATAAGAAAATTTGAATTTTTCCACCTTTATTTGTATTTTTTCAGCTCTAGTTTTGCCTTGGACAAAGGCAATAACATCTTCCGATGTCTGAGCAGGTGGTACGATCTGTTTCGTAGGTGGTATTACTACAAGGGCTTTCGGCGCTGCAGACTGATTGTCTGCATTGCCGATATCGGCCGGTATTCCGGGCCTGATACCCTGAGTAGGTAAATTAACGGTGCTTTGAGGGGTCAATATTTGAGACCCCCCAGGGGACAAAACGGAAATCATCGGGGGAGCGGTCCCTCCCGCAACACATTCGGATGCCGAATCTTTTTTGCCACTCGATCTCAGAACTCTTTGACTTAATTCTGAGGTCGAAGGCTGTGTTCAGAGAGGCTGCTGTTGGGAGTCCGCCGCTGGTTGTTGAGATCCGCCTATATGCTGCAGACCAGTTGCGGTTTTTTTGCGCTTAGGAGACTCATTTAATAGTTTAAGGCTATTAAATTGAGTGTCCAGCGCCAAGAGCATATCATGAGTTTTACGAAAACTCGATAATATGTCTTTAAAACCGCCCTTGGTCTGCCGCATAAAAGACATCATTTCTCTTTCAATCTCGCGACAGGCCTCGCAGGAGTAACGCAGACCGATGTTTCTTCTTACATCGTCCACCGTCCGAGCAACAACACCAATGCACTTGGCATGCACAATGTTGTCGCACAGCCAGCAGCCGACTGTAAGATCATTAGTAGTAATTGCCTTTTACAGGTCTTACCGAAGCAGACAATTGCGGACATTATAAAGACTTACCACTGTACCTTTACGTAGAATAGATAAGAGTGCAGCTGCACCGATAGAGCGGGACAACGAGAGAGTGGGTAAACGGGTGAGCGTGGGAGCGAGCCTAACGTTTAGCTGTCGCGACGGCGCAAACTAAACGGAAGGCACAAAGAGGAATGCAAAAAATGCAAAGCAAACACCGGCACCACAACTAAATTGAGAAAATAATAACAATTAAATACACAAAACAGAATAGCTACATGCACACGAAGTGAACGGGAACTTTATTAATCACAAAGTAGAAGATTTAAATAAAACCCCGGATGTTTTAAGGCAAAAATTAACACACAACGAGAGCGCAAGAAAAAAACACGTCCGTTTACTTGGAAGAGAGAGATAATAATGATGCAAAAAGTGTGCGCAAAAAAAAATTTGTTATGACTGTGAGGAGCCGACCGGCCCTTACAAATCCAAATAATAATATAAATAATAATATAAATAGGTACCTATAAATAAATAATAATATAATTGATCACAGATAAATAGAGATAAATAATATAGCTAAATAAATATGTATAAATAAATGATATAAATCATAAATAAATCATAAATAATAATCATAAATAAGAATGTAAATAAATAATAATATAATATAAATATAATAAAAATATATAATTAAATAATAATATCCAGAAAAACCTAAATAATGTAAATAATAGAATTAAATAATAGGATAAGGAATAGTAGCAGATTATCTTCCTCCGTACTAGTTTTGTAAGCGATACGATAGTTATAGAACTATCATCACCAACCCGAGCTCGCTCCGTTAGCCTGGAAGGCTAGCACACACCGACACACGCAGCGAAACTCACCATAGAAAAGTAGATCACGCCACCCGAAAATTGACAAGCGCCAATGAGAGCGACAGAGAGGGGACGAGCGATCGTACGGTAAACTTCTGGAAGAAGTTGAAAAGAACTCCGTAAGAAGTTTCGCGAAGAGAAGCGAAGTAGAGTTTGAGATAAGCAGTGATTGGAAGCGGACGTAAAACGTAGATCGACGATCGAGTGAAAAACCGCGTGTGCGGGTAAGACCTGCAAAACTTGTGGACTTTTGGAAAAGGAGATACGGGCCGGCGAGTGCCACCGTAAATTGGATTTGGACTTTTGGGCGCTGCAAGGAGATTTGGCGATGTCTGGCCCAGGACCAGCGGCGGGACGGAGCCATTTCGCGTGTGTGCGCGGGAGCGAGACGGGTGAGTGGTAGTGAAACCGCAACGAGGTGGCTAGCATGTGTCTGTAGTGTTAAAATCTTTGCGAGCCCTCGATGATTCCAACTAACCACCACACTGAGAGAAATGAAAATATGAAACTAGAAAACTCGGAAAAATATATGAAATTGTAAAATAGCAAAAATTATGGAAATTATAAAAATGTGAAAGTTAAAAGTTATGAAAATTATGAAATGATGAAAATATACTAGAAATAAAATTTAAACAAATATGTGAAATAAAGCTAGCAAAGAGAAGTATGAAATTATAAAAGAAAACAAAAGGAAAGCGAGTGCACCGAGAGAAAAATATTTTGAGAACAAAAATATAAGAATAATGAAATTAAATTAAATAAATTGTTTTGGTACTAAATAAAAGCTGGAAAAATAGCGGGAAAATATGATGAGAATAACTGGCGGAAAATAATAAGGAAAATAGTGAAACATAGGCAAACTGGGAAAAATATCAAAGCATAAAATAATTTAAATCTAATTATTGCAAAAAGAGCTACAGTCGTGCCAGCCGGTTTGGCGGTCCTTCAGACCTTGGAAAATATTCGGAAATAAATATGAATGCAACTTGGCCGGGCCAGGCACAGCCGGCCGCGGGAAATTATTAGGTCGGAGGTCGTGTGACTCCGACGAGAGGCCGAACTGACAGATATTTCTTCTCTTCCCTCCCGGCCCTCCGGCCACAAACATGCGTGAAGGCTAAACTCTGTGTCTTTCCTCTGTTGCGCTCTATCAGCAGATTTTTTTTAGTGTAACCCACGTCAGCCCACCGTCTCATTGTAGCCACAGTGTCCCATATCTTTACAAATTTTTCTGTAGAGGAATCTCGGCGGGACTGAGTCTCTATCCCAGCCTAGAAAACTACCTCACAGATGGCGCCCGAACAGGGACATGGGGCTTACGAATTTTTTATGAGATTTATGGGCTAAAGACCCATTAAGTTACACTGAAAAAAAAAGTATTATTTTTTTTTTTGTCTGTTGGGGGTACGATAGAGGGAAAGTTGCGAGTGCACTTGGGAAGAGGACAACATATAACAAAATATAGTTGGATAAAAACATCCCCAAGAAAAATCCCGAGAGCAAATTATATAAAATATATATATACCTATATATATTTATTTCCTTGTATACGAGAGCCCCAAGAGAAGAAAGATATCAGAAAATATATATTTTTGCTCAAGGCACGAAACATAACCTGGAACGAGAGGTTATGCGGGCACGTGAACAGCAGCAGAACACGTGAGCCCAAGAAAGACAAGAAAAGTTCAAAGCAAAAGAAGGAAAAAAAAGGATCGGGCCCTCTCTCGGTCAGCCCATCAGGTCGCAAGATTTTTTTTTTAAACACGAGGTAGGGAGAAGCTAACCTATTCCCCACAGCACAGCCATCTTGTTTCACTCTCATCGTCGTCTCTCTCACACCCACAGTGGTGTCGATCTACTTCCAATATATTCAACGGAATCTTTGGAGAGTTCGCATACAACCGTCGCCGAGTCCACAAGTACAGTCACTACTAAGCTGAGTTTATAAAATCGTCGTCGCAGAATTTCATACTTGTTTTGCCTCATCAGCATTTTACACGCCGTTGTGTTTCGAAATAAATACGTGAATTTCTTGAGCGCCGTGTGACCCCGAAATAATTTTCACTGCGTCGGAAAATATTTTTTCTCGTGTTCAGTCATATTTATTTCCGCAAATATGAGTGCACGGTGGATTTCATATCTCCGCAAGCGGGAACTGGAGGCGATTTTAAAGGAGTTCGGGTTAGACGCAACGGGAAGCGTTGAAGAAATTAGGAGCCGGTTGGGCGCATTTAATAATAAGGATGACAATGTCTTGGAAATGGTCGAGCGACTCCAAGAATGTGAGGCCGAGATCTTAGCCGCGATCAACGAACGGAAACAGCGTTCTCCGAGTCCCCACATCCCGGGCCCTAATCAGCTGCAACTTCCAGTACCTGGGATTACCGTGGTCGTTGCCGGAGGCATAGAGTCCAGGCGGGACATTTCACCTAGAAAACCCGAGATGACAGCAGCCACCCTGGCAGAGAATCTTCGTAATTGGAGGATAACGTTCGACGGGAACTCGGATCCGATTGCGTTCATCCAACATCTCGAAGAGCGAGCCACCGCATACGAGGTCAACATGGAGAAGACGCCGCAAGCCATCCCCGACTTCTGACTTCTTTTTGCCGCAAATGTCGCGCAACCACCTGCACGAGGACCTATACCCGCTGCTGGTATTTTAGGACAAGTTCACCGGGTGGGAAACTTGTCAGTGGTGCCGAATTTCAGGGAAGCTTGCAGGAACTGTGCAGAAGTAGAACACTATGCGAGCGGATGCCGGAGACGCCGAGTTATTTTCTGCTGGGAGTGTGGTCGAAGAGGAGTCTGGACCCGAGAATGCTGCCAACGAAATAATCCGGGAAACGAGAGGAGTCTTCGCCAACACGGGGAACGACCGGAGACTGCCAGGAGGAATCCCCGGAATTAGACGGAAGATTACAGGTTCAAGACAGCCGGATCATCGAGCGAGTGCGGATTGAGGGGCAAATATTTAATGCAAAACTAGATACCGGAGCCAACAGTTTTGTGAGCGAGAGAGTCGTTCAACGCGTAGGTACATCTGATAACTTACGGACGGTACGCACCCAAGTTAGCCTGGCCGAGGGCTCACGAAAGGAAGTCACCAAGTCGCTGGTAGCGAAAGTCCAGCTGGACCAACGTGGGGTCAGACTTCCACTTTTGGTTTTGCCTTCGATTATGGAAGACGTGCTGTTAGGCAGGGACTTTCTCTGTGGCGTCTCCGCCACCCTGCAATGTGTTCGCATCTCAACAACAGGTCAACAACGCGTGTCGAGGTGACCCGCGTAGTACTCACTTCCCAGCCAAAACGGAATATACACCCGACGCTGGAGGAGCACTGGCAGTAATCCAGGAGACGGAAGCACAGGAAGGCCTAGAACCCTGGGTGAAGAAATTTCTAGAGGGGGAACTGGCACAATTTGAGGGACTGACAGGAGTGTCGCCTATCGCCGAACATACGATTACAATGCGGGATGACAAGCCAATTAAACAGAGATATTTTCCGAAGAACCCAGCGATGCAGCGGATTATTGATGAGCAGATCGACGAGTTGATACGGAACGATTGCACAGTGCCCCAATTGTAGTTGTCGACAAGAAATCAGGAGAAATGAGATTATGCGTGGATTTTCGGCAGTTGAACGCTGCCTCCATTCCAGATGCATACCCACTACCAAGGATTACACACATATTGGAGCGTCTGCGACACGCGAAGTACATCTCTACACTAGATTTGAAGAGCGAGTGCACTGCGTTTACAGTGCCAGGGAGAGGACTTTACCATTGGAAGGTCATGCCGTTTGGCCTTCACTCAGCTCCAGCCACATTCCAGCGAGCGCTGGATAGTGTTATCGGTCCTGACATGGAGCCCAACGCCTTTGCATACTTGGATGATATTATTATCATTGGACGCACTTTGGAGGAGCACATGGAGAACTTGAAGAAAGTATTCCGACGGCTACGAAAGGCGAACCTTCGCCTCAATGCAAAGAAATGTAGTTTCTCTAAGCGCAGCCTGGTATATTTGGGACATGTTATCAGCGAACAAGGAATTCACACAGATCCCGAAAAGATTTCGGCAGTGCGGCAGCTGAGTCCGCCCTCCACATGCAAGGAGCTGAGGAGATGTCTTGGTATCGCGTCGTGGTACAGGAGATTCGTGCCAAACTTTGCCAGCGTAGTACAACCGTTGTCTCTACTACTGAAGAAGGGGAAGAAATGGCAATGGCAGCAGGAGCAGCAGGATGCATTCGAGGAACTGAAGAGGAAGCTCACGGAGGCGCCCGTCCTCGCGTGTCCCGACTTTAATGATAATGATAATGATAATGATAATAGGACTGGGCGCAGTGTTAACCCAGAAGATCCAGGGAAAAGAGAGGGTAATCGCGTTTGCCAGTAGACGTCTCATAGCCGCTGAGGAAAATTACTCGACCACGGAGAAGGAGTGCCTGGCCATTATATGGGCCATCAGGAAACTCAGGTTTTACTTGGAAGCATATCGGTTTGAGGTGATAACGGACCATCTCTCTTTGAAGTGGCTCAACTCAATCGATAATCCCACGGGACGAATCGTGCGCTCGGCGTTAGAATTGCAGCAGTACCAATTTGACGTCACATATCGGCGCGGAAGTCAGAACGTTGTCGCGGATGCGCTGTCACGACAGCCCTTGGAGGTGATACAGATGATTCAGGAGGACAAACCCACATGCACCTGGTATGTATACGAGAATCAGCAGCTATATCGACATATTGGAGCACAGCCCGATGACGAAGACTCGGTGCCATGGAAACTGTGTGTGGCGAAGGAACACCGCCAGCGAATGCTGTCGGAATGCCACGACCAGCCCACGGCCGGACATCTCGGAATCAGGAAGACTACCACCCGGATCGCCCAGAGGTATTACTGGCCGGGAATCTTCCGTGATGTAGCCAGGTATGTACGCAAGTGTGACACTTGTCAGCGGTTTAAGGTCAGTCAGAGTAAACCAGCGGGTAAAATGTTTACCAGACAGGTCAGTGAGCCTTTCGACACTGTCTGCGCAGATTTCATCGGGCCCCTTCCGCGTTCCAAGAGCGGGAACAGCATGCTTCTTGTATTTTTCGACGCTTTTTCTAAATGGGTTGAGTTGGTCCCCTTAAGAAAAGCTACTTCGGCATATCTCGAAAAATAATTTAGGGAGAGGATTCTGAATCATTTCGGGATTCCGCGCAGGTACGTTTGTTATAACGGAACTCAATTCACTAGTCGGTTTTTCAAAGCTTTCTGTAAACAAGCGGGAACCTATACACCGCAGCAGAACCCGACGGAGAGGGCCAATCGCACCATTAAAACTATGGTCGCTCAGTACATCGAGGATAAGCAGACGACTTGGGTCGGAGCTGTACTTGGCGATAAACAGCAGCGTTTCGGATTCGACCGGATTTAGTCCGGCCTTCATCATTCAAGGCAGAGAGCCACGACTCCCAGGGGCCTTGTATGACGAAGTTATTCCGGGACCAAGCGAAGTTCCCCGAGCACCCGTCGCGAAAGCGGAAATGCTTCGCGACGTGTTCAGGATCGTCCAGGAGAACACTCACCGAGCTTCACTCGAACAACGGAAACACTAAGATTTTCGAAGACGAGCATGGAGACCACACTTAGGATCGTTAGTATTTGTCAAGCAGCACTACTTATCCAAGGCGGCGGATAGTTTCGCGGCAAAGCTGGCCCCTAAATATGAAGGGCCATACAAGGTTATCAAGTTTCTAGCACCCACGATCGTGCGCCTACAGCACACCCAGAGTAAACAGCGCAGAACGGCATCCCTAAGAGACTTAAAGGAAACAGTAAACGGTCTGGAACCGGCGAAACCGAAGAGTGAGGAGGGAACTGCGATAGAGGAAGTTAGCGGCGGGTGCCGCTAAACTTCGCAGAAGGAAACAGAAGGAAGACCGCATGGCGGTACAGCAGCAGGAACCAGAGGTCCTGCCACCAGAAAGGGCTGCGGCCCGGAAACGCAAAACATTTGGCTAAGAAAAGGAACAGACACAGAGGGCAAGAGCCGTTAATAACTAGGAGCACTGCGGCAGGAGCCAAGACTGAGTCAGTGGGGGCCACTTGTTGGACGGTGCGCCTTCCCAACGTCCCCACTTCCCTGATGGAGAAACTCAATGCTCCCAGCGCCCACAACTAACTCCTCCAAATTAACGCCTAACCATAACTCAAATGCTAAGTAGGTCCTTAGTAAGGCACAAGTCTAATAAAACTTCGTTTTCCCACAGATATGACATCTACAGCCACTAGGATGGAGGCGGAAGAAAAAAAGACGACGAACCGGTCCCATCACCCCGCCAGAACTGATCGTCATCTTCGACGACGACAATCCCGCCGAAGCTCCGCCGACTGCCACGGGCGGCAGCACCGGAGAAGTACCTAGCCCTCGCTATGAGGCCGAGGACGACACTCTGCCCGCCTTGGTCCCCGGCGACAATGCCATCGACGCATTCGAGACCGAGCCAGAGGACACCCCAGCCGTGTGTGCGAGCTGGGCGAAGGAGCTGGAGTGGAAGGACCGATCTTTCGAGAAGGTCACTTTGGAGCCGACGCCAGCTTCAAAGCCGGCCACACCGGAGCCGAGGCCGACCCAGAGACCAAACGAGATCAGGATCTCTTTGCGTCCCCCGAAGACGGGGAGGGGAATGTGAGGAGCCGACCGGCCCTTACAAATCCAAATAATAATATAAATAATAATATAAATAGGTACCTATAAATAAATAATAATATAATTGATCACAGATAAATAGAGATAAATAATATAGCTAAATAAATATGTATAAATAAATGATATAAATCATAAATAAATCATAAATAATAATCATAAATAAGAATGTAAATAAATAATAATATAATATAAATATAATAAAAATATATAATTAAATAATAATATCCAGAAAAACCTAAATAATGTAAATAATAGAATTAAATAATAGGATAAGGAATAGTAGCAGATTATCTTCCTCCGTACTAGTTTTGTAAGCGATACGATAGTTATAGAACTATCATCACCAACCCGAGCTCGCTCCGTTAGCCTGGAAGGCTAGCACACACCGACACACGCAGCGAAACTCACCATAGAAAAGTAGATCACGCCACCCGAAAATTGACAAGCGCCAATGAGAGCGACAGAGAGGGGACGAGCGATCGTACGGTAAACTTCTGGAAGAAGTTGAAAAGAACTCCGTAAGAAGTTTCGCGAAGCGAAGCGAAGCGAAGTAGAGTTTGAGATAAGCAGTGATTGGAAGCGGACGTAAAACGTAGATCGACGATCGAGTGAAAAACCGCGTGTGCGGGTAAGACCTGCAAAACTTGTGGACTTTTGGAAAAGGAGATACGGGCCGGCGAGTGCCACCGTAAATTGGATTTGGACTTTTGGGAGCTGCAAGGAGATTTGGCGATGTCTGGCCCAGGACCAGCGGCGGGACGGAGCCATTTCGCGTGTGTGCGCGGGAGCGAGACGGGTGAGTGGTAGTGAAACCGCAACGAGGTGGCTAGCATGTGTCTGTAGTGTTAAAATCTTTGCGAGCCCTCGATGATTCCAACTAATCACCACACTGAGAGAAATGAAAATATGAAACTAGAAAACTCGGAAAAATATATGAAATTGTAAAATAGCAAAAATTATGGAAATTATAAAAATGTGAAAGTTAAAAGTTATGAAAATTATGAAATGATGAAAATATACTAGAAATAAAATTTAACCAAATATGTGAAATAAAGCTAGCAAAGAGAAGTATGAAATTATAAAAGAAAACAAAAGGAAAGCGAGTGCACCGAGAGAAAAATATTTTGAGAACAAAAATATAAGAATAATGAAATTAAATTAAATAAATTGTTTTGGTACTAAATAAAAGCTGGAAAAATAGCGGGAAAATATGATGAGAATAACTGGCGGAAAATAATAAGGAAAATAGTGAAACATAGGCAAACTGGGAAAAATATCAAAGCATAAAATAATTTAAATCTAATTATTGCAAAAAGAGCTACAGTCGTGCCAGCCGGTTTGGCGGTCCTTCAGACCTTGGAAAATATTCGGAAATGAATATGAATGCAACTTGGCCGGGCCAGGCACAGCCGGCCGCGGGAAATTATTAGGTCGGAGGTCGTGTGACTCCGACGAGAGGGCGAACTGACAGATATTTCTTCTCTTCCCTCCCGGCCCTCCGGCCACAAACATGCGTGAAGGCTAAACTCTGTGTCTTTCCTCTGTTGCGCCCTATCAGCAGATTTTTTTTGAGTGTAACCCGGTGGCTGACAAACTCCACCCCACGTCAGCCCACCGTCTCATCGTAATAACAGTGTCCCATATCTTTACAAATTTTTCTGTAGAGAGATCCTGGCGGGACTGAGTCTCTATCCCACCCTAGAAAACTACCTCACATGACTAAGGTGTGTAAGTGAGAGCGCTTAAGAACGGATTGGAAGCGGACACAGTTTTGACACTGACCGTTTTAAATGACTCTGCTTGGTTTTAAGAGTTACTACTCGTACTAACGCATCCGTCCCTGGGTGCAACTCGACGACACATCCCAGCAACCATTGTGACGGCGGAAATCGGTCATCCTTTATGATGACAAGGTCGTTGAGATGCAAACCTTCAGCCTCCTGGCACCACTTGGGTCTATGCTGCAGATGAGCTAGCCAGTCTCGACTCCATGGCTTCCAAAAATGTCGAATCATGGCTTGATGAACGAGAATCTGCTCCACGAAGGACTTGGATTGTGGTCGATATTCCGGAGGTGCCAACATGGAGTCCCCAACCAAAAAGTGAGCCGGCGTGAGCACGTTTAGATCGTTTGCATCAGCTGTGAGAGGGCAAAGCGGCTGTGAGTTGAGGCATACTTCTATGCTCACGAGCACCGTCGTCAACTCCTCATAGTTGAGACGCCGATCTGCAATGACCCTCTTACGGTGATGTTTCACCGACTTCACATTAGCATCCCACAGACCGCCAAAATTGGGCGACTGAGAGGGATTGAAGTGCCATGTGATCTGTTGTAAAGAAAGCTTGGGAGCTATGAACTTCTCGTAATCATCCTTGAGCCTGCCGTAGAACGCCTTCATTAAATTGTCCGCGCCCACAAAGTTGGTTCCGTTGTCACTGTAGAGATGCTGAACCATTCCTCGCCGACCGGTGAATCTGTCTAGAGCCAGCAGAAAATGCTCCGTGGTAAGGCCTGTCACCGCTTCTAAGTGCACTGCCTTAGTTGCAAGACAAATGAAAACGGCAATGTATCCTTTGTAAAAGCTTGTCCCTCGCAAGCGTGCTGCCTTTAGCTCTATAGCGCCTGTGTAGTCAACTCCAGTCGCCAGGAACGGTCTGCTAGGGGGGTTCACTCGATGAAGCGGCAAGTCTCCCATGAGCTGTGTCGAAGCTATTGGCCTGGTTCGAAAACACCGCACACATTTCCGTACAACTGATTGAACGGCTCGTCTTCCTGTAAGTATCCAGAACCACTGGCGAGCGTGTGCCAAAGTCAGCTGCGCACCTCCGTGCAAAGTCAAAACGTGCGAGTACCGTATTACTAGCTGCGTAAAATGATGAGAACTAGGGAGAATCATGACGACCGATGACGACGGTCGTCTAACAACCCTGAATGGCGCAATCGCCCCCTTACTCGCAAGATGGCCTCTACCAAGATCGGTGATGAGCTGAAGAGCTTACTTCTGGGAGGCAGTCTTTTATTATTCCTTACCGCGGTCAGCTCGGACGGGAAAGATTCCCTTTGAACGATCCGTACGATAGCGAATGCTTAGAGGACCAGTGCACCTCTTTTTTCCCGATAGTATTGGTCTTGAACCGAAATATATATGCTATTACTCGTACCACCTGGCTACAACTGGAAAATCGTTCCAGAAGCCGATGACATTGGGACTGCGTGGTGAACGTGCACTTTGTCCGCCTTTGCCTCTAGCGCGGTATCATTCATTTCGACCTGTCCAATCTCCGTCGAAGGCCAGTCACTTTGACTGCGTGTAAGCCACTCCGGGCCTCGTGACCCCAAGTCGAAGTCCTTCAGCTCACTCGGAGGCATCCCTCTTGTCGCACAGTCCACTGGATTCTCGCTAGTTCTGACATGTCTCCACTGAGATGGTGATGAGTGATCTAGAGTGAAGGCGATCCTGTTAGCGACGAAAGTCTTCCATCTGTTGACGTCCCCATGCAGCCAATGCAGAAGAATTGTAGCATCCGTCCAATAAAAGGTTTGGATGGGAAGGTCCTTTAGCCACTTAGCCGTGGTCAGCCATTTGACCAATTTGACCGCCAGTACTGCACCACTCAGCTCCGTTCGAGGTATGGTTAAGGGTTTAGTAGGAGCAACCTTTGATTTTGCGGTCAACAGCGAGGTGTAGCACGTTCCGCCCTCATGCTCGAGCCTCAGATAGGTCGTAGCTGCATAGGATGTAGAAGACCCGTCACAGAACGCGTGAAGATGAGCTGACACTATGGATCCTGGGGCATAATGAATCCACCGCTGTATACTGATATCGCCTATCCTTAGCAAGCTATCCCGAAATACTTGCCACCGTTCCGCAAGAGCATTAGGAAGCTCGTCGTCCCAATCCAGGGCCGTCAGAGTGCCGTCGACGTGCGTTTTCTTGGCCATGGTTACCTCCTTCAAAATTAACTTTCCCGAGATGATGACTGGCGCGATGAGACCCAGCGGGTCGAACAGCCTCGCTATGCTCGACAGGATCGTTCTTTTGGTGAAAATAGCTGGCATCTCAAAATTGACCTGAAACTTGAAGGAGTCCTTAATTGGGAGACAATACATTCCTAGCGCCTTGATAGGATCCGTAGTGTCCCAGTTTAAAGGTGTCCGACAGCACTGATGCTCTATTGGAATCGAGCGGACAATACCCGCTTCGTTGCTGGACCATTTTCTCAACTCCATGCAAGCGGATTTTATTGCACCCTCTACCTGTGCTCGTTTATCCTGCGTCTCTTCCATCGTATGCCCTCCGAACAGGATGTCGTCCACATAAATCTCGTTCATCAACACTTCTTCCGCCTTAGGAAATGAACGCCGCTCATCCTTCGCTAACTGTTGAATGACCCTGATGGCCGTGAAGGGTGCAGAAGCCGTTCTGAATGTTAGTGTTGACAAAGAATAGACATTGATCGATCCATCCGCCGCCCGCCATATAATCCGCTGATACTGGGCGTCTTCCGGGTGCACATCGATACAGCGATACATTTTCTGTGTATCCGCCGTGAAAACGAAACGATATTTCCGCCAATTAAGTATGACTGCCGACATGTCGTTCTGCAGGGTCGGTCCAGTCCAAAGAATGTCGTTTAAAGATCGTCCGTTGCTAGTCCTTGAGGAGCCATCGAAGACTATTCGCTGTTTGGTCGATTGAGGATCCTTTTTAAAGACAGCGTGATGCGGGAGCACACAGGAAGCTGCGTGCCTATTCGTGGACGTATCCCTTATCGAACTACTTTCACTGTCCATCGCCGGCCCTATTTGCTTGAGCGCGAAGTATTCCTCGATCTCCTCCACATATTTGCTCCACCGTTCTAAACTGCTAGACAGACGTCTTTCCAACTGCAGGAACCGATTAAGCGCCATTTGATGAGATCTTCCCAGGACCATAGCTGGATCTCGATAGCTTTTAAAGGGCAACCGCACTAAGCGTTGCTGAATGACATCTGTAAGATGCTTGCGAATTGGGGTCCTCCGTCGCCTGCAGGCTGTGTTGAGATTCCTTCTCCATGGATGCAGGTGCACTAAAAGGCGGCGCTGAAGGCTGGGTCAGATGCGGCTGTGCGCGACTCGACGATGGATTGGATGGAGCCAATACTGGGAAATGCAACAGCGTGTGATGACGCTGCCCACAAACCTGTAACTGTAACAGTCCAAGGCCAGAAAGGTTGCGCAACGACGCAGGGTATGGTCGCCGCCGCAGTGGTAACAGGTGCTATTCGGGCGTCTTGAGCGCTCCTGTGCATTATGCACTCGCACTCGTTTGCTCGGGTCGGCAGATCCATTATGACCAGCCGATCATTCAAAAATGATTCTAAATCCTTATAAATAGAAACGGTGGCACCGAATCCTTGATGGTGCTCCCAAGCGTTGTGAGTCTCCTTGGGCAACCTCGATGCTATGTAATGCGCCAACCAGTGCTGCGATTCCCCGTCCAAGGCTTGAACGCAGCGGAATGCAGCCAGGCAAACATTCACCGTACTTAACATCGACCGTATTGATTCCGTATTTTCCTTTTGCAGCCTGGGCAACGCGTAGATCGCGTTCATGTGGTGCGAATAAACGAGACGATGATTACACAGGCCGACAAAATCAGCTCAACCCTCTGACCCAGAAACCAGTATAAACTTTTCCGAAGATTTTCGGTGCGCTGAATCCGAATCCGAGGTAGAAATTTCCGAATTGGCTCTGGTTTCCGAGATATCCTAACCTAAAACTGCAAAAACAGCGTTGTTTGCCTATTTTTAAGGTTATGTAGCATCGAATTTGTTCTTTTACTGAAAATACTAAAAAAGCCATCTTAAAGTATATCCCTTGCCCTTTCAAATGCTGTTGAGTTTGATTAAATATCTTTTTTTTTCGCTGAGTTTGATATAGAGTATTCTTTGTCGAGTCAGCTGTCTGACATTCCCCTCGATTTCGTCTATGGTCGTCTTATGGTCGCCATATTGAATTTTTTACTTACATCTAACATCTAACATCTAACATCAAATTTCATCATCAAATTTCAGAATTTTATCTTAGTTTGGTAAACAGCGACCCCGAAGACCCCCATATACTCAGTTTCAGCTTGATCCTGTAACTTTTTACGATTTTGGTCCGCCATATTGGATCCGCCATCTTGAATTTTGAAAATTTGAGTCCGGATTCGGGATCATCGACCCCAAAAACCCCCGAGTGACAGATTAAAGCTGTTTTATGTGCAAAGAAAAATGTTTGCTTCATAGGACCTATCCATAATGTTTTTTTTTTTAGGTAAATTCATTAACATAAAAATTTCAAAGTACGATATCTCAGCGAAAAAAAGATATACTTTATCAAACTCAATAGCATTAAAAAAGGCAAGGGTTATACTTTAAGATGGCTTTTTGGGTATTTTCATTAAAAGAACAAATTCGATGCTACATAACCTCAAATATTGGCAAAAAAAGCTGGTTTTGAACTTTTAGGTTAGGATATCTCGGAAACCAAAACCAATTCGGAAATTTCGACCTCGGATTCGGATTCAGCGCACCAAAAACCTTCGGAAAAGTATATACTGGTTTCTGGGTCAACATTTTGTCGGCCTGTGTTATTGTACCTTTTAATCATCAGTCCCCAAACCAAGGCGTAATTTGCCTCCGTAAGCTGCATTTGCCGGATGTCATTATCGCGCCCTCCTGGCTCTTTGAGAAAATGTAACCGTTGCACATTGCTCGGATTCATGTTGTTGTGTAAAAGGCTGGTGAAGGCGTCATAGTAGCCTGGCCAGTCCACACATTCACCCGAAAATTTGGGCACTGACACCTTAGGCATGTTCTGCCGCACTTTCGGATCGGCACCCCCGCCCGCTTGTGGTGGCGGCGGAGGATTCTCGCGTGGAAGTTTATCCAAGTCCTATGCGATGGCGCAATAGGCGTCCATATAGCGCTCCTCGAATTCCGACTGGACATTCTTCGCGACATAGTTCGATCCAGCGAACCCTTCTAAGTTAACGATCACGGAATCCGTGTCCCGAAACGCGTTCCGCAGCTCTTCCACTTGCTCTAGATGCTTCTTTAAATAACGTCGATTTGAGAGACTGGTACCGATTTGACTGCAAATTTATTAATTGCTCCAAGGTCGGAACCTCTGAATCCGATTTCATGATGACGAGTGTATATACAACTACCAAACTTAGCGCAACTCACCACCCCAAAATATCATGTAATGAGAAAATTCGTTAAATTCTTGTCCCGCACACAACTTGTCCACTTACTCCGTTTGTGCACCAAATTCTACTCACAAAAAGCCGCCAAAACAACCGAAAGAGCGTCGCAAAGTCCCGCGAAATTCAGCTGCGGCGCCTATGTATTGCCGTTTTTCCTTTCCCGTCTTTCGCCAAGCCGGGAATAGGCGCAGAAGAAGAGCCGCCAAATTCCCAAAACAGCCGTTACTGCGTTTATATATCGTAGTTTTATTTTACAGGCAATTTGCCGAGTCGAATTGCAAACTAAAGCAATCTATTTACACAAAAAACTTTTCGAACTAAAATTTTTACACTTGCAGGTCCCCTCATGGGCCACCATGTTTAGTTGTGTCCCCTTGTATATTGAAACAAAGAGGTCATTGTAAGAAGGGTTCCCCGGCAAGAGTAAATAACACTGTTGGATAGATTTTAATCGTTATAATTAATCCGGGATTTACTTTAAGCTAAGGTTATGTACTGGCGTGTGTGCGTATATATGTAACAAATAGATTGCTAGACCGGCGGCGGGCGTTCGGCGTCGTATGCAAATTCGTACTGACCTTTTGCCTCTTCTCCGTTCTCCTTCTCCCCATCGTATGCACTGCCCAGAAACGAGCGAGCGATCAGCTGATCGCCGCTCTCCCGCACATTGGGACAAGCAGCAAACTGAACAGAAAGGAAACTTTAATGATTCCCCTTCACAAAAAGGGTAGAAAACCCAACACTGAAAACTATAGAGGGATTGCAAAACTTAATCAGATTCCTAAGCTTTTTGAATCGCTAATTACTGCTCAACTTCACCACCAATGTCGCTTTATAATGTCCCCCCTACCAGCATGGCTTTATGAAACACAGGGCAACTTCCATAAACCTTCTGAAGTTTTGTACTGTTATTAGAAACGCGATAATTGATCCCATTCTGCGCGTAACTGACGATCAGAAACCAAGACTTGTTCTCCACAGAAACTTCTCTGTAGTCCTATACACTAGGAATGAATGGAAAACAAAATCAATATCTCTACCCAATGGATCACAAACATGGTACAGTGATGGGTCAAAACTGGATAACGGTGACACCGGGGCTGGTATTTTCGGACCAAGGTTCAAAAAATCCATAGCCATGGGAAAATCGCCCACGATTTTCCAAGCAGAGATACACGCCAGAGAAATCTGTGCACGAGAATGCCTTCGCAGGAAAATGCAAGGCGCACGGATTTACATCTTCTCGGACAGTCAGGCAGCGCTCATAGCGCTGAGTTCCTTCACGATCTCGTCCGGACTTGTAGAGACTTGTTTCCAACAGCTGAATGCCCTTGCCTCCAAAAAACACCCTAACGGTGGGCTGGGTACCAGGGCATGAAGGCCATACAGGAAACGAGGTGGCAGACACCCTAGCCAAACGCGGGGCGATGACACCTTTTATCGGCCCTGAGCCGTTCTGTGGACTATCGAAAGGACACAAAAGAGAACTGCTCAGGAAATGGGAGGAATCGGAGATAAACCGTCACTGGACCGACAGTGCAGGGCTGTGACAAGCCAAACAATTTCTCGTCCCCCAGATGACGCGATCAAAACGCATCATCAACCTACCAAAGAGCGAAATTCGCACTCTAACAGGTTACCTAACGGGTCACTGCAACCTTAGGTATCACCTTAAGAAATTAAAACTTTCAGAATTCGACACATGCAGATTCTGCGAGATGGAGCAAGAAACATCGGAACACATCCTATGTGAGTGCCCCTCGCTAGTCAGACGTCGACTTCAACATCTAGGAGGTGAACTTATACCCCCCTACTGGATTTGGGAACAAATAGACCCTACCAAAGTGCTTTCCTTTATTAGAAGCCTAGGTATAAGGGCTTTACCCTAATCCTACGGGCCGGCACAAAAAACCTAACATCTGGTCGCAGTGCAACAAGGCCCTTGTAATAATAATAATAATAATAGAAACGCGTTTAAAAAAAACACCCAAACTGACGTTGTTTTTACTGACCTCAGTAACGCCTTTGATTGTGTGAACCACCAGATGCTGCTGAAAAAACGTATACTCTTGGCTTTCCCTGTCTTGTTGACTAATTGGATCGTCTAGGAGGAAGCGATCTATTCTGAGGCTGGGATATCCTCAGCGGCTCAGAGTTCCCCCATTATTTATAGTGAGACAGGCAGGGGAACGGGGATGGCGCTGGTAAAAGCGCGTATTTAGTTTTAGGAGGAAAATCTGGGAAAGGGGCGGTCCGTGTAGGACTGCGTTTTATTTGGGACAGACGGATGAGCGGTCCGAGCGGCCGGCCGGAGCCGGGAACCGCGTCGGAGCCATTGGGGGGCGTGGTCAGGTACCCGGCCCTGTTTACCATGGTGCCAGGCCGCTAGCAGCGTCGGGGAAGATGCCCAGGTCAGGAAAGTCGAGCGCGTAACCGTCGTCCCGGCCTCCTGATCCCGGAGCGGAGCCTCGGAACTGGGATCGGCCCCGTTTACCGTGGTGCCGATGCCCCGATCCTGAGCAGAGCCGCGAACCCGGAACCGGCCCTGTTTACCATGGTGCCGATGCCGTGGTCCGAGCCGAAGAGGGAGAAGGATCTCCGGATCTAGGAATCGGCCCCGTTTACCGTGGTACGAACGCCCCAATCCGGAGCAGAGCCACGAACCCGGAACCGGCCCTGTTTACCATGGTGCCGGATTCAAGTCCGCCCAGGAGTGGGTTCTTGGGGAGAAGAGGAGGAGGAGGAGGAGCTGTAAGGAGGAATGCCAAAATGCCGTCGGGATTTTATGATTTGCGTTTATTGTCAGTCTAGTTTTCCCTACTCTCGTTTTCCTACCTCTTGCCTACACCGCCGGCTCCCATGCCGCGGGAGGCCGCTTGGCCGCCATGGGCGCTGGACTCCATGTCCATGTGGCCCAGAGTTAAAATGCCGTCGGTAATTTTCCTCCACGTGTTCCTGCGGGAATAGCGTCGCACGTCTGTCCTGCTTGAGGGCCGCCGAAGTAAAAGAGCGATCGTTGGCGGCGACGCTGCTCGGGCCCTTCCTCTGCCAACGTTCTGGCGCAGAAGCTTCGGCCTCTGCCGCGGCGTATGTTCTTGCCGTCTCTCTTCGGCATGCGCACTTCCCGATCGTGGCTCTCTCTTGAGCTTTCGGGTCTTTGGCTGTCGTTCGTCTCCGTGGTGGAGGGCTCTTCGGCCATGTTGCGGGCGGGCTCTCTCTCTCTGAGAGGCGGTGTTGCTGGCGTATGCTCGTGATGTTGCGGGTCGTTGCTTGCGATGTTGCTGGTCGTTGCTTGCGATGTTGCGGGCCGTTGCTAGCGTGTGTTGCGGGCGTGTGTGCTCGTGTTGCTTGCCGTTGCCAGAGATGTTGCGGCGTCGTGTCGGTGCCAGTGATGCCCGATTGGCTATGTCGATGTTGTTGGCGGGTGTTTGGTTCTCCCTAACTAATTTACAGGTGCCCTTCGTGGGTCGTCTTGCGACGCTTAAAACTAATTTATCGCTAACTTAACTATATATACTAACTTAACTATATATACATATACATAGAGGTGAGGCACTCCTCACATCCCATCCCTACCTCGGGAGTGGGGGAAAATCTTGATGCTGTGGCCGCCTCGGGATACTTGAATGCGGTATCTGGTATCGCCGACCTCATCCAGGTAGCGGAGGCTGCGGTCTCCGCGGTGTCGGATGCGCTCCATGACCCGGCCGTGGAGCTCTACCGGGATCCACCTATCGGCGGTGGTCCATCCGGCAGGCGCGCGTATGAGAACCTCTGGGTCCGGAACGGGGTCCTCCTCCGGCATCTTCCGTCCTCAGTGGTCTCCTCGGCCTCGGGCCAAGGGGCAGGGCGGCGCTGCGGTGCGCGCCGCAAAATGCCCGATCGCTCTCCGGTGGATCCTGGTGCGTTGGCGGCGGGCGTGGCGGCGTCACGAAAACGCCAGCGCCAGGCGTCGGTGGCCGGCAACGGCTTCACCCGGTGGGTCGGGGGTGCCCGTGCCGTGGCCCGTCTTACTGTGGCGGTTCCCTCGCTCCGCGAGAGGAGGTGCCTGGGGTGTAGTGGGCGCTGGCGTGAAATGGCGGGCGCAGCGGCGCAAAGCGACGGCTGCGCAGATGTATGAGTCCGGGTGCGGTTGCTCTCGGCGTCCGCAGGCGTCGGGGTCGGCTCGAGGAGTGCACGCGCAACTCCGTCGGCTTTCTGGTTCGTGCTGAGGCTGGCGTCGAGGACTTCGGCCGCTCCAAACAGTTTCTCATAGGACGGCGGTGGTGTTTCTGCGCGGTTCGGCATTGGTGCGGCCTGTTCGGCTCCCTCCATCTCGTCGTCCGAAATGGGTATAGCCTCGTCGGTGCGCGGCTCGTCCTCCTCCGAACTCAGCTCTACCACCTCCGCATCGGACACGTCGCTATAGGTGGCTCCGAGCCGTCCGGCGGCAACCAGTGGCGGCGGTCCGGGAGAGGGCTCACGCGCGCTGGGAGATGCGGCCTCTGGCGGGTGTCCTTCGGTGGCTTCCGGTGGGAGCTCATCGAATTGTGCAGGGAACTGCAACTCCGGGTCTTCTGCGAGGATCACCTCCACCATCTCCTCCAGGCTCAGCCCCTCGCACCAAGACGGGCTGATGGGCAATAGTAGTACAGTAGTACAGTAGCGGCGGCGGGTCCAATATGACGGCGGGCAGGGTGCCATTTAGGTCTCCAGGTCGCGGGAGTGCTAGCCGCGGATTCCTGGCGGGCGTGCCAAGGTTGAGCGCCTCTAGGGCGACTGCGACGCCTGCTGGGGCCGTATCCGGTGCCCTGGAAGATGGCGAGTGAGAGCACGATCCGGCGGTTGGGCGCGTCGAGGATCGGTGCGAGTGGTGGCGCCCGAGGCGTCGGTGGCGGTGCTCGCGCTCACGTCTCGGCATGATAGCGTTTTTTTAGACTTGGGTTTTTCTGCTGTGGTGTACTCCTTTTCTATTGCGCGTTACTTTTCTTATTGCGTCGCAATAAGAGTCCCTTTCCGATCTCGATGTTGGCGCCGCTTTTATAGATGGTTCGATAATTTGTCGAGGTGGCCTATCGGGGCCGATCTTGCCGATCTGGCAACCCTGTTGTCCTGGATTTGGTCGATCTGGTAGCCTGGTTCGTTGTTTGGCTTTGGCCTTTAACGAATCTGGAAAATGTGGATGAGTTTCCCTTCACCTTTGGGGCATGGCTGGCGGCGTGAGTGCGGCATTGTTGGTCCTAAACTCCTGAGGCTAGTGTCCGCGTTGTCGTAGTTATGTCGTTGTTTTTAACGCAGAGAAGTTAGGCGGGCGTAGCTTGGAATCTTTCCCAGGATGAGGCGAGTGTTGCCTTATCCGGACCAGAGTCGTCAGCGAGAATGATGATAAGTTCCGGTTGCTGCGAGGGAGGGGAAACGGCGATGTTCCGTTCAGGATCGTTTCCGCGAGCGTGTACGTGTATGCGAGCGCGAGATGTATGCATGGCTCTGTCAGGCATGGCGAAACCAGTCCGGTGTGGATTGTTTCTCCCAAGGGGGGTAGGACCGTTGGACGGGCCCGTCAGCAAGTGGTCCCTATGACACCCTGGTTCACTTTGGTCGCGGCCTGAGCGCTGTGGTCCTCGTGATCACTGCTGGCTTGCGTATCTTCGGCTTAGTCGTGGCCGTCGTCTTCGTCGTCGTCCTCGTCGTTTTGGTGGTATGGCTTGAGGTGATTTATGCTTGCTGTGCGGCGTCGGCGGTTGTTGGTTTCCTGCAGTCGCACGATGTTTGGTGAGAGGAACTTGACCACTCGGAACGGTCCCTCGTATTTGGCCGCTAGCTTGGCAGCGAAGCCCTCGGCGGCGTTGGACAGCACGTGGTTGCGGGCGAGAACCAGTGAGCCGAGAGGTGGCTTCCAGTCCCGTCGTCGCAAGTTGTAGTGCCGGCTCTGGTCGGCGGCAGCGCGCTCGGCGCTAACTGAAGCACCAGTGCTCACCTGCCCGGACTTCACAAAGACATTCATACTCCAAACTGACGCAAGCGATTGTGGACTAGGAGCCGTGCTAACGCAGGAAGACGAGGAAGGAGAGCACGTAATCTCGTACGCAAGCCGAACGAAGCTGCGGAAAGAAGAACGAAACTACTCCGCAACCGAGAAAAATGTCTAGCGATACACTGGGGAATTCACAAGATGAGGATGTACCTGGAAGGCTATCACTTCGTAGTGATCACAGACCACCTTGCCTTAAAATGGCTTAATTCCATCGAAAGCCCATCGGGCGGGTGGCACGATAGGCATTACCGTTGCAACCCCATTCCTTTGAAATCCGATGCCGAAGAAGCAAGCTGAACGTAGTGGCGGACGCTCTCTCAAGACAACCCCACGAAGAAGACCAGAGTATGGACATCGAAGAAGACAAATGGATCCGAGAGAAAATACTGGACATCCGGAAGGACCCGAGCAGTCTACCAGACTACTGTTTCGAAGGAGGCAGATTATATAGACACGTACCGTCGTGGGCGACCGACGAAGACGCACAACCGTGGAAACTATGTGTAAGCAGAGATCAAAGAGCACGAGTGCTGGAAGAGAATCATGCAACAACCACGGCGGGGCACCTAGGAGTCCGAAGGACAAAACATCGGATAGCTAACCGGTACTATTGGCCAGGGATGCACAGAGAAATCAAGCAGTACATAAGCAGATGCACAACCTGCCAACAGTACAAGGTATCACAAAGACAAGCAGCAGGAAAAATACTGACGAAGGTGGCGGATGCACCTGGAGAGACGATCTGCGTGGACTTTGTCGGACCATTACCAAGATCAAGCCATGGAAATAACATGTTGCTGGTATTCATTGACAGGTTCTCAAAATGGGTGGAACTAACCGCAGTACGCAAAGCAACGACGGAGGCAGTGTTAAAATCATTCAGAGAGAAAATCCTGGCATGAACCGGCGCCCCGAAGATCTTTATCTCAGACAACGGGGTACAATTCACGAGCCACAAGTTTAAAGCGCAGATGATGTCGTTTCTCTCTTCCAAGTGAACGGACGCGTTTTTTTTCTTGCGCTCTCGTTTTGTGTTAATTTTTGCATTAAAACAACCGGGGTTTTATTTAAATCTTCTACTTTGTGATTAATAAAGTTCCCGTTCACTTAGTGTGCATGCAGCTATTCTGTTTTGTGTATTTAATTGTTAATATTTTCACAATTTAGTTGTGCTGCCGGTGTTTGCTTTGCATTTTTTGCATTCCTCTTTGTGCCTTCTCCGTTTAGTTTGCGCCGTCGCGACAGCTAAACGTTAAGCTTGCTCCCACGCTCACCCGTTTACCCGCTCTCTCGTTCTCCCGCTCTCTCGGTGCAGCTGCACTCTTATCTCTTCTACGTAAAGGTACAGTGGTAAGTCTTTATAATGTCCGCAATTGTCTGTTTCGCTAAGACCTGTAAAAAGGCAATTAATTCAAACGATCTTACAGTCGGCTGCTGGCTGTGTGACAACATTGTGCATGCCAAGTCCATTGGTGTTGTTGCTCGGACGGTGGACGATGTAAGAAGAAACATCGGTCTGCGTTACTGCTGCGAGGCCTGTCGCGAGATTGAAAGAGAAATGATGTCTTTTATGCGGCAGACCAAGGGCGGTTTTAAAGACATATTATCGAGTTTTCGTAAAACTCATGATATGCTCTTGGCGCTGGACACTCAATTTAATAGCCTTAAACTATTAAATGAGTCTCCTAGGCGCAAAAAACCGCAACTGGTCTGCAGCATATAGGCGGATCTCGACAACCAGCGGCGGACTCCCAACAGCAGCCTCTCTCAACACAGCCCTCCACCTCTGAATTCAGTCAAAGAGTTCTGAGATCGAGTGGCAAAAAAGATTCGGCATCCGAATGTGTTGCGGGAGGCACCGCTCCCCCGATAATTTCCGTTTTGTCCCCTGGGGGGTCTCAAATACTGACCCCTCAAAGCCCCGTAAATTTACCTGCTCAGGGTATCAGGCCCGGACTACCGGCCGATATCGGCAATGCAGACAATCAGTCTGCAGCGCCGAAAGCCCTTGTAGTAGTACCACCTACGAAACAGATATTTGTTTCGCGGCTCTCCCTGGTCAGACATCGGAAGATGTCATCGCCTTTATCCAAGGCAAAACTAGAGCCGAAAAATACAAATAAAGGTGGAAAAATTCAAATTTTCTTATGCTAGGAATATTTCATCTTTCAAAATAAATGTCCCGAATGAACTCTTTGAAACAATATGCTCTACCAACTTCTGGCCAGAGTATATTGTCGTCAAAGAGTTTGAAGCTAAGGAAAAGAAACGGCGGCCCGTAGGAATAAGTCTCCCCAGGCCCGACCAGACCACTGCGCCCTCTACGACATCCGCTCCAAAAAACTAATCAATTCCCTCTCTATCTCCTATCAGAATGCAAGAGGCCTACGTAGTAAGCTTCCCAAATTGTATTCTGATAGTCTCTCGTTGCATCCCAGGTTATTGTGTTCACAGAAACCTGGTTAAAGCCGGAGATTCTGAGCTCCGAAGTTTTCCCAGCTGTGTTCACAATATATCGGCTGGATCGGCCTATCAGACGTGGGGGTGGTGTCCTCATAGCGGTTGACTCCCTCTCGCGTCGGAATTAATAACTTTCGAGGAGTTTGATGTTTTAATTCCTCTGTGTGAAGCTAACCATCAATGGTAGCTCTATTTTCATCACCTGTTCTTACATTCCTCCTTTGTCCGAATTTCCTATTTATTGGAACCATCTTTCCGCCATCCAAACGGTTTTCAACCGACTTTCTAATAAGGATCATTTAGTAGTTCTTGGTGATTTTAATATCCCAGGGGCTATTTGGTCCTCAAATACTTCCTCTAATGTACTTTTCAACTCCACACAGCATGATTTTATTGCTGGCTTGCTCGACATTTCGCTGTCTCAAGTCAACCATGTACGAAATTCCCTAGAGCGCTTGCTTGATCTCTGTTTTGTCCATCAACATCGAATAAGCCTCCTTGGTTTACTAAAGAGTTGAGTCATCTTAAAAACAAAAAATCTAGGCTGTATACTAAATTTAAATGTACCGGTTCTGACTCTGCCCTATCTCTTTATTTATCTGCTCGGTCAAGATTTACCGTGTTGAACGCGCAGTGTTACAAAAATTATTTGACTCGTTGTAGGGTTCAGATCTCTCAGGACCCAAAACAGTTTTATAATTTTGTTAACACTAAACGTAAGCCAATTACGCATCCTTCCTCGCTTTCGTTTGAAAATACAACCGTAAAAAATGATCGGGCTATTGCCGAATTATTGCGCAGTTTTTTCAAACCACTTACTCAACTTCAACTGACTGTAATCAGACTTATTCCTACACCATGCCCAAATCGAGCTTTATTTTCAGTCCCACTTTAGACGAAAGCACTATTCTTTCAGATCTTCATCGCGTTTAGCCCATTTATTCGCCAGGTCCCGACGGTATACCTGGCTGTGTGCTTAGGTATTGTGCCGACGCCCTGTCCAATCCCCTTCTAAAGTTGTTTACCTTGTCCCTAGAAACCTCCCACTTTCCCCTTATTTGGAAGGAATCATTTGTTATTCCTCTCCACAAAAAAGGTAGCAAATCGGTTGCCAGCAACTATAGAGGAATCTCTAAGTTGTCGGCCATTCCAAAACTTTTCGAGAAAATCATTACTCCACATTTGCAGCACCTGTGTAGATCAATTATTTCTCCATGTCAGCATGGATTTTTAAAGCGTAGATCAACGACAACCAATCTTTTCGAGTTCACTTCCTTCCTAGTTAGGGGCTTCCATAAGGGCTTTCAGACAGACGTAATCTATACTGATTTCAGTAAAGCATTTGATTCTGTCAACCATTCTCTTCTTGTTCGGAAACTCGATCTAATGGGATTTCCGGTTGATCTTCTTAGTTGGATCTCAAGTTATCTGAATGGCAGAACGCAAAAAGTCCTCTTTAAAAATTCTTTATCTAATGTTCTCAGGGTAACTTCTGGCGTCCCGCAAAGGAGCCATTTTGGTCCCCTGTTGTTTACATTATTTATCAACGACCTGCCGAAAGTTCTGGCTAACTCCAAAGTACTTATGTACGCGGACGATGTCAAACTTTGCGTGCAATAAAAGGACGCTTCCTGCCAGGCTGATTTACAAACAGATCTCAATAACTTCCAAACATGGTGCCGTATAAACTTATTGAACCTAAACGGTTCTAAATGCAAGTTAATGATTTTCTCTCGTGTCGCTTCCAAGCTCGCGACTTACACGCTAAACTGCTGCTCTTTGGAAAGAATTAATATTGTTGATGATTTGGGTGTCCGACTGGACCCTAAACTTGACTTTATCGATCATATTTCGTGCATGGTGAATAAAGCCAGAGGTGTGCTTGGTTTCATTAAACGGTGGTCGAAAGAATTCAATGACCCCTATGTTACAAAATCCTTATATATATCGTTAGTTCGTCCTATCTTAGAATATGGATCTTGCGTCTGGAGCCCTCAGTATGGGGTTCACAGTACACGCATTGAGTCAGTTTAGAAGAACTTTCTGCTTTTCGCTTTACGCGGTTTGAACTGGGATCCAAACCAGAGGTTACCCTCGTACTCTAGTAGAC
Source organism: Drosophila bocqueti (assembly GCA_018151655.1). Lineage (NCBI taxonomy): Eukaryota > Metazoa > Arthropoda > Insecta > Diptera > Drosophilidae > Drosophila > Drosophila bocqueti. The sequence continues at coordinate 1,104,917 of JAECXF010000040.1, forward strand.
TCCTCCTAATTAACTTACCTTCTTTAGCTAACCGTAGAACCATGCTTGGCATTACGTTCATTTTTAACCTTATCCACCGTAACGTGGAAAGTGCTGACTTGCTCGGTCAGCTTAACTTTCACGTACCGAGTAGAAATACTAGATCCTATATTCCTTTAGTTTTGAGCCAATGTAGAACGTCTTTTGAATTGCATGAACCCTTTAGAGTCTTATGTGCAAATTATAACGATTTGTACATGATAACATCAAACGTAGATAGCCTTCCCCAACTAAAAACCTTACCTAATATTAACCCACTTAGTACGCATGCAGGCAAACAGTCTGGCAGCACGCCAGTAGTCACTTCCTCGTATTCCTTTTCTATACTTTCATCTGTCGCGCCTACTAACACCTAACACGAACAGGCACGTGCTTGGTGTCAGATGGGCCACTTGAATGTACTGATCGTAGTGCATCAACGTCCAATTACTGATTAAGTGGGGGGTACACCACCAATTCACGGCCCCATACACACCGCAAGAGAACCCAACAGAACGGGCAAACAGGACAATAAAAACAATGATAGCAAAATTCGCCGGAGAACGTCACTACCGATGCGACGAGGTGCTACCCGAGCTAACCCTGGCGTTCAATAGGAGCCGATCGGAGTCGACGGGGTACAGTTCAGCATACCTAACCTACGGTAGGGAGCCAAGGCTGGCGGAAAACCTATTCCACGAGACAACACTGGGATCAGCCATAAAAGAAGAAATCCCGAAGGAAATGATAACAAGGATCAAAGAGACGTGTGAGTTGGCACGGCAGAATGTGGAAAGAGCGGCACAGGACCAAGCACGAACATACAACCTACGGAAACGCGAGTGGAAACCGAATAAGGGGGATTTAGTCTGGGTACGGCAACACCAGCTGTCAAAGGCGTGCGATAAATTTTCGGCTTTATTTATTTATTTTTTTTTTTGTAATAGGTTTATTGAAGTGGCTGTTTTTACACTAATAACTATAACTATTATTTTCAAAAGCAATTTGTATATAGTGGTTCTTTACAATTAATTTAAAGTGTCAATTTGTATGCTTCAGAGCAAACAGCTGCCCGAATTGTTAGCAAGATGGTTTAAAGGATTTTACGGCTCGGCAGTTGACCTAGGGTGACCTTCTTGAGCCTGCGTCTGGTCCGCGCAGTTGCTGCAGCTCTTGCTAGCGGGTTGGGGTGGACTCGGAGTCTGGAACAGTGTCTCCTGGCGAAATCGTTGATTGTGTCACCAACCAGCGGGACATGGAGATCTCGGTGAATGTCAGCGTTGCGGATATACCACTCTGCCCCACTAATGTGCCTAAGAAATTTAGCTTGGAATGAACTTATCTGCTTTAGATTGGACTTAGAAGCGATGCCGTAAATGGGAAGTCCATACTTAAAAATTGGCGCTATGATAGATAGGTAAACCCTCTTCTTGTTGGCTAAACTTAGCTTAGAGTTAGCCAATATAGCCTCCTCGCAGCGTTCTCCAATTTCCCCCTTGTCTGCTTGATGTGAGAGGCAAATGTGAGCCTGCGATCAAGGATCAGGCCCAGGTAACGGTGCTCCTTGTGCTGAGGAAGCAGTTGATCGTGCAGGAAGACACCCGGGCTGGAATCCTTGCGCAGAGTGTAGGTGACCGTAGCACACTTATCAGGGCTAATGGCAATGTTCCACCTACAAGACCAATTTTCAAAACGCTTGAGGATTATCTGGAGTTGGTCAGTTGCCTCGTAGACACAATCAGATTTAGACAATATGGCAGTGTCATCTGCATAGGTGGCGATGCACAGACTGTTGCTGCGTCTGCAAGTGGGCATCGGGGCGTCATGAGTGAAGAGGGTGTACAAGGTAGGACCCAACACACTTCCTTAAGGAACTCCGGCAAGAATGGGTCTGGTCGAGGAGGATATTCCATCCTGAACAACCTGGAAGGATCTGTCCTTTAGGAAGCTAACGACAAGCTCTAAAAGCTGGTGAGGAAGAAGACCCCTGAGCTTGGCCAGCAGTCCAGGGTGCCAAACTCTGTCAAAGGCTTGTTGGATATCCAGGTATGCAGCTACCGTATATTGCCTCTTTTGGAAACCATCCATGATGAAGTCGGCAACTCTGTGAAGTTGCTCGGGAGTGCCATGATTTTGCCTGAAGCCAAATTGGTGATTGGGCATCGCGTTCTGGACTTCAGGTGTCTTCAGAAAGCGATCAAGAATGCACCGTTCCAAAATCTTGCCGAACGTGGAAAGGAGGCTTATAGGTCGGTAACTATCAACATCGTTGGGCGGCTTTCCTCGCTTGTGGATCATCACAACGTTTGCATTCTTCCAGATCTTCGGAAAGTGTCCCAATCTAAGCGCAGCATTGAAGATTAAAACCAGAAACAAAATGGCCCGATCCGGAAGCAGCCTGCACACCTGGGACGTGATCCCATCTGGCCCTGGAGCTTTTCGGTTTTTCATCGCATGAATACTCATTTTTACTTCAGAAAAGAGAATGGGGGGTGGAAGCAAGGACATTTGATGAGGAGCTTCCAAAATGTTCTTGACCTTGTCAACTCTCCCTATCGAGGAAGTTCCAAATGGTGTGAACCTCTCTTGAAGCTTGTCGGCAAACACTTCAGCTCGATCCAACGGCGTGCGAGCACAAGTGGAATCGGCTTTTTGGATCGGGAACTTCGGGGCTACCTGCCTCTTGGACCTGCTCGTGAGTCTCCAAAGGGCAAAATTGGTGTCGTGGTTGGGTGTGGCTTCCTCCAGTTCCTTATCCAGAATGCTCTGGCGGTGCCGAACCAGAAGCTTCCTTATGCGGTTAGCCAGTCTGCTATGGATTCTGTGCACGTCCCTGTTTAGAGTCCTGGTGTATTCCTTTTTGAGCCTGTGCTTCAGCTGGATTAGCTGCAGGATGTCTCGGGGGATGACATCCATCCGGGCGGGAGAGATAGCGTTGCTGCTTGGGGAGGCCTCAGAAGCAGCGTCGAGGATTTTGTTGTTTATGAGACGTGCAGCATCCTCCACATTTTCAGCAGAGCGTAGCTCCATATTTAGCTGTAAGGAATCTTCAAGACTTCTTCTGAAAGCGCATATGTTCGAACCAGGAGGGAGTAAGGCCTTTCTCACAGGCGTACAGAAGCCCACTGTCCGGAGCTGAGCAATCAGCGGGAGGTGATCAGAGCTCAGATCAAAGGACTCCACTATGCTTAACCTCCTGCTGTGTAGGTCTTTAAATAGAGCGAAATCTAGAGATGACGGGGTACGTCCTCCGCTCGGGAAGCAGGTGGGTCGTCCTGTGGCTAGTACCTGAACTCCTGTAGTGTCGATCGCCTCCTTAAGAAAAATGCCTCTTGAGTCCGCTCTGCTGTTACCCCAGGATTGATGTTTGGCATTAAAGTCACCTCCCAGAAAGAAGCGATCCCCGCACACTTCTATAAGGGCTTCAAAGTTCACACGGGACCAGGACAGATTAGGAGGGAGGTACGCAGCAGCAATATTGATTTCTCCAAGCGCTGTTGAGATGGTTACCTTTGCGAGCTGGGCCACTCCGAGGCGAACTGGTTGATGGTGATAATGTACGAGATTGCTTCTGACAAATACTGCAGCTCCTCCTCTAACAAAATTTCCGGGGTAATCAGCTCTATAAATGTTGTAACCTGGGAGCTGGAAGTAGATACCAGTGTGTAGGAAAGTCTCCGTGGCTAGTAGAATATCTATTTGGTTACAGCTGAGAAACACCAGGAGCTCCTCCCGCTTGGCAAGAAGACTCCTGGCATTCCAAATGACTATTTTAACCCTCTCAGCCCATTTGTTGCCTATAGGCAACATTGTAGAAATACGCCTCAGTTACCTGTAATATACATTTTTTTGCTTCGTGCTTTTTTCAACATCTTCCTTAATGTTTTCTGCAACCAAAATAACTAAATAAAAATTCATTTTTTTTATTTTATTCAATAAATATTTGTTGTAATTGAAAACTAGGTGGGAATTATACACAGGAACAAGTAAATTATTTAAAAATAAAAAAATTTAAAAAAAGTTCATAGTTTGTCTACAAGAATTTTGTAAACATTTTGTGGCAACATCCTGTAACTATCGAACCAGGACACCAAGGACCTTGAAATTTTCGTCAGTTCATATTTGAATAAAGCCAAATACATATATGTTAAAAAAAAATGTTTATCTTGGCTAATTTTAAATGTGGGCTGAGAGGGTTAAGATTAGTCATTTCTGTAATTGCGTTGTTGTGACCTTGCATTGCTCTCTCTTTGGAGGTCCCTCACAACCAAAGAGATAGTGGCCATGGACGAGGCCAGTTCGTCCACAGCGCTTTTGAGGTCTATTAGCATGTTCGTGATCCTTGTGATATCCCAGGGATCTTCGGTCGCAGCCTGTCTCAGATTGTTGGAGAGTCTAGGTCTTCTCGAACCAAGGGCGGGAAAGTCCTCTTCCTCTAAGAGGGAGGTCCTCTGTGAAGTCCTGGAGGAAGGCGGTGCTCTGCTTTGGAGGCCTAGAGAAGAGACTGCCTGTGTCCTTAAAGCCTGTGAGTAGGACACGCCTCTTTGCAGCAAGGCTGAGGGGATTGCCATTTGCGGCCGTCTCTGACTTCCTGAGTGGTGGGCAGACAGAGGGATTTTGGGAGCAGACAACCTCATCTTTTGGGCGAAAATCTTGCACTTCCTGTCGTAGGCTGCGTGTTTGCCACCACAATTAGCGCAGTTAAGATCATCTTTGGTGCTAGCCTGGCAGTCATCCGACCCAGTCCAATGGTCCATACCACATCTCCCGCAGACTGGAGGCTTAAGGCAGTAATTTTTGGTGTGGTTGAACCCATAGCACCTAAAACACTGTTTAACACGATTTGTGTCCCTCTTCAGCTCGGCAGTGACCCTCTGTCGGCCAATCCTCGAAATCAGCAAGGCTTCAGCATTGTTAGCCGCTTGTTTAAGTTCAACAAACCACACGTTTTGCTTCGCAGGTTCAGCAACTTCCTGCTGACTTGAGTTACGCCTGCCTCTGACAGGTGGATTATATAAGTTAGCCACCGTATAACCGAGCTTGGTTAACTCCTCGGAGATTAGACTCTGTGGTGTAGAAGCCGCCAAATTTTTTAGCACCAGACGGAAGTTCCTATCCTCCTTCAAGCAGAAGTGCGTGTAGGCCACTGAGAGCTCACTCAGCCTTTTTGTGATGGCCCGGTCCATGTCCGAGTCCTTAGCGTAAATTCGTAGATCCCCAGACAGGGCTGTGCGGAACTCAAAGCCGTCCTCAGGAACTACCTTAAGTAATTCGTTTTCCATTGCAGCCACGTCGTTTACATTAGGTATCGTTATAGGCCGTGGTTTAGAGGTTTTGGGCGATTTGGCTACAGGCACCACCTCTTCTGCAGACTCCCTTACGCAATCATCCTCGAACTCGCTGGTCAGGCCATCGCTTTCAGCATCCATTATAGCATCCAGGTCGTTTGTGAACAGAGGTGCGTAGGGGTTGGAGGAAACGGCTTTCAATGGATCCCTCTTAGCTGCGCTGCCAGACAGCATTGGTGCCCTTCGCTTGGTCCCCGACTTCGCTACTACTGTTTGCCAGCACGGCTGAGAGTTTTGTACAAGACCCCCAGGAGCGGCTTCTTTCCATTTAGCAAGAGGAATTGGATGACCTACATCCAAAACATCAGAATCCGCCCATGGTAGAGTTTGGCTGCGGACAAGATTCCTTCTCCCCAGGCAAGCACGCGAAACCATGCTGGAACTTGTAGCTTTGAATGAGACACCCCTCTTTGGCTGAGTTTGGTACCTTGAATTCTGCTTGCCCTGCACAGAGGAGGGGGGGTTAGAGGTCTTATTCGTGGTAGAAGCTGACCTGAGTGACATCCTTGAAGGATCGCTGGAAGTAGCCGTTATTGAAGATGGACAGACAGATGAGGTAGACGGCAACAAGGAAGAAGTCAACGCCACCAAAGGAGTTGAAGCCTCAGAACAGGAAGCAGATTTTTGAGTCGAAGAGCGCTGCATTGATGCTAAAGCTATAGCACTTCTTTTGCTAAAAAGCGACGGTCCTTTGCTGCAACGTGGTCCAGACTTGCTGGGGGGAGGAGAGCTAGACATAGCATAAAAAGGAAAGCCAAACAAAATGTCGTAGAAGATGGATTTAAAAATAAAATAAAATTTCAGAAACAATAGAAATTCACAAAAAGAAAAAAAAAAAGTATCAAAATGTAAAATGAAATAAAGGCTACACCGTCCGCGAAAGAAGGGGGAACTCCCCCACTTTATGATCGATCTACGCTCACAAACCCTGAGCCGTTTAGGCGAAATCCGCACAACCCAAAGCGGGCAAAACTTTTAGAGAAACTTTTGTACAAAATTTCCAAAATAATAGTTTTCCAAAATTGCTCCGAAACACAACCGACTGTTTACGAAGTTGACAGGAAACTGTAGCTCGTCGTAGGGGAATGAGTTCCATCCATTTACTGAATGAGTCGAGGAAAACAACTAGGACTGTGTTCCCTTGCTTGAATCGCGGAAGGGGTCCCACAAAATCCGCGCACAGGACGTGGAAAGGTTCGTCGACCTGGCGTGTGAACATCCTTCCTGCTGGCTTCTCTTGGCTCACCTTGAAAGTTTGGCAGCTATGGCATCTTCGTACGTATTCGGCCACTTCCCGGAATAATCCTGGCCAGTAATATTTTTGGGCCACCCGCGTGCTCGTCTTGCGGATGCCCAGGTGTCCGGCTGTTGGGTGGTCGTGGCACTCGGCTAGCACCTTTCCTCGGTAGTTGGCTCCCACGCACAGTTTCCAGGGAGTATATTCCTTGGCCTCTGGCCGCAGGCCGATGCGTCGGTAGAGTTATCCGTTCTCCTCCCGAAAGTCTGGAAACTTGGCTGGTTCCTGTCGAATCCTCTGCAGCATTTTCATGATCCACTTGCAGCTGGCATCTTGGACTTGTACTTGTTGTAGAGTTTCAAGCGGTTGTCGCGACTAGGCGTCTGCGACCAGGTTCTGGGTCGATACTTGATGTCGTACTGGAACTGTTGGAGTTCCAACGCCCACCGGGCGATCCGGCCCGTGGGATTGTCAATAGAACTCAGCCATTTTAGCGAGTGGTGATCCGTAACGACTTCGAAGCGGTATCCCTCGACGTAACAGCGCATCTTGTGTATGGCCCATACTATGGCGAGGCACTCCCTTTCCGTTACGGAGTAATTTCGCTCAGCCGTGTTTAGCCGGCGGCTAGCGTAAGCGATTACTCGTTCTTGCCCGTTGATGGTCTGGGTGAGTACTGCTCCGATTCCATACTCGCTCGCGTCGGTCTGGAGTACAAATTTCTCCGCGAAGTCCGGGCATGCGAGGACCGGTGCCTGCGTCAGGAGATCCTTTAATCCTTGAAAGGCTTGTTCTTGTTTCTCCGTCCACTCCCATTTCCGATCCTTCTTGAGTAGTGAAGTCATCGGCTCGACTACATCGGCAAAGTTGGGTACGAATCGGCGGTACCAAGACGCTATGCCGAGGCATCGGCGTAGCTCCCTCAGGTTGGTTGGGGCTGTCAGGTCTCGGATTGCCGCAACTTTGTCGGGATCGGTCTGGATTCCGGCTTCACTTATCACGTGGCCCAGATACTTGATACTTTGCTGGAAGAACTGGCATTTCTCTCGGTTTAGTCGGAGGTTTGCTTGCCTGAGGCGTCTGAATACCTCGCGTAGGTTTCTCACGTGCTCATGGAGGGTGGATCCAATGATGATGATGTCATCTAAGTAGGCGAAGGCATGCGGCTCCATGTCGGGGCCGATGACGGCTTCTGCGTGGTGCGCCGGGATGGCGGCTTCTGCGTGGTGCGCCATGGTGGCGGCTTCTGCGTGGTGCGCCGGGGTGGCGGCTTCTGCGTGGTGCGCCGGGGTGGCGGCTTCTGCTGGTTTCTCGTAGTGCACCGGGACGGCGGCTTTCGCTGGTTTCTCGTGATGCGCCGGTATGGCGGCTTCTGCTGGTTTGGTCCGGACGGGTGGTTGACCCCCACACTGGAGCGTGGCTCCGCTGTAGCATAGGAAGTCCATGCCGAATAGGAGGTCGTCAAGCACATCCGCCATGACTAGGGCGGAGACGCTGACTCGGGCTTCTCCCAACTGGATCGTCGCTCGTAAGGCGTGTGTTAGCTCCTTGTCGGTTCCGTCTGCTAGTGTCACCTGCGTCCGTACGGCGCGGTGATTTTTCTCGTTGCTTGCCCAAGGCGCTAGCTTATAAAGCTATGCGAGGCCTCCGTATCTAAGGTGGCGGTGAGAGGTCGCCCCCCTACCGTGACCTTGGCGCGGATACGGTTGATGTCCTGCTGGATGGCGTGAGTTACTGTGATCGAGAGGCAAGAGGGTTCCTCGGGTGACTCCCTGATACTCGAGGCCCTTGCCCGTTTCCCTGCGTTGAGCTCCGGCAGCAGTCGACGGTGCGTATTCCCTGTCGACCGCAGTCCCAGCAGAATAGAAGCCTGGGGTTCTGGCATCCCGAGGAATAGTGACCGTTCTGGCCGCAGTTCCGACAGGCGGTGCTGGCGTCGAATCCTCGGCGGGGTGCGGAGTCTGGGCCATTGCTTTCTTGGCGCATAACTTCGGCGCTGACTGGGTTCCTAGGGTTTGTTCTGGCGCGAGGCTGAGGTTGGATTGGTGAGACTTCTGTCTCGGCTCGGCCGGAGGAGTATCCTCGGACGGCTCGGCCTCCGCGGCTGCGGACGACTTCGAAGCTGACCACCAGTTGGGGGAGCTCCGCAAGCGTCGTGAAATCCTGGCGTCTGGTGAACATTTGATACTCGGGCAGCATGTTCTCATACACCCGATCCAGCTCCTGTTCTGCTGTAAATCCGGCGCGGCGCATCTGGAGCCGAAGGTCTACCAGGTATTCTTTGAATGGCTCGTTCGCCTTCTGCAAGTGCGTACGTATCTCGTCCTCCAGGCGTTGGTAGTACCGGGGAGGCAAGAAGAAATCCAGAAATTCCCGACGGGTTTCTTCCCAGGCTCGTCCCTGTAGTCCGCTGGTTCGGAATCAGCTTTCTGCTCGGCCCGTCAGAAGGATGGCGATGGCTTGCGCCAGATACCTCTTGTCGACTTCGTAGGTATCCGCCCGTTCCTCCATGTGCTCCACGAAGTTAAGTGAATCCGAGCTGCCGTTGAAGGACAGTCCCCACTTGGTTACTTTGTCGAGGAGGGTGGAGCAAATGTTTGCATCCCACTGTTGAGTGCCGTTGCGTGCGGTGATTGGTGGCTCAGGAGGTCCCTCAGATCGTCCTCGTACTCCGGGAGAAGTGCTGCGTGGAATAGCCAGCGTGTGGAGGCATTGGGTGCGTCCACGTGACCACTCGGTAGCGGCGACAGCGGGTTGGTATCCCCGGAAGGGGTGTTCCCATATTTCAGTTCCAGCCTCCCTAGTGTAGTCAGGGCGTCGGCTGGCAGGTCTGGCTGCCTAGCGAAGGCGTACAATCGAGCTCGCTGCTCCTCGACTGTTCCAGTTGATTCTAATCCAAGCTCGAGCAGAACGGTCTCCAGCTTGTGCTTCTAGGATATCCATGAAATTCCCAACTTGGGGTATGGTGTTTTGCCAGCGGCAATGGGTGTTCCAAAGTCGGCGACGCGTCCGAACTAGGCGGTAGGAAATCGAGAATAGCCGGTAGGAGCAATGCTGCTGTACCCCGGGGTTGATCCTGGTGGTTCTCTGGTAAGGACCTGTAGGTGTCCTTGGGTGTAGGTGTAGTCCTGTGAATCCTTGAAGATCCGGGCTGGGTGTCCTGACGGGTAGCTCGCGTTGTCCTGGCTAGGGTGCAGGAGCTGGGCGATATTGACCTTTGAAGGATCCTTGCTGGGCTGGAGGGTCCTGGGAGTATCCTTGGGCACAGGTGTGATCCTGTGTCTGTGTCCTTATTGGTCCTGCTGCTGTTCGAAGCTCGGCTTGTTGACTGAATAGTTCTGCGAATCCTTGCTGAACGATTGAATAGTTATAGATCCGCGGAGCGACTTAATTGTTATAGCTCTGCTGATCGACTCATTCGGTATAGCTGTGCTGAACGACTGATTTGTTATAACTCTTCTGAACGACTGATTAATTATGCTTGTCGGCGTCGACTTATATACTCGCGGTTCTGCCGGCCTCGGGCGTCCCGACGCCAAGAGCACCAGCGGTGCGACAGAGATAGGAAACTGGCTAGCTGTCGGCGTCTGCGTCGACGTGACTTATGTTCTGTGGTTCTCTCTCCTCTTCCCCTTGACTTTCCTCGTGTGGATTCTCGGTGTCTGACTGAACTTGCTTGCCTTTATTTCGTGTCGTGTGCGATGACAAAAATGCTCGAAAATTCCCTAGCTTCCTCGTTTCTTTTGCTTGCCTATATTTCGTGTCGAGTGCGCCGACGGATTTTCTCTGCTTGCCTTTTTTTTGTGTCGGATGCGCCGACGGTTTTCTCTGCTTGCCGTTGTTTCGTGTCGTGAGCGACGACGGATTTTTTTCTTGTTTCTCTGCTTGTCTTTGTTTCGTGTCGTGTGCGACGACAAAATTCCCTGTTTCTATGCGGCCTTCTCTGCCTCTTTTTTTTCTTCTCTTGTCCCCGTTATTTTCGCATGCTTTATTATATTTTTTTTTCCAAATTTCGTCCCTAACCTTAAATTTTCAACCTAATAATTTTCTGGTGGTTTTTAACGCCACGATGGATGGAATATCCTTTCGTTATCCTGCCTAGTCCCTGTTCGGGCGCCATGTGAGGAAGCGATCTATTCTAAGGCTGGAATATCCTCAGCGGCTCAGAGTTCCCCCATTATTTATAGTGAGACAGGCAGGGGAAACGGGGATGGCGCTGGTAAAAGCGCGTATTTAGTTTTAGGAGGAAAATCTGGGGAAGGGGCGGTCCGTGTAGGACTGCGTTTTATTTGGGACAGACGGATGAGCGGTCCGAGCGGCCGGCCGGAGCCGGGAACCGCGTCGGAGCCATTGGGGGGCGTGGTCAGGTACCCGGCCCTGTTTACCATGGTGCCGGGCCGCTGGCCGCTTCGGGGAAGATGCCCAGGTCAGGATAGTCGAGCGCGTAACCGTCGTCCCGGCCTCCTGATCCCGGAGCGGAGCCTCGGAACTGGGATCGGCCCGTTTACCGTGGTGCCGATGCCCCGATCCTGAGCAGAGCCGCGAACCCGGAACTGGCCCTGTTTACCATGGTGCCGATGCCGTGGTCCGGAGCCGAAAAGGGAGAAGGATCTCCGGATCTAAGAATCGGCCCCGTTTACCGTGGTACCCACGCCCCAATCCGGAGCAGAGCCACGAACCCGAAACCGGCCCTGTTTACCATGGTGCCGATGCCGGGGTCCGGAGCCGAGGCTGGGAAGGAATCCCGGGATCTTAGTGCCGGCCCTGTTTACCATGGCGCCGACCCTTCGATCCACGAGGCTCTCCGAAACCTGAGAGCCGGCCCTGTTTACCATGGTGCCGGCTTCCAAGTCTCGGCCTCCGCCGCTACGGGAAAGGTTGCGGAACTTGAGATCCAGCCCTGTTTACCATGGTGCCGGGTCCAAGTCCGCCCAGGATTGGGTTCTTGGGGAGAAGAGGAGGAGGAGGAGCTGTAAGGAGGAATGCCAAAATGCCGTCGGGATTTTATGATTTGCGTTTATTGTCAGTCTAGTTTTCCCTACTCTCGTTTTCCTACCTCTTGCCTACACCGCCGGCTCCCATGCCGCGGGAGGCCGCTTGGCCGGCTCACCCTCCTTAGCCCTGGGCGCTGGACTCCATGTTAATGTGGCCCAGAGTTGAAATGCTGTAACATTGGTATTGTGAGAGAAGAGGAATGCACGCGCTTGTTCCGGCTCCAAATTAGTTCGGTAGTTGGGTGTGGGCGTAAGAGAAAAAGCTGCTTTCGCAAAGGCTCGAGTAATTCATTATATTTGCTAATTATATGCATTCGCGTGCAGGGGTAGGGAAAGAGAAAGAAAGAGAGAGGGGGCAGACCAAAGAGATTAAAAAGAGTGTGGCAGAAGGCAGCTAGTTGTGGATGCTGAGTTGTTGTTTAGCACCCATTAACCCCACCCTACCTTGATCGCTTGCTACAGCCAAGGCTGGTGATCCCTTATAAAAGCTACCCTAGGTTTGGGACATCCTCCAGGATAAGCATGGCTTTCAATAACAAAAACAGTTTAGCTCGACTTCAACATTATATTTGTATTTCCTATACTATTCATAATTTTCTTCTGTTATTATTTTTAATTAAAAATTATTTAATTTTATTTAATATTATTTTATTCATGTTTCTGTTAATTGGCTAATTTGTTGGCGAGGAAAAATATTTAAAAACACTGCTGTGAAAATTAGAATGTTAGGTAAATGTGGATATAATATGAATAATTAAAAGTGTAAATAAAAAATAAGAGGACATATTCAAAAATAATTTTTATAATATTAACGATACTTTCTTCTTATTCAGAAATGTTTAAAATATTAGTAAAGTTAGTTTTAATTCAAAAGAAAACAATTATTTAATATGACCGAAATAAATTTCTTTCAGTGTATGCCATCATACCAAAAGTTGTTCCTAAAGAGAGGAAATATTTAATTTAATCATAAGCATACACTGCCAGAAAACGCTGGACACCACATGTATTTCGAGATATTAAATTTATTTTTAAACTCGAATACCGATTAGTCATCGAGTACAAATTATTCGTAATTAAATTATTTAAATAAAAAAAATGCATTTAATTTTATTAATAATTAATTTCACTAATTTCAAAAATTTTGTCGCTCAGTGTAGCGAAAGCTATGTAGAAGAGGAAGAGAAGATGCACCTGCATTTGAATTCTCTGTAAAGCTCAGTGTGCTGAATCGCTGAATAAGCTCGCGAGCAAAGAAAGGCTAAACGCAGATAAAGGCTTATCGGGCCACGAAAGTCGGGAGCAAAACAAAAACGACAAATTGCATGCATGGGTTTATTACTTACATTTTGGCTGCAGCTCCAATGTCGAAAGATCTTTGGACGGCGGGTCAGCTGAAATAAACTCTTATCGGGATTTATGTTTTGCTACCGATATTGTTATTGTTTTATGTTTGGCTGATATTCAGTGCACCTTTTTATTTTTATTTAATTCATGTTAAAGGTTTGCACTGATGATTTTAGTTTGAGAGAGGGTTTCACTTATTTATGTTTTAGGTTTCACTTCACTTTTAATTTTTTTGATATTTCATTTTTCACTCTGCCAATATATTTTCAGACAAAATTTTGAAAGGAAAACCACTATTTCATAAGTGAAATTATTAAAGGAGAAAACAAGAACTAACCTAGATTTTTACTACTAACTTAACTAAGGCATATTAGCCGCGATCCTCAGCTACATTTGCGCTGAGCCTGATTTAGGTTGGGATTACATGACTCGGTTATTAATTAATTTGACTTCTTAAGATTGTTGTTGTTGTAGCACCAACACACGTGCCTCGCTGGGGTTAGGGTCGGCAGAGGCCTCAAAAAATATTAAAAAAATTGGTCTTGATCGGCCGGCTTTAAATAGATCGCTCTAGCCACTTAATTAGGCACTTATACTTCTTTAAACGTGGATTAACGCGACTCTATCGATGGATGGCCGTAACTTTGTTCCACGAGGGGTTAGGGACGACTCTGCTGCCCTAAAGAAAAACCACAAAAATAGATTATGCACTGCACTGCTGCTGTCGCTGCGCTGCTCTCGCACGTCGAGTTAAGGGCTTGTGAAGCTTGATAGTTGGACATATGCACTGCCTTGAGGAGCCCCGATGCCTTGGGTTTGGTGGCGCCGAATTTTTTAGACGAAAAATTATAGCACTTGGTGCCAATCCTATAAAAACGGTTTTTTAATTAATTTTTATGGCCAATCGTGTGCCGAAAATAAATTATTTACCCTGGCACTGAATCAAGTTTATATGTATTAGAATAGGCTCTCCTGAGCACGTCCGTTCTGATCGCTGGTCTGATTGAAAAGAATGGACCAAGCTTCGGCCGGATATAGCTCAAGTCGGGCGGAAATTTGGGGCTTGGGAAAGCTCTTTCCATTATCGGGAGCGATTCTATATATTCCCGATTATCTCCCGAGCATCGCTACTGGAAGCTTAGGTTTTGTCATTCACCGATCGCCGCATAATTTGGGTTACAGTGTCGACTTTTGGGCTAAGAGTAATTTATTTTTTTCTTACCCAAGCGCCACTACAATGCCGTCGATAATTTTCCTCCACGTGTTCCTGCGGGAATAGCGTCGCACGTCTGTCCTGCTTGAGGGCCGCCGAAGTAAGAGAGCGATCGTTGGCGGCGACGCTCCTCGGGCCCTTCCTCTGCCAACGCTCTGGCGCAGAAGCTTCGGCCTCTGCCGCGGCGTATGTTCTTGCCGTCTCTCTTCGGCATGCGCACTTCCCGATCGTGGCTCTCTCTTGAGCTTCCGGGTGGCTGTCGTTCGTCTCTTTGGTGGTGGGCTCTTCGGCCATGTTGCGGGCGGGCTCTCTCTCTATGAGAGGCGGTGTTGCTGGCGTATGCTCTGCGATGTGTTCTCGCGATGTTGCTGGCGTATGCTTGTGATGCTGCGGGTCGTTGCTTGCGATGTTGCGGGCCGTTGCTAGCGTGTGTTGCGGACGTGTGTGCTCGTGTTGCTGGCCGTTGCCAGAGATGATGCGGCGTCGTGTCGGTGCCAGTGATGCCCGACTGGCTATGTCGATGTTTTTGGCGGGTGTTTGGTTTTCCCTAACTCCTAGCTAATTTACAGGTGCCCTTCGTGGGTCTTCTTGCGACGTTTAAAACTAATTTATCGCTAACTTAACTATATATACATAATATTTACAGAGTAGGGTTGAGGCACTCCTCACACGCCTTCTACTTATCCAGCCGAGCTCAAAGAGTAGCCTTCAAGGGTTCTTTTTTAGACTGTGTCCGCGTAACTTCGTGTGTTCCGCAAGGGAGTCACCTTGGGCCACTTCGGTTTGTCATTTTTTGTAACGACTTGCCTAATGTCGTTCTTAATTCCCAAGTGATATTGTACGCTGATGACGTCAAACTATGCTTGCCACTGACAAACTCTGACTCTTATATGCTTTTACAATCTGACCTAAACACTTGTTCGTCCTATTCTCGAATACAGTTCGTGTGTATTGACCATAATATGCGAAGTATCAGAACCTTATTGAATCGGTTCAGAAACAATTCCTTTTGTTCGCTCTTCGGGGATAACACTGGGACCCACATCGCCGCCTCCCGTCTTACATCGACAGGCTGCGTCTTCTTAGCCTTCCCACTCTTAAGGATCATCGGACCGGCCACGGAGTGATTTTTCCATGTTTGTTTGTCCTATCTTCTAAGTCAATTGAATTTCTCAGTTCCTGCCAGACCTTCTAGTCACTTTCGTCCGATTGCTCTTGATTTTTGTACAAGAAATTTCGAGTTGCATGACCCTTAGTTATACTTTTTGTTACATGTTGAATTATCGTTAGATTTAAATACACAAATTGTATTAAGACACCTGTCCTTGCCTCTAAAAAACACTCCTTACTTCGGCTGAGGTTAGCATATGGTCTACAATATCATTCATTTCCTATATTTTCTTAAAAATAAATAAAAAATAAATAGATTCCAATGAATTCGGTTATAATATTGTAAAATCTGATTAATATTCCTCTGATAATGAGTAGACGGGTATTATTAACGAATTACATGCTCCTGCACGATAAAATTTTCACCGACGGCGGGTTATGAAAGAGGGTAGGTAGGCTGACTTGGTGGAAATGAAAAAAAAACCTCTTCCTCGAATAATGACTATCGCTACCTGCTAACAGAAATTGAAACATTTTCCAAATTTTCGTGGTGTGACGCACTTAAATCTAACCCTGCGAGAGATGTTGCTGAATGGAGAAAATATTCAAATCTGGACGTGGTCTCACTTAAAGTTTACAAACAGATGACGGAAAATAGTTTTTTAACGCTCAGTTTAAGTCTTTAATGAATCGGTAAAAAATAAATCACTATTCAACGTTTAGTACTTTAAAGGTTTCAATGGTTGAACGATTCAACAGGACTTTAAAAGAACTCATGTGGAGGGAGATTTCTTATAATGGGACCTATAAATGGGTTGATATGTACAGAAGATTAATTGAATTTTACAACAACATAATACATGGGACTATTAAAATTGCACCTTTCTAAGTGAACACTAGCAATGGAAAACATATCTTGAAAACGGAATACAATATTATTAAAATATTAGCAGGTAGCAAACTGAAAATTTAAGACAATGTTCGCATTTCGATATATAAGGGGTATTTGAGAATTCGTACAGTCCTAATTAGAATGTTGAAATTTTTCAAATATCCAAAGTTCAAAATACATATCCAACAACAGATTTATTAGAAGATTTAAATGGGAATCCGGTTAAGGGTGGTTTTAATGAGCCAGAGCTGAAGAAAATCCGATTTGTGGAAACCCTTTCTAGCTAACTAGTTTTTGAATAATTGCATTGTTATCTATCATTGAAATAAATATTTTTTAATTTTTGTAAAATAGTCATTTTTGCCAATTTTTGAATTTAGGGCGTGTGTTGTGGAAACATTTGTAAAATGTGCTAAAATTAGGAAAGTATTAAGTTCAACGCAATCAAATGAAGAAAAATTGAAGTTTATTAATTTTGAAAGGCGGCGGTCAATTTTTTGGCAACATCTTTATGCAAATGATGCAAAAGTCCTCATCTTCCTGGTCCGACGACTCCTTCTTCTTGGAAGGCGTAGATAGTTTGGCACATTTTGCCGGTGTTTTGGCAGGTAGCGTATGAGACAGGTTCCGGGAATAGCATACGCCACAGCAGTCGATTTTATGGACTGCTTTTCCACCAAGCATCGTTTAATAGTATTTTTCAGCGTATTAAGATCGATTCCCGTCGAATCAGATGATTTTTTCGAATTTTTCTTGAGCGACTAAAAACATCGTTCGCTATGAAGACAATAGACGATTCCTACTTCTGAGATTGTATCAGGATTAAACACGAATTGTCTGTTCTTCTAATCTCTTTTTTATTTCTCTAAACTTTATCTGCACACTTTGTTCATAAACTGTTCGATCGCAACTAACTGCTGCTTTCTTGCAGCTCATGGTTCTCTCTGAGAGAGCGACACCACTTCAGTGTGCCAAGCTAATCATAATTATATATTGCCTGCTACACATCACATATACTGGTATGGACTATGCCGGACCCTTCGGCATCAAAAACTACACGGGACGATAATCATTACAAAAGGGTATGTGTTGGTATTGTTGCTGTTGGTATCTAGTCGTTCCTGAATTTGAGTCAATCATTTTGTGTTCCTTCAAAGTGGAGAAAACTTTCACATGGCAAGACATACAAATTCTGGTTCTGAATTGTAATACGGACTTCATCATTAGCCTTGAAGCTTTGTTGATATGGATAATAGGAATGATATTATTTTCTTATAATGCTTGAACATTAGCAAGTTGTTCTTGAAGATAAAACATGTCATTCATTTGAATATTAGTTTATAAACTTTATTTATGGTATAGAATAATACAGCAAAATGTTTTTAATATCAATTTATTTTTTAATGTGAAAGCAGAACGATGAGTTTCGGGTCTTCGAGATGGTGATGATTCGATGATGATGATGATGATGCTTTCACTTCAACTTTCAATTTGATATTGATATTCCATTTATTAAATTAAAATAACCTACCAATTGATCCCTCATGATTGAAATATACCGACTCATTACTGGTAACGACTTCAATTTGTAAAGAGTTGTTTTTATGGTGTCATAAAGGTTGTACAGCTAATATATTTTATAATTTCGCTAAACTCGCTAAACCTACAAGTATTTCTATAACTTTATTCCCAATTTGAATTATATTATTTTCCTTGTCCTCATTCGGTATGGACTTTAATGTATAAAACTCAATTAAAGCTATGAATGTGCGTTTTAGTTCAATTTGTGGAACCAATTTTTGCTTAGTATAGATGTATTTCCATTTAAAGCAATTATTAGTGATTTAGTTATTACAAAGTTGGATTCTGAACTGTTTCTTTTTTATTAATCTCATTATACTTATAAAATGATTTATTCCAGTACAATGATTAAATTGTGATCAATTGATCAAATCTTTTTCTATATCGTCACGTTTTCATATTATGATCCTGTGACGCCCCGTACGCGCATATAGAAAATAAGAAGAATACATTAGAAGAAATGATAAGTAAATAATGTAAGGAGAAGAAACACACGCATAGAAGATAAGACGAAGTAAAATATGAAGTAAAAAGTAAAACACAGAACTGAAATAAATGAGCGTGAGGTAAAACAAGAAGTAAAACACAGAACTGAAATAAATGAGCGAAGGCGCGAAGCCAAGAAAACCCACCCACACCCGCATTCAAATTCGAACCCGATGCGCGCCCGCGCCACTGATCGCGCGCGGCCGCGATAGGCAGGGCACACTAATACGGCCAAATGCGGACGGCGATGCGGGCACACTAGCCCCGCCGAACCGCTATATAAAGCGCACCCCAGCACTACGGAGCTCATTCAGTTTCGGCCGGCGAACGGCAAAGGTCTCCTGACTAGAGCCAGCGATCATCAGCCAAGGACCAGCGAACAAGGAAGAGCAGCCAAGGATCATCGGGAAGGACGACATCGGAAACCACAGGAGACGGGTAAACGGCGTGGTAATTAACTAATCCTCGTAGCCTTTGCATAGTACGTCTCATTCTACGGCTCGGTCTACCGACCCGCATGTATCGATATCTAGTAGACCAGAACGGCCTCTAAACTCTTCTCATTAACTAGTAGACCTGATCGGCCTCTAACTCTTCTTGATATATAGTAGACCAGAACGGCCTCTAAACCATTTCCACCACTTAGCAGACCAGATCGGCCTCTAAACTCTTCTCATTAATTAGTAGACCAGACCGGCCTCTAAACTCTTCTTGATATATAGTAGACCAGAACGGCCTCTAAACCATTCTCGATATATAGTAGACCAGAACGGCCTGTAAACCATTCTCACCACTTAGCAGACCAGATCGGCCTCTAAACTCTTCTTATTAATTAGTAGACCAGACCGGCCTCTAACTTTTCTCGATATATAGTAGACCAGAACGGCCTCTAAACCATTCTCACCACTTAGTAGACCAGATCGGCCTCTAGACTCTTCTCATTAATTAGTTGACCAGACCGGCCTCTAAACCCTTCTCGATATATAGCAGACCAGAACGGCCTCTAAACCATTCTCATCAGTTAGTAGACCAGATCGGCCTCTAAACTCTTCTCATTACTCAGTAGACCAGACCGGCCTCTAAACCCTTCTCGATATATAGCAGACCAGAACGGCCTCTAAACCATTCTCATTAGTTGGTAGACCAGATCGGCCTCTAAACTCTTCTCCTTAACTAGTAGACCAAACTGGCCTCTAAACCCTTCTCAATATATAGTAGACCTGATCGGCCTCTCAACTCTCTACACTAATTAGTTGACCTGACCGGTCTCTAACCCACTCTCATCCATAGTAAACCTGATCGGCCACCCACAGGCGTGGGAGACGTTCGTGGGCGTGTGCCCCGAGGACTGGCGAGCCGCCCTTTCGGAACCCCGGCGCCCCGTGACCTGTAGAGCGTGATAGGACCACTCCGAGCCGGACGGCCACCCGGACGCGCGACCAGGACCGCGGCTTGTTAATCCTTTGTAACCGATTACGTACCATAAAATAAAGACCCATTTGTAATTACTGTGTAATTCTCTCGTCTTCTCCTCTGGGACCGGGTCGGATTCTCTTCCAGCAACCCCACCTGAACCAATTAAATATCTGCGACGACCCCTGGCCATCCCTGAGCCATCCGGACACTGACGGCTCGTCACAATCCTTTGAGATTACTAAAAACCCAAATCTGTTCTCCCAACACTTTCTTGATATATTCGTAAATGAATCAAAGGTCATATCACCGATATATTCAATGATATATTCGACGCATGTTTAGTTCACCATTATAATAAAATTTTCATTATCTCTAATTAAATGTTTCGGTATATGTAAATACGTTTGAGATAAGTAGAATGAATCTTCAATTATGTTCATAGTCCTTCCCATGGAGAAAAAGCTTCGCATATTATCCTGCTTTTCGGCAGCAACATCGGTCAATATCATAATTGAATTGTTTTTAGCTTCTTGTGGTGATAAAACGTTGTCATTAATTGAAAATGTGTAATATACCATCCCTCCAATTGACTTCACAAGTTTTTCCAAATACTGATTGTAAGAATTTAAAACAGTATAATGTAAAATTTAAGTTCGATAATGTCAGAAAAGTATATTTATTTCGATAGGTTAAGTAATCTTGAATTTAGTATTTTCCTAAAGAGAAGAAAGAGAAGAAGTGAATTAAGACGCACCAGCAAACACCAAATTTAAACGCGTGAAATAAATGAATAAATCTGAAATAACAGAAATAATTGAATGTCAAATCTTAACATCTTTCAATTTTGTCGTACGAAGTTGTGATGTGTTCTCAATTTTTGGTGCGTTTTACCGAATGAATTTTTCATAAAATAAGAAGAAGTCCATTAACCCTGCAGTGGTACGATAACAGAAAAAGTTTAGAAATGTTTAAGAAGGTCAGATTTGAGATTACTGGTATGAATGCTAAAGTGGGATACGATTTAAAGAATGTACAAACAGTAAAGAGCCTCGATTTGGCAACCAAATCGCTTGCAAAGAATCAATTGAATCATTTTGCTACTGTACCAATATTGAATTACAGTGGCTCTAAACCAGTTCTGCTTATTGGACTTGACAACCTGCATTAAGGTCTTCCAAAGAGGATAGTTGAAACAGGAAGCTCACAACTAGTAGGCATTGACACAAAACTAGGATGGCTCGCATATGGCCAAAATTCAGAGTTTGAAAGACCCAGAGCTTCTTTAAAATCCCGTGTGTGTTTCATAAGGGATGAAATTAAATGGCAAGATCTAGTGACCAAGTTTATAGAATCTGAGAATTTCGGTATGAGTTACTTACCTCCCATAGAATCAATTGGTTATGCAAGAGTCAATGAGCTGATGAGGAAAAAACCATTCGAATTGGGAAACAGTTTGTAATCGGATTGACGTGGAAAAAAAATTTTAAATGCCGGATAGTTATGTGATGGCTGACAAAAGATCTGGTACATTCCACATAACCATTACATTTCACAAACCTGATGAAAAGCGCATCGTTTTCGACGCAGCCGCTGAAGTCGAAGGTATATCGGAAAGTGCTACTTAAAAGTCCTGACAATCTAAAGCCCCTCAGTAGTGGTCACGCCTGACTGCACACGGGGGTGGAGGGTAATTAGTGACGCATGCACACACGGTGGATGCAGGTGTCCTAATTAGCAAAAAAACCCATTAATTTTGGGGGAAAAGGGATACCTCAATTTTTATGCATGCATGATCATGTGCAATCACATGAGTTGTTAAGCGTGAGAATTTGATGGTGAGGTGGTTAACGGGTGTGTTATTGTGCGCATCTTGTTTGTGCATGTCCGGTCAGCAGCTTGTGCATATCTCTTGCTCATCTCGTGCTAGTGTGTTTAGGAGGATGGAACTTGTGCTACTATGTTTGGGAAGTGGGATCTTCTCGGTCACCGGCTTGTGCGTGTTACTGTGCGTCTCGGGCTTCTACTACTGTGATTAATTTGGGGGAAGTTTTTTCAATTAGGATAGCAGGTGTCAAGTCAATGCAGTTGGTAACTTGTCTAAACATGTAATAGAAGCGGTTTGTTTCTTTTTTCATGCGTGTGAATTTTTGAGATTGTGTGGGTAGGGTCTTTCTAGGTATGATGTGAGACATGGTTACCTGTTGATTGAGGAATTTGTTGGTCGGAAGGGTGAGTGTTATTGTGCATATCCCGTGCTGTGTGTTTGGAAAGGGGGATCTTATGGGTCACCTGCTTGTGCATGTGTAGCGAGGGTGTGTGCTTACCTGCTGACCTACTTTCTCGTGTGTTCCATAACTTAGGGATAATTTCGATGGAGGATGGCATTTCTAATAGGCGAAGAAAGTGTGTGAACTTAAAGACAAAGTTGAAGGAAACGAAAGAATTTAAACATCCAATTATGAAATAATGCCTTTAAAAAACAAAAGTGACTACAAGTTGAAGAAGTGACTTTTAAAAAACGTTCTTGTCAACAAAAACATGTGACGCGCCGAACGCGCACATAAAATAAGAGAATTAAAATATATAAATATAAAATAAGGAAATAAAGTGAAAAGGAAATAAACTGAGGTCTGGAAAAAAGGAAGCAAACACACAACCCTCAGTTGAATTCAAACCCGCCGCGCGCGCGCGCCAAAGGGGCGAACGGAGGTCACACTGGCAAAAGTGGAGCGTGCAAAACAAGTCTGTCTAAAACAAGTGGAGATATACGGGCACACTGCGCCACGCCAAACCGCAATATAAAGCGGACCACAGCCCTCCGGAGCTCATTCAGTTCGGCCAGCAATCGGCGACAAGTTTACTAAGAGGAGCTAGCGGAAAAGGACCAACACCCAAGGATCAGCGGTAAGGAGTTCATCAGAGTCATAGGAGACGGGTAAACGGCGTGGTAACTAACTAATCACAGTAGTCTTTGCGTCTTATTCCCCGGTTCGGTTCAACGATTCGCGTGTTTCACTTGTAGTAGACCTGATCGGCCTCTCAAACTATTCTAACTTGTAGTAGATCTGATCGGCCTCTAAAACTCTTCTCATTTGTAGTAGACCTGATCGGCGTCTAAAACTCTACTCATTTGTAGTAGACCTTTACTGGACTACGATCGGTACATTAAAGTGGCCAATCTGACACCAAGCACGTGCCTGGTGCCTAACACGATCGTGTTAGGTGTTAGTAGGCGCGACAAATAAAACTATAGAAAAGGAATACGAGAAAGTGACAACTGGCGTGCTGCCAGATTTTTTGCCTGCATGCGTACTAAGTGGTTAGTATTAAGGTTTTTAGTTTGGGAAGGCTTTCTACGTTTGATGTTATCATGTACAAATCGTTATAATCTGCACATAAGACTCTAAAGGGTTCATGCAATTCAAAAGACGTTCTACAGTGGCGCAAAAGTAAAGGAATATAGGATCTAGTATTTCTACTCGGTACGTGAAAGTTAAGCTGACCCAGCAAGTCAGCACTTTCCACGTCACCGTGGATAAGGTTAAAAATGAACGTAATGCCAAGCATGGTTCTACGGTTAGCTAAAGAAGGTAAGTTAATTAGGAGAAGTCTACTAGAGTACGAGGGTAACTTCTGTTTTGGATCCCAGTTCAAACCACGAAAAACGAAAAGTAAAAAGTTCTTCTGAACTGACTCAATGCGTTTACTGTGAACCCCATACTGAGGGCTCCATATTCTAAGATAGGACGAACTAAAGAAATATACCAACTATACCAATTCTTTCCAAAGACCAGCAGTTTAGCATGTAAGTCGCGAGCTTGGGAGCGACACGAGAGAATATCATCAGCTTGCATTTAGAGCCGTTTATGCTTTACTGAAATCAGTTTAGGTTACGTCTGTCTGAAAGGCCTTATGGAAGCCCTTAAATAAGAAGGAAGTGAACTCTAAAAGATTGGTTGTCGTTGATCTACGCTTTAAAAATCCATGCTGACATGGAAAAATAATTGATCTGCACAGGTACTGCAAATGTGGAGTAATGACTTTGAAGATGACTCAACTCTTTAGTAAACCAAGGAGGCTTATTCGAAGTTGGCGGATAGTATAACGGAACACATTTAGTATAAAAAGAATTTATGGCACTTTAAAAAATATTCACGGCTTCTGACATGTCAGTCCACATGTATAAATCGGACCAATTCAAATCTGATATAAAGTTATTCAGCCGTTCGAAGTCCGTCTTGCGAAAACAAAGGACTTTCTTGGCTGGACAGTCAGATATATTCTGTAAGTCAGTCCCAATGTCGAGAGTCACGTCGAAAGTAGTATGATAGGAATCTTCGGGAAGCGTCAACGCCACCCTGGCTAAACTGACTCTTGCCGGTTCTGAGACAAAACAGATATCAAGCAAGCGCTTTAGGGAATTTCGTACATGGTTGACTTGAGACAGCGAAATTTTGAGCAAGCCAGCATTAAAATCATGCTGTGTGGAGGTGATATATATTAGTGGAATTACTTGAGGACTAAATAGCCCCTGGGATATTAAAATCACCAAGAACTACTAAATGATCCTTATTCGAAAGGTTGAAAACCATCTGGATAGCGGAAAGATGGTTGCAATGAAAGGGAAGTTCGGACAAAGGAGGAATGTTGGAACAGGTAATGAAAATGGAGCTACCATTGATGGTTAGCTTCACACAGAGGAATTCAACATCAAACTCCTCGAAAGTTATTAATTCCGACGCGAGAGTGGAGTCAACCGCTATGAGGACACCACCCCCACATCTGATAGGCCGATCCAGCCGATATATCGTGAACACAGCTGGGAACACTTCGGAGCTCAGAATCTCCGGCTTTAACCAGGTTTCTGTGAACACAATAACCTGGGATGCAAACGAGAGACTATCAGAATACAATTTGGGAAGCTTACTACGTAAGCCTCTTGCATTCTGATAGGAGAAAGAGAGGGAATTGATTCGTTTTTTGGAGCGGGAATGGAAGTCGTATTGGGCGCAGTGGTCTGATCGGGCCTGGGAAGAGTAATTCCTACGGCACGCCTTTTCTTTTTCTTAGCTTCGTACTCCTTGACTACCACATACTCTGGCCAAAAGTTGCTAGAGCGTATCCGGTCAAAAGTTTTATTAGGGACATTTATTTTAAAAGATTAAATATCCCTAGCGTACGAAAATTTGTATTATTCCACCTTTATTTTAATTTTGTCGGCTTATTTTAATTTTGTTTTGCCTTGGATAAAAACAATAACATCTTCCGATGATTAGGCAGGGGAGAGCCGCGAAACAAATATCTGTTTCGTAGGGGGTACTGCAATAAGGGCTTTCGGCGGTGCAGACTGCTTACCTGCATTGCCAATATCGGCCGGTAGTCCGGCTTGACCGCCTGGGCAGGTAAGTTTATGGGGCTCTGAGGGGTCAATATTTGAGACCCCCCAGGGGACAAAACGGATATCACTGGGAGAACTGTCACTGCCTCAACATATTCGGATGCCGAATCTTTTATGCCACTTGATCTCAAAACTCTTTGACTGAATTCAGAGGTGGAGGGCTGTGTCGAGAGAGGCTGCTGTTGGGAGTCCGCCGCTCGTTGTTAAGATCCGCCTAGATGCTGCAGACCAGTTGCGGTTTTTTTGCGCCTAGGAGACTCATATAACAGCTTAAGGCTATTAAATTGAGTATCCAGCGCCAAGAGCATATCATGAGTTTTACGAAAACTCGTTAATATGTCTTTAAAGCCGCCCTTGGTCTGCCGCATAAAAGACATCATTTCTTTTTCAACCTCGCGACAGCCCTCGCAGCAGTAACGCAGACCGATGTTTCTTCTTACACCGTCCGAGCGACAGCACCAATGCATATGGCATGCACAATGTTTTCGCACAGCCAGCAGCCGAATGTAAGATCGTTTGCAGTAATTGCCTGTTTACAGGTCTTAGCGAAACAGACAATTGCGGACATTATAGGGACTTACCACTGTACGTTTACGTAGGAAGAGATAAGAGTGCAGCTGCACCGAGAGAGAGGGAGAACGAGAGAGCGGGTAAGCGGGTAAGCGGGACAGCGTGGTAGCGAGCTTAATGTCGCGACGGCGCAAACTAAACGAGAAGGCACAAAGAGGAATGAAAAAAATGCAAAGCAAACAACGACAGCACAACTAAATTGTGAAAATAATAACAATTAAATACACAAAGCAGAATAGCTGCATGCACACGAAGTGAACGGGAACTTTATTTATCACAAAGTAGAAGATTTAAATAAAACCCCGGTTGTTTTAATGCAAAAATTAACACATAACGAGAGCGCAAGAAAAAAACAAGAATCGGACAGGAAAGCATCTTTGGAGCAACCGTTGGACAGCATTGTCTACATGAGTCTACCTCGGCAAATGGGCTTAGACTTATAGGTTTTGCTGCTGCGCTCAATATGATAGTTAGTAGTACAAGATTCCGTCATCTCAACATCCACAAAGCAACCTGGCTGTCACCTGATCGTCTGACTTGCAACCAGATTGATCATGTTGTGTTCGATGCAAGACATGCGAGATGTGAGATCGTGCCGGGGTCCTAAGATCGACTCTGACCACTACCTTGTCGCAGCCAAGGTTCGCGCACGGTTGTGTGTCGTGAAAATCTCACGTCAAGCTATGCCAAGAAAGCTTGACATCGAAAAGCTGCAATCACAACAGCACAGGGATGCCTTCTCCGCTCGACTCTCAGGCCGACTTGGCCAGCACCCCCCAACGCCTATAAATACGTCAGATATGTGTATGTACATATCTACCGCCAATAATGCTTCTGCTGTGGAAATCCTTGGATTCCAACGTCCCTTAAAACGGAATCAATGGTATGATCAGGAGTGTCGGGAAGCGACTGCTGCAAAGAACGCTGCATACAGGCGGACGCTGCAAGCAGGAGCCATACGAGCAGTGGTGGATATTTATAGGACGCGGAGAAAAAAAGAGAAGCGCCTTTTCAGGAGAAAGAAGCAGGAGACGGAAAGGCTTGAGTGTGAGAAGTTGGAGAATAGCAGGAGCAGGAATGATGCCCGCGACTTTGACCGGAGGGTCAAACGAATGACTCAAGGGTATAAGTCTGGATCGCTTGTCTCCAGGAGGGATGATGGAAATCTTGTCACAGATGCAGAGACAGTACTGAGGTTATGGAGGGATCACTTTGAAAGCCTTTTGGCTGCAGAGAAAACCAAGTGTCTGATGATAAGATTCACTAACCCCAATCAGGGAGGATGGCGTTGAAGTTCCCACCCTTAGCTATACGAAAGTCGAAGTCGCCATAAAACGACTTAAAAACAATAAAGCCGCGGGAGCGGACGGGCTACCGGCTGAACTGTTTAAGGCTGGAGGCGATGAGTTGGTAAGGAGCATACACGAGCTCATTTGCAACGTATGGTT
Organism: Drosophila bocqueti; assembly: GCA_018151655.1. NCBI lineage: Eukaryota > Metazoa > Arthropoda > Insecta > Diptera > Drosophilidae > Drosophila > Drosophila bocqueti. Next base: position 1,131,975 of record JAECXF010000040.1, read on the forward strand.
AGCGGAAAGCATGCCCAATGATTAGAATCTGCCGCATTCTGAAAAAGGGTGATGCAACACAACGCACCAATTATTGTGGCATCAGTCTTCTTCCCGTCGCATACAAAGTTCTCACGAGCGTAATGTGTGAGAGACTTAAGCCATATAAAGCATTGATCGGACCGTATTAATGCGGCTTTCGGCCTGGTCGGTCCACAATCGACTAGATCTTCACACTAGGCCAGATCCTGGAGAATGCGTTTGAGAACCAAATCGACACCTACCACCTGTTTGTCGATTTTAAAGCTGATTTTGATAGTCCATGGCGAGGACGCCTGTACGCCACCATATCTGAGCTTGGTATTCCTGCAAAGCTAGTACGGCTTTGTAGTATGACATTGAGCAACCCCATCAGCTCTGTCAAGGTAGGAAATGACCAGTCCGAAACCTTCAGTACCAGGGGGGGTCTCAGACAAAGGGACTCGCTATCTTGTGTGCTCTTCAATCTGCTAATGGAGAGTGTCATATGGAAAGCTGGAGTGCATCGAGGGGGCACAATACTGGGACAGAAATGCGTCCAGCTCCTTGATGATATTGACATCGTACCAAGCGTAATGTGACTGCGGGTTTTGGAGCTATTGAAAGAGAATCGGCTAAAGTTGGTCTTGCAGTGAATATGGGCAAAACAAAGTTTATGATGTGCAGTAACCGAGAGACGAGGCGTCTGGACTCTCATCTTACTGCTGGAGACTATGACTTTGAGTCGGTCAAGGACTTTGTCTATCTAGGAACTGCAGTGACCAGCAACAACGATTTCAGCCTGGAGATCAAGCGGAGGATCACACTTGCCAACAGAAGTTGGCAATTCAGGCGACGCTTGGGATCACCAACTGGCGGAGTCGCGCACAGGACAGAGGAGCGTTGAGGCAAATCCTGCATCAGGCTGTACCCCGTTAAGGTTGTTTATGCCATATATATGTATATGTATTGCCCATCTTCAGGAAGTCACAGAAAAGGCCGCCGTCCAGTCCACTCAGGCTTCCGTCAGTGTCCCCACACCTCCGACTAAGGGGTGTCGTCTACCGCCAGTGGACACCAAAGTTTTCGCTGGAGATTATTTTCGGTGGCCCACCTTCAGAGACCTTTTCATCGCGATATATATCCAGAATTCGCGTCTCACACCGGGGGAAAGGTTGTTCCATCTTCTTTCCAAGACGAGTGGCGATGCTTAAGCCATTGTTTCAAAGGCACCGTTGACGAATGAAGGGTTTATTTTCGCGTGGCAAAGCCATACGGATCGCTATGAGAAGCGACGCTTGTTGGTTAATAGTCAGTTGAAGATCTTATTCAACCTTCAGGCTGTCCCCCAAGAGTCCGGAGTCGCCTTAAGAGAGCTCCAAGGCATCATTCAAACCTGTTTGACAGCCATAAAGATGTCCTCTGTTGACGTCAAAGCATCGGATTGTCTCCTGGTGTATATGGTGTTCTCAAAACTTTCCAAAATCACACTTTCCTTGTGGGAGCAATCCATACACAAAAAGCCGAAATTTCAGCCTGGAAGGAGATGGACGCGTTTCTAACAGAGCGCCATCGTACTCAGGAGGCCATCGATGACGTCCGGCCTAGCGTTTCGGCGCAAATTCCGCTAAGATCGGCAACTTTTAGCGCCCCACCGCGCAGGCTCAACTCGTATGAGGCCAGGGGCCCAGGAGTTGTGATCTCTGTTCCAGGGAGAACCATCCTATTCAAGTATGTCCGCGGTTCCTCGAAATGGACGTGAATGGTCGCTCCGACTACATTAAGAGAATGCAACTTTGCCTGAACTGTTTTGCCCGAGGGCACCAGCACCGGGATGGTACCAGTGCCCACAGCTGCTTTACATGCCACAGTCGGCATCACACCCTCCTGCAAGGCGGTAATCCTTCTGTAACCGCTCCAATTCCATCCACGACTGCCAGGCCTCGGCCCGCGCCTACTCCAAGTGGCACGGGTACCTCAGAGGATCCCTCAGATGTGCAAGTATACTTCGCTTCAGGTTCAAAAGCCGTCCTACTGGGCACTGCCCTTATTAACGTGTGCCATCTGGGGTGCAACTTCTAAGCGCGAGCCTTGATTGACTCTGGGTCCGAAGCGACTTTCATTACGCAATGGCTGTTTAACCTAGTCAGACTTCCTTTCAAGACTATCCAGGCCCAAGTGTCCGGCTTGAACCAAACCGTTGGGGCTCAGTCTACTAAATTGTGTAATTTCTCGATTCAATCGCCTTCAAAACCTAGGATACAAGTAGATACTACGGTAATCTGCCCTCGTATCCGATCCCAAGAGATCTTCTTAAGGACCTTTCTGACGTTCCCCTTGCGGACCCCAAGTTCTTCGAGAGCTCCCAAATCGATGTCTTGATAGGAGCAGACATTCTTCCTTCGAACCACCTCGGCAACTCCAAAACGAACATTTGCGGTTCGCTTCTCGGTCAGGAAACTATTTTTGGATGGGTGTTGACAGGCCCAATCCAATGGCTTCTCCACGCTAGTAACCTGTCGCCTCAAAGATTCCCTGGATCAGCTCCTCCCTAAATTCTGGGAGGTGGAGAAAGTGACCATCGTGGCAAGTATGTTATGACGCTCCCCTTGCGCGACCCCGAACACAAGGGTTTCGAGCTGGCATTCTCGCGATTATTCGCTCTAGCTCAGTTCCTCCGCAACGAGCAGCGTCTGAAAAGGGATCCTCTCCTCAAAGCCCGGTATGATTCCTTCCGCATCACGTCGTTCTCAAGCCCGAAAGCACAATTACTAAAGTGCGGGTAGTCATTAATGCCTATAGCCCTTCCGCAAACGGGACCAGTCTAAATAACATTCTCTACGCAGGCCAGGTCTTACAGTCCGACCTGACGATTCACATCTTGAAGTGGCGATACTTCAGGTTCGTTTTCAATGCCGACATCGAGAAGATGTATTGGCAAATTTGGGTAAACCCCAAGCACACTCCGCTCCAACGCATTCTGTTTCGCAACTCCGACGGGAAAATCTGCGACTACGAGTTAAAGACAGTAACCTTCGTGATCAATTGTGCCCCATTCCTAGCGATCCGCGTCCTGCAACAGCTCGCCGAAGATGAAGAGTCGAGGTATCCGCAGGCGAGTCAGATTACCCGACAGTTCAGCGTACGGCGACGACGTTCTCGCTGATTCAGACTCAAGGACTGATGCGCAGGCAGCTATCCGAGAGCTCGCGGGGGCCCTGCGTTTGCCAGGGTTTCCACTTAGGAAATGGACTTCCAATAGCAAGGCGATTTTGGCAAATATCCAGCCTGACCATCTCCTTTGGGCTGATTTCCTCTCGGCGTTCGGTGAAAGGCTACGTCTGATGAGTTCTTCTTTATTCCGCCAGAATCTAAACTGGAATCATCGTTCTCGAAACGTTAGGTCCTATTGAGATTGCGTCGGCCGAACATCTCCTAATTTCCATCACGCAACGCAAGCATTTCATTCATGATATTGGCTGATTAAGCCAAAAGCGGCCAGTGCCAGCTGGCAGTCCTATTCAAAACATGAACCCGTTTCTGGATTCTCAAGGACTCGTGAGAGCTTGCGGCCGGGTTACAGCCTCCGAACTTCTCCAATATGACGAACGACATCCGGTAATCCTTCCATACAACTGCCATCTGTCTCGACTTCTCGTCCATTTTACTCATCGCATAACGCTGCACGACGGTAATCAGCTGATGATCAGTCTGATCCGTTCCAAATTTTGGATTCCGAAGGTCAGGAATTTGGTCAAGTCCGTGATCCTTTAGTGCAAGGTATGCGTTATCCATAAAAATAAGCTGCAAACAAAGGAACGGGCGTCTTTCTCGCGCCCCTTCACATATACCGGTATGGACTATGCCGGACCCTTCGACATTATAAACTATACGGGACGAGCCTGCCTCATTACAAAAGGATATGTGTTGGTATTCGTGTGCTTCTCCACCAGGGCCATCCATTTACCGCTTTCGCCCGTTTCGTGTCCCGAAGAGGATGCCCCCGTCAAGTTCAGTCTGACAATGGAAAGACCTTTATGGGTGCGGCCAGCCTACTCTCCCGCGATTTCCTCCAGGCTCTCAAAGGGGCTGTGACGAGTGCCTATAGTCACCAGCAGCTTCTTTGGGATTTCATCCCTCCGGGAGCCCCCCACATGGGAGGCTTGTGGGAGGCAGGCGTCAAAAGCTTCAAGACCTTGTTCTATAAGTCTACTGCCACGCGGAAATACTCGTTCCAAGAGCTGTCTACGCTTCTGGCTAGGATCGAAGCGTGCTTGAATTCCCGTCCGCTCGCGCCAATGACCGAAGACCCCGCTGACCAGTTAGCCCTTACGCCTGGGCACTTTCTTGTTGGAGGCCCACTCCTTGCAATAGCTGAACCTGAGATAAAGGGGAATACCACGACCATTATAAACCGCTGGCAACATCTGAAAGCTCTCCATCAGCAATTTCATCTGCGATGGAAGGAAGAGTACCTTAAGGAACTCCATAGGCGGAATAAGTGGCGAGCCCCAACACGAGATCTACGGGTCGGGTGGTTGTCAAGGAGGACAACCTTCCGTCCAATGAGTGGCGATTAGGACGAATTGACGCAGTGTTTCCAGGATCCGATAGCCATGGCCGTGTGGTCGATATCCGCACTGCGCGGGGACTCATCAAACGTCCCATCGCCAAGGTCGTGCTTCTTCCGATCGAAGCATCCACCTGCTCGCAATAACCAGTGGCCTGCAGTTGTCCAATTCGTAGTTTTTTACCAGTACTGATTGCCACGTTTTTTTCATCCTATTCCGCCAGACATATCAAGCACGAAGTCTTCACGTTCACGCAGCGCCATCGCACTGGGGAGCAGATATACTCGAGGTACTAACTCCTACCGAAGCAGTCTGCAGTGGGATCCATCCATTGAGGAAGTGCCGCCGATTTCTTCGCTTGTGTGCCGAGAAGCGGCCAGTTGTTTGGCTCACGAGCGTTCCGACGGAGCGTGACGGCGAGGGGACTGTTGCAAAACGTGCGGCCAGGATCATCACACGTTGCTGCATCTTTTCGAGCAGCCGTCGGAACACGGAACTCTTCAGCCACTCTTTGCCCATTGTCCGCCACTCCACGGCGTTCCCCAGCCGTTCGTGCCTCGTTCCTTAGCCCTCGTCCGCCGCTCCACGCATTCTTCAGCCGCTCGTCCGCCGCTCCTCGGTCCTCGCCCGTCACACCACAGCGTTCCTCGGTGACTAATCAGCACACGTCTTCCGCGCATGGGAAATTTTTCGGCACCCTTCCAAGGAGCCCACAGAGCGCGGCCACCGCTCCGTCGCAAAAAGGACAGTAGTGTCCGGTTCGATGTCGTACTCAAGGTCGAACCCCACGTGCGCATTCGCACTCCAGCCCGGGAGCTGAGCGAGACGGTGCGGGCCCACTTCCGGGACGTCCGGGCTGACGAGCGGTTTTACTTACCCGCGACCATCTCCGTGGTCCTGGGCGCGGATATGTATCCGCGCGTGATGCAACCCGGCTTCATGAAGATCCAGGAAGGACTGCCGTTGGCACAGAGCACCGTTTTTGGATGGTTCGTGTCCGGAGCCTGCCACCAACCATAACAAGGACCATGTTGCAACGCGGGTGCTTGCAAGGGGGGGCGGAATGTTTATGTGAGGGGCCACTGTGCCGCCTCTGCGCACAGAGCTTTCCGTCCGCGCTCGCCTCTCTTGTGGGCTTACGCTCTCGCGCCCCGGAGTTCGGGCTCGGGTTTTGTCGCTCTCCCGTGCTCGCTTAAGCGGGCGGGAGCGGGACTCTAGCTTGTAACCAATTCAGTTCCATGTATGAATGCGAAGAATAAAGGGTGAATTCCCACGACTCCTCCGAACCTTGTTCTTCTTCTGGTGTGGTTTTGTTTCCCTCTACGGATTTTGCTCTGCGCCGCAAAAAAAAATTCCTACATTTTGCCAACTGATTTTCTTGCCGCTTATCTTGAAAGACGATCACCCCCTCCAAACAAATGCAATTCGATTCGAAATCTAATTATTATAAGCACCATTAAAAAGTTATTAATATATACTTTTCGAAATAAATATTTACATATAAAATGATATATGTGTATGGTAAGATATCAAAATCAATAAGTAATAACAGTAATGAAAAACCATTCATAAATGGTATATTATTTACTAATCAAAAACAAAAACCAATCAAAAACATGATTTTAGATGTTTAGGCATTGGACTCCACTGCAAATATTGAAAATGAGATCGAATTAAAAAATATGGATTCAAATCTTACAAATATATTATTATTAATAATCGTTGCAATTATGTGTGCACACATTATTTAGAAAGCTTATATTAAGCACAAAATCGTCTAAACGATTTTGGTAAAAATATAATATATTATTGTTAAAATATATAAAACAAAATGAAGATACAAAAAAAAAAAAATATTTTGTAGCATAAATTAACCCTTATTATTTGTATTATTTGAAAGATAAAATTTGCACTTACATATACTGCACGAGTGTTAAAAATAAAATAAAAGAAGAGTGGCGCACTTAAAGTGGCTACTGTATACACATACACCACCTCCCACGTGGGTAGTTGCCCAGAAAATTTAAAGCGAGCTTGATTTTCTCACATCAAGACTCCAAAAGGAAAGCCCAGAAGGCAGTAAGCGATCAAAAAATTATTAAACCACCACCCCCAAAATATTTACTGCAGGAAAAAAAAACTGCCCAGCTGACTGCACAGGACCTCCGGACAGTGTTCACTGCAGTCACTGCTACTCTTAAATAGTGCAACAACTTAGCCCTCCACCTACTTGTAATATACCTGAGCGCCAGCTGCGCTAGAAACTCAAGACCCTGAAACTGAGACGGAAGAAGCTAATTTTGAGGGACAAGATCTGCACGATCTAACCATTCCAATACCACCAACACAGGAAGAGGTATTCGAGTCAGACTTGTTTTCTAAGTGGACACGGGCGTAGACGTTTCGATATTAAAAGAAAATTCTGACATACATGATATTCAAGAAAATAATAAAATCACTATTCAAGACATAGGCCAAGAATTAATAAAAACCAAAGGGTTAATTTTTATTGAGATACAGACAGATAAATATATAATTCCACATGATTTTCATATAGCAGATTCACACTTTGCAATACCATGTGATGAAAGAATAGGCATTGATTTCATAAAGAAATTTAATTGTCAACTAACCTTCAAACCCCCCTAAGATTGGCTTATAATGAGACCAAAAAATTTGAATTTCCCAAGTTAAGTTCCAATAACATACTGTTCTGGTAATAATTCCATGATTCTACTAGCAAGATCTCAAGTGGACCGAAAGATTCACATATCATCAAATGAAGATAGTATACTAATTCCCAACCAGGAAATTCAAAATGGTATTTATGTTGCAAACACAGTTGAAACTACCAAAAATGCACTTGTCCGAGTGCTGAATACAACCAATATTTATAAAATAATAAATATTAATGATTTAAAATATGAAACACTTTCGAACTTCGAAATAGTTCAAACTAATCACAAAGTAATAGGAAACACTCTGGTACTGAAGAACTAGTGAGATGGTTCTGAGGTGGGCTAGCTGAAGCCACCGGACGGGTCGCAGGTTGCGGATAGCGGAAGGCCTCCTGTGGAGGTTAGCTGCGAATAGCGACTTGTCGTGAATAAGCAGTCCCGGACAACAGCGGGTACCACACCGTTGTAGTACCGACAAGGCGCTTGTCTGACCGTCTTTAACACATAGTCTTACACACTCCATACATCCTACAAGTGTTCCTACCCACATCCTATCCCCAACATCTCACAAGGGCAGTGGTGACGTCCTGAGGCAATGGTGCCACTTCACCCCCCTAAGCCAGGGTGTCATGCGTTTCCGTGCCCATTGGCTAACCGACTGTATTCGGACGGAGCCTCACCGATACCTGGCCACCTCGGTGAGTACACCTGGCCCCAGCGTGTTAATGGGGGCTATGACACGCTGGTACTACCTTCCCCTACACTCGTGGAGGAGGCGGCTCTGGACGACGGTGGTAAGCTGTCACCGCGTAGGGGTTTGGCCCCTCACCCGAAGAGTGCTGCAAAGCCGAAGGGCCTGACCCTGACGCAGAGCGCCTCGAAGAGAGATGCAAAGCCGAAGGGCTCGACCCCGACGCGGAGCGCCTCGAAGGGTGCAGAGACTTTCAAATCTCAAGTGGCCGGCAGCGAGGCCACCAAACGGACGGAGGACAGGTGGAGGGTTGCAGTGCACGGCACTGCCCCGGCGGCTGTCCAGCAGGCGGGCGACGCCAGCGGGCGACGCCAGCAGGAGAGACGCTGGAACACCCTCTTCCGTAAGGTCGAGGCAGCAATTGGCGAAGCAGCCTGTCTCAGCGGCAGGTCAGCCTGGAGGAGCCGGTAATCCCCTGAGGCAAGGACTCAGCGGAGCCGGCCGAAAGTGGTACCTCTGGTACTTCGAGCGTGGCTTGAGGTCGAGAGGGCACGGAAGAGAGCACTGGAGCACCGTGCACCGAACGGCCAAGCCGTTGCGGGGACGAACGTGTCTCCAGTGGAGAGAGTCGGCGGCCAGGCCGTTGCGAGGAGGAAGAGTGTAGCCAGTGTACCCAATGGGTGTGATGCCAATGCGCACAATGTTGCATGGGGCTAGATTATCTTTTATCTAGGGATCTTACAGTTTTCAATGTGGGGGCTGAACCCACATTCATTACTAAAACCAGGGCTGAAGTACTGGATATCACTTTCGGGAATGAGGAGGGCTCCCGGTTGATTCGCAACTGGAAGGTCTCCTCAGAACCGTCAATGTCGGATCACAGGATCATCCTGTTCAACATTCATAGTAACCTTAGATTCAGCAGGGTTATCAGAAATCCACGACGGACTGACTGGCCAGCCTATCAGTCCTGTTTGGGATTAAATCTGAGCAGACTGAATCATAGTAGGAGAGTATCGTCTCCAGGAGATCTTGAGCAACTCTCAAGAGAAGTAGGAGACACAATCTTGGATGCATATCATGCAAGCTGTCCCGAAAAATCCATAGAGTCCAGTAGGGACAATCCCTGGTGGAATAGGAAACTAGGGCTACTTCGTGCAGAGGTCAGAAAGCTGTTTAACATAGCTAAAAAGAATAGGGCCACTTGGGAATTATACACCAAGAAGCTAACAGAATATAACAAAAAAATCCGGTACAGTAAGCGTGCTCACTTTCAGAAATTTTAGAGCAAGCCGCACCTCCGGCCAGAGTGTTAAAGCTAATCTCGAAAGGCAAAGTACTTTCTGAACTTTGTCTGAAGAGGGAGGATGGGTCATTCACCGAGGACGAGGAGGAGAAAGCGGAACTTCTCCTGCAAACTCGCTTTCCTCTGTGCAGAACCATCTCCGATGTAGACAACAGCTACGAAAGGAGACCCAACTGGAGCCTGTCTGAAGCGATCGTAACTGAACAAAAGATTAGGTGGGCGCTGAGTACACTCAGCCCCTACAAGGTTCCGGAGGAAAGTCTACTGAATCGGCTCTCTTGAGCCTGGTGGACAGTATGCAGCGCTCTGTAAAAGCCAAACGGGTAGCACTTTGTGCTTTTATGGACATAGAGGGTGCTTTTGATAACACAGCTCATGACGTTGTGGTAAGAGCACTCTGTAAAAGGGGAGTTGAAACGGGTCTCACGACCTAACTGGGCAAACTCCTTGATAGCAGAATAGCAGAAGTCAGAGTCAACAGTGTGACAGATAGAGCTCAAACCACCATAATTTGTTCGCACTGACCTTGATGTCACGAAAAGGCAACTGGGCAAACTCCAGAGACTTGCCTACACGTGCATCGCGGGAGCTATGCGCACTTGCCCATCCACTGCTCTGGATGTTCTGCTCGGGCTTCCACCACTGCACTTGCATATCAAGCACAGTGCGCGCAGATCTACTATGAGGATAACAGCGGCAAAACTAGCTGACTCGGCCGCGACTGCAACTGACCTGTTATTAGAATACCCGCAGGATGTTCAATTGGCCAAGTTTAGCTTTGATAAGCTCATTAAAACGGAGCTTAGCAACAAGTCGGAGTGGACCAACATGTCTGCCACCTACGATGTGAAACCACATGTTATTAGATGGTACACTGACGGCTCACTAACAGAGGATGGTGCGGGTGTCTGCGGACCTCGACTCAAATATAACGAACCTCACGCGATCAAGAAATGTGCCTCGTTCAATATTGAGCGGGGTTACAATCGGAGAGACATAGCCATTTTGCCAGATAGTCAGGCAGCAATCAGAGCACTCAGTGCACATAAGATTGTTTCCAGACTAGTATGACAATGTATAGGAAAACTCAATGAGTTGGGTGTGAACAATAAAGTAACCATATACTGGGTACCAGGACAAGCGGGATCCCCGGCAATGAAGTGGCCAACATAATGGCTAGAAAGGGGGCGAGTACGCCCTTCTATGGTCCGGAGCCCTTCTGTGGACTAGGGCCAGGAGTCATCAGCCAGAGCAGTCGTGTGGATCTCATGACTGCCTGCGATGACTTCTGGCGGTCGTCGAAAGGGGCAAGGCAGAGTAAACGTCTGCCAGGTAGCTACAACAGTAAGAGGACAAAGGACTGTTTGGATCTCTCCGAATAGTCACGGGTTTCCTGACCGGGCACTGCAGACTGCGGAAGCATCTGCACAATCTCAAAATAGGGGAGGACAGCCTTTGCAGACTTTGTCTGGAAGGAGAAGAAACTCCGGAGCACCTACTTGAGGAGTGTCCGGCTATCAGTCGGTTAAGGTTGGCCCACTTTGGGGGCCATACACTCACCATAAAGGAAATGAGGGCTCTTCGACCAGGCGACATCATCGCATTCTTGCGATCGATTGGACTGTTCGAGGAGCTATAGCTCATACACTAGGACGAGGGCACAATAGACCCTAGTGGTCGCAGTGCACTAACCTCTAGCAAATTATTAATAATAAATTAATAATATGTATATATTTCATACTAATAGGAAAAACTGTCTTTTTTCAACTAACAAAAAACTTCCCATATCGCTTCCTGCGATTACCATTCGGCATAAAAATAGCACCAAATGCATTCCAGAGAATGATGACTAGCATTCTCCGGATTAGAACCTTCTCAAGCCTTCCTTTACATAGATGATCAGTCATAGGTTGTTCCGAAAAGCATATGCTTAAAAACTTAAGTTGAGGAAACTACGGATTTTTTTAAAATATGTAGCAGTCATTTTATTACACACATGTTATTATTTATTGATTGTACATATTTTGAAGAAAAAGCAAGCTATTGTTCTTGAAAAAATATAAATAATTAAAGGAGTTATGGCGATTCTACCAAAACCATTTTTTTTTAAAGCGGCTCGCGGTGACTACGATTGAAGGTCAGCAGGTCAACTGATATCAAAAAACAGAAAAAATTTCATTAGTATGTATAAAGTTGTTTTCTGTAAACAGTAACAATTTTTTTTAGCTCTAAAAATTTTATTCAAAAATTCTAATCTGAAAAATTAAATTTTTGTTCATGGAAACTGAATCGTTCACGAACTCCGCACATTCATTAGGAACAATTTTAATAAAAAATGAAGCAGATCGATCAAATGGTTCATCGATCAATGGTTGAGTGTGACAAACCGCGGCACAGAAAGCTGTTTTCCTATGGAACTATTGTTCGGATCTTTATAAAAATTTGGGAAAATGTTCTTTATGAGTTGTACTTTAGGATTCAGCAAAAAAAAATTTTAGATTTTTAACTGATGTTTTTGATAAATGTAGGACATACAATCTAAAATTACATCCTGAAAAATGTTCAGTTTTCATGCACGAAGTCATCAAAAATTAACCAATCCCACATGATGCGGACAGCGCTAGAAGATTCATTGCTTTTTGCTATTATTATAGACGATTTATTCAAAATTTCGCCGAATATTCCCGTCACATAACAACATTATGTCAGAGAGATGTAAAATTCGAATGGTCAACTGATTGCCAAAATACCTTCGAACATCTTAAATCGGCACTAATGAATACAAATTTATTACAATACCCAGATTTCAGCAAAGAATTTTTGCATAATAACGGATGCAAGTAAGCAAACATGTGGAACAGTCTCAACTCAAAACAAAAACGGACTCCAACTTTCAGTTGCGTATGCATCAAGATCGTTTACTAAGGGCGAAAATAATAAAAGCACAACAGAACAAGAATTGGCAGCAATTCATTGGGCAATAACTTACTCGAGACCATACGTTTATGGTAGACATTTTACTGTCAAAGTGATCACAGACCACTCACATACCTGTTCTCTATGATAAATCCAAGCTCCAAGCTAACGCGAATGAGACTTGAACAGATTATAACTTTATAGTAGAATATCTAAAGGGAAATGATAATTACGTAGCCATGCATTAGCCAGGATAACAATATTAGATCTGAAGGATATGCAAACCAATAATTTCATTCTGAAAGTCACTACCAGAAACCAAAGTAAACAAAAAAATTCCTGCGCACAAAAAGAACAAGTAGATTTTCCTAGGCAAACTCGAAACAAACCTTCTAAGCCCAACGTATATAAAGTAGTGACCTTGCGAATAACGGATTTACTATGTTTACTAAAACATGGGAAAAATTTATAGCAAGAATTGACGTTAGCGATATGTACACCGATGAAATTCTCGACTTAGGTCAGTTCTTTCAAAGGTTTGAAAAAGAAGCCAGTATACTTAATATCCGCTAACTCAAAGTGGTACCGAGTGAAAAGATCTTTGACACCATCTCAAGAGAATCATTTAAAATTATGGGCAATAAAACATTACAATCTCTAAGAGTAGCGCTACTCAAGCCGGTGATCCTACTATCAAATAATGATAAAGAGAAAGAAGCAGTACTGTTTACATTCCATGATGATCCGATATAAGGAGGTCATACAGGCATAGCTAGAACATTAGCTAGAATAAAAAGGAGTTATTACTGGAAAAATATGACCTGATACATATCAAATTATGTAAAAAAAGCCCTAAAAGCCAAAAGTCAAAAACGACATAGCATACAAAGACCCAATTGACAATAACTTAAACTCCACAAATGGATTTTGAAAGGGTACTTGTGGATACGATCGGTCCACTACCTAAATCTGAAAGAGGAAATGAAAATGGAGTAATCTGCGATTTAACGAAATACCTTGTAACGATACCAATCAAAAACAAAAGTGCAAAAACAGTAGGTAGCAAAAGCTATATTTGAAGATTTTATTCTGAAGTACGGTCCAATGAAGACGTTCATTACAGACATGGGAACAGAATATAAAAATTCAATAATGTAAGATTTATGCAAAAATGTAAATATAAAAACATAACATCTACTGCACACCATTACCAGACCTTAGGAACCGTAAAAAGAAGTCGTAGAACATTAAATGAATTCATCCGGTCCTATATCTCATTAGACAAAACCAATTGGGACAATTGGCTCCCACATTTCACGTATTGTTTTAACACTACGCCCTCAATGGTACATGAGTACTGTCCATATGAGCTAGTAAAGCATCGAACTTGCCGATACATTTTAATAGCATAGATAGAATAGAACCACTATACAATGTAGATGATTACGCTAAAGAATCTAAGTATAGGTTTGAAGTAACCCTATAAAAGAGCTGGATTAATGATAGAAGAAATAAAATCAAAATAAGGATTTATATGATAGGAAAGTTAAAGATTTTTATTTTTTAATTTTAATCAATTTATTTTCAAAAAAAAAAATAATAAAAATAAAAAAAGGAAACAAAGAAAAATAATGTACCCTAGAATCTAAATTTTAATTAAAAATACTTTTTTAATAATAAATAAATACAAAAAATTTATAATCATTCGAAAATAACTTCATTAGATTACGTTATTTTTCAATAGGAGGGAGATGTAGTATGTTCACATAACGAATGCACACTGTACTCAGTGTTATGCATAAATACAAATATATTAATGCACTTATTTTATAAGTCAAAGACTCTTGCAATGGGCCTCCTTAGTGCTAAGTCTGCATTCCTTACATGCGTGACCACTCTGTCACTACGTGAATAATACCTTCTCCTTACCTCAGCGACCCTTTGCCGTCGCTTACTTATATGAATATAAAGATACATAAGTACTGACTGCTCTGCTGCCGGATTCGGTGTCGGCGCAGCTGCGACTTATTTGGTAAGAACAAAATATGCAACCGAATTAATATTCAATTAATAAAGAACGTTCGTCCGGAGAGAGAGTTGATGTAAAACGGAAAACGGCGAGGAATATGGCGATACACAAAGCGGAGACGAATATAAAATTTAGGCGGACTAGGAGCACTATTAATTTAGGCGGACTAAAAGTACTATTTATTTCTCAACTGCCGTTGTGTCGGGAAAACTCTCGAATGTGTCAACTCACAATAAAAAAGTCTTACAGCAGTGCAAACGAAATTAAATTTTCGGGCCGCTGCTGAAGACCGGCAGTGAGGAGATGGAGGAAAGCTCTTCCTTATCTTGGCGGAACAAATGGCCGGGAACTGCTGGCAGATGGGAAGAATATCCTTATCCGGCTCGAAGGACCAAGGGGGGCGATTGTCCTCCAAAAATAAGCGGCTGGTAGATGGAAAATATATGTGTTCCCACAGGGTCCAAGATGATGAACGAAAAAGCGGGGGCGTCGTGGGTAACAAACAGCTTTATTTGGCTGCATAAACATAGAGCCGTGCTCCCGCCCGCTTTACTCCGTGAAAGCGAGAGCGAGAGATCGACGGCGGCAGACGGCGGAGTTCGGATGTCGGGGCGCGGGAGCACACGAGGAGGTGGCCGCTGGAGCATCAGAGGGGCTAGAGCGGATGCGCTTGGCCAGGGAGCAAAGGAAGAGTGCTGCGGAGTGACCGAAGATGCAGATGAGCACAGATCGGATAAGCGCTGCCAAGAAAGGTGCGGCCGGTGATTGCAGTGGAGCGGAGCGCGGGAGAGCGTCGGCACGCTCGACGAACGATTGCGAGGAGGCCCGAAATACGGGAGGTGGCCAGAGGGGGTACAGGGGGCCCCTCACGTAAACAGACCGCATCTTAGAAATGCCTTGACACAAAACAAAAGGATGATTCTGCTCCATTAGAGCAACTCTATCCAAGTAAGCAAAAGGTTAAGACAGCACACGAAAAGTGCTTTAAACCGAAGCTTAAACCAATTCCAGTATACCGAAAACCTTATAAATACCCCCAAAGAGTTGACTAAGAAGTCAACAAACAAATCAAAATCGCCTTACTGTTCACCTACTTGGGTGTTCACGACTTTGGGAAACAAAAATTTAGGTTGGTAGTTGATTACAGGAATCTCAATGAGATTACAGTCAACAATAAACTCCCCATTTTCCGAATGGATGAAATATTGGATAAACTTTGGCGATGCCAGTATTTTACAACGATTGATCTAACTAAGGGTTTTCATCAAATTCAGATGGATGAAAACTCCATTGCAAAAACAGTTTTTTCAACCAAACATGGGCATTATGAATATACACGTATGCCATTTGGATTGAAAAATGCACCAGCTACCTTTCAAAGATGCATGAACAATCTTTTGGAAGATTTGATTTTCAAAGATTGTTTGGTATATTTATATGGTATTATTATTTTTTCCACTTCATTGGAAGAACATATCTTGCCTCTAAAGAAAGTCTTTGAAAAATTAAAGGACGGTAACTTAAAATTGGAGCTAGACAAGTGTGAGTTCATAAAGAAGGAAACTGAAGTCCTAGGACACATCGTAACCACAAATGGCATAGAACCTAATCCAAACAAAACCAATGCAATCAAAAACTTTCCATTACGTAAGACGCCTAAACAGATAAAATCATGTTTGGGATTATGTGGCTTCTACCGCAAGTTCGCGAAAGTAGTTAAACCTATGACCCGAAAATTGAAAAAAGGTGCAGTAATTGATACTAAGTGCAAAGATTATGTCGTGTTATTTGAAAGGCTAAATGTTTGCATAACCTCGGATCCAATTTTGACATTTAACGATTTTTCAAAAACAATTTTCCTAAACAACTGACGCAATTAATTTAGCCATCGGTGTTGTATTGTCACAGAGTCATAAACCCGTTTGTTACGCCAGCAGAACGCTGAATGAAATTAACTACGCTACAATCGAGAAAGAATTGTTACCTATAGTCTGAGCGACTAAGTATTTCAGTTTATACTTGATTGTGTAGACCATTTGAAATTTTAAATGACCACAAACCGTTAGTGTGGCTCAACAACATAAAAGAGGCAAATATGCAATTACAGAGGTGGAAGACAAAACTGAATGAGTTTGACTACAAAATTAAATATCTCCCAGGTAAAGAAAATAATGTGGCGGATGCACTTTCCCGCACTAAAATAGTAGAAGCTATGTTGGGCGAAGTTGCCAACCGCATGAACAGTCCTATGGACTGCCATTCAACAACCTTACAACAACCATTGAAAAGGCCATTGGCGCTCAACGGATAGCACTTGGTAGACATCTCAGGAGCTTTTGAGCCATGACCTCAATCACTGCCACAAGGGGATGCCCTCAAGGGAGATTACTCTCTCTTCTCTTGTGGACTCTGGTCATCGGCGTGCTATATTATGAGCTTAACAATTTAGGGCTTCCCACTCAAGGCTACGCTTATGACCTGGTCATTTATACAGTGGGCTAAAAGGAGCAAACCATCTCGGAACGCCCTTAATATAGCCAACAGATGGTGTCCATAAACCAGTCAAAAACTGTTTTAGTCCCATTTATCAGGAAAAGGTCTCGTTCTCTAACGATACCATCCCTAAATGGGTCCACCATTGCCTTATTAGCTGAGGCCAACTACTTAGAAGTCACACTTGACTCCAAACTCAACTGGAATGCACACCTGGAAAAGACCATAAACAAAGCCACTCGAGCACACTTTCCTTGCAACAGGTTTTACGGTAGAACATGGGGCCTAAGTTCCAAAATGATCTACTGGTCTTTCAACACTGTAGTAAAACCGATCTTAACCTATGCATCTCTCGCTTGGTGGACGACATCTACCCAGAAGACAGCTGCGGCTGTACTTACTAAATTACAACGATCTACTTAGGCTGGATAATAATATCACTGGAGCCATCCGGCCATGTCCCACTGCTGCACTAGGAGTCATAACGGGCATACCCCCTTTACAAATTACCCTGAAAAAGGAGGACTGGCTGGGGCACTTCGCCTTCAAAACACCACCAACATAAAAAGTGGTGATCTTACCGGGCATCTTAGGGCTCTCGAACCCCTAATAAACGAGTGGATCACATGGTACACATGGTACACTGATGGATCGAAACTGGAAAACGGTGACACCGGGGCTGATATTTTCGGACCGAAGTTCAACAAATCCATAGCCATGGGAAAGTCGCCAACCATTTTCCAAGCAGAGATACACGCCATAGAAATCTGTGCTCGTGAATGCCCTCGCAGGAAAATGCAAGGCGGACGGATTTACATTTTCTCTAAAAGTCAGGCAGCGATCATAGCGCTGAGTTCCTTTACGATATCTTCGAGACTTCTAGAGAACTGTTTCTAGCAGCTGAATTCCCTTGCCTCCAAAAACACCTTAACGGTGGGTGTCAGGGCATGACGGCCATATAGGAAACGAGGTGGCAGACTCCCTAGCTAAACGCGGAGCGATGACACCATTAATCAGCCCTGAGCCGTTCTGTGGACTATTGAATGGACACAAAAGATAACTGCTCAGGAAATGGGTGGAAGCGGAGATAAATCGTCGCTAGACCGAAAGTGCAGCGATGAGACAAGCCAAACAATTTCTAGTCCCCCAGATGACGTGATCAAAACGCATCATCAACCTAACAAAGAGCGAAATTCGCTTTTTAACAGGGTACCTAACGGGACACTGCACCTTATTATCACCTTAAGAATTTAAAACTTTCAGAAATCGACACCTGCAGATTCTGTGAGTTGGGTCAAGAAACATATTGTATGTGAATGCCCCTCGCTAATCGGAAGTCGTCTTCAACATCTAGGAGATGAACTTATTTCCCCCTACAGGATATTGGATCAAATAGACCCTATCAAAGTGCTCTATTTTATTAGAAGTCTCGGTATAGAGGCACTACCCTAATCTAAATATAAAATATTCTAAGCACAATGAAGAACAACCGAACCATGATAATAATGTAAATTAACAAATTCAACCAGAACACAATATTAAGTATCCAAATTTAATGTCCGGAGGACAGGCCAAATTTGGTGGTGGCGGGAGTGGCATATCCACAGTACCTAGTAATTAGCACATGCCTATTTAAGCACACGCCTACTATGTATACCACATATACCCTACACTACACTACATTATTCAAATGTACTACACAAAGCCAATACACTCATGTTACCCTTTGCTGGATAGCAAAGATAGTCAATACCAGATAAGAACCAGACTTTCATATGATTCACTGAGACAAGGCCAGAATGGAAAAAACGCAATGTCTAACATAGGATGTAATTGAAATCTCCAGTCACCTACTGGTTGACTACACTTTTCTTGCCTAACCCCTCACAATTGTCACGTTCAAAAGTTCAAAGTTCGAGTTCGCACACTCGAAAACAAAAGTTTTAGATTTCAATTAACAGGGCAGTAAGAATTTAAGAGCTCTTGTATCCAAGACCGAAGGTAATTGAATCCAAGAGAAATGCAAAGATAACACAGGCCGACAAAATCAGCTCAACCCTCTGACCCAGAAACCAGTATATACTTTTCCGAAGGTTTTCGGTGCGCTGAATCCGAATCCGAGGTCGACATTTTCGAATGGGCTCTGATTTCCGAGATATCCTAACCTAAAAGTTCAAAAACAGCGTTTTTTGCCTATATTTGAGGTTATGTAGCATCGAATTAGTTGTTTTACTGAAAATACTAAAAAAAGCCATCTTAAAGTATAACCCTTGCCCTTTTTAATGCTATTGAGTTTGATAAAGTATATCTTTTTTTCGCTGAGATATCGTACTTTGAAATTTTTATGTTAATGAATTTACCTAAAAAAAAAACATTATGGATAGGTCCTATGAAGCAAACATATTTCTTTGCACATAAAACAGCTTAAATGTGTTACTCGGGGGTTTTTGGGGTCGATGATCACGAATTCGGACTCAAATTTTAAAAATTCAAGATGGCGGAGCTAATATGGCGGACCAAATTCGTAAAAAGTTACTGGATCAAGCTGAAACTAGGAATATGGGGGTCTACGGGGTCGCTGTTTACCAAACTGAGATAAAATTCTGAAATTTGATGATGAAATTTGATGTTAGATGTTAGATGTAAGTAAAAAATTCAATATGGCGACCGTAAAACGACCATAAACGAAATCGCGGGGAATGTCAGACAGCTCACTCGACAAAGAATACTCTATATCAATTTCAAAGTACGATATCTCAGCGAAAAAAGAGATATTTAATCAAACTCAACAGCATTTGAAAGGGCAAGGATTATACTTTAAGATGGCTTTTTTAGTATTTTCAGTAAAAAAACTAATTCGATGCTACATAACCTCAAATATAGGCAAATAACGCTGATTTTGAACTTTTAGGTTAGGATATCTCGGAAACCAGAGCCAATTCGAAAATGTCGACCTCGGATTCGGATTCAGCGCACCGAAAACCTTCGGAAAAGTATATACTGGTTTCTGGGTCAAAATTTTGTCGGCCTGTGTAATCAAAGTCGGTAAACTCCAAACTCTCTTCAAATTATCTTACGACCCTAAGTCCAAAGTCCATATTAAAAAAGCTCGAGACCAAGGCTTGAACGTCTATCAATTCAGATCAATAAATCAAGTTCAGTTTGAGACCTCAAATATTTCGGTCGGTGTTCTTCAATAAAAGTACTTGTAAAATTGTTCGGTTAAATAAAACTATATTATTTAACTTACGGATAACTCTAGCATTTAATTATACTTGTATACATAATTATATATATAGTCTATTTATATTATATTATGAAAAACGAACATTATTATTTTTGTTTTTCTTTTGACCAAATTTAAGATAATTTAAAAAAAATAACACGTTCAAAAACAGAATTCACTTTTCAGCAAGCTTTTCACGAGGGTTTTTATTAATGAAACTAATTTTAAGAGGTCACGCGATAATGTCACGCGATAATGTCCGTTTCTTGTGTTTTTAATTTAATTTAATTAATTTCATTTTAACCATTTTTGCACGGTACATGTAGCGTTTTCTATCGACTCTTAGAATTTTTTAGTTATCTATGCTAGAGTCAAAGCATAATGCATTTTTAGAAGTTACAAAAAAAATGCAATCGAAAATATAAAATCGTTTTAGGATATTCTAAATTTTGTTGTTGTCAAAATTATAGTACTCCGCAAGGAGTACTTTTAAATAAGCCACCTAGATATTAAATAAGTCTTTAGATCGTATTCTTACCTAAATACATGAGAGAAGTCGTTATTTGCAGTTGCATTTCCTTTAAGCTGGCTATTAACTGCTGATTTAGCTATTCCAAAAAAATTGTTTTGTCTTTCCCCTCGGAGTTTGTCGTAAATTTCTTTAATACTGTCTCTCCATTCATGAAAACGGCCCGTTATTCCTTGATAATCATGTAATTTCTCCATAGCTGTCTTTCTGTGAAATGTTATATATAATAATGGTTTTACGTTATTATAATTATACATACGTTTCGGATTTTACAAATTTTTTTATATATATATACGTTGAGTGGCAGTACTGCAATCTCGGCTAACCAATTACAAAGTATTCTTGCACGGAAGCCATTTCCATTTCTTTGAAATTTTCCAATTAAATTTTGTGGGCATGCGCCATGGAGTAGTGTATGTAGTCAAAATGAGTAGAATTGCAAAGTTGTCATTCTCGCGAAACTACAAAGTAGCTATACATAAATGCAGCAATTTAAAGATTTAATTTATATCAGTTGTAATATTTTGTGAAAATTTAAGCTTATTTGTAACATTTAAAAAAAAATATATATATATATATATTAAATATATATTAAAAAATTAAGAATTTTTAATTCAGGTATATTGTTACACAGATAAAACAAAAAAGGAAGCTAACTTCTTCATGTCCAAGTTTGTATACCATTGCAGCTTACAATTGAAACATTATAAGTTAATCCAATTTGATAAAATGAAAAGAAAAACAAATAGAAATTATAATTATTATTTATACATATCATCAAAATTCGGTTTTAATATTTTCCTAGTCAAATTGCATTTACAGTTTTACATTCACACTAGCATTTTCCTCTAATTTTTTTTTGTATACTTTGCTTTTATTTATTAAAAAATCAAATCTATTACTTAACTGGGAGTCATGTAGACTGAAACAGTGGCCTGTACGTTGTAGAAGGTTTGTACGTTGCAGGCGGGTTCAACTGGAAACCCGAGTCAAGACCCTTGCTAGAGGATTTGGGTGGGCAGAGAGTTTTTCATTGTAGGACGCTTTTTGCTTGTCTATTTCATCTTTTACCGCGAGAATGCCGAGGTCCCTGTGGATGTATTGGTTACGAATATACCATGGTGCCCCAGTGATAGTTCGGAGGAGATTAGATTGGGCGCGCTGTATGATGTCTATGTTGGTTCTGCTCGCGGTTCCCCGCAGCTGGGAGCCATACGTCCAAATTGGCTTAAGAGTGGAGTTGTAGAGCAGGACCTTGTAGTCCAGACACAAAAGCGATCGGGAGTTTATAATCCAGTGGAGGCTGCTAGCTTTCAGTTTTAGATGAAATTTCTTGCATTCGATATGTCTACGCCATGTTAGACGTCTGGCGAGGTGGATGCCGAGATACGTTACTTCACTAACTTGGGGGATCTGGGTGCTATTCAGGCAGAGCGGAGGGCAAGTTTGTCTGTTAAGAGTAAACGTTATGTGCTTACACTTTTGTTCGTCTATTATAATACGCCAGTCAGATAGCCACCTCTCGACTTAAACGAGGTGGTTGGCGAGTTGGGTTGTTGCACGGACTGGGCATCTGGAGCGGCTAAAAATCGCAGTGTCGAAGTCGTCAGCAAAGGTGGATGTTGTTAGTCGGTCACTCGTGGGGATATCGGCTGTGTAAAGGACGAATAGAGTTGGCCCAAGTGCGCTGCCTTGAGGGACTCTAGGTAGTGTAGCTGTCGGAAATTGTTGTGTCGCAGCTCACTGAGAAGGCTCTTTTGTAGAGGTAGGATTCAAGTAGTTTATGAGTGTACCCAGGCAAGTGAGTTTTAATTTTATGCATGAGATCTTTGAGTCGGACGCTGTCGAATGATTAAGATACATCGAGGAATATCGCGCTGCAATATTCCCTATGCTCGAAGGCTGTGCAAAAATTCTGATGTTATTCTATTTACGTGCCCGATAATTCCGTTCAATTTGCAGGTTGGTTTTGAACTTCTTAATTTCCACATCCTTCCGTTTAGGTATTGAGATCCTGTCTGCTGTGACGAGAACCTCTCTCAAAGTGGCGGTAGAGCAGTCGAGGTCCGCTTCGATATTTAGTTGAGGCGTTAGCTCAATGTGCGTAGGATGTAAGAAATCAATTAGATCTGGGATCTTTCTTGGGTCTGCAGGCTAATATGTGGGGCTACCAGGAGAAACATAGTTTTATTGCTCACTTTTATAAGTGCATTATACAGTTGCCTTCCCTTGGGAGTCACGAGGCGTGATCCCAGGTGCGTGTGTTTGGCATTGTAGTCTGCTGCAGCTATGAAGCGATCCCCCAGAGTGTTGTAGAAGTCCATGAATTGACCTTCAGAGATAGTAAAGCGAGGTGGGCAGTAGACAGCGGCAATGCAAAGGATGCTGTTTCCTTAGTGCACTTGTAAGTAATTTGTTGCAAACCTTTGGTGAATGTGGTGTTTGATGCGTTTTCTGATTAAGATGCCGATTCCGCCGTGGGCCTTGCCATTCGGATGATCTGTGCGGTAGAAGGTATAACCTCTTATATGGAAGTTATATCTCCCTATAAGGTGCGTTTCAAGCAGCATCATGGCGTCGATGGCGTCGACATTTAGGAATTGAGTTATTTCAAGTTTATCCATTAAAATGCCGTTGGCATTCCACATGGATATACGTAGGTTCGATATTTATTATTTTGACTGTTGTGCTACAAGCAACTGAATCACCATGTTCTGGTTCTGAGCAAGTGTTTGTATGGTTGTTTTCATAAATAACATGAGTTCTATCATACTTTGTTGCGTGGTAAACATCATAGATTCCAATTTGCTTTGCGGCTGCCCTGGAACCTGCTGAGCATTTTCTGAGTGAGGCTGGGGTGGATTTTCCATGCCTGTTCTTAGTGCTTCGGCGTAGGAGATTCTCTTAGTTGTATTTAGCTACCCAAATGATGATCTGGCTGCCTTGGCGAAAAATACGTCTGGCGTACTTTTTGAGTTGTATTACGCATTTTGTGTATGTTGTTGGTGGTGTAGCTGTCGCTCGTCGCATGCGACTCTTCAGCTTCTTGTAGAACTCACAGCCCCTGTAGTTTGCCGTATGGTTTCCTCCACAGTTGCCACATTTTTTCATTTGAGGGTCTTCTTTGTTTGCGGGGCAGTTTACGGAGTTGTGGAAGTCTCCGCAGACTACTCAGACTGTCCGAAGTGTGCAGTAAATCTTGGTGTGTCCGTACTCCTGGCAGTTTGTGCACTGTACAGGGCCGTTGCGTTTGTGTGGTTCTTTCACGGTGATCCTTCGATGCAGTAAGAGCTGCAGCTTGTAGATCGGGTGCACTTCGTTTTTCTTTAGGGCTTTGCTATCTGGTTCAAGCTCGACCTTGAAGAGTGGCTGGGGCTTTTTGTTTCTGTTTATGTTGCTGACATTATTGAAACAAAAGCCCTTGGCCTTGAGGGCTTCTTAAATCTCAGAGGGGCCGACGTCAGTTTCTATTCCCTTTAGTACAACTTGCAGTCCCTTGATACCTTTTAGTTGGTAGGTGTAGAGGTTCTTTTTTGTGTCCTCCAGGTAATTAGACACAGCTCGGAAGTGTTCTTCGGACTTCGTTTGAGCTTTGGTTTAATGGATGTTTTCATTAATAAGCGGAACAACATGGAAATTATCGTCCCCGACCACCGCAACAATTTTTTGACCAGGGTGTTTGAGCTTTTTTCCCTTATATTGATAGGTGGGGGCTTTGGTTTCTTTGGGTCTCCTGCCCTGCTCAGCATGGTTATTCTCCGCCTCTGCTAACATGGAGAATCGGTTTTCGTTGCAACTCCTAATTTGGTCGTTGCTTTTGTTGGTACGGTTGATCTTTGTTTGTTACCAACCGTGTTGAGTGGACTAAGCTTACGCTTAATCTGGATGTAGCGGTCCATACCGGTCTGTATAGCCGGGACCGCTTGTTGCTTATCGAAACAAACTGTTTTTGTTGACATTGTATTTTGCTGTGCAGCCGTTGGGACCAAACTCGCAATATTGGTAGTTGGTTTATTTATTGGTGGTGATTTTGCTGCGACTGCAGAAATTGTAGCACTGCTAGTTGTTGGAGCTTCTTCCATCGAAGCCGGCGGTGGTGGGGTTTGATATTGGTAGCTCCATGATGCAGGAGTTGAAGTGAGTAGAGAGGGTGAGCACGAGCTGGTTCTCTTGCTGTTGACGGTCAGTAGAGCTAAGTAGCTCTTTGTCGACTTTTTATTTTCTTCAAAATCGCGAGTTGAGAAATAAGAGTAACAGGCGTTTCTTGGTTTTACGGAGCTTCCACGCTCATTGTTTGGATCGCTGCTCATTTTTGAGCTTATTATGCGTGGCACTTATAAGTTTAAATTAAATAAGCACTTGTGTTAATCATAACACTAGTTATGATTATATTTATATAGATTTTGGAGTACTCCAGTATAGCATTCTTTAAGTTTTCTCTATTTATTGCACTTTTTTAATTTTTTTGCCGGAGCTCACGCGAGTCCACGTGCGCTCTATGCGGGCGTTGAACTTTTACAGATTTAACGATCGTTTCTATGGCAGCTTCACGATATAGTCATAATTTACGATATAATCAATCGTAATTCAAGGATAATACAAAATGGCCATATCTTAAATTATTTGAAAAAATGTTGAAAACTGAATAAGTTATAATTTAACCCACCGTACCGACAATGTTTCTCTCATCCAAGTAAACGGACGTGTTTCTTTCTTGCGCTCTCGTTTTGTGTTAATTTTTTCATTAAAACAACCGGGGTTTTATTTAAATCTTCTACTTTGTGATAAATAAAGTTCCCGTTCGCTTCGTGTGCATGGAGCTATTCTGTTTTGTGTATTTAATTGTTATTATTTTCACAATTTAGTTGTGCTGCCGGCGTTTGCTTTGCATTTTTTTGCATTCTTCTTTATGCCTTCTCCGTTTAGTTGGCGCCGTCGCGACAGCTAAACGTTAGGCTCGCTCCCACGCTCACCAGTTTACCCGCTCTCTCGTTCTCACGCACTCTTGGTGCAGCTGCACTCTTATCTCTTCCTACGTAAAGGTACAGTGGTAAGTCCCTATAATGTCCGCAATTGTCTGTTTCGCTAAGACCAATTCGCAATAACTGCAAACAATCTTACAGTCGGCTGCTGGCTGTGCGAGAACATTGTGCATGCCATATGCATTGGTGTTGTCGGTCGGACGGTGGATGATGTAAGAAGAAACATCGGTCTGCGTTACTGCTGTGAGGCCTCGCGCGATGTTAAAAGAGAGATGATGTCTTTTATGCGGCAGACCAAGGGCGGCTTAAAAGACATATTATCGAGTTTTCGTAAAACTCATGATATACTCTTGGCGCTGGATACTCAATTTTATAGCCTTAAGCTATTGAATGAGTCTCCTAGGCGCAAAAAAACCGCAACTGGTCTGCAGCATCTAGGCGGATCTCAAAAACCAGCGGCAGACTCACAGCAGCACAGACAATCAGTCTGCATCGCCGAAGGCTCTTGTAGTAATTCCACCTACGAAACACATATTTGTTTCTCGGATCTCCCCTGGTCAGACATCGGAAGATGTCACCGCCTTTATCCAAAACAAGAGCCGATAAAATAAAAATTAAGGTGAAAAAATTAAAATTTTCCTATGCCAGGGACATTTCATCTTTCAAAATAAATGTTCCAAACGAACTTTTTGACACTATATAATCTACCAAATTCTGGCCAGAATATGTTGTCGTCAAAGCGTTTGAAGCAAAGAAAACGAAAAGGCGGCCCATGAAATAAGTTTTCCCAGGCCCGACCATACCACTGCGCCCTCTACGTCATTCGCTCCAAAAAACTAATCAACCCCTCTCTATCTCCTATCAGAATACAAGAGCCCACTTAGTAAGCTTCCCAAATTGTATTCTGATAGTGTTTCGTTGGCATCACAGGTTATTGTGTTCACAGAAACCTGGTTAAAGCCGGAGAGTCTGAGCTCCGAAGTGTTCACGATATATCGGCTGGATCGGCCTATCAGACGTGGGGGTGGTATCCTCATAGCGGTTGACTCCACTCTCGCGCCGGAATTAATAACTTGCGAGGAGTTCGATGTTGAATTCCTCTGTGTGAAGCTAACCATCAATGGTAGTTCTATTTTCATTACCTGTTCATACATTCCTCCTATGTCCGAACTTCCTATTTATTGGAATCATCTTTAGGCTATCCAAACGGTTTCCAACTTAATTTCGATTAAGGATCATTTAATAGTTCTTTTTGATTTTAATATCCCAGGGGCTATTTGGTCCACAAATAATTCCTCTAATATACTTTTCACCTCCACACAACATGACTTTATTGCTGGCTTGCTCCACATTTCGCTGTCTCAAGTCAACCATGTACGAAATTCCCTAGAGCACTTGCTTGATCTCTGTTTTGTCTCAGATCCGGCAAGAGTCCGTTTAGCCAGGGTGGCGCAGTTGACGCTTCCCGAAGATACCTTTCATCCTACTTTCGACGTGACTCTCGACATTGGGACTGACTTACAGAATATTGAGACGCCCCGCGTCGCAACCCCTACAACTATTATAATAATATAGTTTATAACATAAATAATATAATTAATATAAATATATAATACACAAAACATATAATATAAATAATATAATATATAATAGATAAATATAAAATAGTGTAAATAATGTAAATAAAACCCGAAGCTGTAATATAACATATAATTCCCCCCGTTTAGATTTAATTAGATTTAGGCTACGGCAGCCCCCAACCTAAGCTCGACGCACACGGACACACACACAAAAGCACACGCACCGAAATCCACCACCGAAAAGTAGATCACATGCCCTACGACAATGTGCAGCGAAGCAAAAAGACGGAGGAGAGAACGAGAGAGCGCGAGAGCACGCCGTCAGAATCCACCCCGAAAATTGGCACGCGCCAATGAGGGAGAGTGAGAGGGCACGATCGGCACAGATACTTCGAGAAGGAACGAAGAAACTCAACACAAAGTTCGGAAGAAGTGCAAAAAGAAAAAAAAGCGGAGGGGAGTGCGGACGCAAAACTTAGTGAGTGGATTTTCGGAGTGATTTTGAATCGATTTGTGCGAAGGCGGATTAACTAAGGGCCGGCGAGTGCCACCTTAGCAGGAGCGTGTTTCTGGAGCAGCAGCAGCAGGAGATTTTGGAGACAGAGGAGGAGTTGGCGAGGCCTAGCCCAGGACCAGCGGCGTGGCAGCGCCGATTCACACGGATCCAATTTTCCACGTGCCGTGTGTGCGAGAGCGAGATGGGTGAGTGGTAGCAAGTGAACCGCAACGAGGTGTATGTGTGTGTGTGTTAGGAAAATCGTTGCAAGCCCTCGCTGCGGTCTCACCGAGAGTACGGCCAGACCGACTCTAGAATAAAAATGTTAAATCTTAAGAGCTAGACTAACGGTGATGGAAATATAAGGAAATATGTACAGGCGGAATAAAATAACCAAACGGAAAGTTACACTGAGAGAAATCATCGGGAATAACGTTCAAGAAAAAAAACAATGTTAAATAAATAAAAATTTAATTAAATTAATTTAATTATAAAGTGGCCCCGATACACTGAGAAAATACCCAAAGAAATGAAGAAAATTTATTTTGAAAAATAAAACCCAAAGAATATATGATAATAGAGAAAATGAATTGAATGAAGCGTTTTTACTGAATAAACCCGCGAAGGAACCTGAGAAAACTGGAAAAAAAAGGAAAATTAATGGAAATAACAAATGAAAGAAAACTTAGTCTTAACTCCGGATGCTTTAAATGAGAGCCTTTGTGATGAAGCCTAATAAGTGGAGTTTTCCAGTCAGAGGTCGATTGACGCTGACGTGGGAAATCGTGGGTCCTCCCAAATATTAGATTTTTCCCCTCTTTATCTATAATTTTTTCTGTAGAGGAATCTCGGCGGGACTGAGTCGCTATCCCAGCCTATGAGAACTACCTTACAGAATGGCGCCCGAACAGGGACGTGGGGCTTACGAACTTTAGATGAGATATGGCCTAAAGACCCATTAAAATTACACTGAAAAAATATAAAAAAAAAAATTTTTTTTTAATCTTTCTTATGAGCCAAATTTGTCTGAGTGGACGCAAGAAGAGAAGTGAACAAATTTGAGCTTCTAGAATAGAAGTTTCAGCGCGGCACAGGCGGGAGAACTTGGTATAAGTACACCCAAAGGAAAACATATATATACTATATATATATTAAAATATTTTGTATTATTTCGCAAGACCAAACATAACCTAAAAGGAGAGGTTATGCGAACACGTGGGCAGCAGATCACGTGAGCCCAAAATAGATAAGAAAAGATTCAAAGCAAATAAGGGAAAAAGCAAAAAAAGGGCCCTCTATTGGTGAGCCAATCAGGGTGCGAGATTTGAAAGCACGAGGTAGGTAGAAGCTAACTTATTCTCCCCACAGCACAGCCATCTTGTTCCACTCTCATCGTCGTCGTATTTTTCACACCCGCAGTAGAATCGATTTAGTTTCAATCAAGTCAACGGGATCTGCGGAGAGTTCGCTTACAACCGTCACCGAGTACAATCACTACCAAGCTAAATCGTCGTCGCAGAAGTTTGAAATCGTTTTGCCTCGTCGTTGCTACTTTCGGTTCGCCTGAGCATTTATACGCCGTTTTTAGAAATAAATTAGTGAATTCTGTGAAAATATTGAAAATATTTCTTTCGTGTCTGGAATTTGTTTCGAGGAATATTTTTTATATTTTTTTGCAAACATGGGTGCACGTTTGATTTCGTATCTCCGCAAGCGAGAATTGGAAGCGATTTTAACCCTGCTTTGATAACCTACGTCTGAGAGACGTGTGCTTTTTACATTTTTCGCTCTCTCTCGAGAGAGTGTTTTTTGAGCACGCTCATTTTTTAGTTTTGCTCAGTCGTGTTCTGCAGCTTGTCGGTGGTGGTCATCAAATTGTGGTAAGTTCTTTGCTTTCGGAGTTTTGACTATTGCATACGTCTCTGAGCCGTATGGTTATCTTTTGTGTGACTTCTAAACTCCACGTAAATTTTTTTTTTTTTAGTTTGCTTATGTTTTTTCCTGAATTAAATCAAGTATAATGGATCGAAAGAAATGCTTAGATGATACACAAATTGCTGCACTTTTGCAAGGGCTTACAGACGATTCAGAATTGGCCGATATAAACAGTGAGTCGGGAGATGAAGTATTTGAAGACGATGTTCAGAGCGACGTAGAAGATGTTGAAGTTGAACAATCCGGTGAAATTTCAAATTTGTGTGAAGACGAACAAGCAACATATACTGATTGTCACGTGTCTTCGCTCGCACTCTGCCGTCAGCCTAACATAAGATCCAAAAATAAGTACTGCTGGAGTACTTCAAAAGGAAAAGATACTGGCAAAGTTAGTGGTCTAAATATTGTTCGAACGGCAAGAGGTCCTACTAGGGCATGCAAATTACTATTAGAGCCGCTCTCATGTTTTAACTTGTTCTTTACCGATGCTATAATTCTTGAATTAGTAACATGGACAAATGCGGAAATAGGCTTGAATCGGAAAAGCAATATGACCAAAGCCACTTTTGGAGACACAAATATACATGAAATCCGTG
Source organism: Drosophila bocqueti (assembly GCA_018151655.1). Taxonomy (NCBI): domain Eukaryota; kingdom Metazoa; phylum Arthropoda; class Insecta; order Diptera; family Drosophilidae; genus Drosophila; species Drosophila bocqueti. The sequence continues at coordinate 1,162,000 of JAECXF010000040.1, forward strand.
CTTTGATCGGAATACTCGTTTTGACAGCTGCTCTAAAGGACAACCACCTAACAACAGACGAAATATTTAACAGAAATTTCAGTGGTACAAGGTATTGTTCGACTATGAGTCGCGATAGATTTAATTTTTTAATTCGGTGCCTGCGAATGGACGACAAATCATTGCGCCCTTCTCTTCAAATTGCTGATCGATTTATGCCTGTCCGGAAGGTTTGGGATATGTTCATTGAGCAATGCAAAACCAGTTATACACCAGGATCGCATACAACAATTGATGAACAGCTGTTGGGTTTTCGTGGTCGATGTCCATTTAAGATGTACATCCCCAATAAGCCAAATAAATATGGCATAAAAATAGTAATGATTTGCGACAGTGCCACAAAATATATGTTTAATGCCATTCCATATCTAGGCAAATCAACAAATAATCACGGCATCCCTTTGGGCGAATATTTTGTTAAAGAATTGTCAAAACCAATACATGGTACTTCTCGCAATATTACTTGTGACAATTGGTTTACATCAGTTCCACTGGCCAAGAACTTGCTCAAAGAACCATACAAATTGACTCTTGTTGGAACTATAAGATCAAACAAACGCGAAATTCCCGAACTTATGAAAAATTCACGATCGCGAATAGTTGGAACTAGCATGTTTTGTTATGATGGTCCCTTTAACCCTTCTATCTTATAAGCCAAAACCATCTAAAATGGTATTCCTGCTCTCATCCTGCAATGAAAGAGGCACAGTCGACAATAGTAGCGGAAAACCAGACATGATTTTATATTACAATCAGACAAAAGGTGGAGTTGACACGCTCGACCAAATGTGTTCGATAATGTCGTGCTCTCGGAAAACGAACAGGTGGCCTATGGCAGTGTTTTATGGAATGCTTAACATAGCTTTTGTAAACTCGTATGTAATATATTGCCACAACATGCAGAATCAAAACCAAAAGCCGCTATGTCGAAGACAGTATATGAAAACTTTGTCTGAGTTATTAACATCACCTTGGATGGAAAAACGATTGCAGACTCCTAGTTTAAGTGACGTATTGAAACGCAATATTCAAAACGCATTGCCTGAAAAGCTCGAAAACGCCAATAACGAAAAAAGAGAAGAGCCGGAACCGAAAAAAAAGAGATATTGTTTTTATTGTCCCTCTAAAATAAGGCGCATGTCGAAAATGGTGTGCGTTAAATGCAATAAGCCTATATGCGGCGAACACAAAAGTGATTTGTGCAAAACTTGTACTTAAATCGAAAATATTTCCAAACTTTTTTTAAATTTCTTAAATTTCATATATATATAAGCTAGAACAGCAAGAAAAATGTGTTAATTTTATTTGTTAAGAAAACTACAGTTCCTATGAAAAAAGACTTAGTTATTTTTGTTTATTTTTTAAGAAAAATGAATTTGTTAATTTTTTGTTTTTTAATAAAATTAATTTCTGAAATAAATGTTTTTAAATTCTAAGGAAATAAATAAAGAAACAATGTAAGTAAAAAAATTGTGAATAAATGGATCAAAACGCTATTTAAATAATGGAAAACATTGATACGTCTCCTAGGAGGGTTATCAAAGCAGGGTTAAAGGAGTTCGGAATGGAAGCAGCCGGGAGCGTGGAGGAAATGAGAAGCCGGTTGGCCTCATTTAATAACAGGGATGACCACGTTTTAGAAGTCACCGAGCGACTGCAGGAATGTGAAACCGAGATTTTAGCAGCAATTAGCGAGAGGAAGCAGCGATCGCCGAGCCCAAATCCAGGGCCCACGCAGCTCCAGGTTCCCGCACCGGAAATTTCCACGGATGTTAGCAGAGACACGGAAACCAATCCGGTCAGGAGGGATATCTCTCCCAAGAAGAGCGATATGTCAGCGGCCATCCTAGCGGAGAAGTTGCGGAAATGGGGAGTAGGCTTCGACGGAACCACGGACCCGATCACCTTATCCAGCATCTCGAGGAGTGAGCCTCGGCGTACGAGATCAACGTGGAAAATATGCCACAGGCGATTCCAGGTCTTTTAACGGGTACTGCGGAAAACTGGTTCAGGACCAGCCAACTGTTCGGGGAGTCTTGGGCCAATTTCAAGAAGGCTTTTCTTGATTTCTTCTTGCCGCCGAGGTATTTTCAGCGACTCGAGGATGACATCCGCACCAGGTATCAGCAACCAGGAGAAACGTTTAAGCAGTATTTGGTGAACATACGGCTGATGATGCACAGGGTGGGATAGAGCCCGGAACAGGAGTTGGACAGGATTTATGAGAACCTTCAGCAGGATTACCAACTTTTTACTAGGCGACACGAGTTCACGACGCTGGAGCAGTTGACTGTTTTAGCGGTCAACTATGAGGTCACTCGGGATCGGGATACAGGAAACCATGCCAGGAGGCTAGCGGAGTGGCAGCCACCGAGGAGGACTAGCTTCGGATTCCCGTCCAATCCTGGAATGCCACCAAGGAACCGCCAGGATGTCGCTTAGCCTCCCCCACGAGCACCCACACCCGCTGCTGGCCCTATAGGACCAGTTCCTCGGGTGGGAAACTTGTCCGTGGTGCCAAATTTCAGGGAAGCCTGCAAGCGGATGCCGCAGTCGCAGGGTTAATTTCTGCTGGGAATGCGGGCGCATGGGAGTCCTGACTAGGGAATGCTGTCAACGAAATAGCCCGGGAAACGGGAGGAGTCTTCGCCAGCCTGGGGAGCGGCCGGAGACTGCCAGGAGGAATCCCCCGACTTAGGAGAAGTATTACAAGTCCAAGCCAGTAGACTTATCGTGCGAGTGCAGATTGAGGGGCAGGATTTTAGCGCGACGACCCCAGTATTCAAGCATCCTCGACAAGCTATCTTTTAGGGCCTCGGAACGAGATAGCCGTGCGAAATAACCCGTTTCGACTAACCCCGGGGGTAAAAGCAAATCGATCTAGACAGGAGATGCCAGCACAAAGGAGCTACGCGAAGCACACCCAAAGCGACTAACCAGGAACTCGCTCCCCAGCCAGACCGGAGAACTTACCCGACGCTGGAGGAGCCCTAGCAGTTATCAAGGAGACGGAAGAACCGGAAGACTTAGGGCCGTGGGTGCGGAAATTTCTAGAGGAGGAGCTAGCACTGTTTGAGGGTTTGACAGGAGTGTCACATATCGCCGAACACACGATTACAATGCGGGATGACAAGCCAATTAAGCAGAGATATTTTCCCAAAAATCCGGCGATGCAGCGGATTATTGATGAACAGATCGACGAGCTAATACGCAACGACTGCATAGAGGCGTCGCACAGTCCCCACAGTGCCCCGATTGTACTTGTTGGCAAGAAATCAGGGAAAATGAGACTATGCGTGGATTTTCGGCAATTGAACGCCGCTTCTATACCAGATGACTACCCCCTGCCGAGGATCACCCACATTCTGGAACGTCTTCGCCATGCCAAGTATATCTCCACCCTCGATTTAAAGAGCGGATATTGGCAGATACCCATGGCCAAGATCAGTCGTGAGTGCACTGCATTTACAGTGCCAGGGAGAGGACTATACCATTGGAAGGTCATGCCGTTTGGCCTCCACTCAGCCCCAGCCACATTTCAGCGGGCGCTGGAAATGGAGCCCAACGCCTTTGCATGCTTAGATGATATTATTATCATCGGACGGACGTAAGAGGAGCACATGCTGCACCTAAAGGAAGTATTTCGACGACTGCGACAGGCGAATCTTCGCCTCAACGCAAAGAAATGTAGTTTCTTTAAGCGCAGCCTGGTATACTTGGGGCATGTGATCAGCGAGGAAGGAATTCATACAGATCCCGCAAGGAGCTGAGGAGATGTCTGGGTATCGCTTCGTGGTACCGGAGATTTGTGCCAAACTTTGCCAGCGTGGTCCAACCCATGTCTCTTTTGCTCAAGAAAGGGAAGAAATGGCAATGGCAGCAGGAGAAGCAGGATGCATTCGAGGATCTGAAGAGGGAGTTCACGGAGGCACCCGTCCTCGCGTGTCCAGATTTTAACGAGAAGTTTGTCCTCCAGACAGATGCTAGCGACATAGGACTAGGAGCCGTTTTAACACAGACAATCCAGGGGGAAGAGAGGGTCATCGCGCGAGTCGACGTCTCATAGCCGCGGAGGAGAATTACTCCACCACAGAGAAGGAGTGTCTGGCCATCATATGGCCCATCAGGAAACTCAGGTCCTATTTGGAAGGACCCCGATTTGAGGTGATAACAGACCATCTCGCTTTGAAGTGGCTCAACTCAATCGATAATCCCACGGGGCGAATCGCGCGCTGGGCGTTAGAACTGCCGCAGTACCAGTTTGACGTCACGTATCGGCGCGGGAGCCAGAACATCGTCGCGGATGCGCTGTCACGACAGCCCTTGGAGGTGATACAGATGATTCAGGAGGACAAACCCACATGCACCTGGTACCAGCGGAGGCTGAAACTCGTCCAGGACAAGCCTGGACAATTTCCAGACTATGAGAATCAGCAGCTATATCGACATATTGGAGCACGACCCGATGACGAAGACTCGGTGCCATGGAAACTGTGTGTGGCCAAGGAACACCGCCAGCGAGTGCTGTCGGAATGCCACGACCAGCCCACGGCCGGACATCTCGGAATCAGGAAGACTACCACCCGGATCGCCCAGAGGTATTACTGGCCGGGAATCTTCCGTGATGTAGCCAGGTATGTACGCAAGTGTGACACTTATCAGCGGGGTAAGGTCAGTCAGAGTAAACCAGCGGGTAAAATTTTTACCAGGCAGGTCAGTAAGCCTTTCGACACTGATTGCGCAGATTTCATCGGGCCCCTTCCGCGTTCCAAGAGCGGGAACAGCATGCTTCTTGTATTTTTCGACGCTTTTTTTAAATGGGTTGAGTTGGTCCCCTTAAGAAAAGCTACTTCGGCATATCTCGAAAAATCATTTAAGGAGAGGATTCTGAATCATTTCGGGATTCCGCGCAGGTTCGTTTGTTTTAACGGAACTGAATTCACTAGTCGTTCTTTCAAAGTTTTCTGTAAACAAGCGGGAATGGAGATCCAGTTTACGGCACCCTATACACCGCAGCAGAACCCGACGGAGAGGGTCAATCTCACCATTAAAACTATGGTCGCCCAGTGCATCGAGGATAAGCAGACGACTTGGGTCGAATTGATACCGGAGCTGTACTTGGCGATAAACAGCAGCGTTTCGGATTCGACCGGATTTAGTCCGGCCTTCATCATTCAAAGTAGAGAGCCACGACTCCCAGGGGCCTTGTATGACGAAGTCACGCCGGGACCAAGCGAAGTTCCCCGAACACCCGGCGCGAAAGCGGAAATGTTTCGAGAAGTGTTCTAGGTAGTACAGGAAAACACTCAAAGAGCTTCACTGGAACAACGGAAACATTACGATCTTCGAAGACGAGCCTGGAGACCCGAGTTGGGATCTCTAGTATTCGTGGGGCAGCATTTCTTATCCAAGGCGGCGGATAACTTCGCTGAAAAGCTGGCCCCTTTGTATGAAGGTCCATACAAGGTCATCAAGTTCCTGGCGCCCACAATCGTGCGTCTGCAGCATGTCCAGAGTAAGCAGCGCAGGACGGCATCACTAGGAGACTTAAAAGAGACAGTCAACGATCTGGAACCGGCGAAGCCGGAGAACGAGGAGGAAGTTACCCTAAGCTTCGCAGAGGAAGACCGCAGCGGCGGTACAGCAGCAGGAACCAGAGGTTTCCGCAACCACAAAGGGTCGCGGCCCGGAAACGCCAAGATCTGGCTGTGAGAAGTAGCAGGCAAGAGCCACTAAAAATTGGAGTCCTGTGACAGAAGCCAAGCCGGAGTCAGTGGGGGCCACTAGCTGGTCGGTGCGCCTTTCCAACGTCCCCACTCCCCTGAGGGGGAAACTCCATGCACCCAGGGCCCACAGCTAACCCACCCCCAACTAACGTTTATTAAATATTTGCTAGGTTGCTTCTTCGTAAGGCAAAAGACTTATAAAAAACCCTTGTTTCTTTTCCCCATAGATATGGCAGAAGCAACCATCGAGGAGGCCGCTAGTCCCACGGGTGACGTCGTGTTCCCGCGGAGGAGATGCGCATGGGCCCGCTTGCCGTTTTACCCGCCGGAAACGGATCATTACCGCGGACAACGCCGGTATGACACGCAGGTCTGGGTCGACGCGCTGGCCTTCGTCGAGCGGTTCAGCCCAATACCTCGCCAGAGCCCGACCATGGAATCGGGCGATGACGGAAGGAGAACCCCCGACGAGGACTACAACACGTCCTCAGATCCCGGAAGTTAAAGAGAGGGCGAGTGCGTCTCCCTGCCCGGAATTCGACCCACAGGGTGCGAGGCATCAGCCTCTCCCAGACTGGCTCCTTCCCCGGGAATATCCTGGCTTGAAGAGAGCGAAGCGGCTGGAGAGGGAGAAGGCAGTTCGCCTATCGCGCCCACCGGATGTCCGGGTGCCGTCTCCCGACCCGTGGCAACATCTGGAGCAGCAGAAGGAGCAACAGCAGGAGGAAGCTGGGGAGACGGCGTGTGCCTCTCCCGAGCCAGGGCTGCCTCCAGGGTTCTACCCGCTCAGGCCGGAGGAGACTCTGGGGCCACGGAAGCCCTGGACATGGCTGGACAAACCCCAGCGAGACTGGTACGACCAGGTCTACCCTTCCCCGCACCCACCAGCGGTGAAAGCGGAGGGAGCTACGGCTGGAGCCCCCGGGTCATCCGACCCAGATATCTGGACGAGACCGGACGATCCCTGGCTACCCCGGTGCGACCAGGTCGACCTCACCCCGCACCAACCAGCGGAGGAACTGGAAAGAGCAACGGCCGGAGCCCCCGAGTCGCCCGACCCCGACACCTGGGTGCCGTGCCCCGCACGGTGGGCCCAGCTGGGGGAAGGCGGGCCAATACCCCGCTCCCTGAGGGACCATCTCGAAGCGGAGAAAAGGAGCCGCGAGGAAAGGACCGGAAATACCTGTTCCATGTTTTGGGGGCAGGTTTCCGCGTCCATATAACGAAGGAGGAGCGGATCACCCTCTCGAACCGCCCCCCGAAGAAGGAGGGGAATGTGAGGGACAGTCCCGCCCCTCCCAAACTTTAATATATATAATACTAAAATATAACTAATATAAATAAAATAGTATATAACCTAAATAAAATAAATAATATAAATATATAATACACAGAACATATAATATAAATAATATAAATAATATAAAAAATATATAAATAATATAAATAATATAAATAATATAAATAATATAAATAATATAAATAATATAAATAATATAAATAATATAATATATAATAGATAAATATAAAATAGTGTAAATAATGTAAATAAAACCCGAAGCTGTAATATAACATATAATTCCCCCCGTTTAGATTTAATTAGATTTAGGCTACGGCAGCCCCCAACCTAAGCTCGACGCACACGGACACACACACACAAGCACACGCACCGAAATCCACCACCGAAAAGTAGATCACATGCCCTACGACAATGTGCAGCGAAGCAAAAAGACGGAGGAGAGAACGAGAGAGCGCGAGAGCACGCCGTCAGAATCCACCCCGAAAATTGGCACGCGCCAATGAGGGAGAGTGAGAGGGCACGATCGGCACAGATACTTCGAGAAGGAACGAAGAAACTCAACACAAAGTTCGGAAGAAGTGCAAAAAGAAAAAAAAGCGGAGGGGAGTGCGGACGCAAAACTTAGTGAGTGGATTTTCGGAGTGATTTTGAATCGATTTGTGCGAAGGCGGATTAACTAAGGGCCGGCGAGTGCCACCTTAGCAGGAGCGTGTTTCTGGAGCAGCAGCAGCAGGAGATTTTGGAGACAGAGGAGGAGTTGGCGAGGCCTAGCCCAGGACCAGCGGCGTGGCAGCGCCGATTCACACGGATCCAATTTTCCACGTGCCGTGTGTGCGAGAGCGAGATGGGTGAGTGGTAGCAAGTGAACCGCAACGAGGTGTATGTGTGTGTGTGTTAGGAAAATCGTTGCAAGCCCTCGCTGCGGTCTCACCGAGAGTACGGCCAGACCGACTCTAGAATAAAAATGTTAAATCTTAAGAGCTAGACTAACGGTGATGGAAATATAAGGAAATATGTACAGGCGGAATAAAATAACCAAACGGAAAGTTACACTGAGAGAAATCATCGGGAATAGGTTAGGTTAGGTTAGGGCGGTGATGGCCGGCTCAGAGAGCCGGACCATCCACTTGAGCCTGAGGAGGCTCCTTGTGATGCCGCAAAGGCTTAGGTCCCCGTCCTATGCAGGTACTCATGGGCCGATGACCAGTACTACGTAAGAGAGGACCAACCCGATCCTTGGATGAATCGGATTATCTGCCTCGGTGATGTCTCGCATAGCTCTGCGAGATCCACAAGGGTGGGGAAGCCCAGGTGCTGCAGTCTTCGTCTGCTTAGGGCCGGACAGTGGCAGAGGAGGTGGAGGACGGTCTCCTCTTCCTCCTCATCCCTACAGCTTCTACAGAAGTCATTATGGTGCACCGACATCCTGGACGCATGCGTTCCAAGCAGCCAGTGACCAGTAAGAGCCCTGACGGCCAGGGCGCAGCTTTCCCTGCTTAGTGATAATAGCTCCTTTGAGCGCTTCGCTGAACGGCGTGGCCAGATCATTCTAGAGTGGCGGCAGGTGATGAGGTTTTCCCATTTCCTGTCCGCGAGGAGGTGGAAGTACTCCCTACAGAGTAGTCTGCGAGTGGCCAAGGGCATGTCAACTGACTCCCTCTCCGGCTGAAGAGGGGAGGTTGTACCCTGCCGGGCCAGCTCATCGGCAGCGCAGTTGCCCTCGATGTCCCTATGTCCTGGGACCCAGATGAGGTGGAGGTCGTACTGCTCCGCCATCTCGTGAAGAGATCTGCGGCAGTCGTTAATGGTCTTCGAGTTGGAAGAAATAGATTCGAGTGACTTCAGGGCGGCCTGACTGTCAGAGAAAATGCATAAGGGAGCTCTGCCCCTAGTTGGGGGGAGCTGATCAAGGGCTTCTTTGATGGCGTAAACTTCCGCCTGAAAGACGCTGCAGTGGTCGGGTAGCCTAAACGAGACGTTTAATCCCAGGTGTTCAGAGTATATACCTCCTCCCACCCGGCCGTCCAGTTTTGAGCCATCCGTGTAGATGTGAAGGGACCCTAGGGGTCCAGGGGGTCCTAGGTTCCATTCCGTTCTATCGGGGATGTGAACCTGGAAGGGTGTGATGGGGTGTTCAGTGGGGACACAGTAATCAGTGTTTCCCTCAGTAAGGTGTGGGGCAGAGCCGAGGTTCGTGTGTCCGAAACTCAGTCTTCTCCACAGACCCGCGCCCTTCAGCCTTAATGCCGAGAGTGACGCGGTCATCTCTCCCATTAGTTCGATTGGGAGAATGTCCAGGAGAACGTCCAAGGCGTCTCCCGGAGTTGTGCGCAGGCTGCCTGTCATACAGATCTCAGCCATGCGCTGAACTTTTCTCAACTTGCCCAGGCAGGTAGACCGCTTTATAGCTGGCCACCAGATTGCCACTCCGTAGAGGAGTATCGGGCGAATGATAGCCGTGTACAGCCAACGGACTATTTTTGGGGTCATTCCCCATTTTAGCCCGATAGCCATGCGGCAGGTGTAGAGCGCGATTGTGGCCTTTTGGCCCTCTCGTCCGTGTTAAGGGACCAATCGAGCTTCCTGTCCAGGATAAGACCTAGATACTTGGCCTGATTTTTAAGGGTGAGAGGTACCCCGCAGAGTTTAGGGGGTATCATTTTGGGGATTTTGTATTTCCTGGTAAAAAGGACTAGTTCAGTCTTCGCTGGGTTTACCCCCAGACCAGACCTTGCGGTCCAGTCCGTCAGAAACCGAAGACTTTCGCTCATCCTGTCACAGAGTGTCTGCGGGAATTTTCCCGTAAACGCCAAGGCGACATCATCCGCGTAGGCCACGACACGACAGCCGCCCTCTTCTATGCCCTGAAGCAGTTCATTGACCGCCACATTCCATAGGAGAGGGGAGAGGACTCCGCCCTGAGGTGTGCCTCTGTTGACTTGTCTGGAGATGGTTGACCCCCCCAGTGTTGCCTCCACCGTTCTGCTGCGCAAGATCCGGTCAATGAGACCCACTGAGTGTTGATCAATCCCCAGCCTAGTCAGTGCTGATGTGATTGAGCCTGGAAGGATGTTGTTGAAAGCGCCCTCTATATCCAAGAAGGCGACGAGTGTGAACTCCTTTTCGTGGAGCGATTTTTCTATGATAGTGGTAAGCGAATGGAGTGCTGTCTCTGTCGACCTGCCCCTCCTGTACGCGTGTTGAGATCCTGATACGGATGATTGGGGAATATTAGTTCTAAGATGCAGACTGATGAGTCTCTCCAGCGTCTTGAGTAGAAACGAGGAGAGGCTTATCGGCCTATAATCCTTAGGCGTGCAATGCGATGGCTTGCCTGCCTTGGGGATGAAAACAACTTTTGAGCGGAGCCAACCGCTCGGGATGACCCCTGTATCGAGGATGATCGAGAAGATCAGACGAAGCCAGGGAGTGGATAGCTCGGCTGCATAGCTGAGCTGTGCAGGTATGATGCCGTCCACCCCAGGGGATTTAAATGGGCTAAAACTGTTTATTGCCCATTTGATGTTCCTATCATTAAGAAGGTAGTCCATTTCGGACGGACCCCGCCGTGTCGGGGGGTTAGGCGGACTGCTCTGAGACGAGCTAGCAGGAAAGTGAGTATCCAGGAGAACTCCGAGAGTTTCCTCACTAGAGGTCGTCCAGCTGTCATCAGGACGCTTGACAAAGCCCGGGTTGGTGGGCGTCGTCGATAGGACCTTCCGCAGCCTAGACGCCTCTGAGTAGTCCTGGATTTTGGCCTTTCTTAGTTCCCTGTTATATAGGGCTAAATTAGTTTTGTATGAGCGCCACGATGCGTCCGTATTGTCGCTCTTGGCTTGGTTGAAGGACTGCCTCGTGGTCTTCTTGAGGCTACCTAATTCTTTGCACCACCACGGTGGCTTCTTCCCAGTCTTCCCCCCGTTCCTACTACGGGGACAGGACCTGTCCAGAGCCGTGCTACAAGCATCGGTAAAGGTTTTAACGAGGCACTCCAACCCCTCTGGACTGTAGTCCAGGTTGGTTGGGGTTGGAGGGGGTTTTAGGATCTTATTCAACTGGGATCTATATTTCACCCAGTCAGTCCTTCGGGGGTTCCGAAAAGTGACCGGTTTGAATCTATCGAAGCCCAGCGTGAATTGGATGTACCTGTGGTCGGAGAAGGAGTGTTTCTCCAGCACCCTCCACGACTTTAGAGTATCATTTAGAGATTCAGAGAGAAGGGTGATATCTAGTACCTCCCTGCGGTTTTTGATGATGAAGGTGGGCTCGTTCCCCGAGTTTCCCACCAGTAAATTGGATGCAAGGATAAAATCAAAAAGAGACTCACCCCTGTCGTTGGTGTCAGTGCTGCCCCACTGGTGGTGATGGGCATTGGCGTCGCACCCGATGATCAAGTCCACGCCCAGCTTTTTGCTGTCCTCGGTGACTTGCCTCAGGGTTGGGGGGATGGGGTCCTGATCGTGCCCCAGGTATGCGGAGCATATCCGGAGGGATCCATTTGGTCCCTCTAGACATGCTGTTAGGAAGTCTTCATTGCTGAAAATAGGAAGCATAAAAAGGGTTAAGTCCTTCTTAGCGAGTATGCAGGCTCGCGTTTTACCTGTAGTAGTGGCCGCGTACAGCCTATAGCCAGCTGCCCTCAGCCCCAGGATTCTGTCGCCACAGATCCAGGGCTCCTGTATGAGGACAGCGTCGGTGCCACCTTCTGCCAGGTGGTCGAGTAGAGCAGCGGAAGCTGCCTTACTGTGGTGGAGGTTTATCTGCAGGAATGTCAGAGACATTCTGCTTCTTGACCTCCACCACAGTAATGTCGGCGTCCGAGGTCGGCTCGTCCAGCCCGTCCTCCTCCTCGGACATCCCAACTTCGCGAAGGCCCCTCGCCAGTTCGCTTCCATCGGAGACGTAGCCCTCCAGAATGTCCTCTTCATCGGACAATCCTGGCGCCTCCTCGATATGAGGCTCCTCTATATCGAGGTCCTCCTCCTTCTGGCCCGCCTTGGCGTCGGCCTTGTATACGCGGACGGCCACGCTGTCGAAGCCGTACCGGAGAAGCCCCCGTTATTCCTCAGCACCTCGACTGTCCCCTCATTTAGAGTCAGGACAACCTGGCGCCTCGGACCAACGGCCTCCTCGACCTTGGCGACTCGCCAATCAGAGGAGGGGATGTCGGGGTTACTCAGCTGCAAGAGCTTGAGTATTTTCTCCGGCTCCGCCGGCTTGTGGGACAGCCACGCCCTGGCTCTCGGTTTGCTGGGGATCTTGTCCCAGTCTACGACGACGAGCTTCGCACCGGGGTATACCTCACCCAGTCCTGCGATCGCCCGCTTGTAGAAGGTGACGGAGGCCGTGTCCTCGCACGCGATCACCTTCACGCCACCCTGGTGCCATCCGGCATCTTCGCACCGAGGCAGTGCACCACCCGACTCCAACAGCTCCTCCACGAACCTGTTGTGCAGCTCGCCAACGATCCAGCGCCATTGGTCCCTCGGGATCTGTCCGTCACTGGAGCCCTCATCCACCACTCCAATCAGGATCTTGCCCTTGGTCACCTCGGCGAAGGACCGCTGGGGCTGCACCTTGGTCCGCTTCGGCTGCGGTGGTTGCACCTCCGATGAGCGCTGGCGTTTGGCAGAGCTTTTGCCCGCGATCGCGCTAGTTGGGTGGGAGCTGGGAGCTACTGCCCTTCCCGCCTTCTCAGGCTTGAAGTCTGGCAGGACACCTCTCGCCCACTTTATGAGACCCGCCTGTTCTGGGTCCGCCTCCATGGCTGGATTGGCTCTCGCGAGGATAAAGGCCGCCCTTCTGCGCTCATGATAGAGCGGCCTTTTCCTCTGCTGTTGCTGGGCCGTGCCTCCCGGATTGGGGTTGCCTCCGGAGCCGCCCGCGGTGACGTCGAGGGACTTGCCCCCGATCACGCCGCTCGGCGGGCCCATCGGTTCGCCCTTTCCGTTGGCTCCGGCCCCCGGATGAAGGCGCTCTGAAGAGCTCTCCTCCTCCTTTTTGACACACACTCGACCGCAAGGCGTCTTCGAGGTGTTTTTAGCGGGGGGGGTACCCCCTTTCGCCCTTGAGGTTTGGCGATCACCTATGTTTTGCTTGTTTGTTTTATTTGAGTTCATGTTTTGGTCCCACGAGTATGCTGGGTAGGGGATGGTCCGCCACGGTAGAGCCCGCATACCGTTGTAAGCCTAATTAAAACTGATGGGTCGGCCGGTCCACCAGAGTCCGCATACTAATGTCCAAGCACCCCCCGGACACGCATCCCTCGGCATATGCTGTTCCACCTTGGATTGGGGTAATTTTTTGGGCAGGAGTTTTCTTCTCCCCGCCCGACTACCATTCGTCAGCATCCACAGCAGAGACATGACCGTACTGGGACCTGCTTCCAGCCGCCCTCACGGGGAGAGTATAGTCGCACTTCCAACGGTGCGAACAGTTACGGCAGGTGATTTCTCACCCGTTATTCCCCCTGTCCGCCCGCTGGCTGACGGCCAATCATCGGGAATAACGTTCAAGAAAAAAAACAATGTTAAATAAATAAAAATTTAATTAAATTAATTTAATTATAAAGTGGCCCCGATACACTGAGAAAATACCCAAAGAAATGAAGAAAATTTATTTTGAAAAATAAAACCCAAAGAATATATGATAATAGAGAAAATGAATTGAATGAAGCGTTTTTACTGAATAAACCCGCGAAGGAACCTGAGAAAACTGGAAAAAAACGGAAAATTAATGGAAATAACAAATGAAAGAAAACTTAGTCTTAACTCCGGATGCTTTAAATGAGAGCCTTTGTGATGAAGCCTAATAAGTGGAGTTTTCCAGTCAGAGGTCGATTGACGCTGACGTGGGAAATCGTGGGTCCTCCCAAATATTAGATTTTTCCCCTCTTTATCTATAATTTTTTCTGCAGAGGACCCTGGTGGGACTGAGTCGCTATGCCAGCCTATGATAACTACTTTAGAATCGAATCGATATTATGGTTTATTATTATTTATTGTTTTTTTTTTTTATGCTTTGCTTTTATTTATTGAATCTTCTCATTTTCGAGACTAATAATAAGTGTATAAAATAATATACTATAACCTAACTAGGAGTTATGAAGACTGAGACCGTGGCCCTGACAAGTTGTGGCTGGATTGGAAGGTCTGTAAGCTGCAGGCGGGTTCGGCTGGAGACCCGAGTCAAGACCCTTGCTAGAGGATTTGGGTGGACAGAGAGTTTTTCATTGTAGGACGCTTTTTGCTTGTCTATTTTATCTTTTACTGCGAGAATGCCGAGGTCCATGTGGATGTTTTGGTTATGAATATACCATGGTGCCCCAGTGATAGTTCGCAGGATCTTTGATTGGGCTCGCTGAATGATGTCTATGTTGGTTCTGCTCGCGTTCCCCCACAGCTGGGAGCCATATGTCCAGATTGGCTTAAGAGTGGAGTTGTAGAGCAGGACCTTGTAGTCCAGACAAGAGGTCTGCACGAGTGCACTCAAAAGTTTCGGTTATTTGAGTACAACTTGCCTGAGTCGGAATTCGGCGCGCCGAAACGGTTTCAACAAAATGAGTTGTGGTATGAATGAGTGTGGTATTCTCTGTATGCGGAATGAGTGGAATTTAAACCGAAACGGAATGGATAGAATGAGTGAGTAAAGAGTAAATGTTTCGAGTACTCGGATAAAATTGTGTTTCTTCATTCAGTCATTGAAAAATAAAATAAATAAATTACATACATATATACATATAATCCATGTCTTTCTATTTTTCTTCTGGCTTGCATTGAAAAGCAAAACAAAAACAAAACAAAAAAAAACAAACTCGCAATAAATTTGACGTCGCCAATGCGGCGCCGGCTAACCGAGTACTCGGTCGCAAAACTCATTCAGCCATTCCTTCGCCGTACGGTTTCGGTTAATTTTTTACTCATACCTACACCACATTTGCCAAATCCGTTTTACTCGATGTCTCACTCAGTCAATCCGAACTTTGAGTGAGTTAACCAAATGCTGCTTTGATTGTATTCATGCAGACCTCTAGTCCAGACACTAGGGCGATCGTGAGTTTATAATCCAGTGGAGGCTGCTGGCTTTCAGTTTTAGGTGCAGTTTCTTGCATTCGATATGTCTACGCCATGTTAGACGTCTGTCGAGGTGGATGCCGAGATACGTTACTTCATTAACTTGGGGGATCTGCGTGCTAATCATGCAGAGCGGAGGGCAAGTTTGTCTGTTAAGAGTAAACGTTATGTGTTTACATTTTTGTTCGTTTTTTTTAATACGCCAGTCAGATAGCCACTTCTCGACTAACACGAGGTGGTTGGCGAGTTGGGTTGTTGCAGGGACTGGGCATCTGGAGCGGATAAGGATCGCAGTGTCGTCGGCGAAGGTGGATGTTGTTAGTCGGTCACTCGTGGGAATATCTGCTGTGTAAAGGACGAATAAAGTTGGCCCAAGTGCGCTACCTTGTGGGACCCCAGCTTCGATAGTGTAGCTGTCGGAAATTGTTGTGTTACATTTTACTGCGAAGGCTCTATTTTAGAGGTAGGAGTCAAGAAGTTTATGAGTGTACCCGAGCAAGTGTGTTTTGATTTTATGCATGAGACCTTTGAGGCAGACGCGGTCGAATGCTTGAGATACGTCGAGGAATATCGCGCTGCAATATTCCCTATGTTCGAAGGCTGTGCGAATTTCTGATGTTATTCTGTTTACTTGCTCTATCGTTCCGTGTTTTTCTCTGAAGCCAAATTGATGGGCTGGGATAATGTTGTGGGCTCCCATATATGGTATTATGCGCGTTAGAAGTCATTTTTCGAATAATTTGGACAGGCATGATAATTAACTTATTGGTCTGTAAGATGACAGAATCGTGTGATCTTTTCCGGGCTTCGGTATCATTATAATAATTGATTTTTTCCATTTCCTTGGATAGTAGCCGAGACTTATGATTCCATTGAAGAGTTTACAGATGACCTCAATAGCACAGTACGGAAGTTCCATTATCATTTTTGTAGTTATTAGGTCACCGCCTGGAGCCTTTGGTTTTAGCTCCCTGATGACTTTTGTGATCTCGTTGGGCTGAAATGTAGTTGGCGTGGATTCAGTTTCGAGGTGGATTTGCGGAGGAACATAATCATTAGCTGCGTGGTTCGGTTGGAAAACGTCTCGGAGATGTGAGGCAAATGATGCGGCTCTGTCTTTGTCGCTGCGGGCCCAGCATCCTGATGAATTCCTTATAGAGGTGTCGGTTTGAATTGGAGAGCTTAGATTTGGGTGAGTTCTCCACAAGGGATGCTTTGTACTAGTTAGCGAGAGTTTTCCAATATATTTAAGTTGTTCATTTTCAGCTTCTTGCTTCAGGGCCCGGTTTAGATTGCGGGTGGCTTCAGTAAGACGTTGCTTTGCGATCTGCTGGCGATCTGCTGGTTTGCCACGCTCGTCGCAGACGCCTCTTTTCCTGAACCAGCTATTCAATTTTCCGGTTGGTTTTGAACTTCTTAAATTCCCCATCTTTCCGTTTAGGGGTTGAGATCCTGGCTGCTGGGACGAGTACCGCTTCCAGAGCGGCGGTGGAGCAGTCGATGTCCGCTTCGATATTTAGTTGGGGAGTTAGCTCACATACTTTCTGTATTTAATCCAGTTAGTGTTGTACGACGTCATCCTGTAGGGGTGGTCCGTAATTTCTGGGCTTTGAAGAAGGCTTATCAACAAAGACGAGTGGTCAGATGAGAGATCCGGTAGTACTGTGGCGCTTATTAGATTTCGTGGGATGTTTTTTGTCACCGCGAAATCAATTAGATCTGGGATCTTTTTTGGGTCTGCAGGCCAATATGTGGGGCTACCAGGAGAAACGTAGTCCAGTTTATTGCTCACCTTTATAAGTGTATTATACAGTTTCCTTCCCTTGGGAGTCACGAGGCGTGATCCCCAGTGGCGTTGTAGTCTCCTGTGGCTATGAAGCGATCCCCCAGAGTGTTGTAGAAGTCCATGAATTGACCTTTAGAGATAGTAAATCGAGGTGGGCAGTAGACAGCGGCAATGCAAAAGGTTGCCGTTTCCTGAGTGCACTTTTATGGACGTGGCTTGCAAGTAATTTGTTGCTAACCTTTCTCTAATTAAGATGCCGGTTCCGCCGTGGGCCTTGCCACCCGGATGATCTGTGCGATAGAAGGTATAGCCTCTTATATGGAAGTTGTATCTCCCTGTGGGGTGAGTTTCAACCAGCAGCATGGCGTCGATGTGATTTACGTTTAGGAATTGAGTTATTTCAAGTTTATGCCGTGAAATGCCGTTGGCATTCCAAATGGATATACGGAGGTTAGTCATTTATTATTTGGACTGTTGTGCTACAATCAACTGAATCACCACCTTCTGAACAAGGGTTTGCATGGTTGTTTTCATAAATGACATAAGTTCCATTATACTTTGTTGCATGGTGAACATCATAGATTCCAATTTGCTTTGCTGCTGCCCAGGGACCTGCTGAGCATTTTCTGAGTGAGGCTGGGGTGGATTTTCCATGCCTGTTCTTAGTGCTTCGGCGTAGGAGATTCCCTAGGTTGTATTTAGCTGCCCAAATGATGATTTGGCTGCCTTGGCGAAAAATACGTCTGGCGTACTTTTTGAGTTGTAATACACATTTTGTGTATGTTGTTGGTGCGTAGCTGTCGCTTGTCGCATGCGACTCTTCAGCTCCTTGTAGACCGCACAGCCTCTGTAGTTTGCGGTATGGGTTCCTCCACAGTTGCCACATTTTTTCTTTTGGGGGTCTTCTTTGTTTGCGGGGCAGACCGTCTGAAGTGTGCAGTATATCTTGGTGTGTCCCTACTCTTGGCAGTTGTGCATTGTGCAGGGCCGTTGCGTTTGTGTTCTTCCACGGTGATCCTCCGATGCAGTAAGAGCTGCAGCTTGTAGATCGGGTGAACTTCGTTTTTCTTTAAGGCTTTGCTATATGGTTCGAGCTCGACCTTGAAGAGAGGTTGCGGCTTTTTGTTTCTGTTGATAATGTTGCTTACATTTTTGGCACAGAAGCCCTTAGCCTTAAGGGCTTCTTGAATCTCAGAGGGGCCGACGTCAGGTTCTATTCCTTTTAGTACAACTTGGAGTCCCTTGCTACTTTTTAGTTGGTAGGTGTAGAAGTTCTTTTTTGTGTATCCAGGTAATTAGACACAGCTCGGAAGTGTTCTTCGGACTTCGTTTGAGCTTTGGTTTCGTGGATGTTTTCATTAATAAGCGGAACAACACGGAAATTATCGTCCCCGACCACCGCAACAATTTTTTGACCAGGGCGTTTGAGCTTTTTTCCCTTATATAGATAGGTGGGGGCTTTGGTTTCTTTGGGTCTCCTGCCCTGCTCAGCATGGTTATTCTCCGCCTCTGCTAAGATGGAGAATCGGTTTTCGTTGCAACTCCTAATTTGGTCGTTGCTTTTGTTGGTACCGTTGATCTTTGTTTGTTACCAACCGTGTTGAGTGGACTAAGCTTACGCTTAATCTGGATGTAGCGGTCCATACCGGTCTGTATAGCCGGGACCGCTTGTTGCTTATCGAAACAAACTGTTTTTGTTGCCATTGTATTTTGCTGTGCAGCCGTTCGGACCAAATTCGCAATATTGGTAGTTGGTTTATTTATTGGTGGTGATTTTGCTGCGACTGCAGAAATTGTAGCACTGCTTGTTGTTGGAGCTTCATTCAGCGAAGCCGGCGGTGGTGGGGTTTGGCATTGGTAACTCCATGATGCGGGAGTTGGGGTGAGCAGAGAGGGTTAGCAAGAGCTGGCTC
Source organism: Drosophila bocqueti (assembly GCA_018151655.1). Taxonomy (NCBI): domain Eukaryota; kingdom Metazoa; phylum Arthropoda; class Insecta; order Diptera; family Drosophilidae; genus Drosophila; species Drosophila bocqueti. The sequence continues at coordinate 1,180,836 of JAECXF010000040.1, forward strand.
TCTTGCTGTCGACGGTCAGTAGAGTCGAGTTGCTCTTTGTCGACTTCTGATTTTGATCTATAGCGCGAGTTGAGAAATAAGAGCAGCAATCATTTCTTGGGTTAACGGAGCTTCTACGCTCATTCTTTTAATCGCTGCTCATTTTTCGAGCTTGTTATGCGTGGCACTTATTTGTTTAAATTAAATAAGCACTAGTATTAATCATAACACTAGTTATGATTATATTTTTCTTTGTTATTTTAATTGTTAGCGTCTACTGTACTATTTGGACTACTCCAGTTTAATATTCTTTAAGTTTTCACTATTTTATCCACTATTTTAAATTGTTTTTCCGGAGCTCGCGCGAGACCACGTCCGCTCTATGCGGGAGTAGAACAATGATTATTATTAGCACCACGAAAATACCAAAATGAAGTCCCATTATTTACTTATTATATATTAGTTATTTACTGAAGATTATTAGTTAGTTAGTTATTAATACTGAAATAAAGGGGCACGAGTGCGCCATCTGGACACACCCCAACAATAAGGGCACCAGCCCTGAACAGCTGACGGCTATCGGCCATACCATCGATATGGCAACCCCGGCACCGATCGAGAATAATCGAATATCGGATTGGTTGGCACAGAAGATCGCGGCCTATAGAAGGCGACGCATAGCGGAGGGCAAGTTCACTTTTGGCGAGCAGCCGATTAATTAATAACTCATCAGTAGTACTAGAACCGGGCCAAGGTCTAGCTCTTGATAGCAAGGTCTTGATGAGAACAGGGTAGCGGGGCGAGATTCTTGAAACCGAGCTCAAGTACAGTAGCATAGCCGTGGGGCCAAGGTCAGCTCTGGCCAGCAGATCTTGAGGTGGACCAGGGTAGCGGAGTGAGGTTTCAGTAACCGAATTCATGCGATAGAGCAGGACGGGGCCAAGGTCTAGCTCCGGATAACAAGATCTTGCGGAGGGAAGGAATCGAGGGTAGCAGAAGGTAGGATTGACGGTTCGAGCTTAGGTCCCGACGATCGCAGCCACGACACAACGCCTTCTGGACTCGGCGCCATAGCCTCATCCATGACCATTCACCGCGAAGCCCATACCCCGGAGAAAACCCAGTACAGGGTATCTGCAGGGCGACTACACCGCTCCAGAAACGCGGATTTCCCAGCCGAATAACATGACACGGACTCACACGGAGTTACACAGAGTCAGACAGAGTCCGGGGTAACTCAGAGATACACAGAGTCAAACAGAGATACACAGAGTCACACAGAGAAACACAGAGGCACGTCGAGGAACACAGAGACATGCAGAAGAACAGTGAAATATACAGAGAGACACGGAGAGAGTTCTCAAGAGCGACACGAGAGAACACAGAGCAACACGGAGTATCACGGGGTCGACCCACTCGAGCCAAGCCGCGGATTTATCTCCGCTTATCGCCTACACAGGGCACCAACAAGCCGACTCACCGCATTTCCCGCGGAGTCGCACGCTCTCTTTCAGGAAGTTAGGTTAGGTTAGGTTATGTCGGAAGGCCCTCAAGGGGGGCCACGCATAGGCCAATATGGCACTTAGCTGTCCGAAAGTTTCCGAGTGGACCTAGAGAATATTTACGCGGTTTTCAAAATCTTTAAGGATCGAAGTGCTTTTCGCGAAGGCAAGTAGTTCGCCTGGCTTCTTCCTGGAGGCATCTTCTAGCGATGCCAGAACCGGAGCGCCTAGGTATTTTATTCTTGCCCTTGCTAGGGCCGGGCATTTGCAAATGAGATGCTCCAAGGTTTCAGTTGCTTCGGATTCATCACATTTCCGGCATTTGGCGTTTTCGGTGATGCCCAGCTTGACTGCATGTGCAGCAGCTAGGCAGTGACCTGTGAGAATTCCCACTAAGAGCCTGCAGTCTTTCCTTGGAAGATGCAGTTCGTAGTGACTGAGTTTTGCGTTGCGCTCTTTGCACATGATCTTTGATGTTTTACAGGTTGTGGAATTTCTCCTCCACCTGCTGTTAGCTCGTGTGTCGGCCTGGCTCTCTAGCTCTCTTTGGAGCGTTCTAAGGGAGACAGGAACGTTTACTATTCTTTCAATCGGCAGTCCTACGCCTTCCTTTGCAAGTTCGTCGGCCGTCTCGTTGCCATCGATGCCCTGGTGGCTGGGAACCCAGTAGATCCGCACCGACGTAGTCGTGCTGAGGATATCTATTGCCTCCCTGCTTGCCAGTACATTTTTGGAACTGACCGCCGACGATTGCATGGATCTTATCGCCGCTTGACTGTCTACGAACAAATTGACCGCTCCATATGGGCGGTCTATGCTCTGCGCAAGCTCTGCCGCTTTCCCTATGGCAAATACTTCCGCCTGGAAGATGCTGCATTGGCTTGGTAGCTTATACGACAGCCTCATTTCAGGGTCTGTGCAGTATATGCCCGCTCCAACTCCTCCTTCCATCTGGGAGCCGTCGGTGTATATGTTGAGGTGTTGAGCGTGGTCCTGACCTGTTTTCCAGTCGTCTGGTCCCATGAATGCAGTTGTTTTTACATCCGGGCACGTTCTGGTGACCATGTAGTCAGATATACTGCTCATGTCTCGACCAATTGAACTATGCCCGAATCCCTGTAGGGACATATTCCCTGATGCAACTAGGCGTTGTGCCGCCTTTCCTGCAATCAGTTGCGCGTGGATGTCTAGGGGATCGACTCCTATTATAGTTTCGAGTGCTTTTATGGGGGTTGATCTCAGCGCCCCTGTTATGCAGAGCAGTGCCTGCCGCTGAGTCCGCTTCATGAGCTTGTTATACGTCTTCTTTTCCATGGCCTGCCACCACACTAAGACTCCATACATCAGAGTTGGACGCTCCACCGAGATGTAAATCCAGTGCATTAGAGCGGGTGAGAGGCCCCATGTGCTGCTAAGCATCTTCTTGGATGCATATAGCGCTATAGTGGCCTTTTTTACCCCCTCCAATACATTGGACCTCCATGCCAGCTTGCTGTCTAATACAATTCCGAGGTACTTGACTTGTGTTTTCGGGGTTAACCTGGTTGACTTAATTTTCGGGGTGACTTATAGCGGAACTTTGTATCTCTTGGTGAAGAGAATGAGGTCGGTCTTGTCCGCGTTGATACTGAGTCCTACCTTCTTCGCCCACTCACATATCTCCCTGAGTGTTGATTCCATAATCGAGCTGAGGGTCGATGGGCAGACTCCCGTGATAATTATGCTTATGTCGTCCGCATAGGCTGTTATCTTTGGGGCCTTCCTCTCGAATCTCTTGATCAGGTCGTCTACCACCAGATTCCACAGGAGAGGCGACAGGACCCCGCCTTGCGGCGTGCCCCTGTGTGCTCCTTTCACCGTGGAGGCGGTGCCCCAATCAGATTGTACCCGCCTGCAGCTTAGTAGATTTCTTATCCACACGCTGATGGCGGGGGGCGTGTTGGCCGCTTCTAGGCGGTCCCTTATAGCGTCTGTGGTCACGTTGTTGAATGCTCCGGATATATCCACAAACACTCCTAGAGCATATTCTTTGTTATACAGGGCTCTCTCAATGGTGGCTACTAACGAGTGTAGTGCCGTCTCCACTGATTTCCCTTTCGTGTAAGCGTGCTGGTTGGATGACAGCAGTCGTCCCACATCGTTTCTGATGTATATGTCCAGCAGCTTTTCTAGCGTCTTAAGTAAGAATGAGGTGAGGCTAATCGGCCTGTAATCCTTGGGGCTCACATGGCTGCACTTGCCTGCTTTTGGCAGGAAGACAATCCTAGAGGTCCTCCATTGGATAGGGATATAGCCCGTGCTTAGGCAAGCTGTGAATATAGCGTGTAGCCATGGGGTGATCACTTCTTTGGTCACCTGTAGCATGGCTGGGAATATTCCATCTAGTCCTGGTGCTTTAATTCCCGCGAAGGAATCTATAGCCCATTGGATTCTCCTAGAGGATACTAGGTTTGTTGGGAGACTCTCTTCTCCAAGTGCGAGGTCCTGATGCTTGCTGGCATCGGATATCTCAGTGCATCCTGGGAAGTGAGCATGCATTAGTGCTGTTAGGGCCTCCTCGCTGCCCTCAGTCCACTGTCCGTCGTCGCGTTTGAGCTGACTCTGTATGGTGGGTTGCTTCGATAGCAACTTCCGGAGTCTAGCCGTTTCTGGGGCCGTCTCGATATTGGAGCACAAGTTTCTCCACGAGCTTCGTTGTGCCCTGCGTATTTCCTTCTTGTAATCCCTGAGTAGGGTCTTGTATTCCTCGTCGATCACATCCTCTTTCGCCTCTTTGGCGATTTTGAAGAATTCTCTGAGGTTATTGCGTAGGAGCGAAAGATTTCTATTCCACCAGGGTGGCTTGGTCCTCTTTCTAGCTCTAGATGTCGGGCATGCTGCGCGTTGCGCATCTAGTAATTCCCTGGAGAGGGTTTCTAGGGACTTTTCTATGTCTTCAGCGGATTTTACTAGGCCCGGGCCAGTCGCGAGTCGTGTAGAGATAGTCTTCCTAAACTTTCCCCAGTTGGTGTTCCGGGGGTTCCTAAAGACAGTTGGTTTGGGAGAGTGGTCGAAATCGTATTGGAATTGAATGTACTTATGATCTGAGAAGGATGGTCTCTCAAGGACTCTCCATTCTGATACCATTGTACATTGTCCCCTTACGAGTGTTATGTCTAGCACGTTTGAGGAGGTGGGACCTACGAAGGTATGTTCTTCTCCTACGTTAGCTATGCAGAGGTTAGTGGGTAGTAAAAAGTCTAAGAGTGACTCACCTCTGTCGTTGATGTCGGGGCTCCCCCACACGCAGTGATGTGCGTTGGCGTCTGCACCCACGATCAGTTGCTGGTCGTTCGGGCTGGCTTCCACCATGCTCCTGAGTTCCTCCGGAGGGGCCGTTCTGTCGTGTGCCATGTAGCAGGAAGCTACCATAAGGCGCTTCTTCTCGCTCTCCAGCATCACAACGGTTAGGTCATCCGTGCTGTAATGAGACATAAGGTTAGCATGCAGACCCTTCCGTACAAGTACGGCGGTTCTATTTCTGCTTACCGATGGTGTGTAGAACAAGTTGTAATTTGAGGACTTTAGTCCGGCGACGGCATTGCCCGAGGCAATCCATTGCTTCTGGACTAAAGCTATGTCGGCGGACCCTTGCTCCAGGGCTATGAGGAGTTCCGCCGACGCGATTTTACTCTTATGGAGATTGAGCTGCAGCACTCTGAGTGGCATGGGTACTGGGCTCATCTCCATTCGACGGGTTGACTGTTAGCGTCAGGTCACCGTCCTCCGCGTCCTCGTCCAGTGAGAGTCCCTGGGCGGCGTCCACGATGGTTTCCAGACCTAAGTCCTTCTCCACCTCGCCTGCCTTCAGGGTGTGAGCATCCTTATCCCCGGGATGGCGTTTTTTGAGGCGCAGGTACACGCTCCCCATGCCCCACGCCATCTTCCCGTATCTCGGATAAAGGATGTCCTCTGCCTCTTTGTTAATCTGGAGGACTGCACTCTGGCCCCCCTCCTTGGGTAATGGGGTCGCAAGGTGCAGAACCTTCCAGTCCGCGGTTGGGATGTCCGGATTCTGTCGCTGCAGAAGCTTCAGCGCCCGGTCCCCTTGGATTGCGATGGGGAAAAGAACCTTCGCCTTAGGAATGGACGGGATTAGCTCCCTGTCCACCACCTCCAGCTGGGCCCCCTCCCACAACGCCTCCAATTGGCAGACCGTTTGCGTCAGCCACTTTATCGTCGGGTCATCGTTGCATTTCAGGATTTTTATCCCGTTCAGCCACCCGGCACCATCAAATGTGGGCATGGGGGCCTCGGGGTCTTCCTCCATCCGTGCAAACAATGACTCAACGAGTCGCGCATGCACCAACTTCCACCGCGGCTCGGTCATCAGGAAGTTACAGGAAGTTACTCTTTAAATAAACTTGAATCCAGTTGAACATCTCGAGTTCTTAATGGGTATACAAATTTGTGTGAAACCCGACTTCGGCGAGCTAAGCCGCGCAACCCAAGAGAGGGTCGTTACACTGGCGCCCAACGTCCTGAGTTCCTGAGTCCTAAAAAAACCCAAAGTAAACCATGTCCGTGACGGATAAATTAACCCGAGGATGGGTGATAAGCCTGAATAAAACCCAATTGGAGGGGTCGTTAGGGTATTCGGAATGGAACCAGAACAACTGGTAGAAGATCTCCGACGCCAGTTTTCCGAATTCATCAAGAACCGAAACCACGACGAAGAAAGAAACAAGAGACTGCTAGAATTAAGTCAGCGACACACACGATGTATCTCACCCATTCCTGGAGCAGGGGTACACCTGGAAGTCAGGCACCCACCTACACAAGAACAGGGAAGCAACAAACCTAAATACGAGCCGAGGGAGGAAGAACCCCGCAAAGAGGATAACAGAAACAAAGCGGGAGAACGAGCGGCAGCCATCAACACCATTTGTGGGTGGAAGGAATCGTTCGAGGGGTGTGCAGCAGTGGTCATACTGAAAGGGGCGGCCTTAGACTGGTGGCGTACAAGCCCAATAGAAATGCCGGACTGGCCGACGCTCAAAACAGAGCTCAAGAGGTACTATGTGCCAGCAGACTATCAGGAACGGGCAATGGAACAAATCACGAGGAGGCAACAATACGTACAAGAGCAGGCCAAAGATTACGTGAGGGAGCTCAGAAAGATAATGCAATGCACCACACTGAGCGAGGAGCAGAAACTGGAATGGACGTACAGAAAGAGTATACCAGGGTTCAGATACTACGCGAAGCGAAGCGAAGTACGGTCGTTGCTATACTACATGAGGCTGGCAGAAGAATACGAGGCCGTAGCATACGCCCAGTCACCACAACTGCAGCAGAGTCAGCCAACAATGGCAAGAATATTTAGCACGCACCAACCAAATACACAGCAAGGACAGCAAAATACAGCAGCAGGGGCATTCAGCGTTAACAACCTCTGCCTACGCTGCAAAAACCCGGGACACCTAGCCCGTCAGTGCATCAACCCAGCCAAACTATTCTGCTGGGTATGCGGTAGAGACAACATACGAACAATCCACTGCTGCAGAAGAACGAAGGGAACCGTACGAGGCACTGGGGGGCAAGTGGGACACCCGGGGCCGAGACAAAACAACCACCAACAACAATGATTAAATTCGACGGCCAAAAGATCACCGCCTATGTAAGAATAGGAGAATAGCAAGTAAACGGCGTTCTGTACACAGGAGCAACAAGAACATTTATTAGCGAGTAGCTAGCCAAACAGCTCCGAAAATACGGCGAGGTCCAACCAACGGACGAGGTGATATATTTGGCGGATGGAACATCCACAGTAGCCACGGAAGAACTTGTACTCAATATAGAGCTCGGAGAGAGTACAGTAAGGGTGGCACTGTTAGTAATGGAAGACGTTATCGGAAACCTACTACTAGGGATAGACTTTATATCACAATGCAACACGACGATACAGTGCGGAGGCCTGGTAACCCAAATCGAACCAAGAGCAAGTCATCAAGGGAAACAGGAGGAACTAAGGAGTGCAGCAGCAAACGAACCCACAGACAAAGAAATCAAGGAATTTCTGGACAGGGAACTAGCCCTAATGGAAAGAATAAAAGGGACGAGTCACATAGCAAAACATAGAATCTACATGAAGCACGACCGACCCCTAAAACAGCGGTATTACCCAAAAAAACCCGGCAATGCAAAAAATAATGCACGAACAGGTCGACCAGCTGATAGAACAAGACCTGATAGAACCGTCGCACTCGGCATACAGCTCACCGATAGTGCTCGTAAGGAAAAAGAACAACCAATGGAGGCTATGTATAGACTACAGACACACTCGGAACGAGACGCGTACCCAGTCCCACGAATGGACCATATCCTTAACCAGCTACGGAAACCGAAGTACATTAGCACGCTAGACTTAAAAAACGGCTACTGGCAAATACCCATGGAGGACATGAGCAAGCAGTACACAGCATTTACAGTACCAGGACGAGGATTGTTCCAGTGAAAAGTCATGCCATTTGGGCTACATACGGCACCGGCAAGGTTCCAAAGGGCGTTGGACTCCGTAATAGGAGCAGAAATAGAACCCTTTGCGTTCGCTTACCTCGGTGACATAGTGGTCATTGGTAGAACGAAACAGAAACACTTAGAGAAGTTACAAGAAGTACTAACGCGACTAAGAAGGGCGAACCTGAGGATAAACCCAGAAAAATTTCATTTCTTTGAGAACAAGATCAAATACTTGGGCCACGTGGTAAGCGCCCAGGGAATCCACACAGACCCAGATAAACAGCCATCAGAGACCTGCCCAGACCAACAACAATGAAACAGGTGCACAGTTTTCATACCAGGGTTCACGGAGAAACCGCTATTCGAGTTGATAAAAAAAACGCGAAGTTCCACTGGACGGACGAACATGAAAACGCAGTTAGAGGGCACTAACTGAAGCACCAGTGCTCACCTGCCCGGACTTCACAAAGACATTCATACTCCAAACTGACGCAAGCGATTGTGGACTAGGAGCCGTGCTAACGCAGGAAGACGAGGAAGGAGAGCACGTAATCTCGTACGCAAGCCGAACGAAGCTGCGGAAAGAAGAACGAAACTACTCCGCAACCGAGAAAAAATGTCTAGCGATACACTGGGGAATTCACAAGATGAGGATGTACCTGGAAGGCTATCACTTCGTAGTGATCACAGACCACCTTGCCTTAAAATGGCTTAATTCCATCGAAAGCCCATCGGGCGGGTGGCACGATAGGCATTACCGTTGCAACCCCATTCCTTTGAAATCCGATGCCGAAGAAGCAAGCTGAACGTAGTGGCGGACGCTCTCTCAAGACAACCCCACGAAGAAGACCAGAGTATGGACATCGAAGAAGACAAATGGATCCGAGAGAAAATACTGGACATCCGGAAGGACCCGAGCAGTCTACCAGACTACTGTTTCGAAGGAGGCAGATTATATAGACACGTACCGTCGTGGGCGACCGACGAAGACGCACAACCGTGGAAACTATGTGTAAGCAGAGATCAAAGAGCACGAGTGCTGGAAGAGAATCATGCAACAACCACGGCGGGGCACCTAGGAGTCCGAAGGACAAAACATCGGATAGCTAACCGGTACTATTGGCCAGGGATGCACAGAGAAATCAAGCAGTACATAAGCAGATGCACAACCTGCCAACAGTACAAGGTATCACAAAGACAAGCAGCAGGAAAAATACTGACGAAGGTGGCGGATGCACCTGGAGAGACGATCTGCGTGGACTTTGTCGGACCATTACCAAGATCAAGCCATGGAAATAACATGTTGCTGGTATTCATTGACAGGTTCTCAAAATGGGTGAAACTAACCGCAGTACGCAAAGCAACGACGGAGGCAGTGTTAAAATCATTCAGAGAGAAAATCCTGGCATGAACCGGCGCCCCGAAGATCTTTATCTCAGACAACGGGGTACAATTCACGAGCCACAAGTTTAAAGCGCAGATGATGTCGTTTCTCTCTTCCAAGTGAACGGACGCGTTTTTTTTCTTGCGCTCTCGTTTTGTGTTAATTTTTGCATTAAAACAACCGGGGTTTTATTTAAATCTTCTACTTTGTGATTAATAAAGTTCCCGTTCACTTAGTGTGCATGCAGCTATTCTGTTTTGTGTATTTAATTGTTAATATTTTCACAATTTAGTTGTGCTGCCGGTGTTTGCTTTGCATTTTTTTGCATTCCTCTTTGTGCCTTCTCCGTTTAGTTTGCGCCGTCGCGACAGCTAAACGTTAAGCTTGCTCCCACGCTCACCCGTTTACCCGCTCTCTCGTTCTCCCGCTCTCTCGGTGCAGCTGCACTCTTATCTCTTCTACGTAAAGGTACAGTGGTAAGTCTTTATAATGTCCGCAATTGTCTGTTTCGCTAAGACCTGTAAAAAGGCAATTAATTCAAACGATCTTACAGTCGGCTGCTGGCTGTGTGACAACATTGTGCATGCCAAGTCCATTGGTGTTGTTGCTCGGACGGTGGACGATGTAAGAAGAAACATCGGTCTGCGTTACTGCTGCGAGGCCTGTCGCGAGATTGAAAGAGAAATGATGTCTTTTATGCGGCAGACCAAGGGCGGTTTTAAAGACATATTATCGAGTTTTCGTAAAACTCATGATATGCTCTTGGCGCTGGACACTCAATTTAATAGCCTTAAACTATTAAATGAGTCTCCTAGGCGCAAAAAAACCGCAACTGGTCTGCAGCATATAGGCGGATCTCGACAACCAGCGGCGGACTCCCAACAGCAGCCTCTCTCAACACAGCCCTCCACCTCTGAATTCAGTCAAAGAGTTCTGAGATCGAGTGGCAAAAAAGATTCGGCATCCGAATGTGGTGCGGGAGGCACCGCTCCCCCGATAATTTCCGTTTTGTCCCCTGGGGGGTCTCAAATACTGACCCCTCAAAGCCCCGTAAATTTACCTGCTCAGGGTATCAGGCCCGGACTACCGGCCGATATCGGCAATGCAGACAATCAGTCTGCAGCGCCGAAAGCCCTTGTAGTAGTACCACCTACGAAACAGATATTTGTTTCGCGGCTCTCCCCTGGTCAGACATCGGAAGATGTCATCGCCTTTATCCAAGGCAAAACTAGAGCCGAAAAAATACAAATAAAGGTGGAAAAATTCAAATTTTCTTATGCTAGGAATATTTCATCTTTCAAAATAAATGTCCCGAATGAACTCTTTGAAACAATATGCTCTACCAACTTCTGGCCAGAGTATATTGTCGTCAAAGAGTTTGAAGCTAAGGAAAAGAAACGGCGGCCCGTAGGAATAAGTCTCCCCAGGCCCGACCAGACCACTGCGCCCTCTACGACATCCGCTCCAAAAAACTAATCAATTCCCTCTCTATCTCCTATCAGAATGCAAGAGGCCTACGTAGTAAGCTTCCCAAATTGTATTCTGATAGTCTCTCGTTTGCATCCCAGGTTATTGTGTTCACAGAAACCTGGTTAAAGCCGGAGATTCTGAGCTCCGAAGTTTTCCCAGCTGTGTTCACAATATATCGGCTGGATCGGCCTATCAGACGTGGGGGTGGTGTCCTCATAGCGGTTGACTCCCCTCTCGCGTCGGAATTAATAACTTTCGAGGAGTTTGATGTTTTAATTCCTCTGTGTGAAGCTAACCATCAATGGTAGCTCTATTTTCATCACCTGTTCTTACATTCCTCCTTTGTCCGAATTTCCTATTTATTGGAACCATCTTTCCGCCATCCAAACGGTTTTCAACCGACTTTCTAATAAGGATCATTTAGTAGTTCTTGGTGATTTTAATATCCCAGGGGCTATTTGGTCCTCAAATACTTCCTCTAATGTACTTTTCACCTCCACACAGCATGATTTTATTGCTGGCTTGCTCGACATTTCGCTGTCTCAAGTCAACCATGTACGAAATTCCCTAGAGCGCTTGCTTGATCTCTGTTTTGTCCATCAACATCGAATAAGCCTCCTTGGTTTACTAAAGAGTTGAGTCATCTTAAAAACAAAAAATCTAGGCTGTATACTAAATTTAAATGTACCGGTTCTGACTCTGCCCTATCCCTTTATTTATCTGCTCGGTCAAGATTTACCGTGTTGAACGCGCAGTGTTACAAAAATTATTTGACTCGTTGTAGGGTTCAGATCTCTCAGGACCCAAAACAGTTTTATAATTTTGTTAACACTAAACGTAAGCCAATTACGCATCCTTCCTCGCTTTCGTTTGAAAATACAACCGTAAAAAATGATCGGGCTATTGCCGATCTGTTTGCGCAGTTTTTTCAAACCACTTACTCAACTTCAACTGACTGTAATCAGACTTATTCCTACACCATGCCCAAATCGAGCTTTATTTTCAGTCCCACTTTAGACGAAAGCACTATTCTTTCAGATCTTCATCGCGTTTAGCCCATTTATTCGCCAGGTCCCGACGGTATACCTGGCTGTGTGCTTAGGTATTGTGCCGACGCCCTGTCCAATCCCCTTCTAAAGTTGTTTACCTTGTCCCTAGAAACCTCCCACTTTCCCCTTATTTGGAAGGAATCATTTGTTATTCCTCTCCACAAAAAAGGTAGCAAATCGGTTGCCAGCAACTATAGAGGAATCTCTAAGTTGTCGGCCATTCCAAAACTTTTCGAGAAAATCATTACTCCACATTTGCAGCACCTGTGTAGATCAATTATTTCTCCATGTCAGCATGGATTTTTAAAGCGTAGATCACCGACAACCAATCTTTTCGAGTTCACTTCCTTCCTAGTTAGGGGCTTCCATAAGGGCTTTCAGACAGACGTAATCTATACTGATTTCAGTAAAGCATTTGATTCTGTCAACCATTCTCTTCTTGTTCGGAAACTCGATCTAATGGGATTTCCGGTTGATCTTCTTAGTTGGATCTCAAGTTATCTGAATGGCAGAACGCAAAAAGTCCTCTTTAAAAATTCTTTATCTAATGTTCTCAGGGTAACTTCTGGCGTCCCGCAAAGGAGCCATTTTGGTCCCCTGTTGTTTACATTATTTATCAACGACCTGCCGAAAGTTCTGGCTAACTCCAAAGTACTTATGTACGCGGACGATGTCAAACTTTGCGTGCAATAAAAGGACGCTTCCTGCCAGGCTGATTTACAAACAGATCTCAATAACTTCCAAACATGGTGCCGTATAAACTTATTGAACCTAAACGGTTCTAAATGCAAGTTAATGATTTTCTCTCGTGTCGCTTCCAAGCTCGCGACTTACACGCTAAACTGCTGCTCTTTGGAAAGAATTAATATTGTTGATGATTTGGGTGTCCGACTGGACCCTAAACTTGACTTTATCGATCATATTTCGTGCATGGTGAATAAAGCCAGAGGTGTGCTTGGTTTCATTAAACGGTGGTCGAAAGAATTCAATGACCCCTATGTTACAAAATCCTTATATATATCGTTAGTTCGTCCTATCTTAGAATATGGATCTTGCGTCTGGAGCCCTCAGTATGGGGTTCACAGTACACGCATTGAGTCAGTTCAGAAGAACTTTCTGCTTTTCGCTTTACGCGGTTTGAACTGGGATCCAAACCAGAGGTTACCCTCGTACTCTAGTAGACTCCTCCTAATTAACTTACCTTCCTTAGCTAACCGTAGAACCATGCTTGGCATTACGTTCATTTTTAACCTTATCCACCGTAACGTGGAAAGTGCTGACTTGCTCGGTCAGCTTAACTTTCACGTACCGAGTAGAAATACTAGATCCTATATTCCTTTAGTTTTGAGCCAATGTAGAACGTCTTTTGAATTGCATGAACCCTTTAGAGTCTTATGTGCAAATTATAACGATTTGTACATGATAACATCAAACGTAGATAGCCTTCCCCAACTAAAAACCTTACCTAATATTAACCCACTTAGTACGCATGCAGGCAAACAGTCTGGCAGTACGCCAGTAGTCACTTCCTCGTATTCCTTTTCTATACTTTCATCTGTCGCGCCTACTAACACCTAACACGAACAGGCACGTGCTTGGTGTCAGATGGGCCACTTGAATGTACTGATCGTAGTGCATCAACGTCCAATTACTGATTAAGTGGGGGGTACACCACCAATTCACGGCCCCATACACACCGCAAGAGAACCCAACAGAACGGGCAAACAGGACAATAAAAACAATGATAGCAAAATTCGCCGGAGAACGTCACTACCGATGCGACGAGGTGCTACCCGAGCTAACCCTGGCGTTCAATAGGAGCCGATCGGAGTCGACGGGGTACAGTTCAGCATACCTAACCTACGGTAGGGAGCCAAGGCTGGCGGAAAACCTATTCCACGAGACAACACTGGGATCAGCCATAAAAGAAGAAATCCCGAAGGAAATGATAACAAGGATCAAAGAGACGTGTGAGTTGGCACGGCAGAATGTGGAAAGAGCGGCACAGGACCAAGCACGAACATACAACCTACGGAAACGCGAGTGGAAACCGAATAAGGGGGATTTAGTCTGGGTACGGCAACACCAGCTGTCAAAGGCGTGCGATAAATTTTCGGCTTTATTTATTATTTTTTTTTTTTGTAAAAGGTTTATTGAAGTGGCTGTTTTTACACTAATAACTATAACTATTATTTTCAAAAGCAATTTGTATATAGTGGTTCTTTACAATTAATTTAAAGTGTCAATTTGTATGCTTCAGAGCAAACAGCTGCCCGAATTGTTAGCAAGATGGTTTAAAGGATTTTACGGCTCGGCAGTTGACCTAGGGTGACCTTCTTGAGCCTGCGTCTGGTCCGCGCAGTTGCTGCAGCTCTTGCTAGCGGGTTGGGGTGGACTCGGAGTCTGGAACAGTGTCTCCTGGCGAAATCGTTGATTGTGTCACCAACCAGCGGGACATGGAGATCTCGGTGAATGTCAGCGTTGCGGATATACCACTCTGCCCCACTAATGTGCCTAAGAAATTTAGCTTGGAATGAACTTATCTGCTTTAGATTGGACTTAGAAGCGATGCCGTAAATGGGAAGTCCATACTTAAAAATTGGCGCTATGATAGATAGGTAAACCCTCTTCTTGTTGGCTAAACTTAGCTTAGAGTTAGCCAATATAGCCTCCTCGCAGCGTTCTCCAATTTCCCCCTTGTCTGCTTGATGTGAGAGGCAAATGTGAGCCTGCGATCAAGGATCAGGCCCAGGTAACGGTGCTCCTTGTGCTGAGGAAGCAGTTGATCGTGCAGGAAGACACCCGGGCTGGAATCCTTGCGCAGAGTGTAGGTGACCGTAGCACACTTGTCAGGGTTAATGGCAATGTTCCACCTACAAGACCAATTTTCAAAACGCTTGAGGATTATCTGGAGTTGGTCAGTTGCCTCGTAGACACAATCAGATTTAGACAATATGGCAGTGTCATCTGCATAGGTGGCGATGCACAGACTGTTGCTGCGTCTGCAAGTGGGCATCGGGGCGTCATGAGTGAAGAGGGTGTACAAGGTAGGACCCAACACACTTCCTTAAGGAACTCCGGCAAGAATGGGTCTGGTCGAGGAGGATATTCCATCCTGAACAACCTGGAAGGATCTGTCCTTTAGGAAGCTAACGACAAGCTCTAAAAGCTGGTGAGGAAGAAGACCCCTGAGCTTGGCCAGCAGTCCAGGGTGCCAAACTCTGTCAAAGGCTTGTTGGATATCCAGGTATGCAGCTACCGTATATTGCCTCTTTTGGAAACCATCCATGATGAAGTCGGCAACTCTGTGAAGTTGCTCGGGAGTGCCATGATTTTGCCTGAAGCCAAATTGGTGATTGGGCATCGCGTTCTGGACTTCAGGTGTCTTCAGAAAGCGATCAAGAATGCAGCGTTCCAAAATCTTGCCGAACGTGGAAAGGAGGCTTATAGGTCGGTAACTATCAACATCGTTGGGCGGCTTTCCTCGCTTGTGGATCATCACAACGTTTGCATTCTTCCAGATCTTCGGAAAGTGTCCCAATCTAAGCGCAGCATTGAAGATTAAAACCAGAAACAAAATGGCCCGATCCGGAAGCAGCCTGCACACCTGGGACGTGATCCCATCTGGCCCTGGAGCTTTTCGGTTTTTCATCGCATGAATCCTCATTTTTACTTCAGAAAAGAGAATGGGGGGTGCAGGCAAGGACATTTGATGAGGAGCTTCCAAAATGTTCTTGACCTTGTCATGGTGGTTTAGTTGATATCTCCGGTCATTGCAAGGGTTAGATACGTTGAGTCGGGGAAGGTGCAAAGAGTTTACGTAAACCACATGAAAGATTACGTAGGAGGAGAGGGACAAAGTAGTACACAGCATCCTAACGAAGCAATTACAACCCCACAGAACATCACGGAGGATAGACATATTCCATAAGACATGCGAGGCCTTTCGGAGACGGCTAACGGAGCTGAACGGCCAGAAACGGAACGCAGGACCGATGCGGCAGAGACGTGCCCCCGTGGCACGACAGGCACCAAAGCGAGCAACGGGAGGAAACCAAAAGCCACAACAACCCACTTAGCAACCAGACGAAGACGCAGGACAAGACCCCAGGACAAAGAGAAGGATAGCGCACACCCCGACAACACTGAACTAAACGGTACTGGCAACGATAAGAAGATACCAACCAAGGAGACGACCACGGCTACGGCAAAGGACAACGGAAAGACAGCAACGAAGGAGACGACCACGGCAACGGCAAAGGACAACGAGAAGACAGCACCGAAGGAGACGACTACGGCAACGGCAAAGGACAAGGAATGAACAAACACGAAAATAACGACCAAGGAAAGAACAAGGATAACGGCTGAACCAACACCAACACATGACACGACCCCAACAGATCCTAGAGGATGGAACGCGAAACCGAAACGAAACAAAACAACGGGAAAACACAAGATGCGAACACGGAACGACCACTGAACACGAAGAAGGAAGCCCAACAGCTCAAAACAGGAAACAAACCGAAAAGGAATATGGGACTACCAGACGGAACAAATCCCGTGGAGAACACCACAGAAGATCATAGACTGGGAACGCGAACAGGAGGACATATTGGAGATCGACATGGCAACGGCAACACCATCGAACATGGGAGACATACGAGACGACACGGAAGCTGGAAAACCGGCCACCAAGAAAGCGGGTGAATTTCAAGTTGGTAGTGGACGGAATCCGGTATTTCCTAAAAATAAACGCAGCCGGGCAAGTTTCCACCAGCACCACGAAGGCCTGAGCTGGCAACGGAGGGGGAGGTGCGACGCCCCGCGTCGCAATCCCTACAATTATTATATTTTTCTATCCCATTTATTCCATTTAGTATTAATTCTACAGACAGACTGCTGGAATCTAGTATTTATTAGTTATTAGTATTGTTCGTAGGGGGATGGCTTTAACCTGAAATGCACTCGATAAGAAAAACACGGTAGAACTTCGGGGTATTACGCGACGTGCGTTTGAGGTCTTTATTGATGGAATCGTAAATTAGTACTAACAAGAAGAACCTTAAAACTAACTTGGGGAGAGCGGACTAGGAGCTCGATGCACAAAAGTGCAGTGGAAGAGGGAGAGAGAGAGCGAGTGTACGGGATCACACTGCCTCCGGAAAATAAGCGCCCTTTTGGCGTGAACATTCTCCCCCCCCCTTGCGAGGACACGCAGCAAAATTATAAGAAGGCCTTCGAGGCCCCCTAGCGAGGATACGCTGTAGGAATATAGGAGGCCTTTGCTCGGGAAAGCGTTGGATACGCTGAGCGCTCGTGGACATGTAGAAGTGTGTGGTGATCCTGGCCACACGACTGGCATCGGTCGTCACTGCGGCAAGATCCCGTGGAATGATGGTGGGCCAGGCAATTGACGCAGTACTTCTTTTGTATGACGGCCTGGAGCCGTTTCTCAGCGCTAAGCCGAAGGAAACGGTGGCATTTCGGAGAGGATGATTCCCTTGGCAGACTCGGCATGGGTAGGATAAAATACCTCGGGAACGTCTGCATTTCATCTCGTTGTACGGAATCCAGTAATTGGAAGACTCAGGAGCTGTTGTCACTCGTGTGGAGAACGAGGAAATTCTTTGTATCGGATCAGAAGCAGTATCAGGAGCAGTCGGTTCACTGGAGGAGCAGTTGCTTGGATGCAACAAAGTGTGATGCCGACCGTGACACTTGAAACACTTGTGGGCGCTTGTGCAATTACGGAGTTGATGACCGCTTGCAAAGCAATTTAAGCACAACCGCTTCTTCTGGATATAAGATGTACGATCCTCTGTCGTCATCTGAAGGAAGCGTGGACATAAACGCACTGGATGGTTCTCTTTGGAACATACATCGCAACTTTTAGATATCGGAACGATCCTCGTACTGAAGGATTTCAGTATTCGTGGCGGCACGTCGGAGGGTGTCGGTTCTGACGGATGGAGGCGCAACTTAGGAGGTTGGATAGAATCTATAGTTTCTAGAGTTCTATGGCGCTCAGTCAGGAATGAATCAAGTTCTTGCCACGTTGGAATTTCGGTTTTATTTGTTAAGGACTGCTTCCATAGTGAGAGCGTCAGTTTTGGAAGTTTCGTAGAACACAAATAAACCAGGAGACAATCCCAATTATCCGTAGGAAGGCCGGACAAATTTAGGGATGTGAGGCAGTTCTGGATTGTATTTTGCAGCTCCTTCAAGGCTGCCGAAGATTCTTGTGCGACGGACTGCATGTTTAATAGCTTTTTCAGTTGGCTGTTCACCAGCGCTCGCTTATTTTCGAAACGCTCAGATAGGTTTTTCCAGGCTGAGCGGAAACCATCGTTGGTGAGTGGCGAATTGGAAACTACGGAATGAGCTTCACCACTAGTCTTGGCATTTAGATAGAACAACTTTTCAACAGGGGTCAGCGCAGGATTGTCTATATAGACCGCTGTGAAAAGGTCTCGGAAAGTCGGCCAGCGAATGTAATCGCCCGAGAAAACTTCTGTTTCGCATGGAGGAAGCTGACAGCCAGACGGATAGGAATTTTGGGGCGGAACGGGTTGGACTTGAGCTGTTGTAGAAGCGATCGTTTCGATCTGTTCCATGAGCTTTGCGGCACACCTTTCGTATATAAAATAGGCATACTCGTATTTTGCCTTTAGAGTAGGTAAGGTGTCCCCCTAAGCCAACTGAAATTTGCTCTGAACAAGCTTCGTACTCTTTCTCGACCTTATCCCATAGCGCTCGGACTTGGTCGAGATGGATTTGGCACGTGTACTTGGATGGACTTGGTGCTGCTGGATTGCAGATTTTGGAATCGAAGTGACTTAGACGGTCACAGATAGAAATAAATTTATTTAAACTGGAAGCAGTCATTTTGGATATTTAAAGAACAAACTGGATTGTTTCTTTATGTTTATATTTCGGATCGAATTTACTTATATTTTCGGGACGCTGGATAAAGCGTACAACCAGTTGAAAGATCGAAAGACAACTTATATTTGGGACGCTGGATAAAGCGTTCAACCAGTTGAATGATCGAAAACAACTTATATTCGGGACGCTGGATAAAGCGTACAACCAGTTAAGAAATCGAAAATCAACTTATTTTGTTTTGGACGATTTAGTTATACGTGTCGAAGCTGGAATTGGAATTTAGGAACCAATCGGAATGTATTAGGAATTTAATTTATTTGTAGAAGCAGGATTGGAATTTAGGAACCAATCGGAATATATAAAGTTAAATTTAATTTAATTTAATAACGAATTAA